>OY856412.1:1471713393-1472438393 GCA_963693085.1 Alisma plantago-aquatica | reverse complement strand
TTCATATGATTTCCCCTATTTTTACCATGTACTTGTGTGAGATGAACATGCGGGGCTAATCCCCTCCATCTTTAGGACTGGGAGTAGCCCGAGAATTCATTGTATGACAAGTTTATAATAGTAATTCATATTTTCTCTCTTAAATCTGTGGTATAGCTTCGTTTTCTCCATATATTGTTATGCTTGATCACCATAATAATAACCTAACGCCCTCAATCACTTCGACAGAAGGATTAACGACTGAAAAGAGACGAAACCTACATTAATCGATAAATCCCTTGAACAAGGTGATGTAAAATTAATGGTGGATACTGAGAGATCGTTCGTAATGCACTTAGTTTAGGGAATAGGTTACTACGACGGTGGAACTGACCTAAACCTAAGTAGTGAATTGTACCACGACAGTGGGCAATTTTGTTTTCAGGCCACTACCCGAATAGAGAGAGAAGAATTAGGCATTATATAAAATCTAATACAATGAAAACCCACGGTGAAACCGCAATCCTAAAGATTCCTTTTTGAATTGATTAAATTAACCTTTAATCAATTGTTTGCTTTGTTTTATTTTTATTTTCTTTTAATTTTGACAACAAACCCCAATTTGTTATTTGGCTTAGCTGATCGCAAATAGTTAGTAGGAGTCTCCGACAATTCTGAGTATCCCTGTGTTCGACTCGGGCCTCACAAGGCCTGTACTACTCGATGCGTATACTTGCGTTTTTAGCCTGTAGTAAAATACACGTCAAGTTTTTGGCGCCGTTGCCGGGGATACGGCGAATTGTTGGCACTTCGGGTGCTACGAGCGGCCACTCTAGGCCAATTTTTTTTTCATTCAATTTCAAATATTTTTACATTGTGCTTTAATTGTTTATACTCGTCTAAGCTTAGTATTGAACTCGAATTTTCTTATTTCAGGTACTGTGTATGGTGCAGACGCGTAGTACTGACTACGCAGAACGCGCACCTGAGGTTCCGTTTTTGAGACCTGAGGATGAGGAGCATTCCGAGCAAGAGTACCAAGAAGAGGTAGATTCTGAATCTGAACCAGAAGAGATGGCCGAGCCACAGACCATATGGGAGAAGATCAAAGCTTCTTCCTCATCTGCTTCAAAGGGGCCTATAAAGAAGCAGGCGATCAACATACCGACATATAAGATCGATCCAGCGTTGATTAATTTGGTGAAATCAAATGCGTTTCATGGGCTGAAGAATGAGGATCCTGTTGCACACATCAGCCAGTTCGTTGAAAACTGCGACATGGTAAAAATAGACAGGTTTCCACAAGATGCATTGTATCTCAAGCTTTTCCCAAGTTCCTTGGCGGGAGCAGCAAGAGAGTGGCTACATAATCTAGACGATGAGTTTGTGGAGTCTTGGGACCATATGGTGGAGGTCTTCTTTGAGAGGTTCTTCCCTCCTGAGAAGACTAACGACATGATCAGAAAAATTCATAATTTCACTCAACAGGCTGGTGAGACATATTCGGAGACCTGGGAGAGATTTCAGGTCATGCTGAGGAGATGCCCACATCATGGGCTGGATAAGGAAACACAAGTGAAAATCTTCTATTTTTCTCTCTTCGAGCACGATAGGAGTAACCTTGATTCTGCAGGATCGGGATTCTTTTTGAATAATACAGACACCAGATGTTGGGAGATATTAAAGAACATGGCTTGGAAATAGTCATGGGGTGACCGAGGTGTTGTGGAGCAGGTCAGAGCTGCTGGCAAATCCAGAGTAGTTAAGGAGCTGAATGATAAGTTAGATCTTCTATCCAAGAAGCTTCTATCTAAGGAAGATGCATCTGAGGATGAGGAAGCCCAAGTGAAATTCATGCAACAATAGGGTTACAGAAACAATGACTACGCATGGAGGAAGGATAAAAAATTCTAATGGAAGGATCCAAATAACTTTCTGTAGGATCCGGATGCCAAGCCACAACCTAGAGCTGAGGATAAGAACACTGAATTACTGAGTCAAATGGTACAGCAGAACCAGGAGATGATGGCCATGTTTGGTAAGCAATTGCAATCTCAAGGTGATATTCTAACCAAGTTTGGACAGACGATGCAAAGCCATGGAGCACAAATGCGGGCATTAGAAACCACCGTGGAACAGATTTCTAGTGAAGTGGCAGCCATCAATCACGCCAATCAACAGAAACCGGCCGAGAATGCAAACGTGGCCCAAGCAAACCATCAGGTCAAGTATATTTTTGTGGTAAGCAATGAGGAGGAATCTCAGGTGCAAGATGATAAAGAGGAAAGAAAAATGACATTTAATATGCATGCGTCACCGGCGATACCGTATTCACGCACTTATTATGGACTGCCGGGCGGAAACCCTTTCTTCAGAAAATCACAGCGAGTTATGAATATTGTATCTCCATCTAGAGAAAAAGAACAATTGAAGGTTGTTTGTGCACGTGTGGAGACATCGAATGCGAGAGAGGAACCACAACAAGCTGTTACTATTGACGATGTCTCGCCAAAGCCCACGTCAGAGGGAGTGATTGAAGCAAGCTTAGGGGAGTTGACCCCGAAAAGCTCATATGTGCCACCTCACAGGTGTACTGATGCAGCAGATGTTTCAAAACTGGACAATCCAAAGTCAAAGAAAGAGCATCGTCATTTTAGGAAATTCTTGGAAATATTCCGAAAACTCCACATCAATATTCCATTAGTGGAGATGATCGAGAAGGTGTCCGCCTATGGGAGGTTCATCAAGGAAATCATCAATAAGAAGAGGCGGATAAAAGACAATGATATTTGTCGGATGAATGAGACGGTGAGCTCTATGATTCACGAGAGTTCGCCAAAGAAGAGAAAAGACCCAGGGGGCTTCTACATTCCTTGCTCAATAGGTGATCGACATTTTTCTAAAGCGCAATGTGATTCCGGCGCCAGCATAAATCTCATGCCTCTGGTGACATTTAATAAGCTAGGGTTAAAAGAAATCAAGAAGTCGGCCGCGAAAATTGAATTGGCGGATGGGTCTTTAGTGAGACCATATGGAGTATGTGAAGATGTTCTCGTCAAAGTGGATCGATTTATATACCCGGTGGATTTTGTTGTCATGGATATGCCACCGCTCCAAAGCTGTGAAACTCTTCTAGGAAGGCCGTTTCAAGCAACGGCGGATGTCATGACTGCCTTAGGGAGAGGTACTTTGTCCTTGGGAATTGGAGGAGATCGAGTTGAATTCAAATTACCACATGATCCTCTAAGCTCAGTTCCCAAAGTGTAAGGATGATGAGCTTCATACCGTCTAGCCTAAGACGTTAACTAAGGGCGCTTGTTGGGAGGCAACCCAACCATCGGTACACTAGGATAGTTTATTAACAATCATAGGTTGCGTTATTTTCGTTCAATTTTTAGTATAAAGAAGATACCTTGATCCGTTTGTTCATTGTGCAGGCTGAGGCAGAGTCGATACCATCGACACACATGTCGATGGTATCAACAAGGGTTCAGGTTGACGACTGCAGATTTCATTCTGAGTCGATACCATCGACGGTCAAGTCGATAGTATCGACATACCTACAGGCAGGTCACCAAGCAAAGTCGATAGTATCGACAGGGTTGTCGATACCATCAAGATCTCTGGAGAAGTTCAGACCAATTTGTCTCAGTCAACTCGATACCATCGACGGCCTCGTCGATGGTATTGACATGGTTACAGGTTGAAGTGCAAAGTGGCGGTGTCGCAATGAAGCCAAGTCGATACTATCAACATCTGTCGATGGTATCGACCATCCATGTCACCGATCCACGCAAAGAAATCAATGGCGATCGCGGCGTCCACGTCATCGATCCGGGTGCAGCGTCGATACTATCGACCTATGTCGATGGTATCGACACGTCAGCAATCCGGGTCTTAAGATCAAGCAATCGTCAGCCGTCGATACTCGCGAGGGGGGCGGATAGCATCGAGACGTGTCGATACCATCGACCCGCGTCGATGGTATCGACGGACCAACAATGGCGCCGACCAAGTCTATATAAGGAGAACCAATACGTCATTTGACGTCACACCTTCAGAGTGATCTCCTCCCTTGGCACCGAGCACTCCCCTGAGCTATCCAAGAGCGAAGAGCAACAACACCGAGCGACGATCTTCCCCGAGCAGAGATTCATATCTCCCTTCTTCTCCGAGCTCTCCTTCTAATCCTTTTCTCTTCACCATCATGGTGCGTACCGCTGGAGCTTCTTCCTCGCGTGCTCATCTGGACGACATTCCCGAGTTCGTGCCACCACCGCCATCATCGGTGGCACGTCCTCGCCTTGTCCACCCTTCTGCGGAGGTGAAGAAGATCTTCGATGAAATCATGAAGCGCAAGATCGAGCCAACCCGGTATGTGGATCCGGAGATGCTCCGTGATCTTGTCTTCAAGGCAAACTTGGACTACGTGCTCAAAGGACAAGCACACCAAACGGGCTGTGGCCACGACGAGCTGGAGTGCCACGAGGACGGTCAACCTTTCTTCGGCGAGTGGCCGACATATAAGGAACTGGTGGCAGAATTCATGGCGTCCCTCGACGTCAATGTCGTGCCCAACGAGATATCCGCCAGCGACCGTGAGTGGGAGAAGGGCCGGGTGTCTTTCCGGCTCTACAACCACGACTACACCATCACTCTGGAGCAGTTCAATGACATCTTCAACTGGAACAGCTCCAAGTATGACTACCGCCGGCCAGATAACCACACCGACTACGCTGCCATCTTCTCCGAGTTGGTGACGGTTCCGCATGGGAGGTCGGTGAGCTACCACAACGCCGCGGTAGCCGACTTCGAGCACCCGTTTGCACGGGTCTTGCACAGGATGCTGAGCTCAACCATCTTTGCTCGAAGCGATCTTTCTTTGAGCAAATTCTAGGAGCCTGATCTTTTCTTCCTATACAAGCTCCTGACGAGACAAGAATGCAACTGGGGTGCATTCTTTCTACACCTAGTGTTGGCGGTGAAGAGGAGCACGAGGAGAGCCCCGATTCATTTCGGTGGGCTAGTCACCAGGATAGCCCTCTACTTGGGCTTGAATCTCGATCAGCTGACTCCTTTTACTACGAGAAGCAAGGTCAACTTGCAACATCTTCACCGGGCCAACCTAATTCTTCTCCGAGCTGGCGTGGCTTTTGCACATTGCCACGTAAATCAAGCGTACCAGGAGTGCACGCTGCCGGACCCCGTCTTCAACATCGAGGGCGCACAACACTTTAGATGGCCGATCATAGCCATCGACTCCGATGATGAAGAAGGCGGCAATGACGGCGGCGACGCCGGACAGGTAGTCGAGGCAGAGGAGGCAGAAGAGGCATTCACACCTCTTCGAGCATGAGTAGCACCCTGGAAACGTCCTCGGATGCATCCGGGTGCATCTTCATCATCACAGCCTACACCGCCATCACCACAGCCCTCGCAGCCTAGCGAGGATGCCTATTCCATGCAAGGCATGTACAACATGCTCCAAGATATTCAGCAGACGCAACACAGCCACACCGATGCGTACGCCAGTATTCAAGATACCACCAACCGACTTTTTGTCAACCAGCAGGCGATCTTCGAAAAGGAACGTCTTCTTTTCACAAATCAAGAGAACATCCATGATCGGCTGCATAGGATGGAGCAGCATCAGCAACCGTTTTACGATCATTACTGGAGCCAGAATTATTTTGGGGGGTATTTACAGCCTCCTCCGATGCCCCAGTATGATCTGACCTTTCAGGGGCAATACCCGTCTTGGGACCCCACGACGCCGCAATACCCGCCTCCACCACCACAAGAATGATCTGGTATCACTGTTCCAATCTTTAAGTTTGTTTTTGACTATGAGGCCATAGTCGAATTCAAGCTTAGGGGGGTAGTTGGAACAACTCTATCTTTTATTGTTTTCAGTTTTTAGCGTTATTGCTTTTGTTCTCTTGTTATTTTTTTTCTTGCAATTTTAGTTTTTGTAGGATCCACATGCTATCTAGTGTAATTGTGGACGTCATAAAAGTGTGTCATCTTGCTGTTAGTGCATGGGAAATTCAAGGGAAATTTGAAAAATTGGTGTCTTTGGATAGCTTGTTTTGTTTTGACCTTGGGCACACATCCTATGAAAATGATTGATTATGTCAACTTTAAAACAACATTTCATACATGTACTCCTAATGATTCATGAAAGTGGACGGAAATGGTTGTTTGAGCCTAACCTAACCAAATGGTAATGAGACTTTAATTGGATGTAAGAGAGAGAACCCTCTAAACTACTACACAGGTCAGTAAGGAGGGACACATAATATCTTTCTAAGGTTCAGTCATCTAGTCTTGTGATCGTTCCACTTCATTTTTCTATAATCCACCTAAGAATTGGAAGTAAAGTGCAGTTTTAATTCCTTTTTGTGTGCATAGCAGTTAGATAGGACTTGCATTGGTATTTTCCATATGTTTGCATAAAAAGAAAAGAAATATAGTGATGCATGCACATTACCTTTAGGTGCATGCCATGTAGTTGCATTTACGATCTTCATGCATAAAGTACATCATGTATCTCAATTTTTCCCAATGATGAATTAAACTATTCCATACCTTCTAAATAGTGCAAAAATTTATGAGTATGAAGAAAATAGCCCCATAAAATTATCTTTAAGCAATTATGGATATGTGGGCTGAAAAAAAATATGAAAATCTGTAATAAAAGAAAAAAAGGGAGAAAAGAAAAAGAATTTAGAAGAAAGTGAAATAAGAAGGAGAAAGGAACATGATATCACTCGCATTTCAGGATAATTGAGTACATGATGTAGTTTGACTAGATATCCATCTCATTTTGAGGCGGATGGTTAGTGCATGCATCATTCCACCCAATTTTAGGCATTAGGGCATTTCTAATGTGCATTTGCATCATATAGGACATTTTTGTATTATGCATGTTGAAATTGTACAATACTTCCACTTTCTTCCATGAGCCACCCATTTTCATCCACCCGTTGCTCAGATTGGTAGGCCACCGTGAATTTCTCCTCACCAATGAATATCAGGAGAACTGCTTCCATGTAGATGGTAGTTAGGACGAGCAACGTAGTATAGGCGATCACAAGATGCACCAATGCTGAATCGGCGAATTTTATTATGTTAACTGCCTTATGTGATAGTGTTCATCGGTTAGGAGGTTAATTTCTTTTATTGATGATTACTGTCGCCTTTAGGGTAATTACCGTTCTGTGGTTAGAGAAGGACGGTTTGTGAATGTTCAGTAGGAGTCATATGGGATGTTGGGTTGGTGTGTTGTTTTTCGGTTGACATTTGCAATTCTATTCTAAAGATGACTTGCTCGAGGGCGAGCAATATTCAAGCTTAGGGGAGTTTGATGCGATGATTTTGAGTCGCATTTATAGACCTGTTTGATATGTGTTTTGTGCTTTTATTAGTCATTTTTATGGTTAATATTGCATAATTCATCCATTTTGGTCTTTGCCATCATTTTATGTCAAATCCCCTTCGTTTTATCATTTTGAGCATTAATTATCACATTATTATTATTTGTGTGGATTTATTTGATCTTGTCTTTGAATTTCAGAACAAACGAGTATTTGCTTCCGTCGATACCATCGACGGAAGTCGATACCATCGACAAGACCGCAGGTTGTCAGCCAAAAGGAGCAGCAAAGAGTCGATACAATCGACATTGATGTCGATGGTATCAAGACACCTTCAGGTTGCTGGCGAAGAAGCAGTCGACCCATCGACACACGGAGGCTACAACGTCACAAAATGACAAAACCGACGCCAAAAGGAATTCGATACCATCGACCCGAGTCGATGGTATCGAGATGATGTCGGGCACGACAAAGGAAGGGTTTGCAGCCAGCCTCTACTGTAGCGGGTCGATACCATCGACTCGCGTTGATGGTATCGACGCCGTAGGATATGAGTTTGCTTTCTAATGATCTCAATCGGACGGCTAGAGTTAATTAGCGACCTAATTAGGGACTTATACCTAATGACGGCCGCCCGGACCAGAGGGGGCATCGGATTAGCCATTGCACAAGTGCCGAGGAGCGAGAAAAAGGAGAACGGAGGTCAGAAGATCATACCATTCGATCCGGACGCTGCCGAAGACGGATTTCACCACCGAGAGGCGGGAAAGCACGTGTTCTACACAAAGGATCGATCAGTTCTTCTCCGTTCAAAGGTTTTCCCTTTCAATTCATGTTTTTCATATGATTTCCCCTATTTTTACCATGTACTTGTGTGAGATGAACATGCGGGGCTAATCCCCTCCATCTTTAGGACCGGGAGTAGCCCGGGAATTCATTGTATGACAAGTTTATAATAGTAATTCATATTTTCTCTCTTAAATCCGTGGTATAGCTTCGTTTTCTCCATATATTGTTATGCTTGATCACCATAATAATAACCTAACGCCCTCAATCACTTCGACAGAAGGATTAACGGCTGAAAAGAGACGAAACCTACATTAATCGATAAATCTCTTGAACAAGGTGATGTAAAATTAATGGTGGATACTGAGAGATCGTTCGTAATGCACTTAGTTTAGGGAATAGGTTACTACGACGGTGGAACCGACCTAAACCTAAGTAGTGAATTGTACCACGACAGTGGGCAATTCTATTTTCAGGCCACTACCCGGATAGAGAGAGAAGATTGAGGCATTATATAAAATCTAATACAATGAAAACCCACGGTGAAACCGCAATCCTAAAGATTCCTTTTTGAATTGATTAAATTAACCTTTAATCAATTGTTTGCTTTGTTTTATTTTTATTTTCTTTTAATTTTGACAACAAACCCCAATTTGTTATTCGGCTTAGCTGATCGCAGATAGTTAGTAGGAGTTTCCGACAATTCTGAGTATCCCTGTGTTCGACTCGGGCCTCACAAGGCCTGTACTACTCGATGCGTATACTTGCGGTTTTAGCGCGTAGTAAAATACACGTCACTTGTTGATAACGCTTTCAAATTTTGTCATATCCAGGACCGTATCGGTACAACATCCCCAACAACTTCGTCTAGCTCGTTGGATGGATATGACCGCCCCAAATGAAATCTGATAAGGGTTTCCATGCGTGATGAGGCTGATTTTGGAATTCAACTTGTCTCGTGCAATACTATATCAGCCCCATAGCACAACGTTTTGATATATTATTATACATGCATCCATACACTATTACTAAGTTGTTCCTAGAAGTAGCCATGGTACCTACGTTTCATTATAAACTGGTGACCCCCCCACCCCCCTCCCTCTTTCTGAAAGTTTTGTTACACCCCTGGTGGGAATCTTGTTTGGCTAACTTGGATAGTATTTCAATCTTAACGATACTTAAGATACCATCTACTCGGGCTCCCACAGTAGCTCATCTTCTGCCCTTGTGATACCTGTCCTTATGTTGGATAGCCGTGCTTGTACTGAAGTTGCTGGGAATTCCTCGATTCTAAGTTGGGTATGAGTCAAAATACCATTCAGACTATTTTGTTCTAATCGCGTCCCGTAAACAACAGCTTAAAATACACACATCGGGAAATCTTATCTACAACATTCAAGATGCCAACCAGCCAGGTAACCCACTTTGGTACTACGACAGAATTTTTGTCACATGAAAGCAGCTTGCCGCACCAATTAGAAAATCCTATAAACGACCAAAGCAGAGTTCCCACTCATCGGCTTCAATGCGTCGTCAGTCCCATAAGGCATCAATCTACACACCACTTCCCGTACCATCCACTATTCCACTCGGCACAGACCATCACTGCTTTACGAGTGCTGTTCCAATGACAGGCATCTTTCCGCTGTGATCGAACACAAAAAGGTCCAGTCTTCACATCTCCGCAGTGTTCCCCGAGGATAATCTTCAAATGAGGTTCTTCGAGGTCCACCTCCAGCAGCGCCCACCAAATAGGACCACTACTCCCACCACATATCCCTCATGCACTACCGCACAAAAAGTATATTAGAACACAGTAGGACACGATTCAGCAACTTCCCTTGGATGATCACAGTGCCCACAGGCCACTTGGAACGTAATGTACTTGTTTGCCTTCCAGATGTGGTGGCCTCCAGAAAAGACCAGCTTCAGATGAGGAAAACTATCAGACTTTTTGAAGCCACTATCGTCAAAGACAGGCAACACTTTGCCAAAGATCAGGTTTGGACCTTTTTGAACCCGTGCTTTCGCTATGGAAACTGGCAAGTGTGTTAGGCTTGCCGGTAGTGGACCGAGACTTCATCACCACGAATGCTCACCTCTTTGGATTAAAAGAAGCACGGCTATTCCATGCAAGCTTCATGCTTATATATAACTAGTTTGTACACGTGCATTGCACGTGGATATTTGAAAATTAATGGTTATTGGTGTAGAATATAGTTATGGATAAATAGTAAAAAATGTTAACTTACATGTTGTGTAAGTTTAACTTTTCAAATGGAACATATAAAAGTAGAGCACTAGTAAAACTATTGGAAAGAGAAGCATAGTCTTTAGTACTTACGCTTAATTCCAATATGCTAATGGCTTCATAATGATACCATTTTAGAAACGAATTATAAAATATTATATTCATGGTTCCTTCGTATGGATGCCCGTCATCATTTGAAGAAGACTAACTTATGTGTTCAAGTATCATCAACTTAGCATTGAACAAGTTCTTCATACATCACATGCATCAATATTCATTGGCACAAACTTAATCAATGATGCACACGTAGGGATGACAAAAATACCCAAAATCCCATAACGCAATGCATCCGGACCAAACTAATAATGGGTATGATGGGCCGATTTGTTTGTTGGGTTCTAAATGCGGAGGCCCAATTTGGGTTAAGTTTCACGCCGACCCCCCCCCAGGGCCCATTATCCCCCATCTTGTCAAACCCTAGTCACCACTCTCTAGGCTCCTGACCCCTCTCAGTCTCTCCGAGTTTCCAAATCTCATTGCCTCGCGAATCCGTCAAGCGGCGACATTGTCGATTCTCATCGCCTCGCGATATGAGGCGCCAGATGACGGAGACTCACGAAGACATGTTGCATCTGTGAAGACTTGTGATCCCAAAGTGATGTGAAGATGCTAGGCAACAGACAATGGAGAGACGTGCAAGGTTCCCCCAAGGATGACGACGTCGGTGAGGAAGACACAATCTACGACGACAATGACGAAGATGACATCTAAAGTATGCAAAATCCTAATCACTTTCATCTCTCGCTTCCTTCCGCCAATGTTGGCATTGCTGTTGAATATTCTGAGTTCAAGCTTGCTAATACCATCTGCCCAACCCTGCTCCTACCATCCCTACCTTCATTTCTCTTTGTGACTCCCTACTATAATGCTAGCCTCTAGCCATGCCGTACTCCCTTCCATCCTACTCCTCCTCCTCCTACTACCATCCCTCACCGCCTCCAAAACCCTCTATCCAGATGTCGTCGCCCTTCTGGCCTTCAAGGCCACAACATACCTCAACAAACACCTCCTCTTCTCTCCCAACACCTCTTACTCCTTAGCCCCACACCACTACTCCTGGGGTAACACGATCTAGACAAAATGACTGATTTTCTTGCAGCACAAACATCGGTATTGCTAGTACCGAGATTGAGCCACTGCTATACTCCCTTCCTTCCTACTCCTCCTACTACCTTTGATCAAGCCATTGTTGTAGCTTTCTATCCTCTTCATCTCTACAAACAACATACATAAAAACAATACTGGTAGATCCCTCGATTCATTTTACAGACCTGGCATGTTCCACCACTCACATATTTCATTATTTTTATATAAGTTGAAAATCTGTATAATGTTCATCCATAATTGAAAATATATATAATGTTCATCCATACTTGAAAATTTTGTATGCCTTGCTTGTTATGATTCTCTTCTTTATTTGAGTATAAATCTTTTAACTGTTGAATGGTGATAATATTGTAAATGACCTGTAGGTTACTCTCTTACATGTATTCTATTTGAGACATTTCACTTTTGGCATTGACTGGCTGGGGAAACATAGTAAAATTGGGTTAGAATGGCAAAGAGAGGGATCAAATCTATTCTACTCAATCTAGAAGTTGGTATGGCATTAATCTACTAATTGACTTAGATACCCATACAAGATATACTCACTAGAATTAAATATTGAATAGTCCTCAATTTGGGACCATTTTTAAATGACATAATCTCACATAGGATATGAATGTGTGATATGCATTTCAATTTAAAGAAAAATTTGGTAGTTCATTTCCCCTTTGTTCTTTGGGTACATATGTAGGATGAACATTTTGTTCATTTTACATCGGTGTACTTGAAGAACTAAGGGGAAATACTATCAAATTTTTCTTGAAATTGAAACACACACACATTCATCTATGAGATTGAGCATTCAAAATTGGGTTAGGTTGGAGAGATAAGAACCCATGTAGTAGATCCTTATGTAAATCAATATGATAAAGTTCATAATGAAAACTAATGGTAACAAATTTCTTATTTTGTAGATTATGGCTACTCAAAATCAAGATGTAGAGATCCTTGAAGTTTCTTCAAATCAAAGGTCACCAATGGATAGTTCAATTCTAGTTGACAGTCAATTAAATGAGTGTGTTGTGACTGGCTCATTAACATCTACATGAGGTCCTCATAAAGTGTGGAAACACTTTGACATGAAAGATGTTGATTGAGTTTTCCATCCATATGTCATACTGTCATGCCCCCCTAAGTGGAAATCCTATAATTGGGACAAAACATATCCATGATCATCTTACTAGATGTCCTACATTGTTGTATATGGGAGGGGACCTTAGTCAAATCCTTGAGGCCAAAGAGACATCACTAGTGGCATTTAATCAAGAAGATGCCATGTTATCTCTCGCTAGTATGATCTTGATGCACAAATATCCTCTGGTGATTGATGAACATGTTGGTTTTAGGAGTTTGTTGAAATTTTGCAACCACTTCTTAAGTGTCCATCAAGGATCACAATCAAAGATGACATCTAGAAAATTTATGGCATAGAGAAGAGAATGTTGATGAAGGACTTGGGGAATTGTGAGTCTAGAGTAGCAATTATGATTGATATGTGGACACCAATTAACCAAAGAAGAGGTTATATGGAAATTACAACTCATTACAAAGATGCCTCTTGGAGTTTGCAAAATTTGATTATTAAGTTCATATATGTTCCATGTCCACACACCAAGGAGGTCCTTTCTGAATTGTTAATGCATTGTTTACTAGATTGGAACATTGACAGAAAGATGTCTATTGTAACACTACAAATGATCAACGATCAACCTGATAAAGAACATAATTCAAAAGTATGATGATGGGCTATTTCATTTAGTCAAAAATAAGTTCCCTCCAAATTGAATGATCTTATCTGGGTGGTTACTGCACATGCAATGTTGCACTCATATTCTCAATCTATTAGTTAGAGATGGACTAGCAGTTATTAAGAATGGAGTTGAAAAGATTCAAAATAGTGTAGCCTATTGGATTGAAACTCCCAAAATACTAGAGAAGTTTGAAGAAACTACAAAGCAATTAAAGGTTGCTTATCCTAAGAAGTTGTGTCTTGATTGGGAGACCAGGTGGAACTCGACTTTCTTAATGCTTCTAACAACATTGATGTACAAATATGTGTTCTATCATTTGTGTTATTGAGAAACCCAATATACTACGTTTCCAAAGAAGAGGTTTTGTGTTGAGGTTTGTGAGAAGTTAAGTATATAAGTAAATAAGTTATCATACTACACATTATGAATAAGGAGATACACCAGGAACAAACAATTTAGGCACTTTGATCAATGACAATGACAATGAAAGTGAAGGTAAAGTTAGTTTCCTTTCCAAATGAATATGTTAATGTCATTTCTTTACTAAATTTAGGTACTTACTCCATTATAGTGTCTACTTGTAGGTGAAATAGGAGAAGATATTCTTCCATACTGATTGGTTGAGGTGTACATCATGATATGACTCTCATATTGTGTTTAAGTACTTACTAAATGTAGGTGCTTACTCCATTACATTTTGATATGCCTCTGGTTTGTGTTATTCTTGTGGTTTTATCATTTCTATATGGTTTGATTCCAAACTTCAGCTACTTCATTTAGTCATTCCATACTTCATTTAAATCCATCTAGAACTCCTATTGGGTATTCTTTTTTAATCTTATGCTAACCCACTATTTTGATGTACATGATGCATGCAACTATAGGCTAGGATACAGACAAAAGAGCAGTGTGGGACTCCCCACCACAACTGAGCTTGATATATTCCAGGATTGATGAAGCAAGTGCCCTCCAAAAGATAGCATTTCCTTCCTTCTTGCAGTGTCGCTATTGTGATGTACATGTTGTAGGCAAATATAGGCTTGGATCCAGACAAAAGAGCGGTGTGGGACTCCCAGCCACATGTGACCTTGATATATTCCAGGATTGATGAAGCAAGAGCCCTCCAAAAGATAGCATCTTGATGCATGTGCTTTTATTAGTTATTTTAGGCACATTTTTTCTTGATTTCATGTGTAGATTAGTCATTTATTTGATTTATTATGTATGAAATGACATGGATGGCATGTTTCTATTAAATGCATCAAATTATATGATTTTTACTATTTTATGTAATATTTTATACATCCCAAGTACTTATGATGTTTTTGTGCATTTTTAGGTACACGGAAGACCCACAGACTCGGTGCTACTGACCTGGTAACAGTCGGTGGTACCGACTTGACGTCAGTGATGGACCCAGAAACTCACCCAGAGTCAGTGCTACGAACAACCAAAGTCGCTAGTACTGAAGCATCATTAGTAAGCCGCAACATGAATTGAGAAAACTCAGTGCTACTGAGTGGATGTCATAGAGGCAGTTTGAAAACTACAAAACTCAATGCTATCGAGTCCAGTCGATAATACCGATAGGATCAAGATCATGTGACCAAACCTAACTGACTCGGTAGTACCAACTCACCTAGTCGGTACTACCAAGTCTGCTTGATCAAGCTAGCCACAAATTTCACTCTAATCCAATGGTGGATGTTATTTCGTACCCTAAGTGCCTTCTATGACTTAGGGGGATGACGACTAGAGAAGGGGAGGCAGCTGTATTCATTACACAACAACTAGAGAGAGAGAAAAGAAGAACCGAGGATTGAAAGCTTCAACCGAGGAGATCTGGGCACCTCTGGAGGATGATTCTGCAGCCGGAAGACAACATAACACACATATGACAGAGGAGATCTTCCAGACGGGAGGAGATTCAGGGGTTACCTTAGTTTCTTAATGTTTCCCACATTTTCTTCTTCCTTTACATGTATTTGTTGATGAAAACCATGCAAGGCTAAAAACCTTTATTCCTTAGGATCTGGGAGTAGCCCAGATATACATTATGATTGATTTCTATACATTAATATCAATTTTATCTCTTTTATTGGATATAAATCTATGAAAGATTTTTGTTCTACTTGTGCTTGATCACCATGAGTGGATTGATAGACACTTAGTCATCTCAGGAGAAAGGTTGAGGGTCGGAAAGGAATGATTTACCCATGTACTGTTCCCTTTGGGAAAAGTGGACTGTAAATAGAAACTCAGAGAATAATCATAAAGCATCTAACTAATCAACCAATATCTACGGAAGTGGGATTGGAATTAGATTAGGTAGTGAATTACACTATAGGAGCAGGTAATCCTCACTACAAGCTCTTTATCCAGGGATTGAGATAATAGATGTTAGTGTCTGTGAGGTCAGTTATTAGTGTTATCCGTGGTGAAAACACTGTCTTAAGGAATTCACCCCATCTTTGATTATTTCAACCTTTAATTTGTTTTATTTCTTCCTTTGTTCTTTCACTCAACCCATTGTAGCCATTTACAACCGGCTTAGCTAATTTGACTATAGTTAGTAGTAGTCTACTGGAGAAATTCTTCCCCGTGTTCGACTCGGGCCTCACAAGGCCTTATTACTTTGATGCGTTCACTTGCGTACTATGCATGGTAAACTCATGTCATGTTTTTAGTGTCATTACTAGGGAAGCGGAAACATCCAACACTACAAGTGTTGTGGTCGGCCACTGTGGGCCTATTTTTTTATTTCATTTTAGCATGCTTTAAAAAAAGAATTTTTTAAAGCTAAATCATAAGATCTTTTTGATACATCTTATATTTCTTGTGCTAATACCTACTTTATACTATTTCAGGGAAACTAGTGCATGGTGCATACTAGAGTCATAGAATATGGAGAACCATCCTCAATAGGCTTTGGACAAGTAGAGCTCTTACAAGGAGAAAGGGAGTGTGAGAGATCTATGGACAACTTCAACCGAACCCCTCCACTGACACCTTCACCTGAGAGACCTACGACACGAGAAGAACCAAAGATAGTAGAAATGGAGGGAGAAGAAGAAATGACAGTATGTGAAAGGTTAAAGGCTTTGTCAGCTACGGCCCAGAAAGGGCCCATCAAAAGGCAAGCCATCAATGTGGGCAACTAAAAAATAGATCCTGAACTTGTTGTCTTAGTCAAATCTCAAGCGTTCCATGGCCATTTTTCTGAAGATCCAATGACACATATCAGCAATTTCATGGAGAACTATGACATGGTTAAGATAGATAGAATCCCAGCGAATACAATATATCTTAAGTTGTTCTCATCTTCACTGGCGGATAGTGAAAAATCATGATTCAACAATCTTGATGATGAGATCATTGAGACATGGGATCAGATGACAGATGCATTCTTTGAGCGCTATTTCCCTCCACAAAAGACAAATGATCTAGTGAAGAAGATTCACAACTTCAAATAGCAAGCAGATGAGTAGTATTGAGAGGCATGCGAGAAGTTTTAGAATATGTTGAGAAAGGTGCCTCATCATGGCATTGATCTAGTGGGGCATGCCAAGATTTTCTATTATGGCCTACACAAGGGGGAGAGAACAACTCTTGACAGTGTAGGAGGAGGCTTCTTCCTCAACAACAAGCCTGCTCGCTTCTATGAAATCCTCAAGAACATGTCTTAAAATCAATCATGGGAAGAAGAAAGAGAGCCACCGACAACCATCAAGAGTGCCAGGGAATACAAGGTGGTATCTGCTTTAAATGAGAAGTTAGATCTCATTACTAAGAAGACATGTGCTACAGACATAGTTCCTGCTGAGGAAGAAGAAGAGTGTAAGTATGTTTGTCAGGGGCAATATAGGAACAATGATTATTCCTCGAGGAAGGAACCCAAATTTTCTTGGAAGGATCCTAACAACTTCCAATAGGATCCATCATAGGTGCAGCAGCAGCATCCTAAGCCACAATAGTATGGTGGCCAAGCACATTATCAACCAGAGAAGTAGAATACTGACAAGATTGAAGAAATGTTGGGTAAGTTGTTGAGTCAGAATGAGCTACAAATTGCATAAACTCAAAGGGATCTTCAAAATGAAGGTGCATGTATTCGCAACATAGAGACACAAATCTCTTAGATAGCGGAAGATGTGAGTGCGTTAAAGCAACCAACCCAACAAGGATATTAGGAGAACACAAATGTACCTTCTGGGAACCAGCATGTGAAATTAGTTCTGCTACATAGTGGTAAGAAGCTACAGAATGATGCATCACACAATGCAGTTGCAGAAGGAGCTACAAATCACTCTATACCAGTGGATGCAGAAGAACAAAAAATGGCAGCACAGGAGAAGACTGCAGAGGAGCAATTTGATGAGGTTGGGGGTAATAAAACTCAGGCTTATATTCCCCCTCACCAGAGGGAACCTATAGTTCCTGTTCCCTTTCCAAACAGTTTGAATGTGACTAAGATGGACCAACAGTTCAAGAAATTTCTAGATAATTTTCTAAAGTTATCTGTGAGCATTCCCTTGATAGACGCTAATGAGAAAATACCATCTTATAGGAAGTTTTTGAAGGATATAATACAAAGAAGAGAAAGATACCAGAGTCTGATGTCGTGGTTCTAAAAGAGCAAGTTAGTGCTTTCATCTTGGGGACACTGCCTCCTAAAAGATAGGATCCTAGATGCTTTAATATCACATGCTACATAGGCAAGACAAAATTTGGAGAGGCTTTATGTGATTCATGGGCGAGTATAAATCTGATGCCCCTATCTACCTTTAAGAAGCTCAAACTTAAGGAATGTAGGAAGAGTAGCATGACAAGCCAGTTGGAAGACAACTCAGTAGTTAACCCATATGGTATATGCAAGGATGTCCTGGTAAAAGTGGATAGATTCATCTTTCTTGTAGATTTTGTAGTGATGGAAATGCAGGATGACCATGGCAATGAGCTTATACTTGGAGGATCATTTTAAGCCACTGCAAACATGATACTTGAGAGGGGTAGAGGATTTCTTACTATTGGAATCCAATATGATAGGTTCGAGATCAAGATGCCACAACATTCTCAAGTCACGGGAGATAAGGTGCAATGCAACATGCTTCAACACGTGGATAGTGAGTTTTCTCTATTTCTAGGGAATTCATTCCTAGATATGGCCCATGTTATGACTAAAGTAGAAAGATGAAATCTAGTAGTGGACATCCTGGAAAAAACAAAGGTGATCTCGCTGACTCAAGCAATGTGCTATCCAGACGATGAGGGAGAGGACTATGACCCTACGACCGAAGAAGAAGCCATAGTTGATTCTATGATATAGTCATCACCCAAGATACCCTTTGAAGCATTCTTGATGAATAGAATGGAGGATAGAATCTGCAACAACCATCTAGAGGAGTACATTTTGATGCTAAAGGCAATACCTTGCTACTATGCAAGATGCTTTGAAGACCTTAGACTATCGCCCTCACCATTGGTCCTGTGTCTATTGAACCTAACAGATCTGGAACTAAAGCCATTACCACCACACTTGAAGTATGTCTTCTTAGCTGCAGAGTTAATCTCCCAGTGATCATATCATCTTCTTTAAGTGGTGAAGAGGAAGGAAAGTGACTCACTATGCTGAAAAACCATTGAGATGCATTCAAGTGGTCCATAGCTGACATAAAAGGGATCTCTCCAACCTTGTGCCAACACAAGATTCGGCTCGAAGAAGGAGCTAAGGTAATTGTACAACCTTAGAGGTGTCTTAATCTGATTATGACTGAGGTGGTGAAAAAGGAAGTTGTCAAGCTTCTGTCAGAAGGTATAATCTATGCAATTTCTAATTCAATGTGGGTTAGTCGACCTACCTAGGTAGTTCCTAAGAAAGGGGGGACCACAGTCACTACTAATGCAGATAATGAATTGATTTCCACTAGGCTAGTGACGGGATGGTGAGTGTGCATAGATTATCATCGGTTAAATGCAGCCACTCTTAAAGATGATTTCCCTTTACCTTTCATTGATCAGATCTTGGAATGATTAGCTGGCTGTTCACACTTTTATTTTCTTAATGGGTATTCTGAGTATAATCAAATTTCTCTAGAGCCTAAGGATCAGGAGAAATCCACTTTCACATACCCTTATGTCACGTTCACATACCGACATATGCCTTTTGGTCTTTGTAACGCCCTTGCTACGTTTCAACGTTGTATGCTCGCCATTTTTTTTGACATGGTGGAATAGTGCTTAGAGGTTTTTATGGATCTTTTTTCTTTGTATGGGGAATATTTTAATGATTGTCTATATAACCTTGATAGGGTGCTAAAGATATGTGAGGACACTCACCTAGTTCTAAACTAGGGGAACTATCACATGATGGTAAGTGAAGGGATTGTTCTTGGACACAAGGTGTCCAACAAAGGCATGGAAGTAGATCCAGTAAAAATTGAAGTCATCTCCACACTACCTCCAGTGACATTGTTGAAAGGATTCATGAGCTTTTTAGGACACGCTAGATTCTATCGCCATTTTATCATGGATTTCTCAAAAATTACCAAACCATTGTCTGAACTTTTAGAGAAAGATGTTGAGTTTTCCTTTGATGAACACTATTTGAAAGGTTTTGAAATCCTTAAATAAAAATTGATCTTTGTGCGTATTGTGTAGGCTCCTGATTGGAGCCTTCCCTTTGAATTGATGTGTGATGCATCAGATTATCTAGTAGGAGATGTGTTGGGTCAATACAGAGATAATATTTCATCTATCATATATTATGCATCAAAGACTTTGAATGATGCACAGTTGAATTACACTAATACTAAAAAACAACTACTCATGGTAGTGTTTCCTTTTGAAAAATTCCGCCAATACCTAGTTGGGGCTAAATTGATAGTTTGGACTGACCATGCTGCCATCAAATACTTGTTACCAAAATAAAGACACCAAACCCAGATTGATTAGGTGCATTCTTTTGCTTTAGGAATTTGACACTAAAATTAGAGACAAGGTAGGGTAGATAATGTTGTAGCGAATCATTTGTCTAGGTTAGAAAGGGTGGACGACAAAGATATAGGCATCCCCAATATTGAGGAATTCCTGAATGAGAAATTGTTTGCAATTAAAACTGAAGATCCTTGGTTTGCATATATTGTTAATTACCTAGCTTGTAAGGAATTGCCTGCAGATTGGGGGTATCAAGAAAAAAAATGATTTTTCCACTCATTGAATTTTTATATTTGGGATGACTCGATTCCTTTTGAGCAATGTAGGGATGGGATATTAAGAAGATGTGTACCCAAATGTGAGGTAGAGAGCATCTTGTCACACTGTCATTCTCTACCCACAGATGGACACCATGCTAGCTCTAGGATTGCGGCTAAAGTCTTAGAGAGAGGGTTTTATTGGCCTACCTTGTTTAAAGATGCTCACAACTTTGTTCATCATTTTGACGCATGTCAACGTGTAGGTAATATCTCTAAGCGACATGAGATGCCTTAAATGTATTTTAGGAGGTTGAGGTTTTTGATTTTTGGGGTATAGATTTTAGGGCCCATTTGTGTCGTCTAATTCCAATCTTTATGTATTACTTATAGTTGATTATGTGTCTAAGTGGGTGGAAGCAATTCCATCCCGCACCAATGATGCACATGTAGTGTGCAAGTTTGTGAAGGAATACATTTTCTTTAGGTTTGGTATCCCCCGCCTAATTATTAGTGATGGTGGATCCCACTTCACTAATAGGCAGTTTGGGGCTTTACTGAGAAAATATGGGGTGAAGCACCGAGTGGGCACTCCATATCACCCACAGTCTCAAGGGCAAGTTGAGGTGTCCAATAGAGAGATAAAGAAAATTTAGGAAAGGATGGTCTTAACCAATAGGATGAACTAGAGTTATGTGCTAGGTGATTCTCTTTTGGCTTATAGAACAATATACAAAACCCCAATAGGAACAACAACCTTTAGGATGATCTATGGCCATTCATGTCATCTACCCGTAGAGCTTGAGCATAAGGCTAAGTGGGCCATGAAGAAGCTAAATTTCAACATTGATGAAGCAGGTAGAAAGAGGCTCTTGGAGCTTAATGAATTATATGAACTTAGGATGGATGCTTATGAAAGCTCTAGGATATATAAGGAAAGGACTAAGAAAATTCGTGGTAGAACATTCTAAATAGGGTGTTTCTCCTAGGTCAGAAAGTCCTCCTTTTCAATTCTAGGCTTAGGCAACATCCGGGCAAGCTAAGGTCCAAGTGGAGTGGACCATTTGTGATTGAAAAAGTCTTCCCCCATGGTGTTGTGAACATTGTAGATGGGAATAGGTCATTCCTTATAAATGACAAAAGATTAAAGCACTATTTTGGAGAGGAGGTAGAGCCAAAATAGAGGAGGTGCAACTTTGCACCTTTCCATAGATTCTTGCTCAAAATACCATCTAGTCTAGGATGTTAAACAATAACGCTAGTTGGGAAGCAACCCAATTTTTATTGCATTATTTTTATGTTCAATTTCCAATTTTAGATGTTATTTTACTTCAATTTATATAAAAATGGTACCTTGACTCTTTTTTGGAGTGTGTAGGGCTTTAAATTTGGTACCACTGAGTTTAGCAGTCGGTGGCACCAATATGAGGTTAGCATTTTGTCCAAAATAGAAGCACACACTTGGTACCATCAACTTAACTAGTCGGTACCACCGAGTCTCTGATGATCTTTTGAGCACTCATTGATAAGGACTCGGTACTACTGACTTTTCACTCAGTACTACAGAGTTTTGGATGTGCCTAGGTTCGGTATACCGAGTCCACAAATTCGAAAGCACCGACAATTTCAACAACTCAGTACTACCGACCCTGAAGTCGGTACTACTGACAAGCCACATAAAAAATCTGTGTGTTCACGATCCAACAACCACGACATGCTTCATCGAGTGGTCGGTGGTACTGATCTGCAACACAAGTCGGTACTACCGACTTGTTGTTGGTACCACTATCTCTGGATGGTCCACACCATCAATGTCATCTAATCGTAAGTTGTCGATGCAACCGACCACAAATTGTGCTAGCCAACTTGGTACCACCGAATCAAAAGTCAGTAGTACTGACTCTCCCGCATTCAGCTATATAATGAGAGGTGGTGGAGCCATTTTCTTCACACCTCCAACATCCACTCCTCCTACATTCTATAGGAAGGCTGCACTAGGCGCTGACGATCTTTCCTGAGCTTCTATTCTCTTAACCTCCTTCTTACATCAACAACATGGATCCTAGGAGAGGAGTTGTTCCCCCAAAAGGCAAGTTGATCCCCCAGCCAACCCACATTCATCACCCATCCTCAGAGATAAGGAAAATATATGACGAGTTTTAGACAAGGGAGATCATCCCAACGCGATATGGCAATCACACCTTGATCGACAGGGTATGCTTTCCTGACAACATGTGATGCGTATGTCAGAAGCAAGAAATGGAGGGAGATAATCCTTTCTTCAGTGACTGGTAGACCTACTCAGATCTCAACCTGGAGTTCTTGGCATCGCTTGATATTTTTGTCTTCCCCGAGCAGGAGATAGGAGGTGAATGGCGAGAAGGCAAGGTCAACTTTCACCTCTTCAACAACAACTATTCTATCATACTGAGGGCCTTCAACCATATCTTCAACTAGACTCACGTCCCAGAACACTCTGTCCCATCTGACATCAACTACGACTTGGCCTGGGAGCAGTTGAATGAGGTGCTGACAGGATTTCATATAAATTGACATATCACTTATGTTACTGATATTGAGCATCCTTTTGCTCGTATGCTTCACCGCCTCTACACCGATACTATTTTTTATCAATCCGGTCACACTTAAGGGAAGGTCTAGAAGGCAGACCTCTACTTTCTCTACAGGGTATTGGAGGGGGAGAATTTTAACTTTAGAGCTTTCCTTCTTCTCCATATGATTTCTGTGAGGCGTAATGTGACAAGAATATTTGGGGGTCTCGTCACCCCTATTGCTCTCCATTTATGCCTTGATTTGTCCACCCTCGAGCCATTGAAGGATACAACAAAGCTAGACCTCCTTTACTTTCGCAAGGCACATCTTCTCTAATACTACCACAATGTGCTCTATGCACAGTGCACACATCGAGGCATATTTCGTGAGCGGAGCCTCCCTGACCCTATCTTCCACATGTGGGGGGTGAACCATCTTTGGTGGCCACTGATTGAGGGAGAAGCAGAAGATCCGCCTAGGGTAGAAGCTCAGGGCGATGACGAGGAGCACAATAGTGATGACGATGATGAAGTTGAGGAAGTGGAGCCCACCATGCCCATCACCAAGAGAGCGGTCCCACACAAACGGGCCCGCACATATGCTGCCTTGACTTCCTCAGCCCTACGACCTTCCCAGGAGGAGAAAGACCCATACAACATGGCGGGTATGTATACCATGCTGCAGGAGATCCAGACTGCACAACAACAACATCAGGTGATGCTAGCTGGCATGTAGGATATTCAAGGAAGGTTGTACCAGAACCAGTAGGCAATTTATAAGAATGAACGCCTTCTCTTGGCCAACTAAGAGAATGTTCACATGCGCCTGCAATGGATGGAGCAATACTAGTAGCCTTTCTTTGACAACTACTGGAACTATGGATAGTTTGGGGAGTACCCACAACCGCCACCTATGCCTCCTATAGACCTCTCATTCCAAGGGATGTTCCCTCCACACAACCCCAACATGCCACTTCTACCATTCTGAGCCCTGGTACCAATGTTCTACCTCTTGGGTGTTAGTATTGACTATGCAGACATATCATATTAAAGCTTAGGGGGGTGTTGGAACATCATTCTATCTTTTTTATTATTATTTTTATCTTTAGTTGTTTGTTTTATTTTTAGTTATGCAAGTATAGGATTCACATCAATATAGTGTAATTGTGGAGTAGTAAATGCATGGTTTTATTTACGAATAAATTGTACTCTCTATGTTGGTGCATGAAAATGGTCAAATCCTTAAAATCTTAAAATACAAAATCTTTCTGTAACAACACTTGAGGAAGTGTTTAGACTAGTTAGCATTAGGACTTAGCACATACATGAAAGTCAAAATCAACTCCTGAATGTGAATGATGAAGATGTTGATCCTAAACTGACCAAACCATAATGAGACCTTCAATAAAAATGTAAGAAATAAACCTTTTGATCACCCTGAACATTGGTCAATTAAGAGGGACACATCATAATATAATGAAACACATTGTCTCTTAATTGTGTGATTCCATTTCTTTTCCATTCATTTTTGATTCACTACCTCAAAAATTCATAAGTACTCCAAGTTATTCTCCTTGATTGCATTGCATGGCATGATAGGAACATATTACTTAGTTTTCTTGCATTTGAAAGAGAAAGAAAGAAAAACATTGCATTTGTATGCATTAACTTTAGTGCATACCATCTTAGCTTGCATAACACATTTCATGTAGTTGCAGACATTTCAACATCACATGCATATTTTCCTAAACATGTGGATTTCAATTTCAAGTTATGAAGCTAAAGTGCAGGGATATACCTCTAAAGAAAAGAAAAAAATGAAGGAAAGAAGCACAAAAATTAGCCTTTTTGAAATGAAAAAAAGAGAACAAGAAATTGTTCAAAAGAAACAAGGAGAAAGTATATCCCTCAAGTTTACATGTGCATTCTTTTGAGTTGTCAAACAATATCAACTCGTTGATACATGCATCATTTCATAAAAAGAAATTTTTTTAGGCATTAGGATTCAAGCATGGCATTCTTTTCATCCATCTAGGTTCATTATTCTCTATGCATAAATAGGTTGGATGTACTTATGAATTTTTATTTGCCACCCATCTTGAATCATTAATTGCTCTTATTGGTAGGCCACTCTAATGATTTATTTTCTCATTCATGCTTATACAGAGATCTACTTCCAAGTAGTTGGTAGTTAGGAAAGAGCAATCTAGTGTAGGGAATCACATGATACACCAAGTGAATGTCTGAGTAATTACGATGTTAACTTCTTTCTTAATAGTGTCATTCACTGAAGGTGGACATCTTTTATTAAAGTTTTTGGTCACGTTAGAGTAGTTATCGGTTTAGTGGTCAATGAAGGCTGATTTAGGGCTCGATAGGTGGATTTAACTAAGAAAGGAATGTATGTGTTGTGTCATTTTGCTAACTCTTGTCAAATAGATCTGAGAGAGTGTTGCTCAAGGATGAGCAACATTTAAGCTTAAGGGAGTTTGATGCATGCATTTTTAGTCATTATTTTAGGCACATTTTTCCTTGATTTCATTAGTCATTTATTTTATTTATTATGCATGAAATGACATAGACGACATGTTTCTATTAAATTCATCAAATTATATGATTTTTACTATTTTATGTAATATTTTACGCATCCCAAGTACTTATGTTGTTTTTGTGCATTTTCAGGTACAGGGAAGGCCCACAAACTCAGTGCTACTGACCTGGTAATATTTGTTGGTACCGACTTGATGACAGTAATGGACCTGAAAACTCACCCAGAATCGGTGCTACTGACAGCCAAAGTTGGTGGTATCGAATTGACATCAGTAAGCCCTGACATGAATCAAGAAAACTCAGCGCTACCGATTTTCCAACTCGGTGCTACCGACTTGACATTAGAGAGGCAGTTCAAAAACCACAAAACTTGGTGCTATCGAGTCCAGTTGATAGTATCGATAGGATCGGGATCGCATGACCAAGCCTAAGTGATTTGGTACTACTGACTCACCTAGTCGATACTATCGAGTCTACCCGATCAGACCAGTCGTAGATTTCACTCTAATCCAATGGTGGATGTTATTTTGTACCCTAAGTGCCTTCTATGACTTATGAGGACGATGACCAAAGAAGGGGAGGTCGCCGTTGTCATTATATGACAATAGGAGAGAGAGAAAAGAAGAACCGAGGACCAAAAGCTTCAACTGAGGAGATCTAGGCACCTCTAGAGGATAATTCTGCAGCTGGAAGATAGTAGAATGCACATACGATGGAGGGGATCTTCTAGACGGGCGAAGATTCAGGGGTTACCTAGTTTCTTAATGTTTCCCACATTTTCCTTCTTCCTTTCCATGTATTCGTTGATGAAAACCATGCAAGGCTAAAAACCTTTATTCCTTAGAATCCATGAGTAGCCCAGATATAACTGTGATTGATTTCTATGCATTAATATCAATTTTATCTCTTTTACTAGATATAAATCTATGAAAGCTTTGTGTTGTACTTGTGCTTGATCACCATGAGATGATTGACATACGCTTAGTCATCTCAGGAGAGAGGTTTAGGGTCGGAAAGCATTGATTTACCCATGTACTGTGCCCTTTGGGAAAAGTGGAGTGTAAACGAGAGGAGAAACCCAGAGAATAATCATAAAGCATCTAACTAATCAACCAATAACTGTGGAAGTGGGATTGGCATTAAATTAGGTAGTGAATTACACTGCCGGAGCAGGTAATTCTCACTATAGGCTCCTTATCCAGGGATTGAGATAATAGATGTTAGTGTATGTGATGTTAGTTATTAGTGTTATCTGTGGTGAACCACTGTCCTAAGGAATTCACCCCATCTCTAATTAAGTAAACCTTTAATTCATTTTATTTCTTCCTTTGTTCTTTTGCTCAACCCACTTCAGCCATTTACAATCAACTTAGATGATTTGACTATAGTTAGTAGTAGTCTACTGGAGAAACACTTCCCCATGTTTGAATTGAGCCTCACAAGGCCTTATTACTTCGATATGTTCACTTGCGTACTACACACGGTAAGCTCGTATCACATCTCCTTCCTTGTTGTAGTGTTGCAACAAAACCCTAACCCCTCATCCCTTGCTTATAATCACATTTAGTGAACATATCACAAGATGCTAGTGTGGTGTCAGTTCTTTTGTTGAATCCATAGATGGAAATTATGTTGTAATGAACATGATTTACGGTTGTGATGTGTTTTTTCTAGTGTGCAAAAATTCTTGGATGTTGATTTTGTTGTTTGGACAACAATTGATAGTTGTGTGTGTACAACAATATATTTGACCTTTATTTTGTTTGGAAATCAATGATGACTCTATGTATTATGACAATATGTCGTTTGGAATGAATTTTATACAAATTGAATGTATGGCGTGTTCTTTTAAAATTATGGGTATTGATATGTTCTATATTCTTTTTTTTGAAATCGTATGTTCTATATTCTATAAGTGATTATTATAATAAATAAAGGTACCACAAATACAATTCATATCTTTGATAAATTCTACAATTACAGAATTCTACAAAAACGTATTTGCAAAATGTATGCATTTTTCATTTTCTGGGTTAATAATGGATTATGTTCAGATTTTCAGAATACAAAAAATCAGAACTAAATACTATCAGATATGTGGGTTTTAATGCATTTTTCAGTTTATACATAATGGACTTTGTCTAGAATTTTAGAATATAAAATATCATACCTAAATATTATCATATAGGTGGGTTTTAATGCAATTTTTTGTTTATACATGATGGATCTACTCAAATTTTAAGAATACAAAAAAGTATTAAATATTGCCATATAGGTGGGTTTTAATGCAATTTTTAGTTTATACATGATGGATTCTATTTAGATTTTAATAATAAAAAAATCAGAATTAGAGACTTTCATATAGGTGGATTTTAACACAATTTTTATTTTATACATAATGGATTCTATTCAGATCTTTAGAGTAATAAAAATTAGAATTAGATAATGTCATATACGTAGGTTTTGATGCAATTTTCACTTTATACATAATGGATTCTATTAAGATTTTGAGAATAAAAAATTAGAGTTACATATTCTCATATAGGTGGGTTCTAATGCAATTTTTCATTCGTCAAGGTTTTGTTCAAGGTTTTTATATAATATTTTATACAAAAAGATTTTGATACAACTTTTTAAGTTTATAAATGGGTTTTGTTGGGTCCCCATCACTCAACTGGGTGCAATGGGGTGGGTTTGGGTTTTGGAATAACTTAAATGGGTTAAATGGGTATCAGAATGGGGCCCCATACCCACCCAATTGCCATCCCAATGCACGCTTAAGAAGTTTGAATCCTCCCATCCATAGTTCTAGTAATCAATAAACAAAAATTTTTGTAGTGTCTACTTCATGTTCTTGTATCTAGGAACCTGATGTAGCCCTATTTTAGGGCTCCATCATGTGCCATTTTGTACTTAATCACATCTAAACATGTTAGATTACATGCCTTTTTCCCCTAATATGTTTATCATTGCCAAATGCGCTTATGGATGTTCTTTGCACTATTTTCAGGTACTTGGACCATGACTTTGATGGACAAGAGACAAGGGAGGAGTTCTAGGGTTCCTCCACTCATGGGGGGGGGTTCAAAGAAGGCCCCAAAATCTCCCTCAACCTACCTCCAATGGCTAAGGGTAATCATCATGCAAAGACATCCATAAATGATAAAGTTTGAAGGACAATCAAGTGATGTCGACCCCAACACGTCCGTGGGCACAACCCCACAGTCGTGTCTTTTTTTTGGCAAATAAGTGACAAATCTAACATCGTTTGGCCTGAAATCCCCACGGTCGTGGCCACCGGCACGGGCGTGGCCCTTTGAAGACACCACGGCCATGGCCATTCGCACGATTGTGGTTAGAAGAATGAAAGACAGCCATAGGCACCCCCCACAGTTGTGTGAATTTATGATGAAGAACCAACATTTCAACAACTCCCCCCCCCCCCCAAATTTCCATGACCGTGGCTGTCTGCCACGACCGTAGCCACTGAAGATCGCCTCGACTGTGCTATTGTTCCACGACCACAACCTCCTCCTCCAAAATGGCCGTGTTATCCAACACGGCCGTGGTGCCACTCACCCACCATGCCTGTGACACTCCACCACGGTCTTGGCCACCACCTTCCTTATCATATCACCACCCTCTCCATACCACACTCATGTTCCTACTCCACAACTGTCCCATACTACCCTCACCATGGCCGTGGCACATCAAAATGGTCGTGGTGACCAACCTACCCTATCATACTTTTACACTAATTTTCCTATCCTACCCCTACTTACCCTAGTGCTTCCCCACCACCTATATATACATAGGTGGTGGCTGGGGCACCAAGGTTATACACCCCACAACTGCTCCAAGCTTCCATTACTCCTCCTTGAGCATCTAGTGCGTTTCTTTTGCATTTGTGCTCTCCATCCACCATTTCCACCTCCATTCCACCTTGGAGACCTAGTTTGCTAGGTTTTATACCATAATCCCCAATATCATCATGCTCGCCTGCACCCTTGGAGGAGAGAGGTCGTTCAAAGCAGCTAGGAGGTGAAGATGAAGGCTACTTCTCTGAGCTCCATGGTGTTTCTTCCTCTTCTAGCCCTTCCTTTTGTTGTTTCTTTGAATGTGTAGCTAAGCCCCCAGTGGTGGACTGTTTGGGGTTAAAATGTGACTTTAATACCATGTTGGGGAATATTTGGCTTGTAATGAACTCATTTTTATCTATGATGATTGCTCCATGCTTGTGTCTCTTATCCCATTACCATACTTGTAATTTGTGCTTTTTGTCATTAATTGCTTGTTTGAGAATGCTTGATGATACCATGTTTATAGGAGAATTGGGATACATGTGGCAATCTTAGGAGTGATTCCTAGGTCCCAACAGGGAATCCCTAGCTAATACCCTTTGTTCCCACATGCCTATCCCCTCTTCTACTACATGGTATTAGATCTAAGTTACTAGTATAAGTGAAATTGATGTAATTTCCTAGGGCCTTCTAAAGGCTAGAATGGCTAGTGGCATGAGGTCAAATATCCTCATCTCTACTCCCATCTCTACCCTCAACCCTCAATTACTCATTATCACATATCCTAGAAACCTAGATTTGGCTTATCCTATTAGAATTACACCTAACCCTAGTCTTCTACTAGTAGTATAGGGTACATTCTAATAGTATTGGTATTATTGTTTGGTTTGGTAATCTAGATGTAAAATGAGAACCATGCTTGTCTAATATCATCCCCCAACTAATATCAAAGTTACATCCCCCAAATGGCCCACCTACCTTAATCATCTTGTTAAAACCCAAATTTCTTTGTTTGCTTGTTCATGCTAGTCTAGTTTAGTTGCTTTAGATTAACTTAGTTAAATTGCTTAGTCTTGCTCATTAGTGTTAACTTAGGTTCTTGCTATTGCTAGTGATTAGTTTAGCTTCTTAATTGCTTCTTTCCTTGCTAGAGTAGTGTAGTTCATCTTGCTCTCGTTTGGTTAATTGCTTAGCCCATATGCTTAGATTCAACTTTCTTAAGGTAATTTAGCTTTTTGATAACTTAGTTTCTATCTTGCCTTTCTTGCTTGCTCAATTAGAGTAATTAACAACCAAACCTTTTTAAAACACTCAAACCCTAATCTCCGCACTAGGAACATAGCCTACACTAAACCTAACTCTAGTGCCCCCTCTATCCCTGTGGACTGACCCCTTATCTTGCCAATCACCTATACTACAACAGTACCCCATACGCTTGCGGGCGACCTGCTTAGTTTTTGTGATCGACTTGGTTAGGGCCAATATAAATATCAAAAGTGATCCCTCCCATGTGCTCCGACCTCATGGGGCGCATCTAGTTGAGTCAAATTGGCTAGTGTGTGGAACCTCTAGTGGAAGCACACCAAGCTTTCTGGCACCGTTGTCGGGGACAGAGGTGCTCGGCCTAGTTAGATAGTGTATCTTAGCCATTCCTTTTGCCCGTACCATTGCTATTATTTATTCTTTGTGTTACTTTTGCATCTTGGTTTGCTAACTTGGCTTCCTATTGTTTGTTTGTGTATTGCGAAGGTGATAGTTTTGCATGCATCACAAACATTCTACTTGTACCGACTTGGTGTTATACGACCCTGGGATTGGTAGAAGGAGGCACCAAGCTCACTGAAACTAGAACAGAGAGGTCGAGATGGCTGAAAACAACCCACAACTGGATGCTCAACTACCACAGCACTGCCCGCTCCACGAATACTTCACCCTAGGGAACTACAACTCCCCCATAACCACCTTGGTTGACCAGATGCCAGGTCAACATTTCTCCATCCTACCTGCACTCCTAGGATTCCTACCTACTTACTATGGGATGGAGAATGAGAATCCCTATCACCACATTGATGTTTTCCTAGAGACATGCTCAACTTTCCACACTCCCGCCGCCACTGACAACTCCATCCACAGAACCCTCTTTCCTTTCTCCCTAAAAGAGAAAGATAAGGAGTGGTATGTGTCAAAGCCAGATATGGTTAAATGGATTGAAGTTAAAAACGAATTCCTCAAGAAGTTCTTTCCTATTGCAAAGCTATCCTACATGAGGAGGTGCATCACTTCTTTTCTCAGAAGGAGAATGAACCTTTCCATTAGGTGTGGGAGAGGTTCCAAATGCTGCTCCGAGACTTCCCTCACCATGACGTACCTTTATGGCAACTCATTCAAGCATTCTACATCGGGCTTGAAGAGCAAAGCCAAAACAATGTTGACTCCTCCTGCGGAGGTACTTTCATGGCGAAGCCGCCCGAAGAATCATGGCCCTTATTCGAACACCTCACTGAAAACTCACGCCATCATGCTTCTATAAAAGGGAAGCATTGCGGATGAAGCCACATCCCTCCACCTACCTTTGTGACTCCAACCTGCAATGCTACCGACCTCGATATGATGAAAATGATGGTGGACATGATGTGATTGATGGAGAATCAAGCTGGTGGCTCTCCTAGCCAACCCACCATGGCAGTCAACTCTGTGGATGAGGAAGTGAATGCTTTGCACTCCTTTGGAGGCCAAAACAATAAAGGCCCCATGTCCAACACCTACACTCCCGAGTGGAGGAACCACCCAAAATTTTCTTGGAAACAACATAATGAGGATGGACAACGACAGGGGCAGCCGAGGCCACATTACAACTCCAAGTTTTAAGAGGAGGTGCTTGGAAGGTTAAGAAGTCTGGATGATGTGAAGAAGGATGTGACATCACATGGGCAGTCCATCAACCACCTCGAGCAAATATTGGATCAGATTTCTCTCTCTCTTGCAAAGAGGGAAGACTTCCATGTCAACTGATGCCCAATCCAAACAATGATGGTTCTTTCTTAAGGAACACTTCAAGTGTATATGTTCCGCCATCATACCATGCCCCCTCGAATCCCTATGCTCCACCACCTCCTCAAGCACCTCTTAACTATCAATATGCTCCACCTCCACCTAATACATACCAACAACCACCTCCGTAATACCACCCCCATCCACAACAACAACAACCACCACAACAACCACAACCGCAATTCATCCTCCAAAACCCAAATTCCCCTCACCAAAGGCCTCCACCACCTCAACAACCACAACCACCTCCACAAGCCTCTTCTTTTACTACCCATGAGCATGTGAAGGTAGTGACTACGTTGAGGAGTGGTCAGACTTTGGAGCACCCCCGTAATACAATTGTTGTTGACAGAGGTGATACTGAGACTGGATAGGTTGATACTGAGATACAGGTTGAGGATATTGTGACGAGAGGCGGGGTTGATATTGTGATACTGAGTGTTGATACTGTGATTCCTATGATACCTATTGATGATGTTGTTGATATGGACCATATGGGGCCCCAACTTCCTTCGTTTCCTGAAGCTCTTAAGGAGCCCTCTATTGAGAAGAGAAGAAATAAGCACACCAAATACATCCTTAAAACTTTTAAACAAGGGAAAATCAACATCCCTTTGCTTGATGCAGTCAAAAAAATCCCTTCTTATGCCAAGTTCTTGAAAGATCTCTGCACATTCAAGAGAAAGACTATGGGAAGAACCCCAAAGAAAGTGAAGCTCACTGAGAAAGTGAGCTTGATCCTACAACACACCATGCCAAGGAAAAGAAAAGATCTCGGTGATCCTATCATCTCATGCTACATTAGGGCACATCGCATAGACTAAGCTCTCCTAGACTTGGGCTCTAGCATCAACCTCATGTTGTATGATGTGTTTGCAGAGCTACAAATGGGGAAGTTGAGTCCAACTCATTGCACTTTACAGTTGGTTTACAGATCGATAAAGACACCTAGAGGGCGTGTGGATGATGTGCTTGTGAGACTTGATGATGAGACACCCACCTTCTTCCCCACTGATTTCATTGTCTTGGACATTGAAAAAGATGCAAGGAGGGTTCCTCTCATGTTGGGGAGACCTTTCCTAGCCATAACGGATGTGGTTATTCATGTAAGGACCGGTACGATGTATGTCACATTCATTTACATGAAGATCTGGTTGAACATCTTCAAATCGTCAGCCACGACCAAGGTGATAGGGGCGACTAAAGAAGATTGCTATCTCCTTGAATGCCTAGATGAAATTGTGGAGGAATGCCTACCTACGTGGATTCAAACTGCCACTCAAGGTAGAGGTCTAGATTCAATAATTGAGTTCCTCGATGATGAAGAAGAGAATGAACTAGACTTGGTGGCTACAAGTGAAGACCTCCCTTCTATCTCGAACCATCAAAGAACTCTCTTGAAGAACCACCCACTCTTGAGCTGAAATCACTTCCAGAAGGTTTGAAGTATGCTTTTCTAGGGGAAAATGATACCCTCCTGGTGATCATTTCTTCCATTCTCTCACCAGAACAAAAGGAAGCATTAATCAAAGTCTTGAAGAAAACATCCAAGCCATTGGATGGTCTATAGCTGCCATGAGGGGTATTGATCCCTCTATATGTGCACATAGAATCTATCTAGAGGATGATGTAAGGCCGACCCGCCAAATGCAAAGGCATTTGAATCCAAAGTTGAAAGAGGTTGTGACCCAAGAAGTTGTGAAATTTCTTGATGCTGGGATAATCTACCCCATTTCTTATAGTACATGGATAAACCCCATCCATGTTGTACCCAAGAAAGGTGGGATCACTGTTGCAGAGAATGTCGATGGTGAGCTTATGCTGGTGAGAGAACAGTCAAAATGGAGAATGTGTGTTTATTACCGAAAGCTCAATGAGAAGACTGAGAAGGACCGCTACCCCCTCCCATTTCTTGATCAGATTCTAGAGAGGCTAGAAGGACAAAGCTTCTATTGTTTCCTTGATGGATATTCTGGATATTTCCAAATTGTCGTGCATCCTGCAGATCAAGAGATGATGACATTCACTTGCCCGAGTGGCACCTTTGCCTACCGAAGAATGCCATTTGGGTTGTGTAATGCTTCTTCCACTTTTCAGAGGTGTGTGACCTCGATCTTCACAGATATGATTGATTCATCTTTGGAAGTATTCATGGATGATTTCTCAGTTTTTGGTATGACATTTGATGAGTGCTTGCTACATTTAGCTGCTATTCTTGAAAGATGTGTGAAGGTTCGACTAGTTCTATCTTGGGAAAAGAGTCACTTCATGGTACCCGAAGGCATAGTCTTGGGTCACCGGGTTTCAAAGGACGAGATTGAAGTTGACAAGGCCAAAGTGGGCCTCATTTCTACTCTCACCATTCCTTCCACCGTAAGACATGTTTGATCTTTCTTGGGACATGTCGATTTCTATCTCTGCTTCATCAAGGATTTCAATAAAATCTCAAGACCTCTATGTCACTTACTTGAAAAGTATATTGAATTTCATTTTGATGACAAGTGTATTGAAGCTTTCAATCACTTGAAGGAAAGACTTGTTTATGCTCCAATCATGCAGCCCCCTGATTTCTCTTTGCCATTCGAGATTATGATCGATGCATCTGACATGGCAGTGGGGGATGTGCTGGGCCAAAGAGTAGGCCAGACTCCTCATGCTATCTATTACACAAGCAAGACTTTAGATGAAGCACAAAGAAATTACATCACAACTGAGAAAGAGTTGCTTGCCATCATCTTTGTTCTTGACAAATTCCGCTCATATCTTTTGCAAAATAAAGTAGTGTTATATACGGACCATGTTGCACTCAAGTATCTTATGTCAAAGAAAGATTCAAAGCCAAAGTTGATCAGATGGATTCTATTGCATCTAGAGTTCAATGTGGAGATTGTAGACAAGAAGGGAGTGGAAAATGGTGCTGCTGACCATCTCTCCCGGATTGACGACCCCTTTGATGAAACAAGTCGAATTAAGGAAACAATGCCACATGAACAACTCTTCCTTCTTTCATCCACTCAAAGGCCATGGTATCAACACATAGCCAATTTCTTGGCTAGTGGGAGGATACCTAGCACATGGACTAGGGATGAGAGCAAAAGGTTGTTTGCCATGGTCAAGAATTATGCTTGGGATGACCCTCACCTCTTTAAATATTACCCCAATCAACTCATAAGAAGACGTGTGTTAGAAATAGAATAGAAAGACATCCTCTCCATGTGCCATTCCGGGATATGTGGAGGTCATTTTGGAGGAAAACGCACAGCTACAATGGTTATTCAATGTGGATTTTATTGGCCATCCTTATTTAAAGATTCACATGAGTTTTGCAAAAGATGCTTGAAATGCCAAAAGGTGGGCACTATCTCGAAAAGGGACATGATGCCTCTATCACCTATTCTTCTAGTGGAGGTGTTTGATGTATGTGGGATTGACTTCATAGATCCTTTCCCACCTTCCTTTGGGTATGTTTACATTTTGGTCACTGTGGATTATGTGTCGAAATGGATAGAAGTTGTTGCAACCTAGAGTAATGATCACAAGGTGGTGGGTGACTTTATGAAATTGAACATATTTAGCCATTTTGGCATTCCTAGAGCCATGATAAATGATGGTGGAAGTCACTTCATTCACCACACTTTTGAGGGATTTCTTAAGAATCATGGGGTAAACCACCGAGTAGCCACCCCTTATCATCCTCAAACTAGTGGCCAAGTTGAGCTGGTCAATCGGGAGATAAAGCTTATTTTAGAGAAAATGGTGAGACCGGACCGTAAGGATTGGTCACTCCGTCTCAATGAAGCTTTATGGGCATACCAGACTGCATACAAAGCCCCAATTGGTACTACCCCATTCAGGCTCATCTATGGAAAGAGCTACCATTTTTCGGTTGAAATGCAACACAAGGCATTATGGGCTTTGAAGACTATGGACCTTGATGGTGAAAACGCCGAAATGAAGAGGAAGTTTCAACTTAATGAGCTAGAGGAAATGCTCCATGAGGCATATGAGATGTCAAAAAGCTATAAGGAGAGAACCAAGTTCCTTCATGATAAGATGATTAGAAAGAAGGAATTTGAGCCCGAAAAGTGGGTATGGCTTTACAATTCAAGAATGAAGTTCTGTCCCAAAAAACTCCAGTCTAGATGGGAAGGACCTTATCTTATCAAGAATGTGTACCCATCTGGGGATATTTTGATATGTGAAAAAGAAGGGACAAAAGAGTTTGTCATCAATGGATTAAGATTGAAACCCATTGTTGAAGTCGACCTGGATAAGGCCAATCAAAGTTTTGATATTGTTATGCTTGTAGAAGATCAATCTGATGAAGAAGTGTTCTTGGAAGCGGATGAGAAAGGAATCTACTACAAGGATGCCTTGAGGATCCCAAAGAAGTGAAAGAAGTGAAGAATCAATAAGCCCAATTGAAGGCATAAAATTTAGCACTAGTGGGAGGCAACCCACATGGTTTGAGATTCTCGAACCTTCCATTTTGATACTTTTGTTTTATTTTACACAAACACACACACACACACTTGTGTCTAATAGTTTTCTTTGAGTTTTGATGATGTGGTAGGTGCTAAACACTAGAGAAAGAAGGGATAGAAGTTGAGTCATGGTCATTAAGGTAGATTTGTAGCCAAATGACAAATAAAATTGAAGTTCTTGTTTTTGGTTTGAGAAAACTGAAGAAGTACCACCAAAATGGCCGTGGAGCTCGGCCACAGCCATGCCAAAAGAGGTCAAGAATGATCGTGGCTAGATTCCAAAGTCGTGGGTTTTATTGCATCAATTTGGCCAAGTAGCAACATTTTTGACAAGAATGGCCATGGTCGTGACCACCTGCCAAGGCCGTGTCAAGGAAGCATGGCCACGACCTTGGGCATCCACCACGGTCGTGGGATTTATTTCATCAAAGTTACAAAAGATGTCAGGTTGTTTTTGTAAGAATGGCCATGGCTGTGGCCACCTGCCACGACCATGTCAAGGAAGCATGGCCATGACTTTGGGCATCCACCATGGTCGTGGGGTTTATTTCATCAAAGTTAGAGAAGATGTCAGGTTGTTTTGGCAAGAATGGCCATGGCTGTGGGCAGTCACCACGACCATGTTGAAGTTGATTGGCTACGACCATGGTGAGGTCACACCAGGGCATTCTTCATCGACAAAACAACCATGGCACCCGCCACAGCCGTGCCACCAAGCCCTAGCCACGACCATGGCCATTCGCCACGATTGTTGCCGAGCCCGATTCAGCAAAAAATCTACCTTTTTAACGTCCAAACTCGACCCCTTCCTTCATTGTTTCATCTTCTTTCTCCAGCAAACAACCGTGGCAACACGTAGCTCACCCCTGCTCCCCCAATCTCCATCTTCGACCACCAAAAAGACCCCCTATCGGCCTCTAATCGATTCCAAATCATTCTCCAGCCATCCCCCTTCCATTTCCACCACCCATTCTCTCTCAATCGTCCCTCCATCTCCACCTTCATCTCCAATCCACCCAACAACCCCCCCTTCACTAAACCTCCATATAAACCCTCCATGTTTTGCACAAATCCATATCCATATCACCCCCTCCACCAAAATCCGAAATTCACCTCCACTTCTGAACCCAAACATGAAGAAGTTTGGAAAGGCTATCACTAAGGGGGCCAATATCATCACCGTATGAAAGCAGCGTTCCAAAAATGCCTTCTCCGTTGTTTCTGTGCCCTCTCTTACCCTTCACCAACCCCCTCCGCATACCAATCCCTCCACCGCTCACAATCGGTGAGCGCATCCCACTCCCACTCATCTGATAGTCATCACATCATCGATGCCACGTACGAGGGGGAAGAAGAAGAAGAGGAGTCTGTGGGAATCGAATTAGAAAACATCATAGATGATATCGAGACGGTGGCTGCAAAAGAAGCCAAAGATCCAAAGCAGCACCATCCTCATCCAAGCTACCGCCAAATCCCACTCTAGCCCACCACTCGATGTCTCATACGATGGTGGGGTGTAGTGTACAGCCGCAACCTTCGCGACAACTACGTCATGATGAAGAACAATTCACACACTGGTACAACCTCGACATAAGTTTGGGGTCTTAATCATACAAAATGGAGGAAGACGAAGATGAAAGTGAGGAGGAAGAGATGGAGCTGGTGACCAAGGAAGATGATGTTCTGGAACAATTGGAGGCAGATAGAGTGAAGGCCTTAGTTAAGGCCCCAGCAGGAGTGTCCAATAACAGAGGACACAGGAAAAGAAAGATCGCTCTCACATACCCATAATGCATGACATGGAGAGTCGTCCCCACTCGATATGGTAGTGAGAAGATCATTGATGAACTAGGAATGAAGGAGGCGGTGGAAGGAAGTTTAAAGCAAATGGGGTTGTGGAACATCCCTTTCACACCCCAAGCAACCTACACCACTCTTACTAGAGAGTTCTTTGCCACTCTAGAGAAAACAAAGGTGAGAGGCAGTGAAGCTATCAAGTTTTCCATGATGGGAAACATGCACACCCTCACATCTACTGAGTTAAACTGTGTTTTTGTTGCAAATCCTAAAGAGGCCAAAAATATGGATGATGGCCTGCTAGAAAAAGAGGCATATTTTGATTATGCACATTGCTGGAAGACTCTGACAGGCAGAGATGATTACAACATAGGGAGGTCCAAAACATATGCATTAAGCAACCCCCTCATTCTTTATGTGCAAAAGGTCTTAGAAAATACCATTGTGGGAAGGTATGATAACCAAGGATCCATTTCTCAAAAGGATATGTTTGTCTTAATGGCTATGAACCACAAACGGTATATAGACCTTGGAGTTCTACTGAATGATTACATGAGGTCCATACCCTTCAAGAGTACAACACCTTTTGTTATGGGAATGCTTGTCACTTCAATTGCACTCGCTTTGGGGTATGATCTTTCTGTGTTTGAAGACGCATGTGAGGCAGAGTTTATTGACCTCAATTACCGTATGCGCTCACACACTATTAAGATGAAGGACAAAAGGATGATTTGTCTAACAAGTAGTGTGCCAGACATTGAGCTTGAGTTGTCATACCATATGGTGCCACTTCTATCCGTGTTGGGGGTTTTCTATAGATTGAGGGAAAAATTACTAAAATGGCAACAAGAAAACCCGATAGAGACATACACTAGGGGAGCTGCTGCTACACGTGAAGATATAGCTGAATCCAATGTGTAAGGGTAGGATCAAGGAACTGAAGGAAATAGGAAGCTGTGAAGAACAAGGAGGGATGAAGGGACGTCCCAGCTGCATCAACCCTCAGTGAATGCCTACAACATGTCTACCATACAGGCACAACTTGAGAGCATTCAGAAGATGTAGGGTGACATGTAGCTTATCTAGCAATACATGTGGCAAGACCAACAAAAAATGCACAACCAGGTCAACCACTTGTATCACTACCACCATGCCCAAGCAGCAAGAAACCCCGAATGGGGTGGAGATTTTTGGGGTGGCATAGCTGGATATCCAAAGACATACCCTCCACCCCAAGACGACTACTGGGGGCATTACTACCAGCGTCCTTCGATAGCCTCAGCTCCTCCTCCAGATCCTCCTCACATGTCAGACCAGCCACCACATCAGCCATGACACTTCCCTTATCTACCCTAAGCTATAGTTTCATGCTGAGGACAACGTTATTCTAAAGTTTGGGGTGGGTAGGGCGGTATGCACCACCCTATCTTTCTCTTAGTCATTTTGTTCCACCTTTGCCATCCAGTTCAATTTTCTTATTACTGCTCTTTTTATTGCATTTTTGCATAGCATGTAGTTAGTTTCATGCATTTTTTGCCTAATTTTTCAAAATTTGTGCTCTTTTTGCTCTTCCATATCATGCATTGCATTCTCATGTAGTTTTTTGTAATTTCTTGTTCATCTTAATTAGGATTTGCTGTGTTATGTTTTAAATTTCCCTAAAGTAGGTTTAGATGTGATTTAATGCAAATCGGTACCATTTTGGCCAATTTTTCCCAAATTTGAAATTTCTTGCCTAGAAAGTATGTTTTGACCCAATCTCTACTGTTTTGAGTGAAAATGATGAACTTTGGCAAATGCAAATGAAATGTCATGCTTTATTGCCAAGTGGTATCAATGTTTTGACTTTTTACATGTACATCACCTCTCTTATGATTGTTATTGATTTGGTTGAATTGTGAAGTTGAGCAAGCTTTGAACGCTTAGTGTTTGTAGAATCACTTGATTGATATATCGATTTCATCTTGTTCATTCATGTGGTGTGATATCTAGGGTGAAGTATTGGATTAATTTTCATGCAGGATGTCTTGTGTGGAAAATCATACCAATGACCCCTCTTTGATCTGACTTTTCTTCCACCATCTTCATACCCCTCCGCCTCATAAAAAGATGCCCTAGTGCACATAATCAACCTTGGCCACCACCAAAAGTTTGGGGTGGCCATATCATTATCTCCCCGCCTCACTATATCCACCATATGCCCTATCTACACCAAGGGCAAGAAAGAAAAGAAAAGAAAGAAAAAAGAAAAGCAAAAACAAAATAAAAGGATGCTCCTATTTAAGAGAATTCAAATAAAGAAAAGATGAGTGTGCAATAACACTCCAAAAATCTTACTGCAACCTTTCTTCCACTTTCATACCCATTGAGATAGGAAACATCAAACCTAGCTCATTCTTCCCTTTTACGCAGCCACGTGGGTCATTTGGTGTGATTTGAAATATAAGATTGAATGCATGAAGGAGAAACAACACTCCTAATCATCCTCAATTAACGCCAACATGAAACGGCCGTTTACCCAGAACTTTATGGAAGAAATATGGATAACTTGTGTATTCTATGCGCTATATTTGAAGTTCATATGCTTTGTGTTGTTTTCATGATTGGATTGTGAAAGTTGGAAAGGAGAGAGGTGAAATACATGCACTCAGTCATCTTTGATCCCACTTAGCAATATTAGCTTTTACATTGCATTCATCATTTCTTGTTTGTGGAAAATTTGAAGAGAGATTGAGTTGGAGCATACTTGAGGACAAGTATGTTTTAAGTTTGGGGTGGTGATGTAGCCCTATTTTAGGGCTCCATCCTATGTCATTTTGTACTTGAATCACATCTAAACATGTTAGATTACAAGCCTTTTTCCCCTAATATGTTTATCATTGCCAAATGCACTTATGGATGTTCTTTGCACTATTTTCAGGTACTTAGACCATGCCTTAGATGGACGAGAGAGAAGGAAGGAGTTCTAGGGTTCCTCCACTCATGAGGGGGTCCAAAGAAGGCCCCAAAATCTCCCTCAACCTAGCTCCAATGGCCAAGGGTCATCATCAAGCAAAGACATCCATAAATGATGAAGTTTGAAGGACAATCAAGTGATGTCGACCCCAACATGGACGAGGGCACAACCCCACGGTCGTGTCTTTTTTTGGCAAAGAATTGACAAATATAACAGTGTTTTGCCCTCAAATCCCCATGGTCATAGCCACCAACACGGCTGTGGCCCTTTGAAGACACCACGGTCGTGGCCATCAGCACGGTCGTGGTCAGAAGAACAAAAGACGGCCGTGGGCACCCCCCACGATCGTGTGAATTTATGATGAAGAACCAACATTTTAAAAACATTTTCCCCCAAATCACCATGAACGTGGTCGTATGCTATGACCGTGGCCACTGAAGATCGCCTCGACCGTGCTGTTGTTCCACGACCACAACCTCCTCCTCTAAAACGGTTGTATTATCCAACACAACTGTGGTGCCACTCACCCACCACGACCGTGGCACTCCGCCACGGCCGTGGCCACCACCTTCCTTAGCATATCACCAGCCTCTCCATACCACACCCGTGTTCCTACTCTACAACCATCCCATACTACCCTCACCACGACCGTGGCACATCAAAACGGTCGTGGTGACCAACCTACCCTAACATACTTTTACACTGGTTTTCCTATCCTATCCCTACTTACCCTAGTGCTTCCCCACCACCTATATATGCATAGGTGGCGGTTGGGGCACAAAGGTTAGATACCTGAAAACTTCTCCAAGCTTCCATTACTCCTACTTGAGCATCAAGTGCATTTCCTTTGCATTTGTGCTCTCCATACACCATTTACACCTCCATTCCACCTTGGAGACCTAATTTGCTAGGTTTTATACAATATACGCCCATATCTTCGTGCTCACATGCACCCTTAGAGGAGAGAGGTTGTCCTTACCAGCTAGGAGGTGAAGAAGAAGGCTACTTCTATGAGCTCCATGGAGTTTCTTCCTCTTCTACCCCTTCCTTTTGTTGTTTCTTTGACTATGTGTAGCTAAGCCCCTAGTGGTCAGCTGTTTGGGGTTAAAATGTGACTTTGATACCATGTTGGGGAATTTTTGGCTTGTAATGAACTCATTTTTATCTATGATGATTGCTCCATGCTTGTGTCTCTTGTCCCATTACCATACCATTAATTTGTGATTTTTGTCTTTAATTTCTTGTTTGAGAATGCTTGATGATACCATGTTTCTAGGAGAATTGGGATACATGTGGCAATCTTAGGAGTGATTCCTAGGTCCCAATGGGGGATCCCTAGATAACCCCCTTTGTTCCCACATGCCTATCACCTCTTCTACTACTTGGTATGAGACCTAAGTTACTTGTATAAGTGAAATTGATGTAATTGCCTAGGGCCTTCTAAAGGCTAGAATGGCTAGTGGCATGAGGTCAAATATCCTCATCTCTACTCCCATCTCTACCCTCAACCCTCAATTACTCATTATCACTTATCCTAGAAACCTAGATTTGGCTAATCCTATTAGAATTACACCTAACCCTAGTCTTCTACTAGTAGTATAGGGTACATTCTAATAGCATTGGTCTTATTGTTTGGTTTTGTAATCTAGATGTAAAATGAGAATCATGCTTGTCTAATAACATCCCCCAAATGGCGCACCTACCTTAATCATCTTGTTAAAACCCAAATTGCTTTGTTTTCTTGTTCATGCTAGTCTAGTTTAGTTGCTTTAGATTAACTTAGTTAAATTGCTTAGTCTTGCTCATTAGTGTTAACTTAGGTTCTTGCTCTTGATAATGATTAGTTTTGCTTCTTAATTGCTTCTTGCCTTGCTAGAGTAGTGTAGTTCATCTTGCTCTTGTTTGGTTATTTTCTTAGCCCAGTTGCTTAGATTCAACTTGCTTAGGGTAATTTATCTTTTTGATAACTTAGTTTCTATCTTGCCTTTCTTGCTTTCTCAATTAGAGTAATTAATAACCAAACCCGTTTAAAACCCTCAAAACCTAATATCTGCACTAGGAACATAGCCTACACTAAACCTAACTCTAGTGCCCCCTCTATCCTTGTGGACTGACCCCTTATCTTGCCAATCACCTATACTATAACAGTACCTCGTACGCTTGTGGGCGACCTGTTTAGTTTTTGTGATCGACTTGGTTAGGGCCAATATAAATATCAGAAGTGATCCCTCCCATGTGCTCCGACCTCGTGGGATGCATCTAATCGAATCAAGTTGGCTAGTGTGTGGCACCTCTAGCGAAAGTTCACCAATCTTTCTGGCACCGTTTCCAGGGATAGATGTGTTCAACCTAGTTAGATAGTGTAGCTTAGCCATTCCTTTTGCCCTTGCCATTGCTATTATTTATTCTTTGTGTTACTTTTGCATCTTGGTTTGCTAACTTGGCTTCCTATTGTTTGTTTATGTATTGCACATGTGACAGCTGTACATGCGCCACACACATTCTACTTGTACTGACCTAGTGTTGTACGACCTCGAGATTGGAAGAAGGAGGCGCCATGCTCGCCGGAACCAGCACAGAGAGGCCAAGATGGCTGAAAACAACCCACAACTAGATGCTCAACCACCACAGCACTGCCCGCTCCACGAATACTTCACCTCGGGGAACTACAACTCCCCCATCGCCACCGTGGTTGACCAGATGCCAGGTCAACAGTTCTCCATCCCGCCTGCACTCCTAGGACTCCTACCTACTTACTATGGGATGGAGAATGAGAATCCCTATCACCACATTGATGCTTTCTTGGAGATGTGCTCAACTTTCCGCACTCCCGCCGCCATTGACGACTCCATCTATAGAACCCTCTTTCCTTTCTCCTTAAAAGAGAAAGCTAAGGAGTGGTATGTGTCAAATCCAGATCTGGTTACATGGAATGAAGTTAAAAAGGAATTCCTTGAGAAGTTCTTTCCTATTGCAAAGCTATCCTACATGAGGAGGTGCATCACTTCTTTTGCTTAGAAGGAGAATGAACATTTCCACGAGGTGTGGGAGAGGTTCCAAAAGCATCTTCGAGACTGCCCTCACCATGAAGTACCTTTGTGGTGACTCGTTCAAGCTTTCTACACTGGGCTTGAAGAGCAAAGACAAGACAATGTCGACTCCTCATGCGGAGGTACTTCCATGGAGAAGCCACCCAAAGAATCACGACCCTTATTCAAACACCTCGCTAAAAACTCACGCCATCATGCTTCTACAAAAGGGGAGCCTTGCAGACGAAGCTTCATCCCTCCACCTTCCTCCGTAACTTCAACCCGCAATGCTACCAACCCCAATATGATGAAAATGATGGCAGACATGATGCGATTGATGAAGAATCAAGCTAATGGCTCTCCTTGCCAACCCACCATGGCAGTCAACTCTATGGATGAGGAAGTGAATGCTTTTCACTCCTTTAGCGGCCACAAGAATCAAGGCCCCATGTCAAACACCTACACTCCCGAGTGGAGGAATCACCCAAAATTTTCTTGGAAACAACATAATGAGGATGGACAAGGATAGGGGCAGTCGAGGCCACATTACAGCTCCAAGTTTGAAGAGGAGGTGCTTGGAAGGTTAAGAAGTCTGGATGATGTGAAGAAGCATGTGACATCACATGGGCAGTCCATCAACCGCCTCAAGCAAAGATTGGATCATATTTCTCTCTCTCTTGAAAGGAGGGAAGAAGGAAGACTTCCATCTCAACCGATGCCCAATCCAAACAATGATGGTACTTTCTTAGGGAACACTTCAAGTGCATATGTTCTGCCATCATACCAAGCCCGCCGAATCCCTATGCTCCACCACCTCCTCAAGCACCTCTTAACTATCAATATGCTCCACCTCCACCTCATACATACCAAAAACCACCTTCACAATACCACCCCATCCACAACAACCACAACCACAATTCATCCTCCAAAACCCAAATTCCCCTCACCAAAGGCCTCCACCACCTCAATAGCCACATCACCTCCATAAGTCTCTTCTTCTACTACCCATGTGCATGTGAAGGAGGTGACTATGTTGAGGAGTGGCCAAACTTTGGAGCACCCCCGTGATACAATGTTTGTTGACAGAGGTGATACTGAGGCTGGACAGGTTGATACTGAGAAACAGGTTGAGGATATTGTGACGAGAGGCTGGGTTGATACTATGATACCGGGTGTTGATATTATGATTCCCGTGATTCTTGTGGATGATATTGTTGATATGGACCATATGGGGCCCCAACTTCCTCCATTTCCTAAAGCTCTTAAGGAGCCCTCTGTTGAGAAGAGAAGAAAGAAGCATACCAAAGACATCCTTGAAACTTTTAAATAAGTGAAAATCAACATCTCTTTGCTTGATGCAGTCAAGAAAATCCCTTCTTATGCCAAGTTCTTGAAAGATCTCTACACATTCAAGAGAAAGACTATGGGAAGAACCCCAAAGAAAATGAAGCTCACTGAGCAAGTGAGCTCGATCCTACAACACACCATTCCAAGGAAAACAAAAGATCCCGGTGCTCCTATCATCTCATGCTACATTGGGGCACATCGCATAGACCAAGCTCACCTAGACTTGGGCTCTAGCGTCAACCTCATGTCATATGATGTGTTTGTAGATCTACAGATGGGGCAGTTGAGTACTGCTCATTGCACTTTATAGTTGGCTGATAGATCGGCAAATACACCTAGAGGGCGTGTGGATGACGTGCTTGTGAGACTTGATGATGAGACATCTACCTTCTTCCCCGCTGATTTCATTGTCTTGGACATGTAAAAAGATTCAAGGAGGGTTCCTCTCATCTTGGGGAGAACTTTCCTAGCCACAAAAGATGCGGTTATTCATGTAAGGACCGAGAATCTATCTAGAGGAAATTACACGACGACCGAGAAAGAGTTGCTTGCTATCATCTTTGCTCTTGACAAATTCCACTCATATCTTTTGCAAAATAAAGTAGTGATATATACAGACCATGTTGCACTCAAGTATCTTATGTCAAAGAAAGATTCAAAACCAAGGTTGATCAAATGTATTCTATTGCTTCAAGAGTTCAATGTGGAGATTGTAGACAAGAAGGGAGTGGAAAATGGCACTGTCGACCATCTCTCCCAGATTGACTACCCCTTTGATGAAACAAGTCGAATTAAGGAAACAATGCCACATGAACAACTCTTCCTTCTTTCATCCACTCAAAGGCCATGGTATCAACACATAGCCAATTTCTTTGCTAGTAGGAGGATACCTAGCACATGGACTAGGGAGGAGAGCAAAAGGCTATTTGCCATGGTCAATAATTATGCTGGGATGACCCTCACCTCTTTAAATATTTCCCCGATCAGCTCATAAGAAGATGTGTGCCGGAAATAGAATAGCAAGACATCCTCTCCATGTGCCATTCTGGGATATGTTGAGGTCATTTTGGAGGAAAACACACGGTTGTAAAGGTTCTTCGATGTGGATTTTATTGGCCATCCTTGTTTAAAGATTCACATGAGTTTTGCAAAAGATTCTTGAAATGCCAAAAGGTGGGCACTATCTCCAAAAGGGACATGATGCCTCTATGACCCATTCTTGTGGTGGAGGTGTTTGATTTATGGGGGATTGACTTCATGGGTCCTTTCCCACCTTCCTTTGGGTATGTATTCATTTTGGTCGCTGTGGATTATGTGTCGAAATGGATAGAAGTTGTTGCAACCCAGAATAATGATCAAAAGGTGGTGGGTGACTTTGTGAAATCGAACATATTCAGCCGTTTTGGCATTCCTAGAGCCAAGATAAGTGACGGCAGAAGTCACTTCATTCACCGCACTTTTGAGGGATTGCTTAAGACGCATGGGGTAAACCACCGAGTAGCCACCCCTTATCATCCTAAAACCAATGGCCAAGTTGAGCTGGCCAATCGGGAGATAAAGCTTATTTTAGAGAAAATGGTGAGACCGGACCGTAAGGATTGGTCACTCCGTCTCAATGAAGCTTTATGGGCATACCAGACTGCACACAAAGCCCCAATTGGCACTACCCCATTCAAACTCATGTATGAGTATCGCTCTCTCTCTAGAAGTCGGGCTCTGCCTTCTCTCTACCCTTTCTAGGGTTTCTCCGCTTCGGGGAGGGGCACCTCTCAGCTAGGGCGTGCCCTCCCCTGGGCCTCTTCTACCCCGATCCTCCTCCCCCCTCCCTTCTGCTCCTTCGCTCCTTCCTGGAGGCCCTCTCGCGGGCGTCGCGGCTCCTGCTTCTTTGTCGGCGGGTGTGGTCTACTGGCGGCGCTCTTTGGGGTGGTCTGATCCGTCTCCGACGCCCGTGCTTCATCGCACCTGCCGCCTCCTTGGAGGTCCTGTGTGGCCTTGGTGCGCGTGGCTCCTTGGCGGTTCGGTGCTGTGCTTCTTCAGTGGCTTCATCGCCGGCTTGCTCCCCGCTCTACGGCGAGCTTGTGATCCGGGTGGCTTAGTGCCTGGTCTGTCCACCCCTTGGCGGATCCGGCGTGGTCTTGGAGCGCGTGGCTCCTTGACGCCACGGTGGTCGCACCGCACCTCCCATCCTTGCTCTGGACTATGGTCCGGGGCTATTTTCTTCACCGCGCGTTGGTGAGCGACGGCCTTCTTCCCCGCGTGCTGGTGAGCGGAAATTTTCCCTGGCCGTGGACGGTGGTCCAGGCTTCTTCATCGCCTCTTTCATGGTTGCCCGACCCTCCGCGGGGGCGGTGGGTGCCCCTCTTCGCCGCGTGCGGTGTCGTCTCGGCTCCGGCGGCCCTGCCTTGGCCCGGTGATGTTGCGGCGACGTGGTGCCTCCCTCGGCCTGGCGTGCTCACTGTCGTCACCCTTGCTGGGTTGCCTTGGCGGATGTGCCCGGCTAGGGTTAGGGTTCCCTGGGGCGAGCGGCCTCTTGGTTCTTCGTGGACCGAGCGGTCCGGCCCACTGGACCGGCTCAGGTCGGTTCGCTTGACCCGGCTCGGACCGGTTCGGCTGACCCGCCTCGGCGGTCCGGGTTTCTCATGCGGGCGTCTTTAGGGACCTTCCTGCTCCGTCCTCACCCCGACGTTGTGGCGCTGCTCCCCTCTGGTCCTCGCTGCCCCGTGGCCGTCTGTGTGCCCGTTCGTCTCCGCCGCGTCTGCCGGGCCCTTGGTGGTGCCGTTGTGTTGGTGTGCAGCTGCCCCCGCGGCCCTGCGCACCTTCACCTTGGCGGTCGTCTCCATCTTGGCGGTCCCCCGCACTTGCCGTGTACTCCTGGCCTTGGACGGTGGTCCAGGGCTCCCTCCGGCCTTCCCTGCGTGTGTTGGTCAGTGTTTTTTGCTGTGTGTTGTGTGGTTGCAGGTTCACTGCGCGCCCGCCTCCCTCTGGGCCCGCCGCCTTGCCGTGAGTTGGTTGCGCCGCTCTGGCGGCTCCGCTTGCTGGTGGTTCGTGCTTCTCCGACGCTGCGTCGCTTTGGCAGCTCCGCCTGTTGGCGGTTCATTCTTCTCCGACGCCGCGTCGCCTTGGCGGCTCCGCTGATGGTGGTGCGTGCTTCTCCCTGGATAGTGGCCCAGGCTTGCTTCACCGACGCCCTGCTAATTCTTGTAGGTGTGTGTTGCGAGTGCTTGTGAACTTTGCTTCTGTGGGTCTTTTGCCTTGACGACCCCTGCGTGGGTCTAGTGGCTCGGCCTTGTGCCGAGTCCCCTTGCTTCCCTGCGTGGCTGTCGGGCTCCGGAATTTCTTCGACCCTCGTGTGGGTCTTCACCCCTGCGTGGGTTCGGGCCTCGACCTTGTTCGCCCTCCCCTCTGGGCTCTCTCGTGGTGGGTGGGCCTTCGTGCCTCCCTTTGTTTGCTGATTGTGTGTGCCCAGCCACACTGGTGGCTGATGCCAGGGCCTCCCCCACATGCACGCCTGGTGTGGGGTCGAGTCGTGTACGCCCTGTGTTCACCCCTTCTGTTGACCGGTGGTTGGGCCTACCCTGTTGGCGGGACACGTCTGTTGGGTGGGTGCTCTCCTAGCACCCTTTAGTTGCGGACAGTTTTTACCTCCTTTGTGGCGCGACACCGGATGTCTTTTTCGTCTGTTGCACCTTGTCCTGGTGAGGTGCGACTTGGTTGGTCTTCACCCCTGCGTGGGTTGCGGGCTTCGGCCGTGTACTGCCCTTCCCTTTGGGATTGTCCTGTGGTGGGTTGGCCTCCGTGCTTCCCCTCTTTGTTTTGGCGTGGTTGTTTCTGAGGCGTTGTCTCCCCCTTACTTGCGGTGAGGGGTCGAGCGCACCTCTGTGGTTTTGCCCAGTCGTGTGCGACTGCGGTTTGGTCTCCCCCTCACCTTTGGTGAGGGGCCGAGCTTTAACCCTTTACGAGTTGGGACTGGGCCTGTCTCTTTTTGAGGCCTGCGTCGTGGTTTGGACGTTTGGGTCTGCACAGTCCCGCTGGTGGCCGACGTCACGGTCCCCCTCCACGCTCGGCGAGGGGTGTTCTTCCCGCCCTGTGTGTTTCTCGTCTTGCGCCAGTGGCTGGGCCACCCTTATGGCCTCGCACGTTCGCCTGTTCCAGTGTTCTCCACCTCACTGGTGGCTGGCTGAGAGGGCCCCACTTCTCCTCCCGGGTGGGTGCCTAGTCCGAGCTCGAGCCTTACGACCGGGGGTGGTCTTCCTGGTACTATAGGCCTGTGTTTTCCTCGCTTAGGGTTCTTGGGGCTTGCCCCGCGCATCATTGACCTTACTCACCCCCCCCTACTCGTTTCGCCTGTCCCTAGGAGTGTGGTGGCCCTCGGCGCTGGGGCCTGATGGCTTTGCGGTCCGTCTACGCATCTGCTCCCTGCCTGGCTGGGCCTGAGTGGTGTGACGAGTGTCGGGGCTTCAGCTTTGTACCACGACGAGGTGGGTGGGTGGGACTGGCTGATCCTTGTTTGGACATGATGCCCTCCCTGGTCTTTGATGGAGTGGTCTCTTCGGAGGGGCTTCCACTCATTCTTTGTCGTTCGTTGCGGTACCTTCTTCTCTCTGCATGTACCCCAACCCTTCTGGGGCTTCCCTTCAGGGGCTTGTTGTGGCGCTTGTAATCATGGCCTTGGTACGGCTGTGGTGTAGCCTGGGTGGGACTAGTCACCCTATCCAGGATGTAGAGCGCTTGACTTGTGCGGTTTCTGCTCGGGTCTGTGGCAACCCGGTGGTTTGGGGCGGGAGCGTCTTGTACTGGTGCGTGCCTCCGGGTGCCCTTGCCTTCGGGACAGTGCCCCCCCTCCTCTCCCCCTGTTCTTGGTCCCGCGACCTTGTGGTGGTCAGCCTTGACGTGTCAGTTAAGGTTCCTTCTGCTTCTTGGGCCCCCCGGCCAAGTGGGTGCAGCCTATCAGTTCCAGCTTGTCGTGGCAACAGGCGGTGAAAATAGGTTGTTCCTCCCTACCCTGTTTACTTAGATGGCCCCTGCGTGGGTTCTACCTTTGTAATATGACCCCTGCGTGGGCCTTGCTGCTCCTCAGGCTAGCTAGGGGTTTGTCCTTCTAAGGGCCCCTGATGATACTCCCCGAGTGTAAGGTGTGGCTTTTGTTTGGTGCTGTTGGGTGCGGATGGGTGTTGGCCTTGTGTTCTCACCCATGTCATGTAATCTTTGGAACCAGGGTATCACCTTTTGGTGGTCTCCTCATCTATTTACCCGTCTATCTAGTATAGACCATTCCGATGTATGGAAAAAGCTTCCATTTGCCGATTGAAATGCAACACAAGACATTATGGGCTTTGAAGACTACTGACCTTGATGGTGAAAATGCTAAAATGAAGAGGAAGTTTCAACTTAATGAGCTGGAGGAAATGCACCATGAGGCGTATGAGATGTCAAAAATCTATAAGGAGAGAACCAAGTTCCTTCATGATAAGATGATTAGAAAGAAGGAATTTGAGCCCAGAAAGTGGGTATGGCTTTACAATTCAAGAATGAATTTATTTCCCAAAAAACTCTGGTATAGATGGGAAGGAGCTTATCTTATCAATAAAGTGTACCCATCTCGGGCTGTTTTGATATGTGAAAAAAAAGGGGCAAAAGAGTTTGCTATCCATGGATAAAGATTGAAACCCATTGTTGAAGTTGACCCAGACAAGGCCAATCAAAGTTTTGATATTGTTATTCTTGTAGAAGAATAATCTGATGAAGAAGTGTGCTTGGAAGTGGATGAGAAAGGAATCTATTACAAGGATGCCTTGAGGATCCCAAAGAAGTGAACGAAGTAAAGAATCAAATAAGCCCGACTGAAGGCGTAAAATATAGCGCTAGTGGGAGGCAACCCACGTGGTTTGAGATTCTTGAACCTTCCTTTTTGATACTTTTGTTTTATTATACACACATGGTAGGTGCTAGACACTAGAGAGAGAAGGGATAGAAGTTGAGTCATGGTCATTAAGGTAGATTTGTGGCCAAATGATAAATAAAATTGAATTTCTTGTTTTTGGTTTGATAAAATTGAAGAAGTACCACCAAAACGGCTGTGGATCTCGGCCATGGCCATGCCAAAATAGGTCAAGAATGACCGTGGCCAGCTGCCATGGTCGTGGGTTTTATTGCATCAATTTGGCCAAGTAACATCATTTTTGACAAGAATGGACAGGGCCGTGGCCACCTACCACGACCGTTTCAAGGAAGCATGGCCACGACTGTGGGCATCCACCACGATAGTGGGGTTTATTTCGTCAAAGTTACAGAAGATGTCAAGTTGTTATGGCAAGAATGGCCACGGATGTGGGAACCTACCACGGCCATGTCAAGGAAGCATGGACACGACCGTGGGCATCCACCATAGTCGTGGGGTTTATTTCATCAAAGTTACAGAAGATGTCAGGTTGTTTTGGAAAGAATGGCCATGACCGTGGGTAGTCGCCACAGCCGTGTTGAAGTTGATTGTCAACGACCATGGCTCCTTACCATGATGGTGGTGAGGTCAGACTGGAGTGTTCTTCATCGACCACACGACTGTGGCACCCGCCACAGCTGTGCCACCAATCCCTGGCCGTGACCGTGGCTGAGCCCAGTTCAGCAAAAAAATATACCTTTTTAAAATCCAAAATCAACCCCTACCTTCATTTGTTCATCTTCTTCCTCCAGCAAACGGCAGTGGTGGCACGCAGCTCACCCTTTCTCCCCCAATCTCCATCTCCAACCACCAAAAACACCCCCAATCGGCCTCCAATCGATCCCAAATCATTCTCCAACCATCCCCCTTCATTTTCCACCACCCATTCTCTCTCAATCGGCCCTCCATCTCCACCTTCATCTCCAATCCACAAAACAACCCCCCTCCACTAAACCTCCATATAAACCCTCCATTTTTTTCCCAAATCCATATCCATATCACCCCCTCCACCAAAATCTAAAATTCACCTCCACTTCCGAACTCAACCATGAAGAAGTTTGGAAAAGCTATCACCAAAGGGGCCAATATAATCACCGAAGGAAAGCAACATTCCAAAAACACCTCCTATGATGTTTCTGTGCCCTCCCATACCCCTTCACCAACCACCTCCGCATACCAATCCCTCTACCGCTCACAATCAGTGAGAACATCCCACTCCTGCTCATCTGATAGTCATCACATCACCGATGCCACATACGAGGGGGTAGAAGAAGAAGAGGAGGAGTCTGTGGGAATCGAATTGGACAACATCATAGATGAGGTCGAGATGGTGGCTGCAAAAAGAAGCCAAAGATCCAAAGCAACACCGTCCTCATCCAAGCTATCGTTAAATCCCACTCCATCCCGCCACTCGACGTCTCATACGGCAGAGGGACATAGTATGCAGCCACAACCTTCACGGAAACTATGTCATGATCAAGAACAATCCACACACTGGTACAACCTTGACACAAGTTCGGGGTCTCAATCATATAGAATGGAGGAAGATGAAGATGAAAGTGAGGAGGAAGAGATGGAGCTGGTGCCTGAGGAAGATGACATTCTGGAACAATTGGAGGCAGATAGAGTGAAGGCCTTAGTTAAGGGCCCAACAGGAGTGTCCAATGGCAGATGACACATGCAAAGAAAGATCGCTCTCACATACTCGGAATGCATGACACAGAGTCATCCCCTCTCGATATGGTAGTGAGAAGATCATTGATAAACTAGGAATCAAGGAGGCAGTGGAAGGAAGTTTAAAGCAAATGGGGTTGTGGAACGTCCTTTTCACACCCCAAGCAACCTATGACACTCTTACTAGAGAGTTCTTTGCCACTCTGGAGAAGACAAAGGTGAGAGGCAGTGAAGCTATCAAGTTTGCCATGATGGGCAACATGCACACCCTCACATCTACTGAGTTAAATTGTGTTTTTGTTGCGAATCCTGAAGAGGCCGAGAAGATGTATGACGGCCTACTAGAAAAAGAGGTAGATTTTGATTATGAACATTGCTGGAAGACTCTGACAGGAAGAGATGATTACAACGCAGGGAGGTCCAAAACATCTGCATTAAGCAACCCACTCATATGTTATGTTCAAAAGGTCTTAGCAAATACCATTATGGCAAGGTATGATAACCAAGGCTTTATTTAAAGTTTAGGGTTTTGATGTAGCCCTATTTTAGGGCTCCATCCTGTACCATTTTGTACTTAAATCACATCTAAACATGTTAGATTACAAGACTTTTTCCCCTAATATGTTTATCATTTCCAGATGCACTTATGGATGTTCTTTGCACTATTTTTAGGTACTTGGACTATGCCTTAGATGGATGAGAGAGAAAGAAGGAGTTCTAGGGTTCCACCACTAATGAGGGGTCCAAAGACAGCCCCAAAATCTCCCTCAACCTACCTCCAATGGCCAAAAGTCATCATCAAGCAAAGATGTCCATAAATGATGAAGTTTGAAGGATAATCAAGTGATGCCAACCCCAACATGGCCATGAGCACAACCCCACGGTCGTGTCTTTTTTTGGAAAAGAAGTGAAAAATCTACAACGTTTTGCCCTTAAATCCCCACGGCCGTGGCCACCAGCACGGATGTGGCCCTTTGAAGACACCACGGTCATGGCCATCTATACGGTCGTGGTCAGAAGAATAAAAGACGAATGTGGGCACCCCCCATGGTCATGTGAATTTATGATGAAGAACCAACATTTCAATACTATTTTTCCCCCAAATTGCCATGACCGTGGCTAGCTGCTATGACTGTGACTAGTGAAGATTGCCTCGACCGTGTTGCAGTTCCACGACCACAACCTCCTCCTCTAAAACAGTTGTGTTATCCAACACAGTCGTGGTGCCACTCACCCACCACGACCGTGGCACACTGCCACAACCGTGCCCACCGCCTTCCTTAGAATATCACCACCCTCTCCATACCACGGCTGTGTTCCTACTCCATGACCATCCCATACTACCCTCACCATGACTGTGGCACATCAAAATGACTGTGGTGACCAACCTACCCTACCATACTTTTACACTGATTTTCCTATCCTACCCCTACTTACCCTAGTGGTTCCCCACCACCTATATATACATAGGTGGTAGCTGGGGAACGAAGGTTAGACACCCCATAGCTTCTCCAAGCTTCCATTACTCCTCCTTGAGCATCTAGTGCATTTCCTTTGCATTTGTGCTTTCCATCCACCATTTCCACCTCCATTCCACCTTGGAGACTAGTTTGCTAGGTTTTCTACCATAATCCCCCATATCTTCATGCTCACTTGCTCCCTTAGAGGAGAGAGGTCGTCCACATTAGCTAGGAGGTGAAGAAGAAGGCTACTTCTCTGAGCTCCATGGTGTTTCTTCCTCTTCTACACCTTCCTTTTGTTGTTTCTTTAGCTATGTGTAGCTAAGCCCCTAGTGGTGGGTTGTTTGGGGTTAAATGTGACTTTGATACCATGTTGGGAATTTTTTGGCTTGTAATGAACTCGTTTTTATCTATGATGATTGCTCCATGCTTGTGTCTCTTATCCCATTACCATACTTGTAATTTGTGCTTTTTGTCATTAATTGCTTGTTTGAGAATGCTTGATGATACCATATTTCTAGGAGAATTGGGATACATGTGGGAATCTTAGGAGTGATTCCTAGGTCCCAATAGGGGATCCCTAGCTAATCCCCTTTGTTCCCACATGCCTATCCCCTCTTCTACTACTTGGTATGAGACATAAGTTACTAGTATAAGTGAAATTGATGTAGTTAGCCACTACATATTCCCTCTCCTGGCTGCATCATCCCCTAGGGTTCTACTCTAGGCGATTCCCGTGATCCAAGGTTTCTCCCCTCGGCCACCGAGGTGGACACCTCTCTTGCTCTTGCAGGTACCCTCCTCCGCCATGGAGGATGAATTAGTGAAACGCTATGAAGCGCTCAAGGTCAGGGAAGAGGAGGAAACAAATGTTCTTGACTTCACGGCAGAGGCGATCAGGACGGGCGGCGATCATCTGGAGTTGGCGGTCGTGGGAAGGCTAGTAACACAGAGACCGTACAATTTTCCATCGCTTAAATGAACCCTTATCAATGTCTGGGCTCTGAGGAAGGAGGCCATCTTCAGACAGATATCAAGCAACCTTTTCATCGTGCAATTCTTACACTGGCGAGACAAGGAGAAGGTCTTGCAGGAAGGGACATGGAATTTTGATAATCACCTCCTCGTCATGAGGAGTATTGAAGCGAAGGACACACCGGAGGTGCTGGAATTGAATCTGTGTACTTTCTGGATCAGACTGTATAATATGCCTCTTGGCTATCGGACGAAGGAGGCCATACGGGCGGTGGCGATGAAGGTTGGCACGGTGGTCACTGTCGATCGAAAAGATTTGGGGTGGGACACTTCATGCAGAGTCTGGGTGACCCTGGATATTACAAAGCCCCTTAGGCAAAAACAAAAGATCCGTGATGCAAAATGCAATGTGGTTTCCATCGAGATCAACCATGAGAGGTTGTCGAACTTCTGTTTCCAGTGTGGTATCATCAGACACCTAGAGAAGGATTGTGTCGACGTCGTGGAGGAGGAAGACGAAGACCTGCAGCGGAAATGGGGGCCTTGGGTAAAGGCCTCGCCTGTGAAGAGGTGGGCGATTCCGATCAAGGAGGAGTTTTTTGGGCGGGACAACGAGAAGAGATCTCTCGACTTCACAGTGAAGCCGCGGGGACGAAGGGCGGGGGAGGAGGCAGGTGACAGGCGCAACTTCAATAACAGTTCACGTAGAACCTCGCCTAGTATGCATTGACATAGGGAGAGAGGGGAGGAGGCAGCCACAACGTCGCATGCCCTGTTATCACGTATGGACTTGGATGCGATCTTCCCGGTGGTGGGGAAGAAGACGGGGAGGAAGGAGGATGGGGCAGGGACAACTACAACGAGAACAGAAGGGAATAACCAACTGACGAAGGTCACTAATGAAGCATATCCGACACCAGTGCAGGCTATAGAGGTTCAAACGACACACATGCAAAGGGTGACAACGACAACAAGAACCAATGGGGTCATTGATAGTAGGTTCTCGGAGGTTCTGACAGAGACTATGGCTCAAGGAGAACAAGGAAGCACTGGGTGCGGGCAATGCTTTGGTGAGGGAGCTGAGCAAACCGATGGGGTCCTGGATGGCAAGGAAATAGACACGGATCAGCAGGCTTGTAACAGGCTGAGGTCGATGCTGGTAGCTAACACTGATGAGTTCATGGTGAGTAGACCCCCATATGTACTAGCAGAAGCTATGGCAAGAGGAGGAAAAGCCAGCAAGGGGTAAGAACAAGGCATGGGTGTGGGATCTGAGAAAAAAGAAGTGGGTGGACGGGCACCGAGTGCGGGCATGGAAAATCTGCTGGATGATAGGGATATTGTGGAGGAAGGTCAGGTTAGTAAAGATACTGAGGAGATAAGTTCCATGGTCAAAATAGGTGGTAAAGGGAGGGAGAGGAGGTTCACTCAAAGGGGTGAGAGGTTGAGTGGTCCTAGAGCGAAGATGTGCACATCTGAGGGTCAACTAAGGATGAAACGAGGACGAGAAGGGGAGAAGGAATATGCTACTGTGATCGAGGAATCTGAGCACACTATGGGCAAGAGGTATCGTATTTATGAAGTTATGACAACGACACCTGACAAGCAAGTAGCGGGTTCTGGGATGGTCCAGACCTGTGAACAGCAATGAAAATCTTGGCGTGGAACGTCCAGGGTCTGGGCCGCCCTGGGACGGTGAACTCTCTCAAGAGGAGATGCTAGAGAGAGATGCCCGACATAGTTTTTGTGATGGAAACTATGTGTAAGAGAACGGAGCAGGAAAGAGTCAGAAGATCTTGTGGTTTTGATAGTGGTTTTGGGGTGGATAGTAGAGGCAGATCTGGCGGTTTGGGGCTGTGGTGGAGAGGCGATAAGGTGACGATCAAGTCTTTTTCCAACCATCATATTTGTGCTGACATTGAGGAGAACAATCCTGAGCATAATTATTGTTTTGCTGGTATCTATGGCTGGGTAGCAGTACCAGACAGGACGCGTACTTGGGCTCTCATGGGCGAGTTACGCATGGCCTCTCACAGACCTATGGTGTTTGATGGGGATTTTAATGAGATCACTGCTTTGCACGAGAAACAAGGGGGCCAGACAAGGAGTGAGTGGCAGATGAGGAACTTTAGGGAGGCAATTGACACCTGTCATCTCATTGACCTGGGCTACACAGGGTGCAAATTCACTTGGAGGAGAGGCTTATAGGTGGACAACCTCATTATGGAGAGGTTGGACAGGTTTCTGGCAAATGGGGAATGGTGCAACTTTTTTAATGTGAGGAGGGTCAAGAATTTTCCTATCAACGGCTCAGATCACGGGAAGATTTTACTTTGGGCAGAGAAGTCAAGATATGTGGAGGATAGGGGGAAAAGCTTTAGATTCGAGACACTTTGGTTATCCTCTCCTGAATGCAAGTCGGTGGTGGAACAAGCATGGGGGGAAACCCCGGGGGGTTTGCCTGACACAGACGAGGGAGTGTGCCGAAAAACTGAGTTTCTAGGCAAAGGAGAAATTTGGAAATATTAAGAAGAGAATCTGGAAGACTGAGAAAGAGCTGACATGAGCACAGAACGACTTACCTTCTCTCGGCATGATATAAGTATGCACCCAATTGGCAAAAGAACTGGAGGAATTGGAGCGGTGGGAGGAGAGCTTTTGTCACGCTAGAGAACGAACTAATGAGATGAGGGATGGCGATAAGAACACAAAGTATTTCCATCACAAGGCTAGCCAGAGGAAAAGAAGAAACACCATTGATGGCATATTCAAGGAGGATGGCAGCTGGCAGACAGATCCTGAGGAGATTGAGGGGGTGATTACTTCTTTTTTCACCTCACATTTTTTGACGTTTCATCCGATTGGCATGGAGGAGTTTCTGGACGGTATGCATTGTGTTTTACAGGAGGAGGATGTGACACGGATGGAGCAGACCCCGTCAGAGAGTGAGATTTGGCAAGCCCTTCAGCAAATGCACCCTAATAAAGCTCCTGGTCCCGATGGCATGAAGGCAATTTTTTATCAGAAATTCTGGGGTATGGTGAAGAAGAGCGTGGTTGAGTTTATATCTGGTTGGTGGAGGGGAGGGTATAGTTTGGCAGAGATTAATGAGACAGATATTGTGTTGATTCCGAAGACAGAGATGTCGATCCGTATTTCTAAGTATCGCCCTAGTAGCATGTGCAATGTTGTTTATAAACTTGTTACAAAATTTCTGGCCAATAGAGTAAAGCCGCTGCTGAATGATATTATTTCTAAAAATCAAAGTGCTTTCGTAGGGGGTAGGTTGATTACAGATAATGCTTTGGTGGCTTATGAGCTATTCCATACTATGAAACACAGAAGGAGCGGAAAGGAGGGGTTGATGGCGCTCAATCTTGACATGAGAAAAGCCTATGACAGGGTGGAATGGTCATTTTTTGGGAGGGAGATGGAGTGGATGGGTTTTCCTATGAGATGGAGGTCCAAAGTGCATGAGTGCATGGCTAGCGTTTCACATAAATTCATCATTAATGGCAAGAGGAGGGGATCTACAAGACCGACGAGAGGACTACGCCAAGGTGACCCTATCTCTCCCTATCTATTTATTTTTTGCGTTGAAGCTCTCTCTTTATCTCTCTTAAAAGCAGCCCAGGGAAAAAGGATCCATGGAATCAAGGCATGCAGGACAACACCGCATGTGTCTCACCTTTTCTTCATTGATGATAGCATCGTGTTTACTAGAGCTACCTCACAAGAATGCTCTGCTTTAGCTGAGATTTTCAGCCAATATGAGAGGGCATCTGGGCAGAAAATTAATTTTGAGATGACTGAGGTTTCCTTTAGTAGCAATGTGGAGGCAGAAAGAAGGGATACCATCAAGAACATACTTGGGGTAAGAGAGGTGGACAGACATGAGAAATACTTGGGGTTACCTACGACTATGGGGCGGTCTAAGAAGGTGGTCTTTGCTGTGATCAAGGACATGGTATGGAAAAAATTACAGGGATGGAAGGAACAATTGTTGTCGAAGCCAGAGAAGGAGGTTCTTATTAAAGAAGTGATCCAGGCTATTCCGACCTACTTGATGAGCATTTTCAAACTCCCAGAAGGACTCATAGATGATATACACTCCATGATAGCACGGTTCTGGTGGGGAGCGAAGGAGGGGGAAAGGAAGATTCATTGGCTCAGTTGGGCGAGATTGTGTAGGCCGAAGGAATATGGAGGGATGGGATTCCGAGATCTGTCAGCGTTTAATAGTGCGTTACTGGCAAAACAGGGATGGCGGCTTACTACTAAGGAGGGGTCATTGGTCAGCCATATACTGAAGGAGAAATACTATCAGCACACTTTGGTCATCCACTCGGCGAGGGGAGGGGCACCTAGCTACACTTGGAGGAGCATCTGGGGGGCGCTGTAGTTGGCGAAGCCGGGGTTTCTTTGGAGGGTGGGATCGGGGAGGCGCATTGATATCTACAGAGATAGGTGGATCCCACATCTGGGAGGGACAGTTCACCGCTATCTGATACAGGGGCCAGTTGCATACACTTCAGTTTCTGGGTTGATAGATGCGGAGTCGGGACAGTGGGATGAGGTTGCTTTGTCAGATGTGTTTCCCCCTCACATATGTTATATGATTCAAGCTATTCCGTTGGGGGGCAGGGAGGATGCCGACACTCTATGCTGGGATAGGGAGAGCAGGGGAGAGTTTACAGTGCGTAGCGCATACAGACTGATGCGCACAGGGGAGGACTTACTGGATGACTTGGAGGAGGAGGACTGGAAAAGAGTCTGAAAGCAACACTGGCCTCCAAAGCTGAAACATTTTATTTGGCGTGTTCTCCGAGACATCCTACCGACAAAGGCAACCCAATAGAGGAGGCACGCAACCTAGGACGATCTATTCCCACGCTGCTTATCTCACCCAGAGGACGCTACTCATGCACCTTTTCTCTGTGCTTCAGCTGGCCCTGTATGGGCAGCCGGACAGCTTGCTTGGCCGCTACACATAGGTATGGATGTCAGGGAATTTACTAGGGAGCTGTTACGGGAGGATAATTTGAGGAGAAGGGAGGAAGGGGCGACTTTGCTTTGGACAGCTTAGATAGCCAGAAACAAGCATATTTTTGACCCTCAGCAATCGTATATCCTGGTACTTGCATCCAACTTTCTCTCATTGATGGAGGATTACAGGCGGTACTCGCTGACGTCACACGGAGGGGCGCACGGGGAGGTTGGGTTGGCTGTCTCAGTTTGGAACCCTCCTCCACAAGGGTGTTTCAAGATGAATGCTGATTCCAGTGTCCGCAATGGTGGCAGTGCGGGGATTGGAGTTGTCTTCATGGACCACCTAGGAGTTGTCAAGGCTACGTACCAATCTCATCTGGACCATGCGTTCTCAGTTCTTAGTGCGGAGGGAATGGCAGTCCTACATGGGATACAGTTAGCTTTGGAACTGGGCCTGAAGGATCTGATCGTCGAGACTGATAGTGTAATGTTGGTTCATGCAGTGAAGGCTGGCGGATGGGGACGCGGATATGAGGACAACATCGTCACTGAGATTGGCCTTTTATCTTTACGTCTTTCCTCTTTTCACTGTTGTTTTATTATATGGCAAGGTAATGGGGTTGCCCATGCTTTAGCCACTCATGCCTGTTGCTTAGAAGATCCTCGGACATTATTAGAGGACTTCGATGAGAACATTGTAACGATTGCTCTTTCTGATATGAATAAATAGAAGCGACAGGCACCCTTTATCAAAAAAAAATGTGAAATTGATGTAATTGCCTAGGGCCTTCTAAAGGCTAGAATGGCTAGTGGTATGAGGTCAAATATCCTCATTTCTACTCCCATCTCTACCCTCAAACCTCAATTACTCATTATCACTTATCCTAGAAACCTATATTTGGCTATTCCTATTAGAATTACACCTAACCCTAGTCTTCTACTAGTAGTATAGGGTACATTCTAATAGCATTGGTTTATTGTTTGGTTTGGTAATCTAGATGTAAAATGAGAACCATGCTTGTCTAATAACATCCCCCAACTAATATCAAAGTTAAATCCCCCAAATGGCCCTCCTACCTTAATCATATTGTTAAAACCCAAATTGCTTTGTTTGCTTATTCATGCTAGTCTAGTTTAGTTGCTTTAGATTAACTTAGTTAAATTGCTTAGTCTTTCTCATTAGTGTTAACTTAGGTTCTTGCTCTTGCTAGTGATTAGTTTAGCTTCTTAATTGCTTCTTGCCTTGCTAGAGTAGTGTAGTTCATCTTGCCCTCGTTTGGTTAATTGCTTAGCCCAGTTGCTTAGATTCAACTTGCTTAGGGTAATTTAGCTTTTTGATAACTTAGTTTCTATCTTGCCTTTCTTGCTTGCTTAATTAGAGTAATTAACAACCTAACCCTTTTAAAACCCTCAAACCCTAATCTCCACACTAGGAACATAGCCTACACTAAACCTAACTCCAGTGCCCCCTCTATCCCTTTGGACCGACCACTTATCTTGCCAATCACCTATCTACAATAGTACCCCATACACTTGCGGGTGACCTATTTAGTTTTTGTGATCGACTTGGTTAGGGCCAATATAAATATCAGAAGTGATCCCTCCCATGTGCTCCGACCTCGTGGGGCACATCTAGTCGAGTCAAATCGGCTAGTGTGTGGCACCTCTAGCGGAAGCCCACCAGAACCCCAAATTTGTACATGTTAGAAGTTAATAATTGTTCTTAGATTGTAGTTATGTAAATAACACCTTATTTGTATAGGGTGTGGCCTTAAAAAATAATAGTACTCAAGGGCCACGTTTGAATTAATTTTCAAAAAGTGTTGATATTCCATTTTTGGATGACTACTTATGTTTTAATAATAAACCTCACTTCAAAACTTCTATTTTTAGACAATTCTAGTTGTTACATCTAAGGGCTCTAGAGTGCGGGGGGGGGGGTGAATAATGCTTCAAAACTTACACAAAACTTGTTATACCTTCAATTTATTTCATATAAGATTAATTTCTAATAGTGAATTTGATGGCAACTAAAACATATAAACCAAGGAAGAGAGGTATTGAAGAAACCAAGTGAACAAACTATTTTAGAGTGGTTCCACTCTCCAAACAAGGAGAGAGTCAGTCAACTACCTAGAGAGGTCAAGATCTAGGATTTTTAACATCTCAACTCCTTATATTCACTTATAAGAGTTACAACATATGACCTTCCTTTTTCAGGACAAGGATACCCAACTTCCCTTTTAGGCCAAGGGAGCCAACAACCTTACCATCAAGGGCTTACCTATCCAAGAGGTGGTCTTCTAGCTCACAAAGGTCTTACCCACTCTTGCAATTAGCTAGATGCCTTCACTAAGGTCCTCCCCTTCATGCAACGAGTCTTCAGCCTTGAGGCTTTACCCACTCAGCTCCTTGGATCTTCTGCCATAATCTTCTCCTTCACTCAGAGTAGCCTTGAGCACCTTCTTATTCAGCTAAAGAAGCCTGCTCCTTCTCCTTCTCTTGGAGAAGCTTTCACCAAGTAAGAACTTTTGAGAAAGGGATGGGAAAGAAGAAACTTGAGAGCTTTACAAACATACAAACAACTAGCTCGCTTCACATAGGACCTATCTCACTCATAATGACAAATTGAGTTGCAATCAAGAGAGAGAAAGGGGATTAAGTGAACTAAAAGCACTCAACTATAGCAAGGAACTTGAATAGGATGGATGAGAAACCTTGGAATGAATTCCAAGAGGTCCTATTTATAGATGTGGGTGTCCACTAGAGTGTGGGAACACTTGTAAATGTTTTCTAGCCATTGGAGGGTTGCAACAGATATAATTTGGAGTTTTGCACCCCTCCAATGGTTAGAATCATGCTTGAAACCTAGTGTAATAATTCAAACCAACATCAAACTCTAAAAATTGTACTCTCTACCTTAGGAATGTAGCTCACTCTAACCTATCTCTAGTGCGCCCTCTCTCCCTATGGATCGACCCTTCACTTTCCATTCACCTATACTAAAATACGATCTCGTGCACTTGCAGGTGATATATAATGATCTAAGTGATTGTGTTAGTATAGGGGCCCCTTTTAAATTTGAAAGACCAACATGTGTTTTCATTTGGTTTCATCTAGTCACCATTCAGTTGATTGGTGAGTGACCTTGTGAAAAATGCACCAGGCAGGTTGCCTCCCTTTGAGTTCTCCATCATGAACCTCTTAAACACTTTGTAAATATAGGTGCTCTGACTTAGTCCAAGAAGACCTCTAGATCTATTTTTATAGAACTTGATTCCTAGAATATAGGTTTCTTCATCTAAGTCTTTCTTAGAGAATGTATTTCCTAGCTAGGTCTTTACCATATGTGAAGTAGGGATATCATTCCCCATCAATGGAATGTCATCCACATACAATATGAGGAATACAATCATGCTCCCACTAACCTTCTTGTAAACACATGATTTGTCTTCATTTTGACTGAAGTCAAACTCTTTGACTATTTCATCAAATTGAAGATTCCAACTCTAAGATGCTTGCTTCAATTCGTAGATTTACCTTTATAGATTTAAAACTTTATTTGCATCCTTTGGATTTATAAAACCCTCAGGTTGTGTCATGTACACATCTTCAAGAATATTACTATTAAGGAATGCGGTTTAAAATCCATCTGCCAAATCTCATAGTGATGATAAGCTGCAATGGCAAGCATGATCATGATGGACTTAACCATGGAAACTAGAGAAAATGTTTCATCATAATTAAATCCTTGAGCATGTCTGAAACCTTTGTAACCAATCGACCTTTGTAATTTTACACATTATCAGCCATGTCAGTCTTCTTCTTGAAGACCCACTTGCACCATATGGGTTTTACTCCTTTGGGTACATCCACCAAGGTCCATACCTTGTTGGTGTCCATGGATTCCATCTCAGATCTCATGGCCTCGAGCCATTTTGTAAACTTTGGACACTTAACAACTTCTAGGTAGGTAGTTGGCTCATTACTAATTACTGACTCATTACTTTCTTGAGTGAGTATATAACCAAATCTATCTGCCTCAAGGTATGTCATAGTAGATCTGCAAGGTTCATGTGTTACAAGAGGAATTTAAGATTTCACAATAGTTTGTGACTCTCTATTTCCTTTTTGTACCTTTAGAAGTTCAATGTTTTCTTGTTGGTCTCAAACCTCTTCAAGTTCTACTTTCCTCCCATTGATTGCTTTGGAAATAAATTCCTTTTCTAGGAATGCAGCATCTCTTACAACAAACACTTTGTTGTCAGATGGGTTGTACAAGTAGTATCCCTTAGTTTCTTTGGGATATCTAATAAAATAATATTTATTTGATCTAGGTCCAAGCTTTTCAAGAAACATTTTCTTGACATAATCTTCACCCCTCAAATCCTCATAAAAGACATTTTAGCATGCTTCCTGATCGATATCTCATATGGAGTCTTTTGAACCAATTTAGATGGTAAACAGTTTAGTGTAAATGTTGTGGATTCAAGAGCATAACTCTGAAAGGAAGCTAGAAGATCAAGAAAACTCGTCATTAATCGCACCATGTCTAGCAATTTGTGATTCCTTCTTTCTGATACACCATTGTAATGTAGTGTTATAGGTGGAGTCCATTGTGATACGATGAAACGGGATTGCAGAAGGTCCTCAAACTCATGTATTAAGTATTCTCCACCTCGATCAGAACAAAGTGCCTAAATACTCTTACCATGTTGGTTCTATAGTTCATTCTTGAAATCCTTGAACTTTTCATGAGTTTCAGACTTATGTTTCATCAAGTAAACATAACCATACCTACTGAAGTCATCAGTAAAGGTAATGAAGTATTGATTACCGCATATAGTATTTGTTCTAAAAGGGAAACATACATCAATAAGTATGAGTCCTAATGGATCCCTAGCCCTATTACTATTACTAGTGAAGGGATTTTTGGTAATCTTACCCAACAAACAAGAATCACATGCCTCTATTGATTCAAAATCAAAAGAGGCCAGATAACCATTTTTGTGGAATCGAGATATGTGATTCTCATTGATGTGTGCTAGACGACAATACCAAAGATATGTTTTATTTGAGTTATTGATTTTTAATCCTTTAGTATTGATGTTATAAATGTTTGTCTTTAGATACATCAAATAAATACCATAACATATCGGGGAACTAACATAAAAGAACTCATATTTTGAAATTGAAAATTGACCATTCTTTATATGAAATTCATATCCATCCTTGTCCATACAAGATATAGAAATAATGTTTCTATTTATGGTAGGTACAAAATCGTAGTTCTTTAACTCTATTACAATCCCTGTGGGTAGAGATAAATTATAGGTTCCAACTATAGTTGCAAAAACACTTTCTCCATTTGCAACATGCAGTTCAACCTTACCCTTTTGTAAAGGCTTACTTCTTTTCATATCTTGTATATTTGAGAAAATGTGAGATGCACATATGGAATCTAGTACCTAAGATGAATAAGCAGACACACTTATCTCAATAATGTATATGCATAAAGTGGAGATATAATCCCCTCCTGCTTCCTCAGTTCCTCGAGGTAGAGTGGGCAATTCCTCTTTTAATGTCTAGGCTGGTAAAAAAGGTGACAATTGCCTCCCTTATTCACCCCTCCCTTTTGTTTGAGTGAAGAAGACTTGTGATTCTAGATAGCTTTAGAACACTTCTTATCTTTTCCTTTACCAATTAGCTTCCCTTTAATACCAATCATAATCACAGACTTGGGCTTGTCTTTCTTTGTTTGTGCTTCAACTGTTCTCAACATGCCAAGTAATTCTGACAAAGGCTTGTCAAAATCATTCAAGTTGTAGCTCATGACCAATTGACTGTATGAATCTAGTAGTGATTGTAGAATCACATCCCTAGATAACTCTTGACCCAAGGGAAATCCCAATCTAGCTAAGTTCTCCACATACCCAATAAGCTTGAGCACATGGGTACCTATTGGATCTCCTTCTACCATGTTGCACTTGAACATCATCTTGGTGACATCATATCTCTCTTGACTAGCCTGATCATACTGTATGTTCTTAAGATGTGCTACCATGTCATAGTTCATTGATCACAACATCGGGCATTTGACATTTGTGACATCCATATTATCATGTTGTCTCTACAACTCATAGTTCATTGATCACAACATTGGGCATTTGACATCTGTGACATCCTCAAATTGCTTCTTATAAGCATCCTTGTCAGCCTTAAGCAAAATGGGAGTAGGTTGGTGTCTCCAGGGCATAAAGCTTACACTCACGTGTGAGAACAATTCTCAACGACCTAAACCAGTCATGGAAATTATTCCCATTCAATTTGTATTTCTCAAGGGCTCATCGTAAGGAAAATCTGTTATTTGTTCTGGTTTGATTCCATAAGAGAAATTTGAAATTTGTCAAAACATTTTTTATTTGATTTAATTAAAATAAAATTTAGCAATATTTAATTAGTCCTTTAATTAATTATTTATCCCAATTATTTTTTGAAATTGATAACCCTCACTTATCAATTCAGAAGATTGCATCGCACAATCTTCTAGTGAGCCAAGATCTATATTTCATCAAATCATGAGTCAGCTTTGGTTGATCACCCACAACGTGACTATTTAGGTAGGAAATTCTTCCTGATTGCATTTAAATGAAACTCTTGGATAGACAGTGTGCACAACTCTTTGTCACAATCCATGTTCATACTTCTAGGTACTTAATCTCATTAAGATCACCTAGTTAAGCCTGATCTAAAAGGCAATATGATAAAATATTCAACCTTCTCCTAAAGATCCACATATGTACCATCACACTTCCATGACATGGACAACACACCATGCTTTGGAATAACTTGTGCTCAGTTGATCAAGCTTTTTATGTATTTTTCTTATGGAAAACATCTATGACTTAATATTATATTGATAGATTTTATATTTATATAAATACATATACATATCCAATCACCACATGCTTATAGTATGTATCATATACATGCTATATACCATAAATAAAAACATGATATTCTAAAAAAATGAGCAATGGTTATGGATATATCTATTGTAATTCTTTGGATCCACAAGGAATTACTACCACCTAAGGTCTACTCATATGTAACAACCTGTTGTTGATGAAGATATGTGCTTGAACCAATCTAGGTCAATCAACTGAACTCTTTAACTAGCCGGCTCGACTCTTAATCAATCGATTGGGCATTGGTCCAAAAAACTTATGACACCTCCAGTCTCTTGGTTGGGTCCCCAACCAATTGGTTCAGCTCCTCCTATTGTTCAACCTCCTCGGTCCTCCAGCCAATCAGTTCGTCTTCAGAAATGGGTGGTTCGTCTAGTATTGAGCTCAAACGGGAGGGTTGGTTTGGCGGGCCCAAGGGCCCGGTCCTGAATGACTGAAAGGGGGCTTCTTCTTTTCCATAATAAGAATTAAAACTATCCTAATTCTATTTATCATATTCCACGATAGCCAAACCTCTATTTACATTTGAGGGGTGCATATCAGGGAAATTGTTAATACTTTTACATATGGAAGAGAAGATAGAGGCTCGGTATGCAAACTGAGATAAGAAATAGGAATAAACAACTACAACCAAGCATACACATTTAGTGGTTATTGGGCATAGACATGCTTAAACATCCACCAACAAAAGCAATTTTAGGCGACACATGTAAATTGCATATATATATGTATATATATGTATATAGATATATGTATGTATATATATATATAAATATATATATATATATATATATATATATATATATATATATATATATATATAAATTGCATATATATATAGTTGGGATTGTATGTGGTATTTAACCAGATATGCAAATTAATCATTTTAAGCTTTCACATCATATGCAATAAATAAATGATAAAATATAAATATGATCATATAAATCAAATCCCAAACAATAATAAACTAGTGTGGCTCTTATACCATTATTGGAAATATGGCATCGGATAAGGCAGGGGACAAAACATTTAACTTGCCTATTCCCTTATACAGTAGATCACATCAACAACTATGTAATAAGAAAGTGGGTTTGCAAAGTTTATACCTAGTCTTGGAGAAAGTCCAGTGACATATCCCTTGTCGTAGTGTGCATCTTTATTCAAGTTTCCATTGGATAACATTAGTAGTGGCCTATTGGTTGATCACCATGGATTGCAGTTGACTTCGTCCTTCTAGCGGCAGGGATGAACCTCCTCACCTCTGTAGTATCCCACACAGACCAACAAGAACTCCTATCATTCTAGATGAACGGACAAGAAGATTGTCTCTCCTAGTCAGTGTGCTAGCATTGACTTATTCTCCCAATGGTCTCTCCCTTGTTGAACCTTCCTTTTACAGGTAGAACTTGCTCAGGTTCTCATGTTACCACAACTGTGAGAAGACAACAATTGTCAAAGCTTATTTTTTGTGTCACTAGAAGGCCCCCAATACCCCTCTATTTATAGGAGGGTCAGGGTCAGGGCTTCTAGTTCATATGGGAGTCAAAGAGACGAAATTACATGAATTTTTGAGAAACTACGAACATTAAAACTATTGAACATATCGATTCAATGTTGAATTGGTCGGTTAACATGTGAGCTGACTGGTTTAACACTTGAACTAGTTGTTTCACTATGTTTCCCAATCACAATTGTATTGGGAATTAATATTTGATTAATGCACAACATGACGTCAACATCAATCTTTGATTGAATCAAATTGATCAACCAAATGGCTGGTTCACAACCTAAATCGGTCGATTCACATAACTGAGTCGATTGGTTTACTTGGTAAACTAGTCGTCTCATGGTTCTGATTGTCAATGTTGGTTCAATTAACCTGAAAAATTAATTGACAAGTTTAACACTTGAATCAATATGTTCATAGTCCAGCCAGTCAACTTTCAACCATTGATGTCTAAATTGAATACCTAACTCTTTAGTAATCAAGTTTAAACTACATTTATGAATAAAATTCTATTCCAAATACATCCTATGTGTGTGACCTGATAGGTTCCAAGTTACATTATAAGTGAATGTCCATAACTAATTTATGACATCACAAGCAATGAGTGGTATCTAGCAAGACAACATTGCTACCCAAGAAATTTGGAAGTTGGAGAACAAATTTTACCTATAATATGTGATTGGTGTTACAATGATTGTATAGTTCCTTTGTCTCTAATATCTAGATTGAACTCAAGGCATGGAATCATCATCCTATTCAACATTCAATCCATGTTCCTTGAACTAGAGTAGATTGTGTAAGATATGTGCAATCTCAATATCACATATTGAGTCATGCCAACATCACCATCCATTTATCAGTCTCACTTATCAAATGGCCATGATACCATACTCTTATATGAGGGATAAATCTCATATACATCACTCACAGTCATCCCCATGCGTCACAATGCACCCGGAAACCACCTTTATGGCAACCCTTATTCAAGGTCTTGGTGGATGACGTCAAAGTATGGACATGCGATGAGTGTAGTTACTTCAGGTCTAAGTACCACAATCACTACCATCACTACGACAATTGATTCTGACTACCATTCTATAGTTTCCATGTATCGCTCTCATCGCGGGTCTATCTGATCCAAAATTCTCTAACAAGTATCTATGTGTTTGGTTTGATATTGCATATCATGACTAATGAGACTTTGTCAACAACCAATACACACTCTGTGTAATTGTTGTCTATTAGTCTTCCACAATAACATTTGACAAGGGACATAATAAGAATGTATATACTCTTGACATATGTATGATCCCTTTGTCAAGGTCCTCAACTCGAACACAAATGTCATTAAGTAATATCATTCTCTAGACATTTATCATGTTACATCATTATCTCATAACTGAATAAAATAGAATAAATCAAAAGATTGCCTTTCTTATTAATCAAATTGTTTACAAGATATGCCACTACAATCATTGTATGATTGTCTCTCTGGTAATATATACCAACAAACTCTCACTTGCACTTAGAGCCAATCACCCATGAATTTAATTTCAAGTGATCTAACATGACCTTCATGCTTCTGCTTGTGAAAGTGCTTTTGTCAAGGGGTCATCCACATTGCTCTCAGTTGGTACTATGCAAATCTTCACATCTCCTTGGTGTATGATTTCTGGTATGAGATGGAATTGCCTTTGTATATGCTTGGAATGCTAATGTGATATGGGTTTCTTAGCTTGTGCAATAGCTCCATTGCTTTCATAGTATAGCTCAATTGCATCACCTGTGGTTGGAACCACCCCATGTTTTGAGATGAACTTCTTGATCCAAACAACCTCTTTTGTTGCATTGGATGAGGAAATATGCTTGGCCTCTGTTGTAGAATCCACAACCGTCTCTTGCTTGGAAATCTTCCCACTCACAACTCTATTACAGAGGCAAAACACCAATCCATATTGTGATATGTAGTCATCCTTGCCAGTTTGGAAGCTTGTATCATTGTAACCCTTTACCACCAAGTCTTCCTCACCACTATAGACAAGGAACTGATCCTTAGTTCTTCTCAAGTACTTAAGGATGTTCTTCATTGTATTCGAGTGAGTTTCACCAGGATATGACTATATATGGATGCGAGACATCTGGATGAGTACATAACATTATGTACATGATAGATCCAATCGTAGAAGCATATGAAGTCTTACGCATGCATTGCATATCTTATCAAGAATTGGGACATTGAACTCGAGAGATAGTTACACCATGAGATATGGGCAGTGCTATAAACCTATTTCAAGGCTCCATCTTGTGTCTTTTTGCATCTTAATCACAACTAAACATTGTTAGAATGCAAGCTATTCCCAAAATTTGTGTTTTACTATCAAATCACTTATGGGGCTTTTTGCATGTTTTATAGGTACTTTGGCCACTACTTGATGGAAAAGGGAGAGGAAGACTGAATCTCCTCCTTCCTTGTAGGAGTCCAAAATAAATCCAAGATGACTCCCAACCTACCCCAATTGATCAAGAATGTATTGAAGCAATACCATCCATGAATATAAAAGAATAAAGCTCAAAGTGATGATAAAGAACCCAGTAAAGCTGTGGTGTCTGGGAACGGTCACGCTGAAACATGCCAAAATCATAGAGTTCATGCAAGAAATTGACAAGATACAACAAACCCAGCAAAATGACTGTTCTATTTAGTACGGCCATGCCAAGGAGCCCCCAAAACAGTCGTGCCAACCAGCATGGTCGTGCTGCCAAAGATCAGAATGGACGAGTTGAAGAGAATGACCTCTAGCCAAGTCACCCACCATGATCATTCTGCTTAGCACAATCATTCTACCTAGCCACCACCAGGGTCATGCTACCCAACACTATCGTGCTACCAGCCTTACTTTCACCACTTTTGTGAGAACCTATTACACTAAATGAGATTACTCAAAATATAAAGCACAATCGATAACTAATTAATCACATACCCAAAAATATGGGTAAGTTAAAATCGATTTCAACATCAACACCGGCTCAGAAACATTTTCATAAGAGCCCAACATCTTTCTTATATCCATACTATGCCAAGAATTTGATACAAATTGTTCTATCACCTTAGTCCCAACATATATACACAGGACAACAATATTTATATATGCCACACAACGAACATTAATATGCTAACAAAATTATGATTCATTTGAAACACCATATACAAACTTTTCCTGTCTGAACCTGAGAGTATAGGGATGACTCTAGGACACACTAGACATCTAATCAACTTTCTCAACGATTCATTACTATAGCTCCTCTTTGTTGCTACATGTTTGTTTTTTTTTCACTTCCGATTACCTAAAAAAATGTGGCGAACCACAAGGGTGAGACCCATGTCCCAGTAAGAGATATAACCTCCAACAAAGCTTATTGAGTACAACATTTCAAATAGTAAATAACTAAGTAGTTGGACGATTTAATAATCAATTGAACAGATTGAACAGTTCAAGTATGCTAAACAGATTAAGCAATTAATCTTAGCAACAAATATGATCATCAATGCATATATAGATAACAAATAAATCCATTTCTTTGGATAGATATCTACTCAAATATCATCAAATTGCATCTAATAACAATCATTATCATTAATATGACTAGCATCATATTCCTTGCTAACAACACCAGCAATCTAGTAGCATAAGCATCCCTAATATCATGAATATGTCTAGTGACATAACATGGCTATCAATTTGGCATCTCAAATAAAGGGAACAAATCTATATCATAAGTAGAACTAACATCATAACACAATGAATTACATAGTCATGATTAGTAGTTTAAGCATTACTAATTACATAGGCATGGCTAGTAATATTAAACATAGCTAGCAGCAACATCTTAACCATCAGTGTCAGTATATTTGACAACATAAGCATATTTACAACATGAGCATAACTACAACATAAGCATATCTATTATCTCTTATTATACTATACATGATCTAAGTGAAAAGAAAGAAAACAAGGGTTATCATCCAATATGAAGCATTGTGTATAACCCTAAACAAATATGCTACACGATTGTATTACATCTTTTATTATGCCATGGGGAATTTGAATCATACCATCCAAAGTCCAACCGATCCCTGCGAAGGGCTATTCAGTTCCGTACAAGATCTAGGAGTGCCAGTATCCTAAGATCTCTTCCTCTTGGTCAGTACGAGTAAAAAGGTAGTGACATATCAGTTAAAGTTGCCATCACAAAAAAATATTGTCAAGCTGTTAACCACTAGTCTACCCTTGGTATAGGCCACGTCACTAGAAACTCGGGTATATAAAACTGTAGTTGTCCTCAATCACATCAGATGTATGAGGCATGACCATAGACAACCTCCACAGCCTGTATTGTGGATGACAAGGATATATCCTCAACTTGCCACGCCCACATACTCAACAGTATGTGCTCTAAGTTTCCCTTAGGAATACTCGTTTTACCATCCAACAAGTTCTGACACTGAAGATGGATCTACAGTACATGGCACTACATGATTATAGTTGCACTTGATTAGTTATGCCAATTGGGTGAATTACGGCTGCATCAAACAAGTGGACAAACAAACCCTAATTCACTTCTAGCAAGCATATAAATATTACAACTTTTATATAAAATGTTTGGAACATAATTTCTCATATCATTATCACATGGTACTATTCACTTGCCATTCATGAGACCACACTAGTCATCAGACTATTACAAGATATAAATCCTTTTCACAATATCACAGGGTATCAACCCTTATCAACACAAGAGGATTACACCTCATTCAGGGCTCAACCATGCCCAAAGGTCATTAAGACCATAATACTATCAAAGGATATAAATCTTTTTCACAATATCACAGGGTATCAACCATTATCAACACAAGAGGATTACACCTCATTCAGGGCTCAACCATGCCCAAAGATCATTAAGACCATCATACTATTCCCTTCAATATCATCAATATCTTTGGATGCCTTATAACAAGGATCAACAACATCACTTATATATAATACACCAGATCAACACAATATTGCATTAATGAACTATGAGCTATGTATAAACAATCATAGTAGGGTTATAATAACATTAAGAACATTCCTTTATTACATCAACATGCAAGGAATCTAGATATGATTAACCGTCATCATATTCATAATGCACATGTTTAGCATAAGAAAGTATCAACCATGTGGCTATGATAACCACTAATTAACACATTAAGGTTATGATCATGTTAAGGAGGTTATTCCACCATCATTCCATCATATAAGAATGTTAAATATGAATACTCATCTTTATCTATTTGTATTAGAGTTAGGTTCAACAAGATAAATTATATTAATGCTACTAATCATCACTTATACCCAAACCATAACTCACAACATCGCCATTAGATCATGGATGAATAAGGTGAAGCATCACCATCACATTTCATACTATTCTCAAGTATGAACCCACACATAAATCAAGGTGTAACCATTGGGTTATAGCATACTAAGGTTTCAACAAAAATAAGAGAGTACTCCATTATTTTATTAGTCGTTCAAGGACTAATCATACCCAATTACCATCATTTAGTTATATTAAAGCTAGGTATAACAAGCTATACCTCATTAGGATTACCCATTAATTCATTATGGTGATTATGAATCATAATCATACTAGGGAAAGGGTAAGACTATAAGTTTAGACATTGAACCATCAAATTCTCATCATTTGAATCATAACATTACACTACACGCTTCACGCAAAACATTGGGAATATTGAGGCATCAATTTCTAACCATGAAATGTTGAAAAGGTAGAGCCATTGGTCATTTACATAAGTAAACAAATTGAATGAATCCTCTATTATGTTATTGAGTTGTGATCTATAAAAGTCATCGTTCAACCCTAGACATCCTTTGATTAACAACAATAAGGGTTTTGTTGAGAGTAGGGTAAAACCCACAATCGACTGTTCATTTAAAACAAGCCATCCATTGTCAACAAGCAAGCTCCTTAAGTTGATCATATAAAGGAAACTATATAAATCACATTATTAGGACCAACATATTACATTAGCCATAATTCCACTTTATTGGAGGAATAAACATTAGATCTTGACCATTGGGTCAAGTTCATATGTTAAAACCATCAATTACAGTATAAGTTTGACCATTACACAAAGTGACCCAAGAAACCATTGGTTTAAGGCTTAATTCATCCTACAACTATATGATTAACTCACCATAGGTTGGGGAGACTTGATACACCATCATAGTGACCATTAAGTCACCATAGGCTGTTAGATCAACACTATATTCATTAATCAACATCAAATATTAAGCTAATGACATCATTGATTGATAACATCAGTAGGGTACTTAATGGTTGATCATTAAACTTCTAATTGATCCAAAACCTAAACTAAGGGGGTGACCATAGGTTGTCACCATTATATGAAACCTTTGACCCAGACCATCAGTTTTCATGAAGGAAACACCATAGGATTGTTGCAATGGTACCATCATTAGGTCATAGTTTATCGAAGAAATCATCTTAAAACCCTAAAATTGACCATTGGATGATAGATGCTTAGCACCATAGGTTGTCAAACCAACCTGATCCAAGTCATATTATACCTTATGAATAATGTACACATGATAATAGGTTCATCTAGAACTGAAATCAGAACAGGGAACATTATAAAAATCAAAATCCAAGACAAGAATAGCTTTTGAGTGCATGGATCATCATTTAAAAGCAAGAACATGAGCTAGCAAGCTTATGGTAAGAAAAAAACGTGGAGAAAATTATAAAACTTGCCTCTAATTAGAATATAAACTCCCAAACATAAGAAAACACGAGCAGGTAGGGTAGAAAATCCAAGCATAAGCTGTGAACTCGTCCATCTAGCACCTTTCTTTATCAAATGAGCAAACCCTAAGCATAATCAGCAAGAAAGGTGGGGTTTTAGAGCTTTAGAGCAACGTATACCATGGAACAGCAAGGTTCTGACCTGGAGAAAGGTAGTAGGAAGTATAAAAAAGAAATAAATGGAGGAAAGAAGGGGATTCTTACTCTTTTAGGTCAAGATCACTAGAAGGAAGCTTTTTAAACCCTAAAAGGAAGTCAATTGCAACCCTAGATTCTTTTTCCAAGAAGATCCCCTATTTCTTCTTCCTTGGACTGGAAATTCATAGCAGAACAGAGGGAGAACAAGGTTTGTAGAAGGAGGGAGGTGATGGAGAGAAAATGGCTCGAATGGGTGTTAGGGATAAGTATATGAAACTTTAAGATAAAGAAAAAGAAAACGTTGAAGTTTTAGTATCTTTCCAAGTGTCCATGGCCTTAAATTATTAATAATATAAAAGAACACACACAAGAAGCTCCCACTCCATCCATATAGACCTTTGTTTCTTTCCTTTGTCGAATTTCCAAGCCAATCAAATAATTCATTAGTTGATAACTACTAAAGGTAGCTCATCCATGAAGGGGTAAACCCTAAAATACCCTTGAGGAAAACACCTTCAAACCAAGGTTTAAATAGGTGCCCCATGGATCAAAAAGCTCAATAATGATGAGATAATATCCAAGGAACATAATGAAAGTGAAAAATTGCAAAGAAAGCCTCTCAATTGGGTAAATTGTAGAAAAGTCCAAAATGTGCATAAAATTGCAATAACTTGCTCAAAAAGTGTCCAAATTGGACCAAATTTGAAACTTAAGCTTGTATTATGATTTAAAAGCATATAAAAATGTTAGATTAGGGTTATAAGAATTCATTTATAATAATTAAGATTATTCAACTCATTAAGCAAGTTTACGGGCCTTACAACTATAAACCCCTAACAGGGATTTTGCCCCTAAAATCCAAGGTAAACAAAGATGGGTACTTCCTTTGCATCTCATACTATTACCTACACATGGTTACTTTCATATCATGGTGATGTCACATCATTCATACATATCTCATCTTGGGTCAGCACAAAAATCCCCACCTAAGAAGACATTCTCAATATGGAATGTAGAAACTTGTTGTGTCATCTGTACAACTCTAGTAGTAATGTTCAACTTTAAATTCTAGCTATCATCCTAAAATATATTTGTTGTATGAACACATTACTCAAAAGTCATACTTGCTAGCTTTTTACTAATCATGGCATGTGTCCCATACCATTCCTTGAAGTATAAAAAAAGGGGATGTATCCATCCTTTTTTTTCTAGATACACTGATATAGGAACACTTGTCAGTTCTTTTTAGTATTAAATGAATTGTTGACACTGGAACCAGTCATTCCATACACGGAAACATCATTCCTAGTCAACCTTGTTAGGGGTGAAACAACAACACTGTCTTCACTTTACTAGGATTTACACAACCTACATAGAATATATATCATGATCCCATAAAGACATTTAATCAACCCCATCTCACTCTTGTTCAACTTGTCTCATAGCTATTGCTTCTTCAACAAACCCAAGGTTTTTGAAGAAATATTGATCATAATTTTGACCATATTTGAAATACTTTGACATGTCATCATTCAAAGATTGATATAACTTGTATGATATGATTGAAACACTTTGTTCCTCCTATTCATAAATTCTATTTGTACATTGGTTAGTCTAAAGGACATAACTCTAAACTCATCATGGTCATGTGAATTATGTCACCCAATCTAACTCTTATGCATTGATATTTGATCAAAGGTTTATCTTAAAGGAACATGGTATCACATATCAATTACCCAACAAACCATCTATCCTTGATAGTGGTCTTTCCCAACTATCACTGAACCATACACAACATTATAGAATCACTTTTGTTTTTTATTTTTCCTTCCAAACAATATTTATAGGGTCATCATCAACTCTCTCTCTCTAAGGGAGAGGAACACTTGGATAGTTCATTTAATAAACATCTCCTACCTTAATGTACTTACCATATTTTTGATACATCTTAGATATTAGGATTCATTACCTTGGTATCCACCTCATGTGCTATAAGGAACTCACGTACTTATCTCATCTACTTTTACCAACATAATAAATTTCAAAACATATAAGAGGAGTCTCCAAAATTATTGGAAGGCTCAAAAGCAAACTCATCACAAAATTTATGATTTTGGAACCATATTCCAAGCAACCTTATGCTATAATAAGCTATCCACCCTCATGTTTGCAGTGAATCCACACGTACCAAGTGGAAATGATCCACTTGAAAGATGTGCCCTAGAAAGGAAAGACATAAATGGAAACACACTTCCCATACCATAGTAGTATTTTTCAAGGGTTACTAGAAGAAAGGTAACCAATTCTATTTTTCATTACGCAGATTACAACTTCTCATGTATCATTTTACCTTTTTCATTTCGGGTTCCTTGCCATTAGAATAGGAATCATCATGATTAACATATCTCATTAATCCTTCCTGGATGACTATTTATCACACTTGGGTATGTTCTCTTCTTTTATTATGTTTTTCAGTCACTTATCAACATGTAAATCATCATATTCCACATTTTCTTCATTAAACATGGATCATCTGCCTTAATTTCTTTCAAACACCATGCTTATTTTACATTAACACTTTATTACACACATAGGTTGGTCTAATATTAACTCAGGTTCTTTCAAACGTCATTGTTCTCATTTATCTTCTCATTTTATACTTATCATTGGATTTCTCTCCATCTTATGTGGATTTCATACCTTGAATCACTATATAAGCATAGACTTATATGTATTTTACTTTATTATCTTCTAGAATAACATCTTACAGAACTCCTCTTTTTCTTATTTATATTCAGATTTAGATTTCTCGGTGTTGTGTCTTTCTCTTTAGCTACCAAACATTCAAGTTTTAATAGATTATGATGCAATTCTCATCTTCTTTAAGGTAGGATTGAGATATTCACACCATGATTTCTTGTTCATTATGCTCTTTGGATTGTCTCAAAATGACTAATTGATCAGAGTAATCAGAAAGATAACAATCTAAGAGTTCCATACTTACCTTTCTACAATAATTGAATACCTGGCCAGGGCACCCACATACTGAGATTAGGCAGCATGCACCATATTTTTATGTCATATTCCTAATTTTGACATCATCCTAGTCCTAAGTCCTAGTGTACCTATAGACTCAATGAACCTAAAGCTCTAATAACAACTTGTGAGAACCCATTACACTAAATGAGATTACTGAAAACATAAAGCACAATCAATCACTAATTAATCACATACCCAAAAATATGGGTAAATTAAAATCGATTTCAACATCAACACCAGCTCAGAAACATTTGCATAAGAGCCCAACATATTTCTTATATCCATACTATGATTTCTGTTGTTTAATTTCCAAGCCAATCAAATAATTCATTCGGTGATAGCTACTAAAGGTAGCTCATCCATGAAGGGGTAAACCCTAAAATACCCTTGAGGAAAACACCTTCAAACCAAGGTTTAAATAGGCTCCCCATGGCTCAAAAAGCTCAATAATGATGATAGAATATCCAAGGAACATAATGCAAGAGACAAATTGCAAAAAAAACCTCTCAATTGGGTAAATTGTAGAAAAGTCCAAAATGTGCATAAAATTGCATAACTTTCTCAAACAGTGTCCAATTTGGACCAAATTTGAAACTTAAGCTTGTATTATGATTTTAAAGAATATAATAAGGTTATATTAGGGTTATAACAATTCAATTATGATAATTAATCTTATTCAACTCATTAAGCAAGTTTAGGGGCCTTACAACTTTTAACCTAACATTTTACCTCTACCTAGAACGGTTGTCCCTACCACCACATTCATGCTACCCTCTACCCACCATGGTTGTGTTGCCACCCTAAATCCTACCTTTGTTTGCAGTGTTTTCCCCATTTACACTCACTTACCCTAGTGCTTCTCCACCACATATATATACTATAACAACATCCACAACACTAGGTTAGCTTCCCTTTAGCCTCCCCAAAGCTTTTATTGCAATCCCCTTTGCATTCAAGAGCTCCTACGTACCCCCTTCCATATCTTGCTCATTTCCACCCAAAAACCCTAGTTTTATAGGGTTTTCACCACCAAACTCACCCATTCATGCCAGTTTTCATCTTAGATGGAGATGCTTCATCTTCTACAAAAAGTAGGTTAAGGAGGATCTTCCAATAGCTACCATGGCCTTCTTCCTCTTCCTTTCTTCATTTTTGATCTTTAGTTTGATTATGAGTGGCTAAGCCCCCTTGGTGGGCTGTATGGAAATAAAATGTTACTTTGATACCATGTTGGGGAAATGTAACTTGTAATGAACATAATTTCATTCTATAATGATTATTTCTTTCTTCTATCTTGTTTCCAATTATTCTACTTGTGGTTTATGCTTCTAAACATGGATTTCTTGTTGTGTGATTCTTGAAAACACCTAGATTCTAAGGGAAAACGAATTGTATGTGGCTACCTTAGGAATTATTCTAAGGTCTAACTAGTGGACCCTAGCTAGCACCATATCTTCGTACATACAAATATCTTCTCCTTCAAGTAAGTGTGAGATCTAAGTAGATACTAGTGCAAGCATGATTAGTGCAATTGCCTAGAGTTTTCTAAAGGCTAGATGATGAGTAACATGAGGTGAAACACCCTCATCTCTACTCTCCCTTCCTATTCTTGGCTCTAAGTTGCCCTAATAAACCTTAACCTAGAAACCTAGATTAGTTGAATCCAATAGAAATCCCACCTAGACTTTGGTCCAATTGAGCCTTGTAAGGCTAGATAGGGGGTGGAAGGGTGTAGTTCCCATCCCACACTCTATTCCATCCATGTCTAACCAATAATCTAGGGTTATTTCATTGCATATGACTATATTGTTTGGTTTAGCAAATTAGAATGAAAATATAGGATTTGCATGTTATATCAACCCCCAACTTGGATTCTTTTGACATTCCCCCAAGCGGCCCACTCGCCCCATAACTTGCTAAACCCATCTTGTTTGCTTAGCTTGCTTATGCTAGTGTATTTACTGGCTTTCATTGCCTTTTAGTCAATCATTTTTTTAAACAAGCACAATATCATTAACAACAAGCCATATGACATCTACAAGATAGAGATATCACATCGAAGTACCAAACAAACACTCCTTTAGAGGACTGAAATAATACATGTCTCATATTGGGATGAGATAGGTGAATTTCAACACCAACCAGCTCTCATAGTGGTTGTCTAAAGCATCTATCTAGGAAGGAAGCCATCAATCTACATGAATCCATGAGCATATCGAGGGAGGATCTAGAAGTACAAACAATAGGGATCACCATCTCATTCATGCATGAGATCACCAGAAACAAAGAGCACTTAACCAACACAATAAACAACAAAGACACCAAACAATAGCACTCAAATAAACTACAACTAAAAGAAAAGAACCAAAGTAGGGACAAGGCAGGCCAAGAATCCAACCAAACCACCAGACACTCACACAAACACCATGGGTGCACCACCCAGGTGACGCTGAGAAGGAGGCCAAACTCCCCATTAGTGCAGGTAGTGAGGTAGGAGGGCCTGGGTAGGTGAATGGTGGGGGAAAGGGGAAATGGGAACCCCACTGCCTCCTCCAGCCACCACCACACCCCCTTCCAAGCTCAGGTTGTGGCTTGAGGTGGCCAAGGGCAGATAGGGGATGGAGGCACCTGCATGACGCACATACCCTGCTTGACTCCTTCCATAGTAGACATGCCATGGGGACGTCGGAGCTCGCCAACCACCCACTAGGTTACCCAAGGACCAGACCTATAAAAAGGAAAAGGAGTGAAAGTGGAGGCTCAAACATCAGGAGGACATCGCACCAAGACCCTCCACCTCTTAGCACTGCCCACCAGGATCGGAGACCGTGCACCAGAGGCGAACCACAAGAGATCCCTACTAGTGTGTAGAACATCATGTGTCGCAGGATGGAGAAGTGTTGTCCAGTGGTGTTTTAGATCCCAGGAGGCAAGCACCCTAGAAGTACAAGCAAGGAAGGTGAGGAAGAAGCCCAGGGGAAGAAGGAAGTAACTAGTCGGCCGCCAGTATTCCCCCTAACCTGAGCACAGAGCCGCCACCAAGGGGGAAGCTTAAATCACCAGAGCTCCATGATGCCCTAGCTTCGTTGTTTGTATGTTCGTTTAAAAAAATGACCTTTTTGGTCAATTACTAAGGTTTCGATATAGGTCTTTCTTGACTAGTTAGTGCTCATTTGATCTTGCTAGTTAGTGATAACCTAGGTCATTAACTACTCTAGTGTTTACTTGCTTCACTAGTACAACTTATTTATAGTTCCTTTCTCTTGCTTAGTTGCTTGCCTTATGTTGCTAACTATACTTAACTTGCTTAGGGTAACATAGGGTTTTCTTGTCTTGTCTTGTTCTCTTGTTTCAATTTCTTACATCCTTGTGTAATCAATCAAAACAACATCAAACCCTAAAAACCCTACTCTCTACCTTAGGAACGTATCTCACTCTAACCTATCTCTAGTGCCCCCTCTCTCCCTATAGATGGACCCCTCACTTGCCATTATCCTATAATAAAATATGATCTCATGCACTTGCATGTGATATATTACGGTCTAAGTGATTGTGTTAGTATAGGGGACCCTTATAAATTTGAAAAACCCATGTGTGTTTTCCTTTGGTTGCATATAGTCACCATTTAGTTGATTAGTGTGTGTCCTTGGGAAAATGCACCAGGTAGGTTTCCTCATTTTGAGTTCTCCACTTTGAACCTCTTCAACACTGTGTAAATGTATGTGCTATGATTTAGTCCAAAAATCCTTCTAGATCTATCTCTATAGATCTTTATTCCTAGAATATAAGATTCTTCGTCAAATTCTTTCATAGAGAATGCATTTCCTAGACAGGTCTTTACCATTTGTAAAGTAGGGATGTCATTCCCCATCAATCGTATTTCATCCACATATTATATGATAAATACAATCATGCTCCCACTAACCTTGTTTTTAACAAATGGTTCATCTTCATTTTGACGAAAGCCAAACTCTATGAATGTTTCATGAAATCGAAGATTCCATCTCTGAGATGCTTGCTTCAATCCATAGATTGACTTTTGTAGCTTACAAACTTTATTTGCATCCTTGGATTTTTAAAACCCTTAGGTTGCGTCATGTACACATGCTCAAGAAGATTACCGTTAAGCAATGTGGTTTTAACATCCATCTGCCAAATCACATAATGATGATAAGTTGTAATGGAAAACATGATCCTGATAGACTTAACCATGGCAACTGGAGAAAAGGTTTCATCATAGATAACGCCTTGAAATTTTCTAAAACCCTTTGAAACCAATTGACCTTTGTAAGTTTGTACATTACCATCCATGTTAGTCTTCTTCTTGAAGACCCGCTTGCACCATATGGGTTTTACCCCTTTTAGTGGCTCCATCAAGGTCCATACCTTGTTTGTATACATGAATTCGATCTCAAATCTCATGGCCTCAATCCAGGTTTCTGACTTTGGACCCTTAACAACTTCTAGGTAGGTAGTTGGCTCATTATCAATGACTCACTCATCACTTTCTTGAGTCAGTACATAACCAAATCTATCTAGCTTGGGGTATGTATTACTAGATCTATGAGGTTCTTGTTTCACAAGAGGAATTTGAGATTCCACAAAAATTTGTGACTCTGTGTTTTCTTCTTTAACCTTTATAGGTTTAGTGTTTTCTTGCTTATCTCATACATCCTCGAGTTCTACTTTCCTCCCACTGATTCCTTTAGAAGTAAATTCCTTTTCTAAGAATGTAGAATCTCATACAACAAACACTTTGTTGTCACATTGGGTGACTGGCCCCACTATAAGATCAAGGAAGTGTTGTATGTATGCCCAGAGAGCCAATCATTTGATGATTGTAATGGCATAATTTGTAATTTATTTGATTAATAAATAAAGAAAATCTTACAATTTATTATATTTAATTCAGTTATGAGATAATGATGTAACATTATAAATGTTTAGAGAATAATATTACTCAATGATGTATGTTGTCAAGTATGTGAATTGGGGAAATGAGATCATACAGATGTTCAGAGTACATATATATTGTCATTATATCTTTGATCGGTTGTTATTGTGGAAGGTTGATAGGAAACACATTGATCATAGTGTGAGTTGGTTGATGACAAAATCTCATTAGTCATGATATGGCTATAGCAAACCAATCACACAGATACATGTTAGAGAATAGTGTATTAGACAACCCCACCATGAGGCTGACACACGGAAACCATTACCTTGGTCAGTCATAGTCAACTCTCATAGTGATGGTGGTGTTTGTTGTTATTAGACCTCAAATCACTGCACTCATCACATATTATTTGCTATTCTTTGACATCATCAAATGCAATCCTGAAACATGGGTTGTTATAACAGTGATGATTGGGTGAGTGTGACACATGGGGACTGACTATGAGTGATAGAGATGGTATTTGTCCCTCCTAAAGGAGTATGATATCCTAGGCCTCTTGATTAGTGAGACTAAGAAATGCATGGAAATGCACATATTGAGCTTACATATATCTCAGGAAGTCTGCTCTGATTAAACAAAAAAGATTGAATATTGAAGAGGGTTACTACTCCATCCCTCAAGTTCAACCTAGATATCACTGACGAAGGAATTACATAAAAATTTAACATCAAGCACAGATTGTAGGTTGAAGTTGTTCTCCAACTTTTTATTCACTTGGGTAGCACTGATGTGCAACTAGGCACCACTCTTTACTTGGGATGTCATAAGTTAGTTATGGACATTCATTGCCGATGTGATATGGGACCTATAGGGTTACACACATAGGTCTTGACCTAGAAGACAAGTTTATTCTTGAGTGATGATTTAATTGATTACTAAAGTTTTTAGGTATTCAATTCACACAATAGATCAGCTGGCCCACACTACTATATGATCATCTCACCCTGTGAGTCAACCATTTGGAGTTCCAAATGGTCAGCTCAAGAGTTGAGATGGTCGTATGGATTGTCAAGCTAATAAGAAAATTGAATTGGCTAAATTCTGTCCAAACTGAGGTGTGAACCGACCAGTTCACTCTATTGAATCGAAGGCTTAGATCGTGTCACCATATGATTTTCTGGGTGAGCGAGATGCCCATCTCACAAGTTTGAGATCGCTCTATTCGAGGGAAATTCAATTATAACAAGGAATTAGTGTTGACGTCATGTCATGTATTAATTAGATTCAAAATTTCCAAATTCATATGCGATTAGGAAACTGTGAAACAACTATCTCATAGTCTGATATGATTGTCTTGCATTCTATATGACCATTTAGGTCACTAGACAACTATTTGGGTGTTTGTGGGTTGCAAAATTTTGAGATATTTCAGTCCCTTCCACAACTGCATCGACTAGGAACAAAGGCCCAAACCCCTCCTATAAATAGAGGGGTAATGGGGGCTTCCCAAAGCACAACATAGACAATTGAGAATCAGTTACTCTGACAATTTTTGACCTCTCTGGTTGTTCTAACCAAGAGAGACCAAGCAATTCCTACCTGACAAGGGAGGGATATCTACGGGACAGTACAACTGAGGATCATTGTTGTGGGAGAGCAAGTGGGTAATTGGTACGCCAATAGAAGGGACAACTCCTTTCTATTCTTTCTAGTAGAACGACAAGAGTTCTAGACGGTGTGTGTGGACTTTGCTAGAGGCAGGAGTCATTTGGCTTCTTCTAAGAGGGAAACATCAACTTGTAGTCTGTGGTGAGACGACATGAGTCCTTTGGGTGCTTCTAGGTTGTTCATTCGGGTGTTTGTGGTGAAGACCAGGAGCTGCATTGACACTGTCCAAGAGCAACTGGTCAACAGTTGTGCATATACAACAATGAGAAGATATAGTTGCACTTGCTCGAGGACCAGGTATATCCTCAAAACCATCCTTCCCATCCTATTGTTATTGACATGATCTGCTATATTATTGGGTAATATGGTAGTAAAAAAATATAATGACCCCACCCCTCAGCAACCCCCAATTAAGGAAGGCCAAGAAGCTAGAGTCGTTATCCCAAAATAGGATCATATGGTTTTGCAAATAATAAAAAATAATTAATAAATTCTACCATAACTAAGCTTAAAATAAGATACAAATTTTATTTTCACATACCTTTCTAAAGTAGGATTTTATAAATTTACCCACAAAAAGAACTAACTATAATCCTCTGAATATTATTTTTCCTTATTCTTTTTCAATGTCACCTTTTATTGAACATTCACTTTCCATTTATCTCATAATAGTAGTTTAACTTAAAATTCCGACAAACAAAATTTCGTTTAGTATAACAAGTTATACTGGTATGTGGTGGACACAAAAATGTTGCACCTAGTTGTAACAGCATGTTTCAACAAAATTATTGTATAACAGATATATCCAAGCCTTTGTGTTATCCCTGCAATAGACATGGATGCTACCTCTCATATGGTAGATCCTCAATTGACCCTTTTGATCCTACCCTAAAGGTAGACCAAGACATAGAGTTGTATAGTTGTATGATCCTACCCAAAGGTAAACCAAACATTGACTCATGATAACCTGATGATCCTACCACAAGGGTAGACCAATAATTCCTCACATATATAAAAAACTACATAGGAGGACTAGGATCTGAGCTAGTCATGCATATATTTATGGTGATAGCCATAGTCACTTTATAGTTGCAAGAATTAAAGTTCACCCAAGCAGTTAATTGCAAGTAAACCAATGAAACCTTAAAAAACATTAAGAAACTTGAAGAGTAATATTAGTTGTAGCCACATACCTGATTTGGAAGTCTCAAAACCAAGCAAGATAGCTAATCCAATCAAGGAGTACAATCAACCAAGCCAAGCAATAAATCAAGCAACTTAATCCTAAAAAGTATTTACAACAACTAATTGTTAAAATCACACCCAAACATCTTTTATTGACTTAGGATTCCATTCTAGGGTTTCTCATCCTTATTAGAGTTTCCTTAGGGTTTCTTGGTTTCCACACTTTTACTTCACAATTTTACCCTTTTTATGTCAACAAACCCTAAAAGCACTTTTCTATTCATAAAAAACCCTAATTACTCAAATTATTCAAATTAAGGGTCTTTATCCATAAATTAGATCAAGAACATCATTTTCATGCATTCTTGATTGATTTTTGTATTTAGATCCATTAAACCCCGTAATTATCAAAATTAGGGTTTTTAAGTCCATTAATGCACTTTTACAATCATGGAACCCTAATTAAGCAAATTATGAACAAATATCATCCAATAATATCTAATCCATCCTTTTAACATCAAAAGCCTAATCTTTGTTCATCATTTTCAGGGAACATCATTAGATCCATTAATCTTCAAAACGTAGGTTTTTAAATTAATAAAAATATTAAAGATAGCATCTTTACACTCTTTTTCGCATTACAAATAGATTTCGGCCCTAATAACATTTTAATTAGATTCCTTGTATTTTTTTGAGAAAAAATCATATATTACACCTCTTAATCTGGGTTAACAACAATTAGTTCTGATTATTCGATATTATTTACCATTGGACCAATGGGGAAGAGCCACATCAACAAATTGGTTATATTCTTCCCCTGCACATGGGTCTGCACTCAACAAATTAGGGTTGGATACATAGGCAACGTGCTCCACTCGATCTTGGCATTAGGTCGAGGTAGAAAGTCACATATACCCTTGTGACCTTGGGTTTGGAGCCTTGCACCGGCAGGGGTAGGAGAGTACTTGCCTCCTTCCTTATCTTCAACCCCCCGCTTGCATTCCACTATGCGATCTCAGTCCTTGGGGTGGTCAACCTAGTCATTGACCCTGACCTTCTGGGCGATTGAGGGTAAGCCAATAGTGTGAAAGCCTTTGTGGGAACTCTATGAATTTTCTATTTTTGTTGCCTTCCGTCAGGCGAGTAGAGAATGGGGGGGGAGACCAGTTTGTCAATGGTAGAATAGGTGATTAGAGTGAGGTAGTGTAGGGCACAGTGTGTCAATTTTGTGCACCTTGAATGCACAAGCACCTCCCTGAGGTTTTCCGGATGAACCTAGCCCTTTTATAGGCAGTAAGGTTGAGGGAAGAGAGAGTTGTTTCCCATCTCAAAGACCTACCTCTCTGTAGAAATTGGGGAAGGTCACTGTTTTGATCTACATGCAACAAATTTAGGGTCAGTTGTGTTCTAATTTACTTCCCAAACTCGATGGAAGAGTTTAAATCTATCCATATTGGTCAGGGGAGAGACAGAGATGTGGGAAGGTTGTTATTAATGTTCATGTCTTCCAAATCAGACTGAAGGTAGGATATGCTTAAATACCATCAATCAAGGATCATGCGGCCACTAGGGCTCGTGAAAAGAGAAAGGGGAATTGGCCCCCTTATTTCCCAATTAAATTAAATCGTTACATAAATGTATGTTTCCATAATCCTCCTCTCTTTAGTAAAATTAGAAAAATCCATATATCTCACTCCTTTAATCTTTTTAATCTCAAATTTTGGAGGAAAGTCTATAATGACTTTATCTACATGTGGCCAAAGATTGACACTATAACTCAAAAGAAAATATACTTTTCTTAACACGCAAGTCATCCATTCAAAATTCATATATTATGCATTTAAAATCCATCTTTTCTCTTTCTATCTTTTCTATTTCTTTATTTTGATTTCTTTCCTTATTAGAAAGCATGTTGAACTAAAAACTAATCAATAGTGGCCATCAATGCCACTTTCTAGAGAATTTTACAAAATTCTCACATATACACACAATTATGTTTCATTTCTTTTCCTTTTACTTATTATGGGATTTCTTTTGTCCTTTTTCCCACTTTATCATTATTGAATTTATCAAAATAGTATAAATCACAAAATCATGCATCCAAGGGAAATTTTGCAAAAGAAACCATCCTTTGAGAACAAATCATACAAATTTTCATTAAATCCCTTTTATTTGCAAATTGCATTTAAATTGACCACACACCACGACTCACTATAATACACTAGGTGCTATTTTAAAGTTTGTGAGACTTATTAGTTGAATTTTTTATATTAACGGGTTCTATCACAATATTATTGTTGTGTATAATCCATAATATGAGAGGTGTGATCATATGCCATTTGTAATTATATGAGTCCTCCAGAAAAAAACTTTTTTCACCCTATTAGTGTATTTAGTCATATAGGTGCATTGGATGCTCACATCATGTGAGTTTATGTTTATTATTTTCGATAATTATTAAGCACCACTCAACTTGGTTCAGCAAAAAAGCACAACTCAACTTAACCCTTATTATATTCTATTTCAGCGTTAATCATACAAATGAAATGTTTACCCTACGACCCTAACTATATATTTTTTAAGCCACATGTGGTGCCATTCCATCAAAGCATATTGGGTTGTATTAGGTAGCTAAGATCCACCATAAATGTAATTTAGGGTGAGGGTTTACTTCTTGTTCTTTATTTTAGGTTCACTAGAGTTTATTCTACACCACATTTGGTTTTCTCACGAATGAAATTCAAGAACAAATGATTATGGAATTGGGATTTCTAGAGTCAGGGAGTCAGGTTTTGATATATTTCTGCGTGTGAAAAATCTAGGTAAATATATTTCTCAACCTCAAAAGGGATAAAGTTACAAACTACATATGACTTAAAAAATAAGTTGAATAAGTTCACCATAAAAGCATAAGAGTCGTTTAGTATAGAAACCCTTACAGTTGCATTAGTTCCCAATTTCTACATATAATAGTAGAAATAACTTTCAAACTATGCTTATAGGTGTCATACAACAATTTCATGTCTTTTTCAAGCTTGTTGAAGATAGTGAGTATATGACTAATTCTTCCACCATGTAACCTTTTATTTCTTTCCTACTAGATGTGGACACATTTGATTATAGCCCAAAGGTCTAGGATGCTTTTACTTATAACTTGAATTCCAATATCAACTAGACATGTGTGAAGTGACTAAGATCTTTAGACATCGAGCTTCAACTGAGCTCGTCCACAAAGGTATCTTTAGACTTTGCACGCACCAAAGAGATGTTCATGGGTCTCATTGGCTTGTTGTTGTAAGCAATAAATTGGGTTCTCCACACTGCTCCATCTACCTATGCTTGCCATTATAGGAAGATAGTTCTTGATCACCACATATGTAGTAAGGCTCCATATTGGTTGATGCATTGTTAACCAAAGGTCCACATAGACTTTGTCTACTGGTTGGAATTGAGAAAACCTTTCCCATAGGTCATTGTCATCAACATTGTTGAACCTAGGCCAGATGTCAGACATTCTCCTTCAAAAAGTAGAAAAACCACATCTATGGTTAGGAATTAGATCTAACCTCCTACCATATCTTATGCACATCCAAGTGATTGACGTTGTGTGTACATAAATGAGCTTTTGTATCCTCATTCATGGTATAGAAATCAGCCTAATCTTCCTACCTTCTTATATTCAATCCTCCCTCTTGAATCAGGTAGGCCAACTTACGTTGGGAAAAGGTATAGGATTTCGACCCATGTCCTAGTTTTATTTGGACTTGAGTAGGAGTTGTTTTGTGCTACCAATCCTAACAAGAGTCAAATCTAAAAGGGAAGGAAGAAGGTTTCCTATGTGCAACATGGAGTTCATCTCAAAGTTGGACAAGGATTTCTAGTTGCATCCACATGCCATGGAGGCCTATAAATAGAGGCCATGGGAGGCATTGAGATCATCCCACCAGTTGAGGTGTGATCCCTCCAGTTTCTTGTTGGTGCCTTTTGTGGTAGAAGAGACAGAGAACAAGAACAACTAGAGGAGCTCTCTTGGTTGAATAAGAGAGGGTCAGTGACTTTGCCTTAAAGCGAATGAGCGGCTGACAGTTGGTGACACATTGGGTGCACTGACAAAGTAACTCTCTTGATTGATAAGAGAGGGCCAGTTACTTTTCCTTGAAGCAAAGTAGCAGTTGGCGGTTAGAAATGTAGTGTTGCGATAGCAGCAATGGCCTAACACCATCAACAGTCGCAGTCACTACTACAGAACATGTCTTTGGCGTCAGTTGTTTAACCCCTTTTAGCGACGATTCTCAAGCGACGCCGATGTGGGCGCCACTAAAGGTCGAACTCTTCGGCGTCAGTTTTATAACTGACACCAAAATGCTTCGTGCCACTGAAAACGCTCCAACAGGGCACCTATAGGCATCGGTTATGTATAGTATGCCGACGCCAAAAGGGTTCACGCCACAAAAAGGGCACCATCTAGGACACTTTCTGCGTCGGTTTGCAACTAAATAACCGACGTCATATTTCCAGACACCACGGCCGTGCTTCCCTTCATGGCCGTGTTTAGTACTATAGGCGTCGGTGTTATACTAATAACTGATGCCATTTCCCGCCATGGTCGTGCTTTCCTGCACGGTCGGGTTGTTTGTCACATTAGGCGGAAGTTTTTATCCAATAACCGACGCTGTAAGCCTTTGATGACAATATTCTATAAATAATCAACGTCTATGTTTTTCTTTTCTTATCAGTTTGCAGGCCTGTTGTGGCTGGTCAGCAGGATGAGAACCAGCAGTTCATTTTTCTGAACTGCAGGTTTATGACATCCATTGATATCAGCCTACAAATAGGCCACAAACCTGCAAAATCAACAAATATACTTTTCACACAAGTAGATACATTCAGACATCAATTCAATTCTCACATTCACACATGTAGAAACATTCAAATACATGTAGAAACATTTAGACATGTATAAACATTCAGAAATATTCATTTAAAAAATATCATTCAGCATCGCTATCAGCATCCCAATTATATCTTACAATCGCCACTGCTTGTATGACTCTTGCCCATTCTTCTCTTACTTCATTTAATATTTCCATCATATATGGAGCATGTACATCTTTTAAGCATTTACCTATAGTGTGGTCAGTTTTAAACACCTGCAAAGAGAATGATGTATATATAAGTAATAATATAAAAATAAGATTGATATATTTCATACTAACTAATGAGACTATATATAATACCTCATGTATGGTATCGATGTCCAATGCGGCATATTGGATAATCATCTGCATAAATCACATCACATAGTATGTGCATGCCTAGACGTTGTCTTGTGTAGCACACTATAAATTGAAACATACAAAATATTAAAAAATACAACTAAGCACAGTTCACATAAATAATATATACATTGGAGTCGGGAACTTACTTTTACATTCTCCCAAATTATTGGCTGGTTCTTTTTCCTTGGGACCTTTCCTCCAGCATTTTTGAATGCATCTAAACCCCTACATGTTAATGTAACACAATAAATTGCATAATTAAATAGTAATGTAATAACAGATGCTAACGGATATAAAAATGAAATATTTCTCACCAGAATAATGGCAATCTCATTATGTGTCCAATTTTAGTATTCAATGTACTCCCCGCAGGATCTAGATAATAAATAGTGAACGTCTCGAGGAGAATAACAGGTAACTTCCAATGCCTACCGCTAGAGGTAAAAAAGCTCAAAATTAATAACTCAAAATCCACAATAAAAATGTAATTTTCTTAAGTCCAAATGATAAGTAAAGTAAACTTACTTGACATTGAATGGAGCTATTATTATCTTCTTCTTTTTCTGACCAAAAATTGTAAAAGCATCTATACAGTATTTTTGAACACTATCAGGGTCTTTAGCTACCATACTAATCAATGATGGAATCAAAAATCCCACATGGTCAAATGCAAATTGTTTGAATTGATTTTCGACTAAGTAGCTGCAAAACATGTATTACGTATGCATTAATATATAAGAAACCAAATCACCAGATCTTACACAAGGTATATGGATATATAAAAAATATCTCACCTTATCCATGTCTCTATCATTGATGTATTTAGCCAATCATATATAAACAACTCAATAATATCTTGTATAAATAAAGAGCTTTCGTATGATTGACCTGCATAATTTGCTTCTAAAGAAACAATTATAGGGCAATGTATATTATGTTCCCATAGCCAACATGTCATTCCCCTACAAGAAGGACCTAACGGGTATTTTAGGTCAGTTGGAACCCAAGTTGGTAATGTAGGAAGTGGTGGTGGAGGACTAGGTGGTCCGGGTGTCTTCTTTTTAACATGTATATATAATTTCAGATCAATTGACCTCATATATACACATTAACAATCTAAAGTAATGTAAATATATCTTACAATTTCAGTAGTGTAGATGACATCTGCTTGGGGCCACAATATCACCCCGCCTTCTGCCTCAACAAGTTTATCAATATCTGGGTGGGCATATGGCAATGTAGCTTCCCTCCAATCGGGTAATACACGTATCGAGATCACACGAACGTAGCCCTGTGGTTTTGGAGTCCCGTGAAATGTTGCCCCAGGAAGAGACGGGTAAACCTGTGCCTCTGCAACAACATAGTCTTGTATTCTTAAGCGGCATGGCTTCAACGCCTACAAATTTACGTAAAGAATATTATACATATATACATATCATCTTGAAAACATATCATCTTGAAAAGACTAGCTACAATGTCATAAACAATACTTACAACAGACGTGTTAGGTGGTGGGTCTATAGGATTACTCTTAGTCTGTGCAACAGGAGAAGAGTGGGTCGCCATAGGCTGATTGGAAGCCTAAGATTCCTGCCACCGCACCATTTCTTCCTTGACTTTCTCAGAAACTATATCATTGAAATTCTTAGCAACTATATCGTTGACTCTCTTATTCTCCTATACATGGATAAAAGAAAGATTAGCTTCTTATTATTGAATTCCCTTTTGCAGTAACATTCTAAAAAAGAATAGGTTACCTCTTCTTGTGGAAGTCCCGCTCTGGGTTTGCGCTGGGATGGCCCAAAGAATGCCATCGCAGTTGGAGTTATTAGTTTATCTTTTCCTACGGTCTTTGTAATAGAATTAGAGAATTGCTATTATGTACCTGCCATTAATAGAAATATTATTTTTTTATCTTGTATGGATAAGAGTGGATTTGAATTTCACATTAAGAATGGAATGATTTCTATTTCTAAAGATGAGATCTTTTATGGAAATGCCCCTATGTCTTATGGTATCTACTTGTTAGAACTTGAGACTAGCATATACAACATAAACACTAAAAGGCTAAAACTTGACAACTCAAACAAAACATACTTATGGCATTATCGTCTTGGGCACATAAACGAGAAGTGCATATCTAGACTCCATAAGGATGGTTATCTAGACTATTTTGATTTTGAATCATTAGAGACGTGAGGCATGTTTATTAGGGAAGATGACCAAGACTCCTTTCACTGGACATAGTGAGAGAGCCAGTGATCTGCTAGGGTCATACATACTAATGTATGTGCACCTTTTAGATCAAATTCTAGAAGAGGCTATCAATACTTCATTACCTTCACTAATGACCTCAGTATGTATGACTATGTATATCTTATGAAACATAAGTCAGAAACTCGGGAAATGTTTAAGACTTTCGTGAATGAAGTAGAGAAGCAACTTGGTAAGAGTACTAAAGCACTCCGTTTAGATCGAGGTGGTGAATACTTAAGCCAACAGTTTGAGGACCTTCTGAGAGACTATGGTATTGTATCACAATGGATTCCACCTGGTACACTACAACATAATGGTGTGTCATAAAGAAGGAATCATACATTATTAGACATGGTATGATCAATGATGAGTTCATCCAAACTTCCAATATCGTTATGGGGATATGCTCTTATAACCGCAATGTTTACACTTAATCGCGTACCTTCATAATCGGTTGAAAAGACACCATATGAGATATGGAATGGGAATCATCCCAAATTTTCTATGTTAAAGATTTGGGGATGTGAAGCTTATGTTAGTAAAAAAATTCCTAAAAAGTGTGGACCCAAATCTAAAAAATGCTATTTTTATAGATACCCCAAGGAAGCTCGGGGATACTACTTCTACACACGAACTAACAAAAAAGTGTTTGTGGCTAGGACTGCTGTATTTCTTGAAAAGGAATTTATTTCCAAAGGAATCAGTGGGAGGAATGAAGAGCTCGAAGAAGTTTGTGACCAACAAGAAAGCAGAGAACCTGAGGAGGTAAATAAGGAACATGAAGACTCACAAACTGTTGTGGAATTTCAAGTTCCAAATGTAACACAGGAACCTCATAGGTCTAGTAGGACATGACTTGAGCCTGAGATATTTAGATTTCTCGTGACTCAAGATAGTGATGAATAGGGCATAGCAGATGAGCCAACTTCCTATCTAGAAGCTACTAAGGGACCAAAATCTGAGAAATGGCTCAAAGCCATGAGATCTAAGATGGAATTCCATGTACACCAACAAGGTATGGACCTTGGCGGATCCACCTGAAGGGTAAAACCCATAGGGTGCAAGTGGGTCTTCAAGAAGAAGACCTACATGGATGGAAATGTTCAAACCTATAAAGGTAGATTGGTTGCAAAAGGATTCCATCAAATTCAAGGTGTTGATTATGATGAGATCTTCTCACCAGGTTCAATGGTTAAATCCATCAGGATCATGCTTTCCATTGCAACTTATCATGACTATGAGATTTGGCAGATGGATGTTAAAACAACATTCCTTAATAGGAATTTACTTGAGGATGTGTGCATGACACAACCTGAGGGTTTTATCGATCCGAAGGAAGCTAATAAAGTTTGTAAGATACAAAGGTCAATCTATGGGTTGAAGCAAGCATCTTGGAGCTGGAATCTATGTTTTAACGAAGTGGTCAACAAGTTTGTCTTTAGTCAAAATTAAGATGAAACTTATGCTTACAAAAAGGTTAGTGGGAGCACAATCATATTTCTGATATTGTATGTGGATGACATACTATTGATGGGAAATGACATCCCTACTCTTTTGACAGTAAAAGGTTGGCTAGGGAAGACCTTCTTTATGAAGGATTTAGGCAAAGCATCCTATATACTAGGAATTAGGATCTATAGAGATAGATCTAGAGGGCTTCTAGGCCTAAGCCAGAGCACATACATTGACAACATGCTAAAAAGGTTTAGTATGGAGGGTTTTAAGAAAGGTAAATTGCCCGTGTCCATGGGGTTATGATCTCTAAAGCCCCATGTCCTAGTTCATGTGATGAATAGGTGTGCATGAGTAAGATTCCATATGCATCATAAATTGGATCTATCATGTACATGATGTTATGTACTCGTCTTGATGTGTTGTATGCTTTGAGCATGACCAGCCAGTATCAGTCAGATCTAGGTGAATGTCACTGGACAGCTGTAAAGAACATCCTAAAGTACTTGACAAGGACTAAGGATCAATTCTTGATATATGGTGGTGAGGAAGATCTCTTGGTAAAGGGTTACACTGATGCTAGCTTCCAAACTTATAAAGATGACTATAGATCACATTCTGGGTTTGTGTTTTTCCTAAACAACAAAGTTGTGAGCTGGACGAGTTCCAAATAAGAGATGGTTGAGGATTCTACAACAGAGGTTGAATATATTTCCGCATCTAATGCTGCAAAGGAAGCTGTGTGGTTCAAGAAGTTCATTTCTGAACTTTGAGTGGTTCCAAGCACTACTGATGCAATTGAATTGTTTTGCGACAGCAACAAAGCAATTGCACAGGCTAAAGAACCAAGATCACACCAATGTTCCAAACATATTCTACAGAGGTTACAGCTCATATGAGAGATCATACATCAAGGAGATGTGAAGATTTGTAGAGTACCTACAGAAAGCAATGTGGCTGACCCTCTCACAAAAGCACTTTCACAGCAGAAACATGACATACATGTTCAATCACTAGGATTGAGATTCATGAGTGATTGAGTATAAGTGCAAGTGGGAATCTGTTGGTATGTATGCCCATAAAGACTATCATTTGATGATTGTAATGGGATACTATGTAAACAATTTGTAATACTACATTGATCATATTAATAAAGGCAAGTTTCCAATCTATATGTTTGTGTTTTATATTGTGAGATGACCATAAAACTTATAGATGTCTATAGAATAATATACTTAATGACATATGTCTTCAGGTTGATGACCTGAACAGTGAGATCATATGTATGCTAAGAGTATGTATTCTTGTTTTGTTCCTAATCGGTTGTTATTGTGGAAATATCCATAGATATCAATAACACATAAGATTAGAATGTATGTTGGTTGATGGAAGAATCTCATTATCCATGATATATAGATATCAAAACAAATACATACATACTTGTTAGAGAAAAATGTATCGACAGACCCACCTTGAGAGTGACACATGGATACCATGATTGGTAGTTAGAGTCACATCTCATAATGATGGTGGTGATTGTGGTTCTTAGACCTGAAGTCACTACACTTATCACATGACGTTTGGTGTACTTTGACATCATCCATTGTGGTCCTGAATAAAGATTGCCATAAAGATGGTTCTTCGGTGCACTGTGACACATGGGGATGACTGTGAGTGATGTAGATGGAATTTGTCCTTCCTACGAAAGTTTGATATTCCATCCACTTGATAAGCGAGACTGAGAAATGCATGGCCATGCTGATGTGAGTCAATATGTGATATTGAGCTTACATATATCTCAGATAATCTTCTCTAGTTCAAGGAACATGGATTGAACATTGAAAAGGATAACAATTCCATGACTCGAGTTCAATATGATTATCAACGACAAAGGAACTATACAATCACTGTAACACCAATCATGAATGATAGGTTAAGTTGTTCTCCAACTTCTCCAATTACTTCAGGGGCAATTAAGTCTTGCTAGATACCAATCATTGTTTGTTAAATCATAATATGATTATAGATATCACTGCCAACATAATTTGGAGACTACCCGGTTGCACACATTGGATGTGTTGGAATAGGAGTATAATTGGGGATTTGATTGGAATTGCCCCGAATCAAATTGATTACTAAAATGTTTATGTAATCCATTAAAATAATATTGGAGTGACTCGCTCTAAGTACAAGTGGGAGTCTGTTGGTATATATTCCCATAGAGCCATCCTGAGCGATTTCATGGTGTGAAATATTAATTAATTAATTACTGTGATTATTTGGTTAATTAATTAATTCCAGAATATTCTAATTAATCCACGAGCGTTTTAATTAACGCAGTGTTTCTATTTACTGATGGGTTTAAGAAACCCTACTTCCTCTCATCTCTTATTTAAAGGGGCTTGATGGTCGATATCTATATAAGATATTGAGAGAGGCTTTATCAATTTATGCTGACGTACATAAACCCTAGCCGTCACCGTCCTCAGGAGTAAAAGGAGAGCACCGCAACGCTAGCACACTGCCGCATAGTGATGAATCCTTCCCTCTGGCTTAGGAAGCGTGATGTGAGGTTCCCGTCCATCCACGTGGATGAAGTAGAGACGTAGATGCTGAGACGCCTACGTTCGGAGGACATCTACGACAATCTGTGCACGCTACGAGCAGCGTACATCACCGCACAAAAGGAGCACCACCAGATCTTCCTACGACACACTTAGTGAATGGGAGAAAAGTTTTGTCAATGTAGGCTAGTAACGTTGCACACCATCGTGTAGTAGGACATCGCCGGACTTGCTCTGTGATATGGTATATCCCACAAACACTCTTTCTAAATACGTTGTTGTCGATGAGATCCTATTTTGGGTTGCGTGGAATTTTTTTTGTTGCTTCCTCCGCATATGTTTTCTCTACAAAACCCAACAGTGACATGGGTGGAGGTTGTGACACCCTTGAGACTGATACAGGTTTTGTCAAGACATGTTGAGGTCGAGACACCTTTGGTCGAGATGCTTTGTGAAACCCTAACCCTATGCCAGAAGGCTTTCAATACCCTCAAAAATGCCTTGATAACAACTCCCATTATACAAGCTCCAAATTGGGACTTGCCCTTTGAGTTAATATGTGACGATAGTGATTATGCAGTTGGGGCTATTGTGGGACAAAAGAAGGACAAGAAACATCATATTATCTACTATTCCAGCAAAACTCTTGATGAGGCTCAAATTAATTACACAAAACCTAAAAAAGAGATGTTAGCTATCATCTACACCTTTGATAAATTCAGATCTTATTTGTTAAGTGGGAAGGTGACAATCTATACTGATCAAGGAGCAATTAAGTATCTTATGTAGAAGAAAGACACCAAACCACATCTCCTCATATGGTCCCTCCTCTTGCAAGAATTTGATCATGAGATTATTGACAAAAAGGGATCAGAGAATGTCATTGTTTATCACCGTTCTCGAATAAGCGTAGAAGAAAACAACCCATTTCCCATCAATGAGCCCTATCAAGATGAATCCTTACTTCTTATTCATTCTCTTGATCAAGTAACTCCATGGTATGATGATTTTTGCAATTACCTGGTGTGCAAGATGTTATCTCCTGGGATGACTTACAATCAAAAGAAGAAGTTCTTTTCTGACATCAAGAACTATTTTTTGGATGATCCCCTCATTTTCAAAAAGTGTGCAGACAATGTGTATAATCATTATGTGGATCACGATGAAGTTTGTTCTATCTTAGAGAAAATTCCTATGGCCCCTATGGAGGACATCTAGGGGCCGATAAGACAACATTGAAAATCTTGAATTCTAGTTTTTATTGGCCAGCTATATTTAAAGATGCACATGCTTTCACAAAACAATGCAATGCATGTCAGCGCACTAGAATAGTAGCAAGTAAAACCAGATGCCTCTTACTGAATGAATCAAAGTGGAAATTTTCAATTTTTGGGGGGATAGACTTTGTGGGACCTTTCCCATCATCTTCTGGAAACAAATATATTTTGGTGGTGGTTGACTACATTTCCAAATGGGTGAGGCTATACCATCATCAACACATGACTCAAAGACGGTAATGCGTTTGTTCATGAAAATCATATTCCCCAGGTTTGGAGTTCCCCGCATAGTAATCAGTGATGGAGGGTCACACTTCATTCAAAGACAATTTAAGGCTCTTGTAAAGCAATATGGAGTAAGACATAAGATATCTGCTTAGTATCATCCTCAGACTGTAGGCCAAGTAGAGCTCACCACCAAGCAATCAAGAAAATTCTCGATAAGGCAGAGAGCAAGTCAAGGAAAGATTGGTCATCTAAACTCAATGATACCCTTTGGGCATATCGAACTTCTTATAAGGCACACATTGGAACTACCCCTTACCGACTAATCTATGGTATGCCCACACCATCGCCTACACCCCTAACACGTCCAGGATGCTCTGGGTTACCCAGAGCAACTGTCAATTCATCCCTTGTGCCCTGAGGGATGAACATGCCTTGTTTCCTCTGCTCGTGCAGCTCCCGCTAATCACCATCAACATAAATTGGTAAGTTAACACCACAAATAATCAATATTCAAATGATTTCTCTAAGAGTTGTATTTTACCATTTTCACAGCCGCCTCAGCAGTTACGGGCTTCTTTATTTCACCCTTCTTGTTTTGCCTCCCAGCTATCCAGACATCATGGCGAGGCATGGGTGTGACACATGTAGTAGAGGACTCCTGAGTAGCAGCAGACTCCGCCTCTAGTCTTTGGCGAACGCTTGCATAGCCCTTTGGACCCAAAGTGTGGTCATGCACATTCAGTGCACACCTTGCTTTTTGCACCTCACTGAGGGCCTAGTTAGTATGCACATTAATGATTTGGTTAGTAGCACTAAATGTTAATCTTGAATAGGTGAATACAACGTATATTAATTAAATTGGGAGTGACGCCTAATACCTTGAATTCTTCACATTTTCTTAATGCAACAAATGTGTCCCAATCTTCTTTGTCCAAGAAGTTCCACTGTTCAAGGGATGACTTCTTCTTCTTATCGCCATCTTTTATGTATTCTCTATTGAGCTCCATTAGCGACCTGCAACTCGACTTGGCCCTTTCGTAAAGTCTTACTTCTTATCAGATCCTGCATATTAGAACATATGTGAGATCCACATCCAGTATGTAGTACCCATGATGAAGAAGTATTTAAGTTTATCTCAATAATGTATATACCTAAAGTGGAGGCCAACACGATGAGTCTGCACCCTGCGGAGGCAGACCCACACACCCACCATCACACTTCCATGAGATAGACAATGTACCACGTTGAGGCATGCCCACACATAGTCGATCAAGCTTTTCATGTGTGTTGATTTATGGAAGGCAACTAAAACTTAATATTATTAATTGAGGGGTTTTTATTAATACATATACATATCCAAACATGACATACTTATAGTACGTATCATATACTACTATATCCACAACCACAAATGATAGACATGCAATCGCAAACACAAATACATCAGTTATGGCCATACTATTGTAATCCTTTAGAGCAACAAAGAATTACAGTCCACCTATGGTCTTATGCATCTCATGCAACAACACATGTGAATACCTATAAGGATCAACATTACAATGAACAACTTCATGGATGCTCTGTGAGGTTGGAACTTCAAGTTGCTTCTTGGAATTTGATCTTCATGTTGCTTCTCCATGGACACTCCTTGGAGTTGGATCTTCAAGTTGCTTCTTGGAATTGGATCTTCATGGTGCTTCTCCATTGATGCTCCTTGGAGTTGGATCTTCAAGTGGCCTCCTTACATCAAGTTTACATAGGCTAAAACTAATCCTATCTCTATCACATCATATGAGTACAAATATAAAGGGAAAGAATTGATTACACTTTGAAATATGAGATGAGGCTTGACATGCAAGTCGAATACTTTATACAAAGGATCCACGTACAACCATTATACATCCATAGCATGCACAAACAAACATATCCACAAGATTGACATCCACATTCATTCACAACATTCACAAAAGGGGATACTAGGCCATAACTGTGCATACATTCACCACATAAAATAGATTTTAAAGGTGACGCATATGATATCATAGGTATCTCTACATATATGTATATACATATTAAAATTGCAATACTTTTACTATGGGACATTCCCCATTAATTAAAATTTTGACTCCCACGCAAACTATGTGGGGTACACAGGGGCATCACCCCTATGCGGGGTCTCAGGGGCAGATCCCCTGAAAGGTCTATGGAATTTTACTTCCGTACACTTAGGAAAATGAGTATTTTCCATAGTCAACCCCATCCGAAATGTAAAAAATAGAAGACTACTGTGTATGTGGAGTTAGGTTTAGATTTGCACATTAGCAGTTTTAATTCGCATCGTATGTAACATAGAAAATAGTATACACCAATCTGATCATATCGAAACAAATCCAAATACACCGTAGATTGACGCTGCTCTGATACTACTGTTGGGTTTTATGGAGAAAACATGCACAGAGGAAGAAACAAAAAAAATTCCAAGCAACCTGAAACAGGGTCTCATCGACAACAATGTATTTGGAAAGAGTGTTTGCGGGATATACCTTATCGCATAGCAAGTCCGGCGATGTCCTACTGCACGATGGTGTGCAACATTTCTGGCCTACATAGATGGAACTTCTCTCCCATTCACTGAGTGTGTCGCAGGAAGATCCATCGGTGCTCCTTTAGTGCAGTGATGTATGCCGCTCGTAGCGCGTACAGATGGTCGTAGATGTCCTCTGAATGTAGGCGTCTCAGCGTCTGCATCTCTACTTCATCCACACAGATGGACTGGAACTCCACATCACACTTCCTAAGCCGGTGGGAAGGAGTCATCTCCGTGCGGTGGCATGCTAGCATTGCAGTGCTCTCCTTTCTCTCCTAAGGACGGTGACAACTAGGGTTTACGTATGTGATCATACACTAAAAAAGCCTCTCTCAATATCTTATATAGATATCGACCGTCAAGCCCCTTTAAGTAGCAGACAAGAGGAATTAGGGTTTCCTAAACCCATCGGTAAACAGAAACACTATGTTAATTAAAATGCTCGTGGATTAATTAGAATATTCTGGAATTAATTAATTAACCAAATAATCACATTAATTGATTAATTAATATCTGACTCCATGCAATCGCTCAGGATGGATCTATGTCATACATACCAACATTCACGACCCAAGACCATCATGGTTGTGACCCTACACTCTAGGGTGAGTCTCAACCCAAGCAAGGCAGGAACACCAACACCAGAGGTGACTAGGCCACTTAACACCAAAAGCCTTGACCTAACACTGCTAAGTCAAACTCAACCACAAGGAAGCTTCTCGACCAAAGATATCAAGGTCACGACCACCAAGAGGGACGTGTTGCAACCACAAAAAGATGCACCATCTAGATCTCAGAATAGAACTAAAAGCAAGGGAAGAACAAAGGTCACCATGAAGGAAAACTCAAGAAACTGATCGCCAAATCCTAAAGCATAGGTCAAGAAATCACCAAGAAAGAACCTTTTCCAAAGAAGGGAAAAAACCATGCTCAAGGTAACCAAGACCAAACCTAACATCTATCCAACTTTTAGGTACACGAACACCATGCATGGGAGAAGGATCAAGGGAAAAACTTAGAGAAGAACATCCACAACTCATTATCTACTAATTTGGGTACACATAGATTAGGGTTTCATATTTCTACAAACCAAACAAGATGTCTCTACCAAACTAACTTTATAGATTACCACTAAGTACAAGCATGATGAGGAAGAAATATAGAGAGAGAACATAATAATAAAGAGCATAAAGAAGTGTAATAATATATTAGGTTTAGTGTTATATAACCTGCCTTAAGATGATCACCATGAAGAGATCCAAACTCCAACATCAAGACCTCCAAGCACAAGATCCAAGGGTTCAAGAAGTTGCACCAAACGCTACACTCTCAGCCACAAGAGTGCCTCAAGAAGGAGATGATACCAAGGTTAAATCTAGACCAAGGAAAGAAGTAAATAATCTCTTGGTCGAACCAAAAGAGAAAGGGATAAATAGAGGAGAAATCCTCTTCACACTTGGGTGTACCTTGTCAAAACATGATCAATGAGCCTTGCGATGAGGAGTTTCTCTCCCAAAATGGCCACCATGGAAGAACCATGGTCTAGGGATAAGAAAAGAGAGGATGATGAAGGTAGGAGATCAAAGGAAACATCAACTTAGAAGATAAACACTTAACAAGGATGGAAGATGAGATCGGATCACCACTACCACCACATGCAAGAGGAGATTGATCCCCCAAGCTCCAAGGATGAACCTATCTCCTTGATCCACCAAGCTCCAAGAACAAGCAAGGATGGAGGAAGAAGATTGATGTCTGAAAGGGTTGCAAGCAAGGGGAGATAAGGGGTTATATAGATGGAAGATGAGAGAGAGCAAGGGGTAAGGTGTCAACATACTACGAGACCCAAGGGACACTTGTCCACTCAAAAGGCCAACATGAAACTATTTAAGCATGAAATGCAAGACATGGTGATACAATCTAGGTAGTGTCTTGAACACCATGTCAACCCACATAGTTGTAGTCATGACCCTCCTAGGGTGCACCTCCCATGGTCACCACACCACTGCCTAACACCACCTCTAGGTCGAGACAAGTTCCCACTACCATCCCAAGGTCAAGACAACCTATGCTAGGGAAACTATCTCAACCCAAGCCACCCCAGACTACCTAGGTCATGACCCCCAACACCTAGAGGAGGTGTCTCGACCATGACACCCTCTAAAACCAACCTTGATTGCAACCCAAGGTCGAGACAACACAACCAACACACATTGTCAGGGCATTCAACACTCACATCAACCCTAATTACCACTTGGGGTGATACTCCTCAAACAAGGCTCAAACAAGGGACCCTCCTATTTATCTTTCCTCTAGATGATGTCAAGAAAAAGAGGGAACACTCTAGAAGTGGAAAATTTCAAATCAACCCCTTACATTGGGTAAATTGCAGTTTGCCCCAAAACTAGCACCAAAAGCATAAACTTCATCCAAACAAGATCAAAATTGAAACTTAAGCACTCCACAATCCATAATTACATCTCAAAAGATTAGAGAAAGGTTCTAAGCACATGATTAAGCCAAGGAAAATAGGGTTACCCCAAGGTCGTTGTCATTGCTAGGGACTACTTTATTCCTCTGTGACCGATGTGTTGGGTTTTAGGGGAGGCAGAGAAGGAAGTAGAAACAAAAATTTTCTCCACCAAACCCAACACTAGGAAACGCGTCAACGTCTATATAATAGGAAAGGATAGTTTGTGGAATTAGACCTTGTCCCGAGGCTTGCTCGGCGACAATACCTCGCGCCTTGCACATTCTTCAACTCCAGTCTTGGACGGTGTCTGTGCAGCTCCTGGTGGTACCGGGACTGACGACTCCTACTCGAACCAGACTGTCGGATGACAGTTGTCCTCCTAAGAGGCAGTGACCTCCCGCCTCTGTAGTAGTCCACACGGACCACCTGGAACTCCACACTCCTTGTCCCACAAGGAAGTGGAAGGAGTCACACCCTCCTGTTGACGTACTAGTCGCCAACACACTCTCCTGCCTCCAGTTGCAACTGCAGTGGTCCTTCCCTTACTGCACCTCCCTTTTGCGGGAAGCACTTGCTCGGGCTCTCTCTTGGTTACCAAAACCAGAGAGAACGACAACTTTGTAGAGAAACTGGTTGCACTGAGTTGTTCTTTGAGAAGCCCCCAATACCCCTATATATATAGGAGGGTCATGGGATAGGGTTCTCCATCCCGGGCAATGCGGGACTAAAAGCAGGAGTAGAAGGGTTCGAGATTTTCCACAAAAGCAACTAACTCGCAACCTGAACCGATCGGTTCACAAGTGAACCGGTCGGTTGGGGAGCTGAACCGGTCGGTTGGAGCACCAACCGATCGGTTGGGACCCATGAGCCGATCGGTTCACTTCTGAACTGGTCGGTTCGTGGTCCTAGTCGGTTCCCGATTGACTTTCCTTCTTTCATTTCTAATTGGTATCGAATACCAATCCTTGTTCCAATCAAATTGGGCAAGTGATACACAAGGAAAATTCTCACCGTCCTGACTTTCCCAACTTGCTCGGTTGCACCAGTTGAACCGATCGGTTCAACCCTTGAACTGGTCGTTTCAACCTGGTCATGAGCCGATCGTTTGGACACTCCAGCCGACCGGTTCAGCAACCTCAGCCGGCCGGTTCAACACTTGAGCCGATCGGTTGGGAGTGCATGTTGTGCAGAATCAGTCATTTGCGATTTCAATCAATCTGATACTCCAATCAACATGTCCAACACCTTGAACAGTATGATATTGAGCTATCAATTGATTGAGTGTTTAATTGAACTACTAAATTCCTTTAGTAATCAATCTAAACATTGTTTGTGGACAAAACTCCTCTTCCACGTTAAATCCTATGTGTGTGACCCTATAGGTCCATTTCACGTTGGCAGTGAAAGTCCATAACACTTATGACTTCACAAGCAAAGAGCGGTGCCTAGTCACACATCAATGCTACCCAAGTGAAAGTAGAAAGTTGGAGAACAACTTTCAATCCTAAAATTCGTGAATGGTGTTACAATGAATGTATAATTCCATTGTCACTGAGATCTCGAATGAACTCGAGGCATGGAACAGTCAACCTGAAAGCATACGTCATCGAGTATTGTCATTCTCTAGACATTCAATATGTTATATCACTATCTCATATGACTGAACCAGAAAGAATTGGTAGCTAGCCTTTGATGTTTATCAAATCAATCTTAATGTATCCCACCAATCATCACATGATTGGCTCTCAGGGCATACACACCAACAGACTCCCACTTGCACTGCGAGCCAATCACCCTTGAATCATATTCATAGTGATCTTCAAACATGTCCCACATGTCATTCTACTCCAGTGCCAACATAGTGAGTAATGGAAACACCTTGCCAAAGTCAGTGTAATTGCATGTCTCTCATCTCTTCGTTGTACGTCACACATATGAGATGGAGTTGCCGTAATATGCGATCTAGTATTCCTTTCTAACCTTTAGCCACATTGCATGATCAAGGATTCTAGAATTGTCATCAATGAGTGGAATGTCTTATAAGTTCATCTCATGAACTTCCACATACATATAGTATCTACTGCTGTTCTCTAACGCATAGATACTCGGCATTTCCTTTTAAATGGTTTTATTGGAACACTTCCAATTATCAACAAACTTTCACTTTTATATATCCTATATATGTTTTGCGATTAATTTTTTGTCCTTTTGGAAGTTCGCATCAATGTAACTCTTTACATCGAACTCTTCCTTATCTCCATAGAACTAGTATTTCACAAGTACTTATCAAGTTCTTATGGTATTCCAGTAACCCTTACTGGAAGTAGACAGACATCCACTCGTCATGTCCCACATACGAGTTAACAGGATGAGCACATCAAATTGTCATGTCATACATACAAGATGATGAATGCATTTTGTTCTTGCCATGTCTATACATGCAAGACAATGGGATGATTACATACATGATAGATCCATATATATTCTTAGTGTTCCCATTCTTCATAAGAATTGGACACTTGGCCTTGGGATACTAACTCCATGTAGCATGGACTAGTTTTCTCCCACTGAATCTGTGCATACTGAACACTTCAGTACAGATTGCCAATGTATGCTCTCTCTTTTCAGGTCAAGAGGTTTTCGAGAACTATCTCTATAGATCTCTATTCCTATCACATAGGAAACTTCTCTATCTTCCTTAAAGATAATTTCCACTTTTAGATCTCCATTCTAGAACATTTCCATTTCACATCAACATGTGGAATGTGAACACGCTCCCACTAAATCACAGATCCCTTCTTTATCTTTGACATATCAGTCAAACCCTTTGACTATATTATCAAAGTAAAGGTCCAATTCTGAGTTGCTTGTACTCAATCAATCACATTGATTAGTCCATTGTAACTTATAGACTTCATTTGCATTAGTGGATTCATAAACCTTATAGGTTGTGTCACATACACATCCTTGTTTTATTCCTCATAGGAATGCAGTTTTAGTATCCATGTGCCAAATGTCTTAGTCATTAAGTTGCAATCAACAAGCATCATCCTTCTCTAAATGTTATCCATGTGTCTTAACATTTAAGACTTATTTGCACTTATGGATTTCATCCAATGGGTGCTACCATCAAGGTCATACCTTATGGTTGACATGGATGTCATTTAGGATGTAATGGTCATTAACCATAATTCAAAATTCGATTCCTCATATTCATCTAGATAGTTGACTCATCACATGACCAACTTATCACATAGATAATTGAGGTGTATCTGTTAAAGATATAAGAACTCACAACCCTTGTGATTGTTAATTTCTTTTATTAGTGTGGGGTATTCATTTATTAAGAAGAATTCAGTTATTTGATAATCATTCTCTAACTCCTTAGAGTATGATTCCTTCTTGATTTAGACATCACCATGCCTTAATCATGAGTTCACTATGATACACTATCATAATCACTCAAAAGGATCTCAAACATTTGGTCCAAGTATTTCATTCATTGATCTCATCAAGAATTAACACTTTACCAAATTTGTACTTCATCTATGATAATCTTGAACACTTCAAGATACTCATATTGGTATTTCTCTAAACACCATTTGAAGTATTAGCACTCATTCCAATAGGTATGTAAATACATCACATGTATTATGCCTAATAGGATAATCATTCTCTCACTACCATTAGTGAAGATTGATTCATCATGTCCAAGATATTCATGTCTCTTACTGGTTCTCTAACCAAAAGAGTCTAGATCTATCCATCACATGGAAACTAGAAATGAATTTCTCATGATTGATGCTAATTTGATTGTTTGAGTTATCTAATAACTTTTAGGTATCATTTTATCATATGCATATCGAATACCACAAGATAAACAAGGCATTGCCACAAAGATCATATCTTTAAGATTGAAAACTCAACTTTATTAATTACCATCATTGTCATACAATATGCAAAATAAAGTGTTTCTATCTTTTGGCAATATATGAAATAGCAATTCACAATTGTATTACATGCCTTGTAGGCTGAAAATAAACTAAAGTACTCTATCTATGGCGGCAACACTTGCCCCAATTATGAGTGCTTTACACTTTACATCTTGGTATCATATACCTCAAAAAGTGTTACAAGTTTACTTTCATGACACCTTTAAGTAGAGGCTTTAGTCGCCTCCTTCTTCTTTTGATCTTCCAGATAGAGAGGACAATTCCTTTTCCAATGTCCCGAATTTTGACAATGGTGGCAATTTCCTTTCTTGGTCACACCTCCCTTGGCCTTGAGAGTTGAAGATGGCTTGGACTCCTGGCTAGCTTCAGAACCTTTCTTAGCTTTGCCCTTGCCCTTGCGCTTGGACTTGCCTTTCTTGCTTGTGATCACCATCACAGGCTTAGGCTTGTCCTTCTTCATCTGTATCTCGGCTGTCCTCAACATGCCCAACAACTCTGACATTGGCCTATCAAAGTTGTTCATGTTGTAGTTCATCACAAACTGACTGTAAGATTCTGGCAACGATTGCAGTATCACGTCAGTAGCCAACTCTTGGATCAGTGGAAATCCCAGTGTCTGCAGGTTCTCCACATACCCAATCATCTTGAGTGTGTGAGGACCAACTGGATCTCCTTCTGTCATGACGCACTTGAACAGTGCCCTAGAAACATTGTATCTCTCTTGCCGTGCCTGATCTTCATACATGTTCTTGAGATGCTGAATCATCTCAATGACACCCATGTTCTCATGCTGTCTTTGCAACTCATGGTTCATATAACATAACATCAAGCACTTTGCATCAATGGCATCATCAGCATGCTTCTTGTAAGCATCCCTTTCTGCCTTTGGTGCATTAGGAGCGGGTTCCTCTGGAATTGGAGTATCCAGGACATAGAGCTTTCGCTCTTGAGTGAGAACAATTCTCAATGTCCGATACCAGTCATGGAAGTTTGTCCCATTAAGCTTTTCCTTTTCAAGGACCGATCACAATGAGAAGTGATTGTTGTTTGTCATCATTTGTACTACAAAAGGAAATATGCAATTTTAGTCCAAAAACTCATTTTTGACTTATTTGATTGATTTGAAAATTTTGACGATATAATTAGGCCTTTAATTAATTATCGCTCCCACTATTTTATTTCAAATTGATAGCCCTCACCATCAATTTGGAAGATTGCATCGTACAACCTTCTAGTGGGCAAGATCCTGAAATCCTCTAAGTCATGAGTCAGCTTTGGCTGATCGCCCACAACTTAGATCTCTCAGGTAGGCAACTCTTGCCAATTGCATCATATGCAACTCTTGATAAGATGTCATATGCAACTCCTTGCCATGATCATCTCCATGCCTCAAGGTGCTAGATCCTATCTAGGTCACCTTGTTAAGTCTGACCCAAAGCAAACACAATGAATATGCACCCTGCTTGGGCAGACCCACACATTCATCCTTCATGCTTCCACGAGATAGACGGTGCACCACGCTTGGGCGTGCCCACACTTGGTCGATCAAGCTTTTCACGTGTGTCGCATTTGGAAGGCATCTAAAACTTAATATTTCATGAGGGATTTGGTTTTTATATACATATACATATCCAATCACCACAATACATTGTACGTATCATATACATGCTATATCCCACATAAAACATGCACAAATGATAAAAGCAATGATTATGGCCATCCTAATGTGATTCCTCGAGCCAAGAGGAATCACGGTCATCTAGGTCTGCATCACATGCAACCTGTACAAGATGAACTCTATGCTTTGCCTTCTGAGTAGATCAACTCATCATATGATTGACTTGCTCATCTGGCCCGGTCGTCTGCGTGCCACCAGCCAATCGGTTGGATCCTCCAACCGATCGGTTTGCCTGGTCGTCGTGCATCTCGTCATGGTTGCCACCCGCTCGTCTCGCTCCTTGAACCGGCCATCAACCGATCGGTTCACTCCTTGAACCGATCGTCTGGAACGTCAACCGATCAGTTCATGCCTTGAACCGATCGTTTCAGCTGTCGTCAGATGTCCGTCGGTCTTTGACATAACTGGAAATAAAATCTATACTATTTATACATTGCTTAAAAGGGAAACCCCGAGTTACATTCGGGGGGAGAAAAGGTAGGAAAGAGTCTCGAATGATTTCGAGTTACATCAGGAATAAGAGAGGGAAGATCGGTGCGGAGACCAAGATGCAAGAAACCACAAACAACCACACACAGATAGGGGTTTATAGGCCATAATCATGCTACACATTCACCACAAAACTCGTTTAAGGGTGACGCGTATCGAGTGCATTAATAATACATATCATATATGTAATTGGGATTTGTATATTTAGGATTGGACATGCATAAAGCCGATATTATTCGCATCGTATGCAATAAATAAAGGTGACAAACCAAAATCGATCATATCGATATTCCCAAAATATAAAGCTGTTGACGTGGCTCGGATACCACTGTTGGGTTTTAGGGGAGGCAGAGAAGGCAGCGGAAACAAAAAATTTCTCCCCCAAACCCATCACTAGGAAACATGTCAACGTATATATAATAGGAAAGGATGGTTTGTGGAATCATACCTTGTCCCAAGGCTTGCTCGACGACAATACCTCACGCCTTGCGTGGTCTTCAACTCCGGTCTTGGACACTGTCTGTGCAGCTCCTAGTCGTACCGGGACTGACGCCTCCTACTCGAACCGGACTGTCGGATGACAGTTGTCCTCCTAAGCGGCAGTGACCTCCCGCCTCTGTAGTAGTCCACACGGACCACCTGGAACTCCACACACCTTGTCCCACAAGGAAGTGGAAGGATTCGCACCCTCCTGTTGACGTACTAGTCGCCAACACACTCTCCTGCCTCCAGTTGTAACTGTAGTTGTCCTACCCTTGCTGCACCTCCCTTTTGCGGGAAGCATTTGCTCGGGCTCTCTCTTGGTTACCAAAACTAGAGAGAACGACAACTTTGCAGAGCAACTGGTTGCACTGAGTTGTTCTTTGAGAAGCCCCCAATACCCCTATATATAGGAGGGTCATGGGATAGGGTTCTCCATCCCGGGCAATGCGGGACTAAAAGCAGGAGTAGAAGGGTTCGAGATTTTCCACAAAAGCAACTGACTCACAACCTGAATCGATTGGTTCACATGTGAACCAGTAGGTTGGGGACCTGAACCGGTCGGTTGGAGCGCCAACTGATCGGTTGGGACCCATGAGCCGATCATTTCACTTCTGAACCGGTCGGTTCGTGGTCCTGGTCAGTTCCCGATTGACTTTCCTTCTTTCGTTTCTAATTGGTATCGAATAACAATCCTTGTTCCAATCAAATTGGGCAAGTGATACACAAGGAAAATTCTCACCATCCTGACTTTCCCAACTTGCTCGGTTTCACCAGTTGAACCGATCGGTTCAACCCTTGAACCGGTCGTTTCAACCTGGTCATGAGCCGATCGGTTGGACACTCCAGCCGACTGGTTCAACAACCTCAGCCGACCGGTTCAACACTTGAGACGATCGGTTGGGAGTGCAGGTTGTGTAGAATCAGTCAATTGCGATTTCAATCAATCCGATACTCCAATCAACATGTCCAACACCTTGAACAATATGATATTGAGCTATCAATTGATTGACTGTTTAATTGAACTACTAAATTCCTTTAGTAATCAATCTAAACATTGTTTGTGGACCAAACTCCTCTTCTAGGTTAAATCCTATGTGTGTGACCCTGCAGGTCCATTTCACGTTGGCAGCGAAAGTCCATAACACTTATGACTTCACAAGCAAAGAGTGGTGCCTAGTCACACATCAGTGCTACCCAAGTGAAAGTAGAAAGTTGGAGAACAACTTTTAATCCTACAATCCGTGAATGGTGTTATAGTGAATGTATAATTCCTTTGTCACTGATATCCCGAATGAACTCGAGGCATGGAACAGTCATCCTGTCAACATTCATTCACTTTCTTGATCTCAGAGTAGATTGAAGCAGATATGTATGACATCAATATCACATACTGATTCACACATGCGTGCGCACGCCTATCTCAATCCTACTCATCAAGTGGCCATGGATATCAAACTCCCTCAGGAGGGAAAAATCCCTTATCTATCACTCACCCCTCAAAAGCCCCATGTGTCAAAGCCACCCAATCATCACCTTTATAACAACCCATGTTTCAGGACTGCGTTTGATGATGTCAAAGTGTACCCAATGACATGTGTTGAGTGTAGTGATTTCAGGTCAAAGAATCACACTCACCACCATCACTATGAGTACTGAATGTGACTACCATGTCATGGTTCCATGTGTCAAACTCACGGTGGGTCTTTCTGGTACACTTTTTCTCTAACAAGTACCTATGTGTTTGGTTTGATATGCCTATATCATGACTAATGAGATTCTATCATCAACCAACACCACAATCTAGTCTTGTGTGTCATAGTTGTCTATCTACCTTCCACTATGACATCCGACTAGGGACAAAACAAGAATGTACAAACTCTTAGCATCCGTATGATCTCATCGTTCAGGTCCTCAACCTGAAAGCATACGTCATCGAGTACTGTCATTCTCTAGACATTCAATATGTTCTATCACTATCTCATATGACTGAACCAGAAAGAATTGGAAGCTAGCCTTTGATGTTTATCAAATCAATCTTAATGTATCCCACCAATCATCACATGATTGGCTCTCAGGGCATACACACCAACACGATGACTATGGTGGACCGTTGTCGCTATGGAAACACAATGTCTATATCTGCCAACTACAACTTTGCTTCAAGGAAAAGTCACTGGACCTCTCTTATCAACTAAGAGAGTTGTTTTGTCAGTGCACCCAATGTGTCACCAATTTTCAGCCGCTACTTCACGTCAAGGCAAAGTCAATGACCTTCTCTTATTCAACCAAGAGAGATCTTCCAGTTGTTCTTGTTCTTTAGATATTCTACCACAAAAGGCACCAACAAGAAACTAGAGGGATCACCTCTCAACCGGTGGGATGATCTCAATACCCCCCAATGCCTCTATTTATAGGCCTCCATGGTATGGGGATGCAACTAGGAATCCTTGTCCAACTCTGAGTCCAACTCCATGTTGCACATAGGAAAACATCTTCTTTCCCTTTAAGATTTGACTCTTATTAGGATTGGTAGCACAAACCAACTCCTACTCAAGTCCAAATCCAATTGGGACATGGGTTGAAATCCTATTCCTTTTCCCAACAATCTCCCCCTATGGACCATGAGGGAGATGTGGTCAGAGAAACATCACTGGGAATGTATGTTGTAGAGCTCCTTATAGAGCTCTAGATTATCTTGTGTCACCACCTTGGTCATCATAGCAGAAGCATTCTTCTCAGTATGGATCTTCTTCATAGTTAGTAACCTCTTATCAGTCACATCATGAAGCCAGTGATATCTCACATCAATGTGCTTTGTACGTGCATGATGCATTGTGCTCTTGGTCATGTAAATAGCACTCTTACTATCACCAAAAATAGTTAGGTCAACCTAATTCATGCCCAAATCTCCCAGAAATCTCACAATCTATAGTATTTCTTTTCCTGCTTCCATTGATACAATGTACCCTGCCTTTATCGTAGAAAGTGCAACACACTTTTGCAACCTGGACTGTCAAGATATGCCCCCCCTATAAAAGTGAAAACGTACCCAGAGGTATACTTCATGTGATCAATACCACCTACCATGTTAGCATCAATGAAGCCTTTCAGAACTAGATTGAGAATCATCAAACATCAAACACATACTTCTCATGACTTGTAAGTATCTCAAGATCCACTTCATCGCCTTCCATTGATCTTTCCTAGGGTTTGAGAGAAACATTCTCACAACACCAACCGCATGAGCAATGTTAGGATGAGTACACACTGTTGTGTACATTAAACTCCCTACAGTAGAAGAATACGTAATCTTAATCATCTCCTCCTTCTCTACATTAGTAGATGGGCATGACTTCTTACTTATCTTGAAGTGACCTGATAGTAGAGTACTCACAGCTTTGGACTTGCTCATGTTGAATTGCTCCATAATCCGTTCAACATAGATCTCTTGTAGAAACCACAACTTGTATTGCTACATATTTGCATCCCTATAATATGTCGTACTGGTCCCAAATCCCTTATCTCAAATGCTTTAGAAAGCTTTGTCTTTAGTTTCTTGACCAAACTAACATCCAGTCCCACTATCAACATGTCATCCACATAGAGTAGTAGAATAATGAACTTGCCATTCAGAAACCTCCTAAAACACATGGATCTGTACTTGTCTTCTAGTACTCGTGAGTCTGCATGAAAGAATCAAACTTCTTGTACCACTGCGTAGAAGCTTGTTTCATACCATATAATCTCTTCTTTAATCTGCAGACTAAGTGCACCTTCCATTTGATGTGAAACCCTTCTGGATGCTCCATGTACATCTCCTCAGCTAGGTCACTGTGAAGAAATGTCATCTTCACATCCATCTACTCAAGTTCCAGATCTAGGCTAGCAACCAAGCCTAGAACCAATCTAATAGAAGTCATCTTCACAATAGGAGAAAATATCTCATCTAAATCCACCCCTAGTCTTTGACCAAAGCCCTTGACAACTAGTCTGGCTTTGTATCTAATATCCTTGTTGTCATCATCTTTCTTCATCATCTAGACCCACTTATTCTTTAGTGTTGTCTGGACCTTGGGAAGAACCAAAAGCTCATAGGTATCATTCTTCTATAAAGAAGACATCTCCTCCTACATCACTTAATGCCATTGTGCTTTATCTCTATGACTTTGTGCCTCACGATAAGTCTTTGTCTCCCCCTGATCCATAAGGAGAATATACTGAGATGTTGGATATCTGGATGAAGGATGATGAACTTTGTCACACCTCCTCAATTATTGCTCTGGGGACTCTACCTGGTGATGATCTTGCTCCCCCTACCCAGAAGTCTCTGACAGTGAATCTGAATCACTCAACTATATGTCTGGAATAGGAACACTCGACATGCTCTCACTCAGTTGCTCAAGGTGATCTTGTTTCTCTTCTTCATCATCTAAAGACTGCACATGTGAAAAAGCTGAAGCATCCTCATACTCATCATCAAAAGAACTATCACCAGATCCTACAGCCTCTATATCATCACTCTCAGGATCTGCAATTGTTCGACTCTTATAGAAAGTCACATCTTTGTGTCTGCTCATGGTCCTTTTTACAAGATCCCATAACCTGTAGACAAACTATTGATATCCATAGACAAGAAAGATACATGACACTGCTTTATCATCCAATTTTTGCATCTTTCCCTTTGAAACATGTGCATAAGTCTTGTACCCAAATACTTGCAGATGAATATAAGATGCATCCTTTCCTATCCATGCCTCCGAAGGTATATCAAAACCCAAAGGAACTAATGGAGATTGATTAATCCGATAGCAGGAAGTTCTCACTGCCTGACACCAGAATGTCTTTGGCAACTTTGTAGTCTTCAACATGCATCTAACTTTCTCCACTATGGTATAGTTCATCCTCTCAGTTGTACCACTATGTTGTGGTGCATCGAGCTCTATCCTTTCATGTTGTATTCTGTGTTGTGTGTAGTAATCCTAGAACTCCCTGGAGGTGTACTCTCCTCCATTGTCTGTGTGGAAACACTTCAACTTTTTATGTCTCTCGCTCCACCATGGCATGAAATTTTTAAATTACTAAAAAACCTAATGCTTGGTCTTCAGCAAGTAGACCCACAACTTCTAAGATGTTTCATCAATGAATGTGACAAAATACTTATTTCCACCTAGTGAAGCCACCTCAAACAGACTACAGACATCTGAATGAACTGGCTACAGAAGTTGTGACTTCACCTTTGATCTTGTGTTGAAGGAAACATGCGAATGCTTTCCTGTCTAACATGCATCACATGAACTCAGACCAATTTCCTTGCCACAAGGAACCAATCTCTACTTTGATAAAATCTTCAAGCCTTTATCACTCGTGTGTCCTAGTTGTTTGTGCCATAGATATGTCTAGTGTTCCTTAATGGCATATATATGGCCGCCTTTGAATACATTAAGTTGGGTCTTGTACAATGTGTGACACAATTTTCTCCATACAATAATCAAAGCCTCTTTGGTGATCTTACATTTACCTCCACCAAAATATAGATGACAACCTTCTCTATAAAAGAATGAACCATATATCAAACTCAGCTGCAAACCTAGAACGTGATGAGCATCCTTCAGTGTGAATGTGCAACCAATACTTTTTTTAACACAAATGCCTCCAATATTAATAATTCTGAAGAAGCTAGAATTTCCCATATACACCCTCCTCAAGTCTCCCCTCTTGTATGAAGTGAAGAATTCCTTACTTGGTGAAGCATGATAAGAAGCTGTAATATCCACCACCCACTCAGAATCATCATCTTCAACATGCAAACACTACTCTTGGACTGATAAGACCACATCATCATCATTATCCCTATAATACGAGATTTTTGCTACCATATTCTTATCGTCATATTGCATGTCTTTGGCTTCATACCCATGTTTTTTTTCAAGCCTTACAATCCCTTTTGAAATGACCTATCGTTCCGCAATGGAAGCACCATGTACTACTCTTTGACTTGAATCTTCCACGAGACTTCTCGTGGTTTTGGGAATCATCGTGGCTCTTGGATCTTCCATGGTCTCTTGCTCTATCAATGCCTCTTCTCTCTATGAAGTGCACCTCTGATCTGGTGTCTCTTGAGGCTCATCGTCGAGTCTCTTCATTCAGTAGACTGCTCTACACCTGGTCAAGTGTCAACTTTCCTTCCTATGCAGAATTACTGACTGTCACTACGAGCATCTACCAACTATCAAGTAATGATCCCAAAAGAAGTAGATCCTGGAGTTAATCACCAAGAACCATCTTCATGGACCCCACTTGATTTACAAGGCTTTGGAATTCATTCATATGCTTGACGATTCTTGTACTGTCTTGGTACATGAGGTTCACAAACCCTCTAATCAAGAAAGCTTTATTTGTGGCAGTCTTCCGCTCATATAACTTCTTGAGATTCTTCCGTATATCATTGGCATTGGTCTCTTCTGAGATGTTATGGAACACGGAAATCTTGAGCTACTTTCAAATTGTTCCAACAGTCTTCATGTTTAATTTTTTCCAGCCTACATCAGACATACTGTCTGGGTTTTGTCCCTCTATCGGATCGTATAGATCTTTGTAATAGAGAATATCCTCCATCTTAAGTTTCCAAATCTACCAATTTGTTCTTTTCAACTATATCAATGTCGCATCTTCATCCTTCCCCATATGGACCAGTATCTGCAACCTACACTCTGATACCACTTGTTGGGGATGTTGTACTGATACGGTTCCAAATGTGATGAAAACTTATTGCGGAAACATTACTGACAAGTGTATAAACCCAAAGAAGAAACACCATATTTAACATGGAAAACTCTTCCCAAGACAAGGACAGACAAACCACAGGGCAATACCGACCAACAAGAACTATGTAATTAAGATTACAACTCACACTGTCCAGATTTAATTACCCCTAAATCTAGGTATCCCTCCTTACACGCAAACAAAGATGAGGAAGAAGAGAATCACACCTAGTGTGTATAAAACCTCCCTCTTTGCTTGATTTCCTCACAATGCCATATTCATTGATGAGGACTGCTTGATATCACTCACTACTACAGAAACACCATTCAATGTCGCTTTTTTGGGCGTCGATTATTTAACAAAACTGACGCCTATAATATTCAACGTCGGATATTTAGGAACCCCGACGTCTATATTCGAAGACCAGCCAGGCACGGGTACTACTTTGTATTCAGCGTCGGCTGGGTAAAACAAATCGACGCCTAAAATCACCCGTGAAATCCAATTTTCAAGCGAAATATTTTTGCCCCAAAGTATCACATATAGCGTCGGTTTTTTAACTACTAACCGACACCGATATAAGATGGAAATTTGCATGAAAAGTTCCAATTTAGGCGTCGGTTATCCTTTGATAACCGACACAGATAATAGTTCCCGCCAAATAATTTAGGGCAAAGATTGTCTAATTGGACGTCGGTTTTTTAATATCGACCAATGCTTCAAGGTAAAAGGCATCGATTTTCCAAATAACCAACGATGTTGACAAACTTAATAGACCCGTATCACCCGACTCTTCCCCTTCCTTCCTGTTTCATCACGATAGTTTTCTGCTGTGATCGTCGCTCACCTAAAATCACCCGACGATCGCCCAACGATCCCCGCTGCTGCTCACCACCACTACTGCTGGTGTGGCTCTACTCACTGCCACTGTCGCCGTGTCCTCTTTCTCCTGCTGCCACCACTGCTGCTCGCCAGTCTGCTCTGCTCTTCTCCTAGTGCCACTGTTGTTTTCCGCTCTGCTTTGGTCTTCGCCTGCTCGTCGCCACTGCTACCGCCGGTCGCCGTCGCTCTTCTCCACGCTAGCTCCAGGTAGCCCTAGCCTCTTTGCTTCTTTCTCTGTAGATCCTTACCAACAGCAAGCACGGTCGTGGCTGTGTTGGCCTACCATGACCATGCTGTCCAAAAGCAAGCACGACTGTGGCTGTGTTGGCCTACCATGGCTGTGTTGTCCAGCACGACTGTGGTAGGCCAACACAGCCACGGTCGTGCTTGCCGTTGGTAAGGATATGGACAAATCTTTATGTAATGATTTATGTAAATCCTAGGATACGAACAAATCTTTTGCTTGCATATATTTGTGTTTCTAATCCTAATGTTTAACCTAATTCAGTAAATTTTGATGCATGTTGAAGTAAGATTTAAACTTGTCCATTCTAGCATCCTAATTTGATTTGATTAAACCCTAACATTGATGAAACCCTAACATCAATTGTGATGAAACCCTAACATTAATTGTGATGAAACCTTAATAGGTACCTATCTATTATTGTGTTTTTTGGCCTAGAAACCCGTCTAAGATTTACTCATTAGGAGTAAATTTTGGATAGTCCCCGGTTTGGGACTATTCTTGAACACCTAATCTCACTTAGGATGTAAGTGTATAATGTGTATTGGGTTTTCAAGAAAATTTCGATAGCATTTCCCCGTTTGTTCTCTAAGAACATCGGGGAAATGCTGCCGAAATTTTCTTGAAAACCCAATACACATTATACAGTTACTAGTGAGATTAGGTGTTCAAGGATGGGATATGTGGTACACATTTATTATATATCAGAATGATGACTTATATGTGTGCGGAACCCGGTCAGCGTTAGCGCAGCTGGTAAGGCACAGTGTCCCCCTCCGGGGGGGGGAGCCGGGTTCGAACCACGCTATGGAGCGCTGGATTTATCACCCGCCAGTTATCCGGGCTATGGCTGGAAAAAGGATGCGGGCTCTGCCTAAGGCAGTGAAAAAATCCTTTTTTTATATGTGCACGGAGATCACAATGAATGATTGTTAATTGATAAAAGATCACAATTTTAGAGGCATGCATGTTTATATTTTTTATTGAAGTTAAATGTTTGCTTTTTTAATATCAATATCATTTTTAGATTTGATGTTTCATTATCTTCTAGTTAATACAAATTCTAAATGTTTTCCTTTTTAATGACATTTTCAGATGGCTGACCATGATGAGCATGAAGTCCATGATGAGCATGGTGAGGATACCAATGTAAGTTCTAAAAACATACATGTATTTCTATAAAATTCATTATCTTCTGGTTATGTCATATATCCCTTATTTCTATATTGGGCTAATTCAGTGTGTTTATTTTTGTCAAATTTTAGGTTGATGATGCACATGTACCCACTGAAGCACCGGAGGAACTTGATGCGCATCACCAAAAACTTAACAATAAAAGGGGCATCACTCTGTTGACGAAGTTAATAGTGCTAACTAGTAGTGGATCCAAATTGGTTGTGGAGTTTGATAATGGAGGAAATGCAATTGGAGTGAACCGCAATAATTTTGTAAACTATCTTGGGGTTGTCACTCGAAGCCATTGTGATGTTAAGTATGATAATTGGCATAAAGTTCCTCAGGAGAAGAAAGACATGATATGGAAGGATATATGCGTGAGTTATTATTATTTGAAATTCTATTTTGTAGATTACAAATTCGATTATTTGCAATTCTATTTTTGGATACTAGTTAATAATAATTCTATTTTATAGAATCTGTTTGCATTGGATGAGAAGCTGCATCGTAAAAGCGTGATGCAACACGCTAGAAAGATGCCAACAAACTATAGTAACTATCCACCCTACTGGTTGACACGTATGTCGACCATCTCATAGAATCTATCGATCGACAACATTTTTCCAGATACAAAAATCCCATCTAGATTACCAATTTAAGTTTCACCAACCTTAACCTCAGCTATAAATACCATATCAAGGTTAAGAATTTTCTTACCACCTTCTAATCAAAGTGAAGCACTGCTTCTCTATTTACTCTATTGTCAACATTCTTATCAATTGTCCCACTCGACACTCCTTATTAATGGCCTTTCAGTCTACACTCCTGATCGACAACCTTATCTTCAAGCTCCTGTCGACATCTGTTCTCTCACCGCATCTATAGGTACATGTTCATGCCTATCGACAACTTAGTTGATCATTGCAATGACATCCATCAATATGACGATCCTATTGACCATCTTTAACATCTCTGTCGACCGGTCTTGTATTCAACTGATCTTCACCTTATCGATTGTCACAGTTCTGCCGACCTACCTATCTTGACTATTATCAGTTGACAGCCAAATGGACCTTAATTTCTTTTACCTATCACCACCCTCTTCCTTAACACATTTTTTTTCAAAACTTTCATCAACAATAATACACAACAAAGTTCTATCATTCCTGATAATGTGCTCATTCTTTTTCCTTTACAATGATGGCTCAACAAGGCAGCACAATCCCATCAATGAAGGGGGAAAAGAGACCTCTTCCGGAGCAACATGCATCAGAGGGTGGGAAGAAAGCCAGGGTTACTGAGCCAGAAATGGATGTTAGTCAAGGTTCACAGTTGGAGCTTCCTTACTTTAGAACCTTCAGGCCATGGAACAAAGACCATCTGGAGGCATTCAAGGTATTGAAAAGAGCAATTTTCAAGCCCACTTGCTTCATCTCTTCCACTGCTCTTGAGGAAATTAGTGTCAGGGCAAGAGTAGAGGAGATGTTGGCTAAATCCAATCTAGCTTACCTCTTCTTCATGAAACCATGAGTTTATGTGGAAGAGACAATGGAATTGATATCATCTATTAAAGAGTTCTTGTCTAGACAGCTGCAAGTCCGCATCAACAATGTTGATCATGTTCTTACTGATCAAATCTTGAACAAAATCTTTTGTAGTTCAAAAGAAGAGGCTACCAGAGCTTCTTTAGGTTTTCTCGAAAAAGAAGACTCACACTTTAATGCTTCCAAATATTAGGAGCAGTTAATAGGCCAAAAGAAGTATCAACCTGACCTTTCCAAGGCATCAATAGCTCATTGTAGATTTTGGAGAATTATGCACAAGATAGCGGCCAATTTTCTTTTCACTAAAGTAAAAACAGGAAGCATTTATCTTCAAGAACTCTATGTACTATCTTGTATAATGTAAGGATGACATGTCAACATTGGCCACCTTCTTATGGACAAATGGTTTCCCATATGCTCAGATCTGCAAAAAGAATACTATATGGGTGGTTTAGTTAGACTCATATTTCAAGAATATGGACACCCACCTTGTGTAGCTTTTAAGAAAATTCTAGTAGAAAGATTTATCACTATAAGGTACCTGACATATACTGGTATCTTAGTACGACATGACAATACTAGACACTACATGTTCATGAGAACCAAGATTTCCATTCCTTTACCTGGACTAGTAGATTATGAAAAGGACAAGTTGCTATATTCTAAGGCAAAAATTACATAACTCATTCAAAGTTTTTAGAAGACAAGTTCAGCACAGTCAGGCACGTCATATGGTAGGGTCCGACTGAAGCCTATTGTTACAAAGAAACTGAAGAAGCTTTGTCCAAGATATCAGAGGAAAGTGAACAAGGAAGAATAGTCAGGTATGATTTGGAAGAGATGTGAGTGTCACCAAAACATGGTCCAAATTCCCTACCAATTTCAAAAGAAGAACGCCCTCTGATTACTCCATCATCTGCTATAAGCAAGAAACTACAACCTAAAACCACCACAAAGAACCCCACCACCATCCCAGTTTAAGTTGTTGCCACCAACAAACCCATATCTCTGCCACAACAGAAGGTGCATGATGTTCCTGATAGTCCACCAAGACATCATTATTGTTCTGATCACCTTTCTTCATCTCATCAAGAACCCAGATATGAGGCTCATTCTTCATCTTCCTCAGAACCAGATACCTTGGGTGGTTCTTTTGGTTGTGAATTCAACATTATGCATAGGGTAAATGGGGAAACTATGACTTCTTTTCCTATGATTCAAAAGGTTGTACATACCATAGCACAGTAGGTTCAATACCTAGACATATAAGTCAGCGAGTTGAGCAACATTTCTGTAGAAATGGTGTCCCTTCAATGTAATCTTGACAAAATATTGAAGGTCCAACACCACCTTCTGCTCCATATGACACATTAGGAAACATTTAGGGAATGCCGAGAAGAACAGTGTGCTCTTTGATGACAATGTCGATGTGAAAGACTTATTAGTTCTATTGAAGCATCATCTTCGCCTTTTCTCGTTCTTCTAAAGGAAATTCTTATGTTTCTGATACTATGACTGAGGACGCTCATCATCACTCACCTGATCTGGTAGCTGGGTCATTCTAGGAATCTATGTCCCATGTTTCTGAATCTATAAAGGGCATAGCTAAACCTTTGTCGACATACCGCACTCCTCATATTCCACTATTTCTAGCAAGCAAACTTTCTCTTTTTGATACTGCACCTATTATCATCCCATCTAAGGATCATCCATCTGAGAACATTCCACCTCTGACTTCACCATCATCCCATGATACCTTTGAAGAGGAAATGAAGCAAAAATTAGAAGAATCAATGCTCAATCTGAGCCCAATTCATTCTCTGCTAAGTTTGCACTCAGAAGAAAACATATTATTGGAGTGTATACCACTCACATGGATCTCAATGATGATGTTATCATTCCATCTAACAATGAAGACATTTCTTATAATGATGAAAATGGTGATCTCTCTGTTATCTTATCATCTCCACCTCCCCATTTGTCTAAACCAATCATCCCAAAACCTCTCTTACCACTCCCACCTCATCTTCCTCTAACAATGAGTGGATTTGATCCAAATTGTTTGAAGGGGATGCTATTTCGTGACATTTTTATCTTATAAGATGTTCTAGACGGCCATCGTAATGTTAGACATATTGTTTATAACAATGGCTGCATCACCATTTCACGTGAACATTTCAGGAACCTTTTTCAAAATCTTGTGAAGGTCACCAGAACAATGTTCACAATCCTCGCGTCAACTATCCTAGAGGATGTCATGCCCAGTGATAAGGATTGGCCATATTAAAATGCAATGAATTCCTTATCTAGTTTCTTATTCAAGAACTGTTTGAAGGCTCAAGTAATTTTAACCTTGCATGAAAAGCTTGATCTCAAGAAAACAAGTGTAGTCTTGTTACCTTTTCATTTTAGAGGATTGCTGCTACTTTGTGTTGCTAATTTAAGCCAAATTACTCTGTTCAACACCTATGCTAATACTAAAAAATTATGACATGTGATTCAAGGATCGTGCTTCTAAAAAACTTCCTCACATTCTGATCCGAGTTCAAAGAGTTGTCCATGATATTTTCTATTATTAGCCCAATTGGACAAATTATGTGATTGCACCTTTAACTATCCAGCACAATGATAGTTCTCCAAGTTATTGAAGCCCTAAATCATCAAACTCGTGTCTCTAGTCTGGATCAAAATGGGTTCACACCTCTTCATGAACACTACACAATGGAGGTCATCCACGATAGGCATTTCTTTCAGGATCCTGAACTATCAGAGAATTTAAGGGATCTTTACCCACTTATTCCTCAACCTGAGATGGAGGCATTCTGAGATGACCTACCATGACAAGAAGTAGAAGAAGGATAGGTTACACCATTACCTTTTGTCATTGAACCTCCTACTACTGTTACAACAACTACAAAAGTCAAAGAAGTTGTTGATAAACTCAAATTCTTAGATGAACATGCGTTGTTTCCAGTATATTGCCTAGTATCCACTATAGAACTGAGTTTTCATAACTTTGACCATAGTTCATGTTGTGAACTTTCTCTCTCTTAGTTGATGATGTTGATGCAGCAATTTAAACCTAGTAGAAATCATGTAGTCTTCAGTCGAGATGGCTTTCTGGTTATTAAAGATGACCTCCTAGAGACTCTTCAAAGACAAGGATGTTTATCTCATAGCCTCATGGTGGCTTATTCGTCTCTTATATGCCAGAATGTTGATGATGTATATATGGCCGGCCCTGATATTGTCACAAATCTCTTCCAGGGCTCTAATTTGGGTGAAAAAGATCTTCTTCTTTGTCAGCTACATGAGTCTATTCCCCGCTATATTTTTATACCAATTCTTCACGATGCTCATTGGGCCTTGCTTATTGTATTTACTAGTGAAAGGAAGGTTATTCTTTACAATCGTTTTGATTCTTCTTTTGACCCTGAAGGCCCTAAATATTTTGTGCTAATCAACAATACACATGAAAGTATTGATGATGCATGTTCTAAGACACTTGTTCCACTGATCAGAGAATTTTGATGTGGCTATGCTTCTCAAGAACTAAGAATATGGAAGGTAACTCGATTCTAGCATGATTGTCCTCAACAACGTCCGTTATCTAATGATTGTAGCTACTACATTCTACACTGGAGGTATAACATTCGAGTCCTCCATGCTATCATAGAAGAAACTCACAATGATAACTATCATTTCCTTCAAGGAAACTATGCTATGTTGTTGCTCGGGTCCCCATGGGCAGCAATGGATCTTCACTGAGAAACTCACGTGTTTACATTTTATTTTCCTTTCTTTTTCACACTTTGTCGACAATGTGTGTTGTAAGTTTGGGGAGTGTACTCCCGTGAGTTAGGTATCCATAGTACAAAAAACATTATTTTATTTTCCCTTACTATTTCTTTTCCTAATTTCCTTTTTTTTCATCACCAATTTCAAACTTGTTTATGTAATGAAGTTGTAGATGATGGAAAAATCCCTCTACAAAGTTTGCAGTTTGTTCCTAAACCATACCCTTTTACATGATATCTCAAGGAAAATTCTTTTTGTTACTGATACAATTTTTATATTTTCCTCTTAGCAAAGAATCATTTATCTTCATGATGTCATTAATTGATTCTAACCAATAGAAAGGTATGTTGTCACAATAACAAAGGTATGTGCCATGAATTAGAGCTTTATAATTAATAAGGTCTTATCTCGTCAAAGTTATGTTGTCACAATAACACAAAAAGAGCTACCTCATGTCTTCTTCCAAATAATTTATCAAAATCCCAAAAAGAGTGTGGAGTGGAAAATAATCTGAGATATGTGCCATGAATAAGAGCTACTAAAATGGTGTAGTGTTGCGCTCATGAATGCAAATACATCAATTTTATTTAGCCTCTAAAAACACAGCCTCATTCTGATGGAGTTCATTTGAAGGTATTGCAATCCAGGGCAGCGATACTTATGATGTGCAATCACTGCTCTAAAACCAATTGGTTTGCAACAAATGTATCACTCACCCATCTAAATGAACTTGTACTTGAATGACCCAAAAGAAGAAAGGAACATCCATAAGCCTTTTTACCTATCTAATTGTTCCACATAATACCATGATGAGAGTGAAATCTACTTTAAATAAAGTGACAATTATACTAGAGACAAGAATATGGCACAAAAACAAATTAAAAAGAAATTGTTGACAAAATGACGTTCTTGATAAAGTTCATTTTTATTGAGAATTTTATAAAAATTTGTTTTAAATGATTTTTGTATTTTTGTTTGATTATTAGAGAAATAATGATTCCACTAGCTTGAGGACAAGCTAATTTCTAAGTTTGAGGGAGTTGATAGCATTAGTTTTAATGCACTTTATTAGCCTTTTTTCATGATAAAAATCATTAGAAATAATGTTTAGATGTTTAGTTTTACCCATTTTTACTATAGTTCACTTAAATGATAAGATCTAATTCAATACTGATGATTTTTGAAGGAATCAGATGCAAATTCAGTAAAATTCATGAACTCTAAAAGACCTTGCTTCCAAAAATTGCCCAACTAGTTGACAAGATTATTACTCACCAAGAGGTCAACAAAAAGACCACTGACTCAAGCTCAAAAGACTCATCAAGCTCCAACCTATTAGATTGAAGAACCTCAATAGCCATCTGTTGAGTAATGAATGGTGAGCCAAGTTCAAATCTCACACCTTCTGATTATCTATCGATAGTCTACTTCGTCGACACCGGTGGATTCTTGTCGGTACAAAGCTATCGAGCCAACCCTCGACACACCTGTCGAATAGAGGATCCTCGAAACCCCCATCAATTATTATGACGATAGTCACCTTGACAAATAGATCGACCTCCCCGGTCAACATCATCACATTGATAGATTGACAACAAAGAAAAACTTTTTGGATGACAAGAAGAGATCAACATACATGTCGATCGATAAAGATATGTCAAAAAATTCCCATATCAATGTCCTTGCCAATATCTGGATCAATGTGACATGGACAAGTCACCTCGATAGACCTCTGATCAAAGACTATAAATAGACCCCTAGGGCATCACTTCAACGTATCTTGGATCCTTGGAGTCAAAGTGTCGAGAGTCTACCGCCAAGTCCTCCCAAGTTCTAGAGCTGAAGGATGAGAGTTGTTGACCTACCTCGATCAGTCGATTCAACTTGTTGATCTTACTCCTTGGCGGATCCATTTCACCATCATAACTGATCTAAAGCACCTTCTTGCTTTTAAACAAGATCAGAGGGAAGGAGGAAGCTTCTGACTTATCTATTGACCGTTGTGATATTAGCTAAGAGGTTGGTAGATCAATAATTAGATATATCCTTGCATCGATCCCCTTCTTTCTAATTATTTATCATGACTTATTCTAGTTGTACTCTTTTTGTTTCTTTAGCCATGTGTGGCTAAACCCCATAACTTGGGTTGGGAGTATCCATCAAACCCTCACAACCATGAAATTATTCATCTTTCTATTTTATGTCATATGTTCTTTAAAATTTTGTTCTTATACTCTTGTTTTGCGTCGATTGATGATTAGCTACCCTCTTCTGACATTTGATATGAATATTTTTCTAGAGAATGATTTCAAAAAGATCTGGATTATAGGATAGTAACGATATATGAGAGTGAGGAGTTTCTATAAAAAAATTCATTTAGTTTTTCATCGATCTTCGATTATTGCCTCGAAAGAGACAACCCTATTAGATAAAATCTACCTAGATCTCGAGAGAAGGAAGGAACAAATATTTTCTTATGATTTCTTGCAAAACAAGTATGGAATATATATAAAATAGGAGTGAAGGTTTTACATGGTTGTGTTTGACTTTATTTGGTGAAACCCAATCCAAGTCCCTTTTATATTGATTTCTCAATTTATCTTTATTTCTTCATTTGATCTTTTATAACTTAGGTTACGACTTCATTAGATTAAATATGTTCCTTAATCAGAACAACATCATATTTGTTCTTTGGTTAGGCTGGAATAAGCCAAGATTTCATGTTCTTACTATGTTATTCTCCTTGTTCCTCTGTTTGACCTCGTACTACTACAAGGACTATGTATTGAGTTGTAGACGTCTCTTCTAGTTGGGTATAAATCTTTAGTCTGATTTCTTTGATTGGAAAATTGTGTTTACACTTTTTACCCACAAAAAAGAGTGATCAATAGTGGTGATGGGAGAAAAAGGCGATGAAATGGCAACAAGAATAGTAACAGGTTTCCAGATGTACAACAATTACAAAAAGCCCAATGCCGCAACCAAGTAGGATCATTTCTGGTTGCCTTTCATAGACCAAATTTTTGAATGCCTAGCCCACCATTCATACTTTTGCTTTCTTGGTGGATACTCGAGGTTCTATCAGGTTCTCATTTATCTAGACGAACAAGAGAAGATGCTTCACTTGTATTCACAAAATATATGCCTTTTGAAGGATTCCTTTTGGCCTCTACAACATGCCAACAACCTTTCAAAGGTGCATGATATCAGTGTTTGTAGATTTTTTGGAAGACATCATTGAGGTGTTCATGGATGATTTCTCTATGTATGGAACTGACTTTGAAAGTTGTCTAGGAAACCTATATCAAGTTTTGAAAAGGGTGTAAAGAGAAACAATTAGTTATGAATTGGGAGAAATGCCATTTATGGTCCAAGAGGGTATATGTAACATCCCAAGATTTGAGGACTCAGATAAAACACTCTTAAAAGGAATGATTGGACTACCCATATCACCAAGGTACACCTCCTTTTCAGGGAACCCATCACTAAAGAACTCCATAGTTATGCATGCTCAGCTTGGAGTAGTACTGGGATGGGTGACATGTCGGGAAGTTGATCCTGGCATGCGTGTGAGTGAGGACAAAGAGCACAGTTAAGGCTAGTGGTGGTCTGTACGGACAATCATCATTCTTGAAACTCTACTAGAGACTTGGGCAGTGGGCCCAGGCGTTACAAATGGTATCAGAGCCAATTCCCCTCCAGTAGGTGGGGCCCACATGGGCATGGCATGCCAGTCTTGAGCCGTGCAGTCTAGGCATGTGGGAAAGGGTTGTCCATGGTTGACGTAGCCACCCTTGAGCTAGTATTCTGTGATCGGGAGCTGGGTGTCCATGGGCCATTGTCGGTCTGCACTGAATTGGGGAAGAGATTATGAGGCCTTATAGTTGATCCTTGATGAGGACGTCAAGAGTCTAAGTTGGGAGATTGTAACATCCTAGGATTTGAGGCCTCAGATAAAATACTCTTAAAAGGAATGATTGGACTACCCATATCACCAAGGTGCACCTCCTTTTCCGGGAACCCATCACTAAAGAACTCCATAGTTAAGCGTGCTTATCTTGGAGTAGTACTGGGATGGGTGACCTATCGGGAAGTTGATCCTGGCATGCGCATGAATGAGGACAAAAAGCGCAGCTAAGGCAAGTGGTGGTCTCTGGGGACAGTCATCATTCCTGAAACTCTACTAGAGCCTTGGGCAGTGGGCCCGGGCATTATAGCATAGTACTTGGCCACAAAATCTCAAGGAAAGAAATTGAAGTAGATTTAAGCAAGGTGGAAGCCATTTCTAAGTTACCACCTTCTACATCTATGATAGGGGTGAGAAGCTTTCTAGGACATTCAAAGTACTATCAGATATTCATTAAGGATTTTTCTAGTATCTCTAAACCCATGTCAAAAATGCTCGTCAAAGATGTTGTGTTCAATTTCACATATGAATGCCTTAAAGATTTTGAAACTCTGAAAAGCTCTTTAGTGACCACTTTGATTCTGCAGGATCCAGATTGCGAGCTTCCTTTTGAGGTAACATGTGACACAAGAGACTATGCCATTGGATTCATTCTTGGCCAAAAAAAAGACAAAGAGTACCATGTGATTTACTATGCAAGAAAAATGCTAGACGAAGCTCAAGTTAAATACACCATCATAGAAAAAGAAATGTTTGTAATAATGTTTACCTTTGACAAGTTCAGGTCCTACCTAATTGGATTAAAAGTTAAAGTTTACAAAAATCACAGAGCCCAAGTATCTCATGCAGAAGAAAGACACCAAGACCATGTTCTTGTGATGGGAACTATTGCTTCAAGAGTTAGATCATGAGATTATTGACAAAAAGGGGATTGAGAATGTGGTAGCTAACCACCTATCATGAATTGTTGTAGCTGATGACAACTCATTACTAGTAAAAAACAACTGAGATGAAGATCTGATGATGGATAGGCCATCAAGACTAAGGTACCATGGTTTTTTGATATATGTAACTACCTTGCATGCTAAAAATTGCCACCAGAAATCACATACAATGAGAAGAACAAGTTGTTTTCTGACTTGGAAAACTATTACTAGGATGATTTAATTTTGTACAAAACATGCACTGAGAATCTATGTTGTTGATGCATTCTAGAAGAAGAAGTGTCACATATCCTTCATGAGTGCCACTCTTCACCTTGTGTTGTGTATTTAGGCACAGAAAAATTGGCCTCTAAGATCTTGCAATCTGGCTTTAATGGGCCTACTCTATTTAAGGATGTGCATGTGTATGTCAAGACTTCCAAGGACTACCAACACACTGGAAATATTTCTCAAAGGGACGCCAATGTCATATTGGATCAAAGTTGAGATTTTTGATGTTTGGGGGATCAACTATATGTGTTCCTTCCCATCGTTAAGAAGAAATTAGTATATCTTGGTTGATGTAGATTGCATCTCCAAGTGGGTAACAACAATACTTACCCCCTCCTGTGATTCAAAATCTATGATGAAGTTGTTTGACAAGATCATATTTCCCAGATATGGAGTCCCACACACTGTCATTAGTGATGGGGGACCCCACTTTGTAGAAAGACAGTTTGTAGCACTGCTAAATAAATATGGAGTAAAACACAAAGTTACCACCCCTTACCACCCAAAAACCTCAGGCCAAGTCAAGGTTTCAAATAGGCAGATTAAGCATATTCTGGAAAAGATAGTTGGGAGGACCAGAAAAGATTGGTCAATGAAGCTTGATAATGCTCTATGGGCACAATGCACTTCCTACAAGACTCCTATAGGGAAAACCATCTACAAGTTAATATATGGCAAGGTGTGCCATTCCCTAGTTGAATTAGAGCACAAGGCATTTTAGGCAATCAAATCTTTGAATATGGACCCATGATTGGTGGGAAAGGAGAGGTTTTTACGATTACAAGAACTAGAGGATATTAGGCTCCATGCCTATGAAAAAGTAAGGATTATAAACAAACAACCAATGTGTGGCATGAAGCCCACTTAAAAAGTAAAGATGTGTCTGAAGGAGACAAGGTTCTCCTGTTCAACGCAAGGATATGAATTTTCTTCAGAAAGTTAAAATCAAGATGGTCATGACCCTTTATTGTGTTGAAGATATACCCATCAGGGATGATGGAATCTTTTAAATAAAAGATAATGACCTTCCCTATGAATGGACATAGTGTGAAAAGATATTATGAAGATGAAGCTTTCACCAGAAGGGTTGAGGTTCAATTGGATGAACCACCACTTGCACCACCTTAAAGGATGATGAAGCTACTTAAAGAGAGTCAAGATAAAGACTATGAATTAGCGCTTCTTTGGAGGCAACACAAATATGTCTTAGCCTATTTATCTGAATTCTAGCTTGTTTTATTTAGTTGGTCGCTAGATCTAACTAATGTCTATCCTATGCTTTATTTACTTTATTTTGTTTCCTAGTCTCTACTATACAAAGAACAAAGTTAGTGAGAAGGTAAGTCCTTTGCTGATGATGCAGGGACCATTGGCTCATGAAAAGTGCATTCAATTCAACCTAAACCAAACCATCGAGTCTATCTTTGATCTACCCAGCCATCAGATCTCCAAATCTATGGATCCGTCAGAAGACAAGAGCAAACTCACCATGGATAATGGCCTTGTTGTTAAACCAACAAAAGGCAAATGACTACATAAACCATCAAATGGCACCACCCTAGTGGGACCATCAGAAGGCATGGGTCATCATGTCATTGTATCACAAAGTGTGTGAATCCCTCAGATCAAGTGCTTGTCAAAGCATCAAATGGCTCACACTGTTGAAACCATCAGGTTTCTGATGAATGTGCATTCATTCGGGTTCAGTCACCATGTCTAGCCCAGTTTTGATTGCAATCTCATGTTTATTGACCATATCTTCTAACATTTGACTTGTTTTGGTTTAATCAAATTTATCCCTATTTTTATTGAATTTTTTCACCTTTGTGCAGGTCATTTTGGGAAATTGGGCCCACGAGCACTAAGTCCTATCTACTAAAAGTTGGCCCTCCTTCTTCATGCTGGTTTGATCACGATCAACCCTAAGAACCATGGCCTCTTCTCTCTGCCAATGACCGCGACCGCGATTACACAAAACCACGATCGCGGTTCCCTCAACCAACTAACATGCCCGCGGTCCTCTGCTACCCAAAACCGCGACCAAGCCTTGCAATACCGCGATCGCGGTGTCTGTGTATCACAATCGTGGCAAAACCAAGCCCATAATCTCACAACCATGACTTTTTCTTCCTGTAGTTTCTCCTCCCTCACCGTGTAGATCACGACCGCGATTCCAACAATCATGACCAACCCACATAATCACGACCTTCCTTTCCTTCCCCACTGTGGCCAGCCACACCTCAACGCTTCCTCACATAACCGCAATCGCAGTTCACTTGCCAACAACCGCGACCGCGGTGTAGGCAAGACCGCGGTCTGTTCTCCAAGAAACTGCGATTACAACTGCTCTTCACCAACAACCACGATCTGCAAAGATCGCGATCTGCAAAGATCGCGATCTGCAGGGCAACTAACTGCGGCCTGCAAGACACTGCAGACACATGTCCGTAATTTCAAGAATCATGACCACAACAAATCGTGACCTTCTGCTCCTCCCCACAAATCGCGACTGCGACTTCCACGACTCCATAAACCTCCTACTCATAATCACGACCTCTCATCTTCTCACCTGCAAATCACGACCTTTTGCTCCTCCCCACAAACCGTGACTGAGGTAGGGTCATGCCTGCGGTCTGCTTCCCTTCACCTCCATAGAACCTACCACCATATCTTCACCTACACCCATAAACAACATCTAGCCTCCACCTCAAGCTATAGATGGATGATGCCTCTACAACCAAGGCCAACAAGCCTTCCTCAACGAAACTGCAACCTCTTCCTGCCACCTCCCAACCACCTGCTACCTGCTCCTCACGGCTCACACCCTAACTGTGACCTGCTGACAGAGAAGAATTGTGACCAAGAACCACGACCAACAAGAAACTAAGAACAAAAATTGTGATGTGTTGTCAAATAGCTGAGGTCGCGAAAGTAAGTCGGTGCCAGCCTGCCTATAACTAGAACACGACCCCAACCATTTAAGCATCATCTCCAGATGTCGTTAGGCAGCGGGGTCGTTCTCATCCTAAAGAGATGATCTCCATAGCCAAGAGCCTACCTCTGTGGTGGTCTTGCGCCCCGTTCACCCAGATCTAAAGTGGAAACTCAGATCTACAAGACACTCCATCCATATCTAGATCTAGATCTAGATCTAGGTCTAGATCTATTGCATCTACGTCGTTCCTACACCGCCATCACATCCATGAGCTGATCCTCCTACTGCGAGCGAGGATTACAAGAAGAAAGAGAAGGTGGAGAGAGAAGATCTACCCTATCTGCCGTGGTGTTCTTCCCTCCTCATCCAGATCTGCCCCGATGTTGTGTAGAAGACCATTTCTCCAGTGAGCTGCAATCATCTTATTCACCATGCTCATGGTGGAATCTTTTCTCTCTTGGTTTTCTTGTTTCTCTCATCATGAGTGAGTAGTTTCCTTTCACTGGGATGTGGGGACTAGTCCCACTTCTCATGCTTTCATGTCTTTTCATTAAACATTCCATGACATGTATATAACTTTTCATTTCATTGTTAATCGTTGATGTGTGCTTGTGGATTGATCACCTGCTTGCATTTATCTTGTTCGTTTCTTACATTGCGAGAACTTCAATATGTAGGTTTTGAATGTCGATTAATGTGGTTGACTCCCTGATGAGAAATCGGATGGTATTCCCTGAAGTAATAAGTGTGTGACCCATGAGGTGATGAGACATCTAGCCCACGATGATGCTTCTGTGTGCCTGACGCCCACACGGGGGGCCCACATCTTCATTTGGAAATATGTATCTTCGAAGCAGTAAGTATGTGATCTGGATGGTGATGAGACATCTGATACCTAAGGTGATGCTTACACAAACCTGACGCCCGTATGGGGAGTTTTCCAGTAGCTCTATTTGGATAGTTATATCTTGCCTGGATGTTTGTGAATGGATGTGTTTGCATATGTAGTGGCGGTGAAACCCAGGACCATCCCAGTGATTCCCATCATTAATCTTTAATCAACTTTTAATCCTACTCTTTACTTTCCTATAATTAGCTTAATTAAACTCAAATCAATCTTTGTTCTAAATATTAGTCTTGATTCAACTAGATTCGACTAGTAAAAGATTCTTAAAAATGTTGTCCCTTAAAATTCGATCCTCAACTATACTGCGATAAGACTCGTCCACTTGCGGGTGGTATTATTGCACAAGGTTTTGGTTAAAAACTCAGGGATTTTAGCCCTGGGTGAGTTTGTTAGTGCGATAATAGACCACGTCAAATTCTGGCGCCGTTGTTGGGGACAACATAATCAGTTAGTAAAACCTAGTTCTATTAAGGCTAATCTAGGAATTTTATTTCACCTTTTGATACAATCGATCATAAATACTTGAATTTAGTTTTACTCAGTCCATCTTACTACCAAAATATCTTTCCATCCTAGGTACCCACAAAGTCTAGTGTATGCACCGTTCAGACAGTCCCAGACTCTCTTTTAGCTTTGACCCTGAGATAGACAGAACCTTTCATCATCAGAACAGAGAGAACCAAGCAAGAATGGCTCAAGAGGAGGAAATTGGTTGAAGGGTAGCTCAATCCCTTAATGCGCAAAGAGATAGGCTTATGCAAGAAGCCCAAGCGGCAATTCAAGAAGAAATCCAAGCATCCCAAGAAGTAGCTCAACAAGTTGAGTTATAAAAGGACCTTAGAGAATTCTCGATCCCTAAAGCTACTGACGTTCATCACCCAATTCAACCTCTTCCCATCAACACTCCAAATTTTGAGATAAGAGCACATTGGGTTACACTACTTCAGAATAGCCCTTTCTATGGTAAACAAGGAGAAGATAGTCAAGAACATCTTCTGAGGTTGATAGATCTATGTGCTATGAAAAATCAAAATGGAGTCACTGATGATACCATCAGACTCCGTCTCTTCAAATACTCTCTTACTGATAGAGCCTTGAGTTGGTATAACTCCTTGCAATGCGAACCCATTACCACTTGAGAACAACTTCAAAATGTTTTTCTAGAAAAGTTCTATCCTCCTTATCTCACTTATGAAATCAGGGGACGTATAACTCAATTCGCTCAGGTCCCTGGACAATCCCTAGCTGAAGCATGGGAAAGATATAAAGAGCTCCTACGCAAGTGTCCACACCATGGCATTCCTAAGAATTAACTCATTGAAATCTTTTATAGGGGTGTGGATGATGATATCAAGAAATTTTTAGACTCCTTGTCTAGAGGAAACTTCATGCATCAAAGTTATGATAGCGCATGGAAAGTTGTCACCCTTGGAGCTGAAAACCAATCCAACTGGGGTAGACCTGTAAGTAAAGGAGTGTTGAAGGTTGCTATGGCAGAAGCTACTCCTGAGTACAAGTCTATTGCTGAGTCTCTAAAGCTTCTAGTCGCCAAACAAGACCAAATTGAATCATCTTTTGCCGCCTATGAAAGAATATGTTCGCCCCCTCGACAACAAGAACAAGTTAAGTCAGCTTCACTATTCTGTGAAGCATGTAAAGGCACTGATCATTCTACTCTAGCCTGTAATATCCTCTATGATGTTGTTCTGGGTAATACTTGTAACCATGGAGATAATGGTCAAATGGAAAGTCTGCATGCTATGAACACTATCCCTGGACAAGGATACTATAACCCGAATCAGAGCAGGAACCATCTGAGTTTTCAATATGGAAATCCGTTAGGAGCAGAAAACTCATGACAACTTGGTTCAAATAATCAACAACGAGACCCACAAAGATTCCAGTATAACCAACAAAAAATAATTAGAAACTAAGGGAATTATAGGGGTAACTTTTAGAACAAGAACTACAACAATTATCAGAATACCTCTTAGTTCCAGAATCCCAACCAAGTCCCTTACCAGAATCAATGACAAGGGCAACAAGCCGGTCCCATCTCTCCCGATGACAAATTGTCAGCTATTGAGAAGATGCTGCAATCACAGAAGACTATGATAGCTAACTAACAAGCCCATCAGAAGGATATTGAATCTCAACTAGCTCAACTTTCAGCTAGCCTCAAGCACCTGCTGGAACTTTCACTGGCCAACCATAGAACAATCCTAAGCATCTTGAACAACTGAAGGCTGTTACCACTAGGTCCGGGAAAGAATACTCTTGACCCCCATGCCAAGATACCGATAGTACTAACAATCGATGATGACTTTGTGAATGTCCATGACTCTATAATACTGGAGTCTCAACTGAAGGAACCACCAACCGCTGATAAGACAGACAAAGCAAGATTGGAGGAACCATTTGCTGCAGAGGCAAAAGACACACCTGAGCCGGATGTGCCAGTGTACAAGCCTCGTCCTCCTTTCCCATCTCATTTGAAGCAGACCAGGCTTGACACACATTTCAAAAAGTTCAAGGAAGCTATGAAGAAGCTTCATGTTGATATTCCCTTTCTTGATGCTCTGGCTGAGGTACCAGCTTGGATGAAGTACTTGAAGTCTCTTCTCATAAGGAAATATATAACTGAAGAATATGAGACGGTGAAGTTAGCAACAACTACTTCTGATATTATTTAGAGCAAGATGCCCAAGAAGCAGAAAAACCCAGGATCCTTTGGGATCTCATGCCTTATCGGTGATTCTTCATGTAAGAAGGGGTTGGCCGATCTCGGTGCTAGCATCTCTATCATGCCACTTAGTGATAAATTTATATTTATCCCTTTATTTACATCTTTTAGATATCTTTCTAGGATTGTTTTATTATTTATCTTATTCATTATGTTATTAATTGCATTAATTTGGAATTTATATTTATTTAGAGTTTTAAATAAATTTGCTTTTTTTGTAGGAAAATAGATCATGAGTAAATTCCCCTAGAAGATATTTTTACACAAATTCCCACAGTCTGACTTCAGTATATACCTTTCACAAAAATTGGTATAACGCCCACATCCCAAGGCGGAATTGAATGTGTAAGTATGCGTTGGAAAGAGAATTCAATTATCTACAGGAAAAATATATTTTTGGACCACTTACAAATTTATGACGGGCCCAAAAATATGCTTGAAATCGCTGTTCTGATAAATTACTGCAGAAAGAATGTAAAGCAATCAATTGTTTCCTCTATTGACTAGATTCAGAATGTTAGCAGCCGCCGCCGACCATTTCTTTTGCCCTAAACATAAGGTATGCCCCCCTCCTTCTACTATAAAAGGAGGGGAACTTTCTCCTCATTGGAGCATCTTGGATTTTACTTTTGTACTGGCATTCTCGGAGCTCTTATTTCTTGTATTCTTCTTCTAGTTCAAAAATAAAGTAGCCTTGCACCTCTATTACATGTTATTTTCAATTCTGTTATTCCGTTGTGTTTAGATCTAGTTCTTTCTATTCTCCTCCTCCCCTCTTTTGAGAAATCGAGCAAGGTAGGAAGAGACAACCATCTTCATTGCCTCTAACTGAGGATCAGTAGTCGTAAGACTCGAAGATGGCTAGATCACTTCCTTCCTCCATCTCCCCTTGCTCCTTCTCCATGAGTGAGTAGCTCTTTATTGAGGCGAGGGGAATAACCCCTTATCCATGGCTCTCGGTTTTTCCTTAAACAATTCTAGATGGCCTTTGAGATTGATAACTAGTTGATATATCAAAGTGATTAATTGGTAATATCAAAAGTTAATCCAAATGGATATGACCTTGGAAGCTTGGGTTTAGAACGACAATCTCAATCGCATAAGAGTTTTGAAACGGTCACATATTTTCTCTTTTTAGGATGATGAACTAAGAAACATGAGCACTAGGACCAATGAGCTCATGTGGAAATCATATTTAGTGGATTTTTAATTCACTTGCCTTCATCGAACCCGTCATTTAAGGATTAATCATTTGCCTAGGCTAAGGTGGTGAAAACCCCAAGAGCCTCGATTTTCTCCCTTTGATTTCAACCTTCGTTGATTTGCTTTCTTTACTTCTAGTCTTTTCCATTCACAATAGTCTATTTGTGTTAACAATTGTTTGTTTATTTTCCTTGTGGCAGGGGCAAAATAAATTCTTGTTATTATATTGTTACTTTATGTTTATTTATTATTGTAGTGTAATCAACCAAACCCCCATTCTGACTTTTACATTCTCGTTCAAAATCTGAAATACCAAAAACAAATAAATTTGTTTTCAAACAATTGTCTTAAGAAGAAACAATTTTAAAAAGTTATCCTTTGGGATTTGACCCTTTCTATACTAACCTTAACTGGAAAGTTAAAAGGTTTAAATTCTAGGATTAAAAATCTTAGTGATTGATGTGTTAAGCGATGCATATCAATTTGACGCCATTGCTAGGGACAATGGATTGTTTTCTCGAACCCCCAAAATTTTTTGAAAAATGTTTTTTTCCTTTAGTATTGCCTTTCGAGTAACATTCCAGAAGTGCTACTCCTCCTTCTACTGAGTTTCCATTTTGGCAGTATGTTTTTTCTGCACAAGATTAACTACTTCATTTGTGCATGCGATGCCCAAACGTTGATTTTTAATCGTTTGATCCAGAAATAGAAAGGACTTTTCATTGTTTAAACTGTCAAAATATAGCAAGAATGAATGAATAAGAAGTCACTCGTAGGATTGACCAAGCTCTCATAGCTCAAAGAGAGTTCATCCAAGCTGAACAAGCAGAAAGAGAAGCCACTTTACGAGCAGCCTATAGGGATGAACAAGAAACCATGGAAGCCGATAAGAGGGAAACCGAAAGGCAAAAACAATTAAAGGACTTTTATATTCCCAAAACTTCCTACGCACAACATTCGATCATACCTCCTGACATCATTGCTCCTCAATTTGAGATCCAAACCCAATGGATCACGATGATGCAAGCCAACCCCTTCTCAGGCAACAATGGGGAAAGTTGCCAAGATCACCTTCAAAGGTTCATTGACCTTTGCTCTCTGAACAAACTTCCATGCATCTATGAAGATGTCATCCACCTTAGATTGTTCAAGTATTCCCTCTCCAGTCAAGCTAGTAGCTGGTAAGACACTATGGAGAGTGAAGAACATATCACAACTTGGGGAGTTCTACAAAACAAGTTTCTCGAGAAATTTTACCCCCCTTCTCTCACCTATGAACTCAGGGGTCAAATCACTCACTTTTCCATGTCCCCAGGAGAGTCTTTAGGAGAAGCCTGGAAGAGGTTCAAAGACTTACTTAGGAAGTGCCCCCACCATGATATCTCTCAAGCCCAACTCATAGAGATCTTTTACCATGGTGTTGATGATGATACCAAATTCTTTCTCGATTCCTCATCTGGAGGAAAATTTTATGCATCAAAGTTTGACTAGTGCATGGGAAGTAGTCAAACAGGCTTCTGAAACAAGGGCTAGAAGAGAAATTTGTGGAATCCTTAAGGTATCCAAGGTAGAAGTTAATCATGATATCCAAAGCATAGCAGAAAGCCTCAAATTAATTGCCTTAAAATAAGATCAGTTAGAGTCATCCCTAGGCACTCTTAGGGAGTCACCCCAACAAATAAAATTCGTGGACTCTCTTTGTGGCATTTGTCAAGGATATGACCACACCACCCTCCACTGTCAATATCTCTACAACATGCCCATGCAAACCGAAATGGGACAACATCCATAAGACCTCAATTCGATCCATACCATACTAGTCCAAGGTTACTACAATCCCAACCAAACTAGAAGCCACCATGGTTTTCAATATGGGAACCCTTCAGGTACTGAGAACTCTAGCCAACTCCAGACCCAATAAAGGCCTCCTTACCGTCAAGGTAACAATCGACCACCACCTGGATTCCCATACAACAAACAAAGGAACTTTGGAACCCAAGGAAATTACTGAGGAAATCATCCAACTTAACCACCATATCAAGGACAACAATTTCAAAACATAAACCTTCCCCCTAAAAACCTCAATCAACCACCTCCTCAACCAAATGTTCCTACCCCTACCCCCTCATATGACGAAAGAATAGAATCCTTGGAGAAAATCAACATTGCCCAACAAGCTCATCAAAAGGTGATTGATGCCCAACTCGCTCGTCTATTTTCCCAACAGAAACCTCCTATCGGCCATTTTGCTGGGCAGCTTGAACCCCACCCTAGGCATATAGAACAACTTAAGGCTGTCACTACCAGATCTGGCCTTGCCACAGAAGAAGAAGGAAGTTCCTCCATTATAGATTTTGACCAACGGGGTGATGAAGAGGTTGTTGTTGTCCCTCAAGCGCTGAGATTACCTCCCTCACAATAAGAGAGTCATGTATATAAGCTGTTTGTACCTTTTACAGGTCGGATGAAGTATACCCAATTAGACTCTAGGTTCAACAAATTCAAGGAAATTATGAGAAAGTTATGCATCAGCATCCCACTTTTGGATGCTATAACTGATCTACCTGAATGGAAAAAATTCTTCAAAGCCCTTTTAAACTGTAAGCGCACTATCGAGGAATCTGAAATGGTAAAATTGGCCAGAACTACATCATACATCATCCAAAGTAAAATTCCAAAGAAACACAATGATCCAAGATCTTTTGGGATCACTTGTTCTATCGGTGACTCTACCAGCCATTTAGGCCTAGCTGATCTTGGAGGTAGTGTGTCCATCATCCCTTTGAGCATGTGTAGAAGGTTTGGTCTAACTGATGCTAGACCAACTCCAATGCATATTCAACTTTTAGACTATTCCCTTACCAAGCCTCTTGGCATTATTGATGATGTGCCAGTCAAGGTCGAAAATTTCTATATCCCTTGTGACTTTGTGGCACTTGATATTAAAGAAGACACTCACTACCCTTTCATCTTTGGTCAGCCATTCCTCACCACGGCCAGGGCCCTCATCGACGTTGAGGCAGGACTTCTCACACTAAGAGTGGGAACTGAGTTCATAAATATTCAAGCCTCTGGGGTAACATGAAGTACACCCAGGAGGAAGAAGTCTATTTCCTTGAATGCATGGACCAGTTCAATAAGATGCAACAACATTTCCTTAATTCTGAACCACCACATGTGATCGAAACCCGAATTTCTCTGGTAGACAATCAAGTTGCTACTCAAACTGGCCCAGTCAGTCCTATCAAGTTGGACATTTACCCTCCCACTATTCATATTGTGGGTACAACCAACATCACCACTCAAAAAGTTCCTCTCCCACAACCCTCTCACCCATCTATGATCACACCCATTTCCTCTCCTCCCTCTCCCTTTGACGAACCACTCTATGATAATCACCAAACGTCTTTTGAGCCACTACTACATATCACTACCCAAGTAGTGCAACCAAATGTCATGGATGGATACTCTGACTATCATCCCAACCCCCATTGACACTAGTGGACAGCATATAATCAAACAACTACAATTCAGTCAAAATAATTCATCTTATAATAATTATCCTTATACAAATGAGATTCAATATGACTGTTCTCCACCATATGTCAAACCATGGGGACCTAACCATCTTGATTTCAATTTTTATCCTTGGTATACTGATGTACGCCAAGCCATTTAGGATACATTTCAAGACACACAAACAAAGATGATGGAGTGGTTCCGAGGAAATCAACCAAGTCACTACCACAACCATGCCTCCTCCTCCACTCCTCCACCGCCATACTATCTGCCACTGTCGTGATTCTCTTCCCTCCATCTCAGGTTTTGATTTTAATCGGAATGAGCAAAAATCTAAGTTCGGGGTGGAGGTGGGTGGCATGTTTCTATTGGACCCCCTTATCTTTTTATTCTGTAATTATTTCTACCCTTTTTTTTGGTTTTGCATATAGTTTCTTTGTTCATGGCCATTATCTAGTCGGTCATGTTTTTATTTCTTTTGTTGTAAAATGGCATTTATTTAGTCGGCCAATATGAATAGATGTTTATCATGGTACCCCTTTGGATTTAGTAAATCTTATGCAAAAATTATTACAAATTGCCATGTCTGAAACCACCATGTCACCTATGACCCCTAATAACATCACTCCTCGGAATAGTTGGCAAGTCATAAGGAATCGATCAGAACCAAGCATAATTTTCCCTATATTTAAGAAATAGATTATCTTGTTATAAAATGTGTATGATGTGATTTATAGAAATACTCTAACTAGAGTAATGACACTCTCTGACAAAAAAAAATTGAAAGTTATAAGCACAAGAACATCTCTTCCTTCCCTCTATTTTTTTTCTAAAAAAGAGAAGCAAAGAATCACCACGAGACAAAAAATTAAGTTCAGGGTGGCATGCTTCCCAAAATGAAAACTCCATACCCCACAAAGGGGCGTACCATCAAAAGATGCCAAAAGTGCACATGAAAAAATTGTGACTAATGTAGCCACAACTCCATAAATTGATATCCCAAGTCGAATAGAGGACGGATCAATATATTTTCATCACTTCTTTCTTTGTTTTCACACCCCCAAATTCGTCCTATTTGTGTGAAATAACTAAAAAAAGAGTAATAAAATTTGAGAGTGTCAAAGCCAAAAGTAAGACGATGCATATTTTTTTATAAATTCCTATTTTAGAAGCTAGATTTGATAATTGTTTTGATAGGGAATATAGAATTTTATGCTATGTGGTTCTAGGAGTTTGGGTCGCTTGGCCAAAATTTGGAGGTGAGGACTGTAGTGATGTTATTAAGTTGAGGATGGCATATCGGGAGTATAAATTGGACTATATTTGTGATTTTATTTGCTTGAGGACAAGCAAAGATTCAAGTCCAAGGTATTTTGATAAATGTATATTTATCCCTTTATTTACATCTTTTGGATATCTTTCTAGGATTGTTTTGTTATTTATCTTCTTCATTTTATTATTAGTTGCATTAGTTTGGAATTTTATATTATTTAGATTTTTAAATATATTTTCTTGTTTTTTTGTAGGAAAATAGCTCATTAGTAAATTCCCCTAGAAGATATTTTTGCACAAATTCCCACAGTATGACTTCAGTATATACCTTTCACCAAAATTGGTCTAACTATGACATACCAAGGCATAATTGAATGTGCAAGTATGCGTTGGAAAGAGAATTCAATTATCTACAGGGAAAACATATTTTCGGACCGTTGTTAAATTTATGACTAGCCCAAAAATACGCTTGAAATATCTGTTTTGGGAAATTACTACAGAAAGAATGCAAAGCAATCAATTGTTTCCTCTATTGACTAGATCCAGAATGTTAGCAGCTGCCGCCGGCCATTTCTTTTGCCCTAAATCTAATGTATACCCCCCTCCTTCTCCTATAAAAGGAGGGGAACTTTCTCCTCATTGGAGCATCTTGGTTTTTCACTTTTGTTCTAGCATTCTCAGAGCATCTTATTCTTGTATTCCCGTAGTTCAGCAATAAAGTAATTTTATTTCTTGAAGCATTGTTCATTCTTAGATTGTTCCTCGACTCTTTTATTCCACTTTATATCTAGAACAATATTTCCCCTTCCTTTAGTTCTGGAGCAAGGAATTAAGAACTTGACCATTTAATTGTCTCTAGCATAAGAATTAATTTCCTATTTTGGGCTAGACTATGGCCAAGGTACTTTCTTCCTCCGTCTCCCCCTTATCCTCAACTATAAGTGAGTAGTTCTATATAGAGGCAAGGGGAATAGCCCCTTAGATATGATTTGATCAAATTATATTTAATCGATTCACTTAGACGGCGATTGGTTTATTAAATCGATAATCTAGCAAAGTAATTACTCGCTTAGATTCATATGTTAACCCGAATGGAAATGACCATGCAAATCTGGGTTTAGAATGATTAAACCAATTCACATAGAGATTTTTATGTGACCACATATTTATCTCTTTTTAGATGATGAACCAGGAAACATGAGCACCAGGACCAATGGGCTCATGTGGAGTTCGTCTTTTGTGTTTCTTTTGTGATTTACATGCCTTCACCTATTGTCGATTAATAGTTAATTCACGTTCTTATCATGGCTAAGGTGGTGAAAACCCCTAAAGCCTCGATTCTCTTCCTTTGATTTCAATCACCGACAATCTCATTTGTCTTAGTTTTTAGTCTTTTCAATTCACAATAGTTTCTCATGTTAACAACAATCTTTGTTTACCTTTTTGCAGGGCAAATAAAATTCTTGTTCAGTGCTTCTTTAATTTCTATAATTTTGTTTCTTAGTGTATTCAATCATCACCCAAACCAACTTTTACTTTCTATTCTAAATCTGAAAATAAAAAAAATAATAAAATAAGTTATTTAAATAATTGTGTTTTTTAAGAAACAATCTTTAAAAGTTGTCATTTATGATTCAACCCTTTCTATACTAGCCTTAACTGGAGAGTTAAAATAGTTAAACTCTAGGATTAATAATCTTAGTAATTGGTGCGTTAAGCGAAGCATATCACTTAGCCTTTGCAAGAGGCTAGGGTTTGCAGAACTGCTTCCAACTGGCATGACCATACAGCTTGCAGACAATTCTATGACTCTTCCATTGGGAATCATTAAAGATGTCCCAGTCAAGGTAGGAAAAGACTCTTATGTCCCATGTGACTTTGTCATCATGAACATAAAGGAATATTCCAGATACCCTCTTATCTTTGGTCGTCCTTTCCTTGCCACTGCAAGAGCTCTGATTGATGTTGAAGTAGGAACCTTGCTTCTCAGACTAGGTAAAGAAACCCTCGAGTTTAAAGTTTTTGAAAGCATGCGAAGACTAAGCATGCAGGAAGAAGTCTACTTGATTGATTGCATAGAGAAAATGTCACTCCTCACACTAGAGGAGTATGAACAACATGATCCTTTAGAAGTGACTCTTACAAACCTGTCAGCTGACAAATCCATTGACGAACAAGTTAAAGATTGTGTTCTTCACCTCAACATTGTCGAAGAAGTTCCACAAGCCAAATTCGAGGAACTCAAGGTTGTGAACGCAACTGAAGAGCCATGAGAGAAGCCTGAAGCCCTTGAATTGAAGCCCTTGCCTGAGGGACTGAAGTATGTGTTTTTGGATGATCTCAAGGTCAGCCCAGTTATTATAAATTCTGATCTAACGGCTGAACAAGAAGGTAAACTCCTAAAAGAATTAAAAGAAAGAAGGAAATCTATCGGCTATAAGATGAGTGATCTCACCAGGGTCAGTCAAGCACTTTGCATGCATAAGATCCCTATGGTGGAAGACCACAAGCCGACTATTGAACATCAACTAAAGATTAATCCAAATATGAAGGAAGTAGTCCACCGTTAAGTCATTAAATTGCTCACTACCGGCATCATCTACCCTATTTATGACTCTCCATGGGTGAGTCTAGTACATGTTGTCCCAAAGAAAGGTGGCACTACTATGATATAGAATGAAGATAATGAACTCATCCCCACTCAAACAGTTACCAGGTGGAGGATGTGTATCGACTACAGGAAGTTAAACAAGGCCACCCGCAAATACCATTTCTCTATGCCTTTTCTAGATCAAGTTTTAGAGCGAGTGGCTCACCAAGAATATTTTTTCTATCTCGATGGTTACTTTAAATTCTATCAAATTCCTATACATCTAGATGACCAAGAGAAAACTACTTTTACTTGCCCCTTTGGAACCTATGCGTTCAGAAGGATGCCATTTGGACTTTATAATGCTCCTGCCACTTTCCAACACTGTATGACAACCATATTTGTTGGACTCACTAAAATCATTATGGAAATTCTCATCGAAGATTTCTCTGTATATGGGGATTCATATGACTCATTCCTGAAGCACCTCTCCCTGGTCTGCAAATGATGTGAAGAAGCACATCTTGTGATAAATTGGGAGAAATGTCACTTTATGGTAAAAGAAGGCATTGTCCTTGGCCATAGGGTCAGTAACAGAGGAATTGAAGTGGACAAGGCCAAGATCAAAGTGATCTCCAAACTCTCTATCCCAACCAATGTAAGAGAGGTTCGTGCCTTCCTTGGTCATGTAGGCTTTTACAGAAGGTTTATCAAAGATTTTTCCAAGATAACCGAGCCTATGACCAACTTGTTACTAAAGGATGCTGATTTCCATTTTGATGAAGAATGCATCAAAAGTTTCAACAACCTGAAGCATGATCTTAAAACAACGCCCATCATCCGAGCTCCATATTGGGATCACCCATTTGAAATTATGTGTGATGCCAGTGATTTCATAGTCTGTTCCATATAGAAAAGAAACATCATGTCATCTACTATGTATCAAAGACCCTTAACGAAGCTTAGAGGAATTATGCAACTACTGAGAAGGAACTCCTAGTAGTCGTGTATGCCTTTGACAAGTTTAGATCCTACCTCATTGGTTTGAAGGTTGTTGTCTATACAGATCATGCTGCTATTCGTTACCTCCTGAAAAAGAAAGATGCAAAACCTAGGCTGATAAGATGGATTTTCCTCTTGCAAGAATTTGATTAAGAGATTAGAGATAAGAAAGGTACATAGAATGTTGTAGTACACCACCTCAGTCGTATCCACACTCTAGAAATTGAAAATATCCCAATTAACGACTCTCTTCCAAATGGCTAGCTCATGAAATTCTCGGAAGCTACTCCTTGGTACTCAGACTATGTGAATTACCTTGCAACTAGTGTCATCCACCCTGAATGTACTGGCAATGCATTGAAGAAATTCATGTGTGATGTGAGGCAATATCACTAGGATGAGTCATACCTCATTAAGCTCTATGTTGATGGTCTCTATAGACGTCGTATAGTTGAGGAAGAAGCACATCTTGTTTTAGAGAAATGCCACTCATGCCCAGTTGGAGGCCATATGAGTTCTAAGAAAACCGCTTTGAAGGTTTTGCAATGTGGTTTCTTTTGGCCAACCATATCCAGAGATGCCTATAACTTTGTTTTGTCATGTAACAAGTGTCATAGGATAGGTAACATAATGAAACGAGATGAGATGCCACTTAAGATATAGCAAGAAGTCGATATTTTTGATGTTTGGGGAGTGGACTACATGGGTCCATTCCCATCCTCGCATGGATTCTTCTACATCCTGGTTGTAGTTGATTATGTCTCTAAATGGGTAGAGGTCATACCAACTGTAACTAGCAATTCCAAACCTATCATCAAAATGTTCAAAGACATCATATTTTCCCATTTTGGAGTCCCACACACTGTGATATCTGACGAAGGTTCTCATTTTTTGGAAAGAAGCTTTGAAGTGTTGTTGAGAAGATATGGTGTAACACACAAGGTAGCCTCCCCCTACCACCCACAAACATGTGGGTAGGTAGAGGTTTCAAACCGTCAACTCAAAGCTATCCTGGAAAAGACAGTAGGATGCAACCAAAAGGATTGGTCAGTGAAAATCAATGACACTTTATGGGCCTACCGAACCGCGTTCAAAACTCCTCTTGGAACAACACCCTTCAGACTCATCTATGGAAAATCATGTCACCTGCCCGTGGAACTGGAACATGAAGAATGGTGGGCAATAAAACAGCTGAATTTTGACATTAAGAAAGTTGGAGAAGCTAGGTTTCTGCAACTTCAAGGGTTAGAAGAACACCAGATGATAGCCTATGAGAATGAACAAATCTACAAGGAACATATGAAACTTTGGCATGATGGTCATCTGAAGAGGAAGGACATTCAAGTGGGAGACCAAGTTCTTCTCTTCAACTTGAGACTGAGGTTATTCCCAGGGAAACTCCATTCTCGATGGTCTGGACCATACATTATCAAGAGCATCTTCCCACATGGTGCTTTTGTTTTATGGGGTGAAAAGTCAGGTGATTTTGTGGAAAATGGCCAACGCTTGAAGAGATATTTCACCACAACTGATACTAGCATTGATGAATCAATGAATCTTTCCAAACCAACATATCTACTAGAAAATTGAAGGAATCACGTCGAGCCATCGACGTAAAACAAAGGTGCTTGTCGGGAGGCAACCCAATCAATAATTTTGTTTTTAATTTTAATTTTGAATTAAAACTTTTCGTTTATTTTGTTATTTTACTTTTTAGGAAATTTTGCACCTGGTAGACAATGCATCGCAAGATGCAGCCTTAAGTTCTGATAGTTTCCATTTTTGAAATTTCAGATGGAGGACCCGTCGCCAAAAGGAATGCAACCACATCTGGTGGACCAACCAGCACGAGTTTTCCCCTCCATCTCGAATTTAGAGTTTGCTTGGGATGAGAAAATTTCAAAGTTTCGGGTGGAGGGTGGGTGGTACGTACTTTAATTTCCACCCACTCCTATCTATTTCAGACTTAAGATTTCATCATTGCAATTTTGAGAAAAATTTTCAAAAATTTTCAAAAATTGAAGTTTCCAAAGTAGTTTGTATAGAAACTTGATGAAGTTTTGATGCTTTTTGTTTTAATCAAAGCATTTATATAGCCAGATATCTCATTTTTTCCATGCAATTTTGAATCATTATACCTTCCTTATTCCAAGCAAAGCCTCAAGGGGGACAATTTCTGAAACTAGCCAATGGTAAGAAATCACCGTGTCAAGCTTATGAATCCTAACATCATGATCAATAAAAATGGTAAGCATTTGTTGAACTGAGACAGATCAAACACATTGTGCTTCCTAACCGACTATGTGGAACAATAGCATGGAAACTCCACCAGAGCCTCATCAAGTCATTATTTGAGCAGAGTACGATAAGGAGAACAACTCGATGCACTGAATTGTAAATCAAGTTGCATTCTGATCTGAACTCTCTTCTATACTTCTTCCACCATCTTCTTACCCCTCCATCCATAAAAAAGAAACAAAAATAGCAAAAATAGTGACAAATACTAAGTTAGGGGTGGCACACCTCCTCCCTCTTTATTCACGTCTTTCATACCCCTCACTATGTAATAGGGGTGTATCACCAAGAAAATATGCTAATGTGCACACAAAAATGCAATCTCGAGTCGAATAGAGGAGAGATTCGCACACAAAAAATCCAATCAATGAAATTGCAACCATATAATAAAAATCTCAAGTCGAATAGAGGAGATATTTATTTCTTCCTTCCATACCCCCCATCACTCCCTTTTCCACCTAAAGGCACAATGAATGCCTCCCTCATCCTAAAAAACACCAGTGTTAGATCAGGTGCACACTTGTCATTTTTTGGGTATCTCTGGATTCTTACAAAACTCTTAGACATGCTTGATGTTGGAAAAAGTGGAGAGGAAGTGTGATTGAGAAATGAACTCAGGAATGAAGATATTGTAAGATGTGCTCAGTGGTCTCAAGAAGTTGAGATGCTTAGTCATACAAAGTAGAGAAGAAAAAATCGTGATATGAAGATGAGGCAATCACACGAGGAAAGTATTCATTGGAGACTATTTAAGATTGTGTTACTCGAGGATGAGCAACGTTTAAGTTTGGGGTATTTTGATGAATGTGCATTCACCCAGGTTCAGTCACCATGTCTGGCCCAGTTTTGATTGCAATCTCTAATTTATTGACCATATCTTCTAACATTTGACTTGTTTTGGTTTAATCGAATTTATCCATTTTTTTTTATTTTTTTGCACCTTTGTGTAGGTCATTTTGGGCACTTGGGCCCACGAGCACCAGGGCCCATCTGCTAAACGTTGGCCCTCCTTCTTCATGCTGGTTTGATCACGATAAACCCTAAGAATCGTGACCTCTTCTCTCTGCCAACGACCATGACCGTGATTACACAGGACTGCGATCGCGGTTCCCTCAACCAACTAACGTGCCAACGGTCCTCTGCTACCCAAAACTGTGACCAAGCCTTGCAGTACCGCGATCACGGTGTCTGTGAATTGCGACCGCGACAAAACCAAGCTTGTGATCTCGCAATTGTGACCTGGTCTGCCTACGGTTTCTCCTCCCTCACCGTGCAGATCGCGACCTCCATTCCAACAATTGTGACCAACCCACATAATCACAACCTTCCTTTCCTTCCCCACCGTGGCCAGCCACACCTCAATGCTTCCTCACATAACTACGACTACGGTTCACTTGCCAACAACCATGACTGTAGTGTAGGGAAGACCACGGTCTGTGCTCCAAGTAACCACAATTACAGCTGCTCTTCACCAACAACTGCGATCTGCAAAGATCGCGACCTGCAGGGAAACTAACCACGACCTCCAAGACACCGCGGACACATGTCCATGATTTCAAGAACCATGACCACAAAAAATCGCGACCTTCTGCTCCTCCCACAAATCGTGATTGCGACTTCTGCAACTCCATAAACCTCCTGTACATAATCGCGACCTCTCATCCGCTCACCTGCAAATTGCAACCTTCTACTCCTCCCCTCAAACTGTGACTGCAGTCGACTATAATTGTGACAGAGGTAGGGTCAAGCCCACGGTCTGCTTCCCTTCACCTCCACAACACCTACCACCATGTCTTCACCTACGCCCATGAACAGCAGCAAGCCTCCGCCTCAAGCTGTGAAAGGATGATGCCTATGCAACTAAGGCCAACAACCCTTCCTCAACAGAACTACAACCTCTTCCCACCACCTCCCACCACCTGCTATCTGCTCCTCACGGCTCACACCCTAACCGTGACCTACTGGAAGAGAAGAATCATGACCAAGAACCGTGACCAGTGAGAAACCATGACCAAAAACCACGATCTGCTGTCAAATAGATGAGGTCAAGAAAGTAAGTCGGTGCTAGCCTGCCTATAAATAGAATGCGACCCCCAACCATTTGAGCATCATCTCCAGATGTCGTTAGGTAGCAGGTCCATCCACAGCCTGAGGAGACGATCTCCACATTCAAGAGCCTATCTCCGTGGTGGTTTTGCACCCCATTCACCCAGATCTAAAGTGGAAACTCAGATCTGCAAACCACTCCATCCAGATCTAGATCTAGATCTAGATCCAGGTCTAGATCTGTTGCATCTATGTCATTCCTATGTCGCCATCACGTCCATGAGCTGCTCCTCCTACTGTGAGCGAGGACTATAAGAAGAAAGAGAAGGTGGAGAGAGAGGATCTACCCCATCTACCATGGTGTTCTTCTCTCCTCGTCTAGATCTACCCCGACGTTGTGTAGAAGATCGTTTCTCCAACGAGCGATGATCATCTTCTTCGCCATGTTCATGGTAGAATCTTCTCTCTCTCACTACTAAAAAAAAGGTCTTTAACTATAAAAAAAATTGTAGCAAAATTTTGTAGCGAAAGGCTTTGACTACATATTTCTTTACACATACAAATTGTAGTATATGCTCGTATAGCTAAAGCCTTTAACTATATTTTTCAAATATGTAGTTAGATAATCCATTCGCTACAAATTCATATGTATCCATAAGCATAGCTAGATATTGTCCTTACATATTTAAATATAGGTATAATTATAGCTAAATGTATGCCTATAATTGTATATATAGTCAATATGTAGCAAAAACATGAAGTTAATACAAATTATATGTAGTTAATGTGTAGGGAAAGGCCGCATCTACAGCACACATATATATGTAGTTGAATTATGCACTAGCTACATATGTAGTGCCACATATACATATATGTATAATTTGATTATTCATGTATTGTGTAATTAGTCCAGAATCTCTTTTAGTAACAAATTTGTAGTAGTTAGACCAAGTTATGCTCTTTATGCCAACAAACTTACTTTCATTTATACTGAAATGTCAAATGTACATGGGGAGGACGTATACCTTGCCCCTATTACATAATGTGTACAAAGAAAAGGATATACATATACTAATAAATTCGGTGAGGTCTACACATGCATCTTGGAAAAAGAGTATGTATCTTTCTTGACCAGTTTTAGAATCATTTTTGTCTTCTCCTTTTGTTCAATGAGTTGGCGATATCATGGGTTCTTGTGTTGCACAAAGTTGTCCGATTTCCTTGATGAGTGGGTTGATTTTGTTGAATGGAAGAAGTCTTGATTTGAAGATTGTAGCATCGCCCGTCATAGTGAAATCTTTCTATTACAACTTGGACCATCCATAGATGTTCTAGGAATCTTCTTTGTACTATGTTTTGTTGGACTTGATCTAGACCCAAAGAGGGATTCTTGTTTAGCAGTAAGTTGACATTGAGGCCTTTTTTTGTCCTGCATCATATATAGTTTGCTTCATTAGAACTTAATATATGACCTCTTAAACTGCTAATATTGACAATGTCTGACTAGATAAATCATTATAGTGAGACACATGCACATATATACCTGGGAAGAGGAGTACATACAACAGCCTTTGTTCACCAAGATCTTGAGTTCATCACTCCTTATATCTGAGATAGATTTAGATAGGTGAATCAAGTCTCATGCATCTGAGATCTTTGATATACCATTCTGAAAAGTTTCCGGCCATTGATTCTCTAAGTTATTATCAAAGCATTGCCACTGGTCTAGTGAGTACAAAATAGTATATGGGTTTTCAACTAATTTAGCCATTTCTGGTTTCAAGAAAGCATTTTTGCAACAAGCATACCAAATTTGATTTCTATCTGAGCCTGATTCTAGTGTGACAGCATGTGTATAAACTGGCAATACAAAAGCATTACAGAATCATACCATTGGAGTAGAAAAATCATATCTTTCCATAAACACATTGTTCTTCTTCTAATGCATATAGCTAATAGTCATCTAGGAAAAAGGAAAAACCAAAACAATAAATAAAGAACACGGACAATCAAGACAATCATATCAGATATCAGCATGTTTCTTCACATGCTGAAGATCAGAGAGCTTAGATGCTTAAAATGACACCAGATTTTTTTACTGAAAAATTACTATTTTGTATGAAGAAGGTTAGTTGGAAAACCCCTGTTACAAGTGACGCTGAAGTCTTATGTACATTACTTGGAAAAAACAATTACTAGGTCCTATCACACCTATATACTTTAAGAACACAATGGAAAGGATCACTGGACACACATAATACGTCCTCTAGCATGTAGAAAGGTCAGTAGAATGCATACCAAGATCAACTTTTTGCTAAAAATAGAGAAAATCATACTAGATTATACTTCAGGAAATATGTACTTACGGAAAGTGTGTATTACAAATTTCTTCTGTTTCGAAATAATAAACGCAAGTTTCCAATACCAAATGTACTTCGATCCTCTTCTGGGAGTTTTTTCATGTATAGGGGATATATGAAGCTAGTCATCACAGGTGAGTATTATGTATTTGGCAAACATACAAATTTTAATAAATTACACTTACGTTCATCAGCTAGTCATCACAAGTTTTACCCAGATCGCCTTTAGCATGCACTATTATGTCCTACCTCCATTCTGATCATGCTACAACACAAGCAACGCAAACAACATAAATGAGAAAGAGCATATGTATAGGATAGCAGTTTGATCCTTGTATGTTGTTTTCCATGTAAAGGTATTGAATGATACTCCCAAGAGAACAAAATCTAGTGAGAAACATATCATGTAGGCTGCTTGACAATTATATAGTGCAAGATACTTACGTGTGTAGGACAAAAATTAATAATACCCCCATAAGCTTCACAGTTCAGTAGCAAGAAAGTACTGTTTGAACTGAATAGCTGCTAGAGAGTACAATACTTGCAGCTCTTTAATCCTTTGGAAATCCTCATTTGAAAGAATACCATTTTCCATATCAGGTGCAGCACGTTGAGCTTTTAAAACAGTCAGTCTTTTAAGAGCCCTGAGACTGGTATGTGCGGAATCAAGAGGTCCATCTAAGTCAACAAACTTCTGCTTGTGGTCCTTTTGCTCCTCTTCTTCATCGTTGTCCATATTTCCACCATGTTCAGTTCCAATATCACCACTATCACTAGCATTGTCCTTATCCATAGCACTTTCACTCTCAATTTCCAACTCATCATCACTACCATCAGTGTCTTCAGCATTTTCATCATTGATGCCACTGTCACCATTGTCATCACTGTCACCATCAAGATCTTCATCGGTCCCTGCAAGTTGTAGTTGAATTTCACTAATATCTAGAGTAGGTCCCTGCAAGTTGTAATTTTGGTGGCTCCTAAAATTTAAAAATCAATAATCACATTCATATGGATTTCCTTAAAATAGAAGCATGCCTAATTTATCCTCAATATTCTCTCACTACTCTAGCTACTCTAACATCATTGTTGAAGGTCATATGAATACCTTATAAGGTTCATTGCTTCTCCTACCACTGTTGTAGGCATCGTTTCAACCAATATCCCCATATGCATGTCGAACATAATGTCAATGCAAAGGAAGTAGAGAGGAGTATGAAAGAAAAATTTTAGGACTTGTATATGGGGTCAAGGATGTCAAGTTAAAGGGAAACCAAGACTATGTTGGTAGTGCAAGACTTAGTAACTTTTGTCGGCAGGAACCTAGCTACATGGCGCAGCAGGAAACAAGAAATCGTTGCTCAATCTAGAGCAAAGATGAATATTGAGCAGTGGCTCAAACAACAAGTGAAAGTATGTGAGTCATGGCATTCCTCTATAAACTTGGGCATTCTCCATCGCCACCTATGTTAATAATGTATTGTGATAATGTAAACAAACTTGTATTCCACGAGAGGACACAACACCTTGTGGTTGACTGTCACTTAGTATGAGAGGCTATTCAAACAAAGACTATTTCAACTGCTTTTACCAAGTCTAAGGAATAGGTTGACCTTTTTACTAAGCCTTTGGGAAAGAAGCCTTTTTTCTAACTTGTTGAACAAACTGTACATGATTTATATCCATGCTCTGGCTATGCTCCAGCTTGAGGCAGAGTGTTTGAAGTTGAAATATTTTTTGTCTTATTGGAATTTAATCTACTTACCTTAACTTCAACATATTTAGTCTCACACTGTGTGTATTTCTCCCTAATACCTGTATAAGCATGTACTACACATCTCATTTTCTATACAATTACAATTTTACAATACTCCTTTCTTACAGTAATCTTTCAAAAGTCTCCATAGTGTGTTGTTGTGCCCTGAATAGATAGGTCAGGTATGAATGGTAACATGAACAACTTTTAATTAACAGTTAAGTGCAATCCTACCTGCTGGGACAGTAACATCAACATCCTTGGTCCCTTCAACTACCCCAGCTCCTCCGCATGCCAAACAAAAATCCTTCATGCAAGTGCATCATTAGAATAACTACACAATGTTCCCTTTCCCAAGAAGCAGAATGTTAAAAGCATACCTGTATAATATGGCCATGCCCTTTGCAAGTGTTGCAGGTTGTTGAAAATGGAAAAAATGTAAACTAAATAAAAATTCTAGAAAAAGTGATGAAATTATGTGATAAAGGAAATGATGAAAATAGCTATAAGCCTATAGGTTTTAGCTGACTAGGTTCAAAGCCATCTGGAGATCGATAAGATAAAATCTTACTTTTCCACTTCCCCTACAAGTTGGGCAAATTCTTGGCTTAGCATTACTGCTGTAACCACGCCCGTCTGCATTAGAAAGATGCACTGTTACGAGGTAGACTTCATGACAACAAAAAATATGAAAACTGGAGGATGGCACCCTCTGCACTATTAGGCAGTATCACTTTTTTTGGGGAATTTATTTTTTGGAACTGTCACTTTACAGATAATTTAAATAAAATAAAATCAACCCGGTAATCTTTAAATTTTTTTGGAATATTTTTTCAAACGACATTCACTATATTTCTTACTCCACCTGAAAAAATCTAATCATTACTTATGCCTACTGCTCTACAGTCAATTTACTGTATTATGTGTGTTGTAGTTTATAGTTAGGTGATTTTTCACATTGTATATGCCAGTAAACCTAAAGCTGTATTAACATTTTATATTGTTACTTCAAGACATTACATTTAATATGAGTAATGTAATGAATTATATGTTGTTTGACTTGGAAATATTATTGAATAATAACTTGTAGGTCATATCATCGACCTCAATTCCTAGAATCTCATAAGATATCAACTGTTGAAACTCAAAATCCCAGAAGAAAAATGATAGAAGTCTCAAAACCATAATCACTAAAGAGAACTAAAATCTCAAATCCACATTCACTATAGAGAACTAAAATCCCAAAGATACAATTAGTGTAGATAACTAATATCCCAATGACACAATCACTATATAAAACTAAAACCCAATGTTAGAAGCCCCTACAAAAATCTTGCAAAGGAAGGAAACCAACTATTTGGTTCACTATATTGTAAAATAATATCACAATGGCACAATCACTAAGAACTTTCATTGGGGTTTTATTTAGTTCAATATATAGTTAAATAAAAGGTTCATGACTTTGCAATAATTGGTTCTACTAAAAACATCCATAAAGTGCTAGCTATCCACGTAGCTTAAACAAAGCAGTGATGGCTCTCCAAGTACTTTCAAATGGTAGTCATGCATTCTTCTATCATGTTGGATCAATATAATGATTTTTCATTTTACTTTCATCTATACATCCTGTCTGTCATACAGAATAAAAGAACAATGTTGTCAAATATGATCTTGTACCTTATTTGTATGCTACAGCAGGCCAAGCTTAGCCTTCACCATTTCTTTTCACTAGACAGCAACATAATCCCAAAAGATACACAATCAAGACATCAACATATTCTGCACTAGAAGAAACAAATCAGAACCTTGCGTCTACATCAGAGCATTCAACCAACAGACTAGCTCATCACTTTTACTAAACCTTTGTATAGGCCGCCACCTAAGATCATGGCGATGGCAATGAAAACCTGCAACATGTATGGAGAAAAATTGATTGTTACACTCTATAGGCAAGAAAATAGTCAAGGTTTAACATAACAACATCAGTGGTACAGGTCGTATACCTTGTAGCCTTGAAGCCCGTGGAGACTGGTGGCTGAAGCATTCGCTGGATACCACTTGCCCTTGTTGTTTTTTATTAGAGGCTACATGAGTCCCCAAGAAACAATAGCTCCAAGCAGAATATATATGTTGATGATGTATGGGTAGATCATACCAACACCAACGCAAGTGGTTGAAAAATTGAAGAAGAACCTGCACGCCAGTCACTGAGTCAAAGATGGTTAGTGCATTTACACAAATATTAATCCAACCAAATACATTATTGCAGATTAATAAACACCCTTCACTATTTTACTATTTCAATGAATCCAACAAAATGGAAACTGTACCTATATTTTTTGGCTTAAGGAAGAATGTGGGGAAGTTAATGAAACAACAGTCATCTCCCCTAGTGAAAAACCACTGGACGAATCCCCAAAGGAAGCTCAAAGAGAAGAACTGTCCCAGCTTTCTCACTTGTTTCCTTTAGAGGCAGAGATAACAAAGAACAAATTAGTATAGAACCATACATCACAAAGTCAGTGACATATTGATGGATAGATACACAATGCAAAGTAGCAAAAAGCTAGAAAGCATGGTCAATTTGGCAAACAACATCCTCAACATGAATTGATTCAGGTGTAGACTAGAAAATTCTGAAAATGATGGTATAGAGTGGATTGATTACTTGGATAACTTGGCTCCTTGAGGAGTGTGGAATCCATTGATGAGGTGTGTCGTGGTGGTTCCACTAGTATAGATCAAGTTGTAGTCAATGATCATGATCTGCAAACATGAGAGTAGAAAAGATCCACAAAGAAAAGTAAGGCAGTGCCATGACAACCAAGTTACAATGAATTACATATTTACATGCATGTTGACTGAAATCCATTAGAATTGGCGACGTCACGATTGCTAGTGTATAGAATTTCTAAAGTATATAGAAGTCCTGAAGCATCGGTTACTATGTTGTCCTAGAAATGTCTCTATGCTACATTAAATGATCTCCATACAAACAACAAAAAACTCATCTTATCAACTTGTAATATCATGTGTGAAATTGGTGGTTGTAGGGAAGATCGGTTAGCTCCATGTCAATATTACTACTTGTTGGGGAGGCAAGATGTTTTTTTTCTCCTTTTAGTTTGGTTTTGTGCCCCGCATCACACACACACATTTGGCTATGACATCTATATATAATGGATAAATAATGCACGTATGGTCATGAGAAATTAGGCATTAATGAAATCCATAATTGAAAGTATATCAAAGAAAATAAGGACAACCTATGTAAGTGATCAACCTATGTTAGTGTTCAACTAATCATGCATGTAGAGGAGAAAACATACAGACAGAGCACCATGTTACTGTTTTTTCTAGGTGTCTCCTTTATTCCAAGTCTTCACTCATCCTGGTGTTCATACTAATGCCCGCACCTACAATAGCATAGACAGTGAGGAAAAGAAAACAAAACATAAGCATATGAGATAGGAACAATGAGAATTGAAAGAAGAAGGAAAACAAATAACAAAAATGTTGAATATGCAGCAAAAACTAAGCAACATTCAAGACCATTGGTGAAGGAAAACAATTTTAGTCAGATGAATCAATGGCAAAGAATCCAGCGAAGACACCTCATCATAGCCCTAGCGTTTCTCTCATTATGGCTATACATTCATCATTCATCATACAGTAACATACAAAAGATCATAAGTCTATGCTTCACAATATTACAACAATCACTACATCAGATTTCTCTCATTAGATACTCTTCATAGCATAAGATGAGACAAGGATAAATAAAGAAGCCTTTTGTCAACTTTTTGAATCACTAGAGAATCAAATGAGGTCATCATCCAGATAGTATCAAGAATGTATAACTTGTACACGTAATCCAGATAAATCCTTTCAAGAAAGAATAAAATGCAAAGGCATATTCAGTTAGTCTTTGTGAATAGTGCAAACTATAACATATCTATTAGCATTCAAGCTGCATCTATCAGTAATATGGACTGGTTTTTAGAAAATAAAAAACACCATGATAGACAAAGAACGATCATGTAATAGAGATGATTAAGAGAGAAGACCATCTAGAGAAACAAGGTAGCCTTGACATCAAGAAACAAAATGCATACTACAACAATAACAAAAGAAAGTATCAACAAATATTTCTACCAATAAGATTTAGAAGCCATTTGCATTAGTAATTCTCTTAGTGAATGTATAGTTGATAAGGGAATGACTAATACAAAAAAATCATCTAGATTATATAAAATATACCATTAACTCATTTCCTTGTTATGATAAAACATACCTACTATAAAATATTATAACAGTACATGTAAAATGTTATATCCCCCACTAACATATAAAAAATACCAATCTCACTTGGAGAAATGTGATGCTTCCGTTATTGTAAAAAACATGGAGAAAGTTTGATGCTTCTTACCTTCCCTCACAAATGTAGGGGATCAATTTCCAATTCCAAAACTAGTACAGGAAGCCTTTCTCTCTAGATCCATGTATCTAGATTGAGATTAGACTTGCATTTTCCTGAAATTTGGATCATTGTTAGTGGGAAATGGCCATTTAGAGATATTTGGACACAGAAGAACTATCTTGTTGTAGAATGGAAACTTGCCTTCCCTCCCATGGAATCTTGAATGAGTAAAGTATCCCCAGACATTCTCTCAATGACTTCAACAAATTTCCAAAAACACTTCAAAATAAAATAAAAAGACTCATCATTGATAAAACACCATTACTGAATTAGAATCTCTTAGGATCTATACATATAATAATGGATACAACAATGTTTTATTGTTATGATGTAGTAAACGCTATGTCTTATATGTATATGATTGTAGATGCCCCCTGCTAGGCAATATTAGAATAATATTAGATCAAATTGTTAGTTTAACAAAACACAACCTTTGCAGGAATATATCAAATTACAGAAACCTATTATGTCCATTATTTTTTTACAAAAGCCTCACCGAAGACCTCACTATTACCAACCTCCTTCCTTCCTTGATTCTTCTCTACCAGACACCCCTTCCCTCCCATTTTGTCCTTCATTCCTGCATGTTGTTGCATGGCTACAACAACTGACGAATTTGTTGATTTTGCTGCTAGGAAGCAACAAGGGTTGGATGAAGTGGTGGGGAAATAAGGAAGAGGTTGGAAGGTTGGAGGTGATATTAATAAGCATTGTACTGAGGTTTTCTGCCCCAACACCATTTTAGATTATTGTTTCTACAAATTGCTGACTGACATCAGCATCATTGCGTGGAGCATTCTGCTACTTCTCCTTCCTACTTTCCATCTTACATTTTTGTGTGCATCCTTCCATTCCCTAAACTCGACTTCTTAGTATTAGCAGTGGTCCACCAGAACCTCATTGCGTGGAGAGTAAGATACAATCAGTGGTGTAGTCAGAAATTCTTATTAGGGTGGGCACCATACAAAATATAATGAATGGTTCATGTAAAAAAAATATTGTAACAAAACACAATGCTTTTAGTTTTTCAATATCTCTAATGACTCTGGTTAATCTATATTTAATTCATATGAAATTTTTCTCTTATGAAATCGATGAACAAACAAGTGGACACGACATTACTGATCTGGGAACACTATTAAATATTTTGAACATCCATTATAATGGCAATCATGAACAGACACAATCCTGGATGTTGAGGAAGGTTTGTTATAAACAAAAGAGAGCAAAATTATTTGTGTGATTATTCAATAAGATATAAGTAAAACCTTGATTGCAGCACTGTTTACTTAAACTTGGTATCGTCAAGAGATTTTTCCTCAGATAAATATAAAGACAACACACAAGTATTACCCTTTACCAGATTGCCATAGTTGTAGTCTGTCATCGTCATTCAATATTGATCATATTATTATATTTATAACTGATAATGGTAACTGTTTGACTCCCACTATAAGTGATATATTACAGGTTGCCCAATCGGCCCAGAAGGAACAAAAACAACCAAGAAAATCTCAACAACCTCCAGCCATGGTGTTAATTATTTATTTGAATATGGGTTCACTTTTTAGGAGAGAGATACAATGCCGGTTGGGAAGAGGAATGTGGTATTGTTATTATGATTACCAATGCAGTGAGGAAACTTAACCCCTCATTTCTGTTACAGAAACAAGTTTAGCGGAAGCAATATGGCACATTTTGATTTATTAGGTGGGGCACAATTGAAAGACTAACTTGGACGTCTGGGTGCTCTATTGTTGGGTGGCGAGTTGCAGAGACCGTGCCCTCGGGCTGCTGGGAGGTGACGCTGGAGAGATGGCATACCCCTCAGGCTGCTGGGTGGTGGCGGTGAAGAGAAGTACTGATCGGGCGATCGGGAGGAAACGACCGTCCGCCCTAGTGGTAGATGATCGTTGATGCCGGGGTACCCTCAGACAGAAGCTTTCCTTGGACGGCTGGGGGAGCGCAGTGGGAGAGCGCAGTCGATTAGGGTTTCCTTGGAGTGCGGATGAATGGTTACGGAGCTAGGTAGAGATCGTGCAGATGACCGGTTAGGGTATATACAGAGGGATCGGGCGAGACAAAAGAATGACTATCGCGCGCGGGTTGGATGAAAGGGGAGGGAATGTTGGCGCCACTCAATATGTGAAAAGTTAGATTGTTAATCTTTAGAATATATACATAAAGATACATATATATATTTCTAATTAGAAAGTAGGAGGCAACAAGTTGCACCATCACCCCTAAAAAATAAAATAGTTATTTACATCGGGCGTCAAGAGAAAGGTTATATGAGTTCAAATGAGATTTGTAGTCAAATTTGTAGTCATTACCATTAACTATATTTGTATTACTTATATTTTTATAATTTATAAAGAAAAGTAGTTATTGACTACAAATGGAACACATGTAGTTAGATAAATGGAATTCATAAATCATTTGACAATCCAACATACTAATATATTCTATACAAGTTTAATGAAAAATTATAAATTGTATAATGACTATCACGATTTCAGATTTCCTTACGCAATACTTTGAATAACATACTAATCGAGTTACATAAAATTTTAAAAAGATTAAAATTACACAATATAGTCTTAACAAATTACTTGATAGATCTCATCTCTTATGATATGCATTATGCATTGGATATAAAACGAGAGAAATTCTAGTGTGCATGAAGAAAATGAAATGCCCAGGAACGGCCCTTGGAATATTATTCTTAATGATTTTAAGTGTCTATATAACTCTTAAGCCTGGCCTAGGACTTTCTAGGTTTCAGTTTAATAGATTTCTAACTTTGCTTGAGGGTTGATCTCTTCTAATGATGTAATCTGAAAATCTTTGTGATGAGTTTGTATGGGAACCATATAGATTTTAGTGTGGCTACACGAGTTCAATTTCTGCCCCACCAAATGGGCTCTTAGTGAAGAAGAACAACTAGAAGTGAAAAAGGAACCCTAGAAAGAGAAGCCAGACAATACATACACACATACTCATATCAAAATGCAACCAAGATATGTGAATCTTGTCTCTTTTCCAGAGGCATCTGGGTTTTCGTGAAAGAAGGGCATATGTGATATTGAAATCAGAGACCCTAACCTGGATGTCTGGGCACTTTGATGTTGGGCGGAGACGATGGACCGAAGATGATGGAGGGACCGTGTCCTCGGGCTGCTGGGCGGCGATGGATGTCGGGGCGCTCTGATGCTGGGCAGAGATGATAGAGGGACCGGAGAGGATGGAGGAACCGGAGATGATGGAGGATCGAGCGGCTGCTGGGCGGCGAGTTGTGTGCGGGCGAGCGCTTAGGGCAGAACCAGGATTGGCTGGAGGATCTTTACGCGGGTTCTCTATGGGAGAGCGGGCGTGCGAGCGATCTGTGCTGAACTAGGGTGATCACTTGGATCACTTTACGCAAGTGATCACTGGGAGAATTCGTAGCCGGGTATTTTAGAGCCTTGTGTGATTTTCAAATCACCTACTGCGATTACTGGGAATATTGCATGCAAAAGAGGATGATATGAAGTTTGATTTTATTATAAAAAGTTCTGGTTTAGTTATATTTAGTTAATACATTTAAGACATGGAGAGGATAAGTGTAGCTAAGTCTTATGAATTGAGTTAACTATACTTATTTTATTTATACTTTCCAAATTTGTAGCTAACTTGGGATTTAACTACATTGAAATTATATGTAATTAGAAAAATCGTAGTTAAAAACTATATTTTTTGTAGTGTCTCTCTTGGTTTTCTTGTTTCTCTCATCATGAGCGAGTAGTTTCCTTTTGCTGGGATGCGGGGACTAGCCCCACTGCCCATGCTTTCATGTCTTTTCATTAAACATTCCATGGCATGTATATAACTTTTCATTTCGTTGTTAATCGTCGATGTGTGCTTGTGGATTGATCGCATGCTTGCATTTATCTTGTTTGTTTCCTATGTTGCGGGAACTTCAATATGTAGGATTTCAATGTCGATTAACGCGGTTGACTCCCTGATGAGAAATCAGATGGAATTCCCTGAAGTAGTAAGTGTGTGACTCGTGAGGTGATGAGACATCTAGCCCACGGTGACGCTTCTGTGTTCCTGACACCCACACGGGGGGAGGGGCGCAGGTTCAGTTGGATATTTGTATCTTTGGAGCAGTAAGTATGTGATATGAATGGTGACGAGACATCTAATACCTAAGGTGATGCTTATGCAAACATGACGCCTGTATGGGGGGTTTTGCAGCAGCTCTATTTGGATAGTCATATCTTGTCTGGATGTTTGTGAATGGATGTGTTTTCATGTGTAGTGGCAGTGAAACCCAAGACAATCCATGTGATTCCCATCATTAATCTTTAATCAACTTTAATCATGTTGTTTACTTTCCTGCAATTAGCTTAATTAAACTAAAATCAACCTTTGTTCTAAATATTAGTCTTGATTGAACTAGATTTGACTAGTAAAAGATTCTTAAAAACATTGTCCCTTAGGATTCAATCCTCAAATATACTGCGATAAGACCAGTCTGCTTGCAGGTGGTATTATTGCACAAGGTTTTGGTTAAAAATTTAGGGATTTCAGCCCTAGGTGAGTTTGTTAGTGCGATAATAGACCACGTCAGTTTCAAAACCCAGTTGAATCATCGATTCTGAAGTTTGGGTCCATTAGATCACATGCCATGATAAACCATCAGTAGGATGGCACACAGACATTCATCGGATGACTAAGTCATCCTAGCCATAGGATCTTCAACTCAAGGTAAACCGTCAGAAGTGGCGCACCAATGAAAACCATCAGAAGGCTTTACACCAGATATGATAGTTATCCAAGCCCCATATACACCGGGAATATTATTATAAAAGCAAGAGGGGGCCTAACATTGCAATTTTACCAGTTGTACAAGGTGTTAAAATAAAAGTAGAGCGATTAACCATAGAAGACCTAATCATGCGTGCCAAAAGTGATTAACTCCACTGCTACACTGCCATCAGAAGATGAGCATCATCTTCAACCTTCACACATTGGAAAATGAAGAACCAAAAATAGACCTCTCTTACCATCACCAATGTTCACGAGCTGAGTCCAAATGCACGTTGCCTTCTGTCTAATCAAAAAAGTTGCGACTACAATGACACGAGGAGCTGTGATGATTTAGAGCAGATGCCAAGATGCATGATCACAACCAGTGAGGTCAATGAGAATGATTGATAAAACTCCTCATATATTTCATTTCTATCTTCCCATTTTTCCACTGACTTCACCTATGATGACCTGACCTTTTCCTCCCTTTGTTAACCCACTACTTCCTACTTCACAAGCTATTGACCTTCATCAATAAGTGGAAACCATCTCAAGGTCATTCGTCTTCCTACATTGTTTCCCACTCTTTGAGAACCATTGGTTCTCAGTATCCATCGCTTATAATCTCACCCATAGAGAAGACCATCGATTTTCACTTATGCCTTTCTTTCTTCACAAACCATCAGTAGGGGGAGGAGAACCATCATTTCTTCACATCCTCTTTTGTAAACCATTAGTTTCTGTTCACCCTAATTTTCCTAATATGAACCATCAATTTCATGAGTCCCTAAGTGAAACCATCAGATTATCATTCTCCTCATAATACCATTGAATCATCGCCTTTGGAAAACCATCTGGTTACCCACCACTATCTTCACCAAGAATCATCAGTTTCTTGACCAACCCAGCTACAACCATCGATTTGCAAAATCCCTATACAAATCATCAAGTTCAAGTATGTCTAAGAAAACCATCAAATTACAGCTTCAAACTTGAACAAATCTTTATATTCCAAATTAATTGTTAGCCAAACCTTGTAGGACATACACCAATATCTACATAGAAACTAATTATTAAAATGACAGGTGTTACAACCAAGGTTCTAGTCAGTCGGGAAAGTGAGACCAGCAGAATTAGAGTTGACATGACTCAGGAAGAAATGGATAGAATGGAAAAAAATAAAATATGAAATTGTTGCCTATGTCGATCTCCATGGGGATCCTACCCCCAAAAGAATTAGACAATGACTAGAAGGATATAGGAAAAAAATGTTGGATGAGACAATTATTAAAGAATCCTCTAGTTCTTAGGAATATACTTGAATTGAGACCTCTAAATATACACCTTCTATAGAGGTCTAGAACCCTAAGAAGAGGAGCGTACCAAGTCCTCCCCAAGATAAACCAAGCAAGGTGGGAAAGACATCTGCCAAAGGAAAAACCAGGGACCAAGAAATCTTTAGCTAAAAGTCACCACCATTGTATAAGTTCTTACTAGGGTTGTTCCACCAACAAAAAATGTGGTTTGTAAGGAACAACCTGACAATTATTTCTTCCCCAGAGATGATGGACACATGGAGGTCTAGGACCAGATGTTCACAAAGAAAAACTTTAAAGCTACAAGATTTGGTGATGTGGACACCCTAGAAAGATGGGTATTTATCAAATGATGAAGGAAAGTCTTGAAAAGATAGGAATCTAGATTTTTTTAAACTGACACCTCTCCTACAATGAACTCACTCTAGAATTCTTGTCATCTCTAAAGAAGTTGCATGTAACAATAGAAGAAGAAAAGAGTGTGGGGGGGAATTATAAATTAGTGGCGCGCATTGCCAAAGAAGAATACATACTCACTAAGAAGTGGCTCAATTCCATTTTCATAGACTTTGATGAATATGCAGAAAGAGCCATTAGAGCCAAGGGATATAGAGGAGTATGAGGCTTTTTCACTAATTAGACATGGGATAACTTATCAGGAGAAAGTCTTTATAGCTTGCGATAGTCAAAAGTTGGCATGATGCATTCTGGGTTCATGTGAATGGTACACATTTTTTTAGAAACACCTTGTTCTTCAAAATAGACATGGGAAACGTGACCAAAATGGACCTTCTTGTCATGTGGATCATCATGGAAGGAAAGACGGTCAACATTAGAAGAACACTAATCGATAGGCTCACAACAACAATTGGGCTAGAGAGATCCTATGAATTTTTTATGGGAGGCCTCATAAGTTACATTGCTTGTCGTGTAGGATACCCCAACAATCTGAAGTTCTTCCTCAGATTTGATAGGGAAATGCTAGTTGATGCCAAATATCTTACCTCCACCAACGTATTGAGGAGGCAGAAGTAGAAATATATCTACCGATTCCACAGACCCAATGACTTTTTTCCTCCCCAAAACGTGTAACTATGATTACAACAAACTCATATTCAGGGAGGATGAAATTATGCAAATGAAAGATGGAGCTGAACCCCTCCCATCCGTCACTGAGAAAACACTAGAAAAACCACATATGAAATAGGTAGAAGATATTTCTACAAAGCAACCTACAATGAAAAGAGTGATATCACGCTTCCAAAAGAAGATGGCAAAAAAAATCTAAGAAAATGAAATCCCTCACACTCATAACTATAAATTTGTAGAGAATGAATACAAAATATGATGATTACATCAATCACTACTATCCCTTGGACATATGAAGGAGTACAGATTGAAACTACAACATATATCCCTACTAAAAATGTCCCAGTGCAATGTGAGGAAGCTCTGGCAAGTACTAGTCCTGCAACAGATGCATGAAATGAAGTACCAGAAAAATCGATAAAATAAGAGAAGGAGGGAATTAAGTAACCTCCCGCTAATTTGAGTGTGGTTTCCCACGATACTATCCCTGATGTAGCTGACAATGATAACATGGATGATTTGTCAATCAATGTATCTGAAAGGGAGATACTAGAGAAAGAGCAACCCTGCTAAGCTGCAAAGGGAAACAAAGTCTACATTTGAACAGCGGACACAAAAAGTTTGTGCATGCAAAACAACCTAAGCAGGAGGCAAGTTTAAGAAGGTACACAAAGAAACCACGACAAGCCTCGTCCATGCAAAGATTTATGGAGATTGAGCAAGAGATAAATGACCTTCGTGAGATCATATCTACCTCTAATTTAATATTTCAAAATTAACTACAAATATGTCTATACTAACTACACAGGTGGAGAAAATAACAGCTAATATGTATCCCTTACTAGGCCCACCACACCAAATGTAGCTTCTAGCTACAAATCAAATATAGGTCATGGAGGCAATGGCATGCATGAAAAAAGAAGGTGCCTTTCTCTTATAAGAGCGGGAAAACTTATGACAGAAGAACAAGTTGTTACACATTGAGAGGGTGAAATGGAAGGAGGCACTTGTGTAATCATCTTCCCACAAAGAAGCAACATCAAAGTGAAAACACCTCACCAATCAGGAGTCCTCATCACCTACAACATCTATTGATTTGTAGCTAAAAGTAGACATATTGTTCGCTAAACTATAAACTGGAAGAGCTGCACCACTCCCAGAGCAAGAGGTAACAATAGATAATTCTACTAGAGAAAGGGAGGAAGACTCTATCCAAAACATGGAGATGCTCGTTGGGGAAAACAACGATGCCAATTCTCTAAAATTGCCATGGCATTCCACCAATACATGCTAAGAGGATGAAGATATCAAGGAGGAAAATTATGATTTCCTAGATATCCATGAGAAAGTCATTCCCCTAAAACCATATGTAACATACTAAATCTCAGGGTCTTCCCTACAATTTATCCATATTCTATCTTTTCAGTTCTTTCAAGTGCTTTTGGACCAATTTCATAAATTTCCCTTCTTTTATATTCTTTTTGGACTCAATGTGAAATTTGAGCATTAATGATGGTGAAATTACATTCTTCCCTATTTATGATAATAAAGGGGTGTTTGCACAAATAACCCACACAATGAAATAATTGGGGTCTTAATATGCATAATGTACACTTACGAGAGATAATAAGTGGATAATGTTTATTTGGAGATTTTTGGAAAAATATATTAGTAATAATGTGTATTTGAATTAATTATGAGTGTAATTAACCTAATTTCCTTCTCTCTCCTAAAAAATGATAATAATATATATATAGAATATTATGTTTAGTTTTTGCTCATAAAATTAATTGTGGATGGATATCTCAAAATTCACTCATGTAATCCATTAAAAGAATACTTTTCATATAACTCATTCATTTTAATATATAAATATACACTTTAATGAGAAATATATTTATTAAGGGCCAAATAATGAGTAAAATGAGAAACTAATTGTACAGAATGATTCTAGACTTTAATTTGTGCATGTGGTTAAAATTTGGTGTCTTTTGGAATTTGTTTGACCCCTCTAATACATTCTATAAACTTTTAATATAGTGTGGACATAATATTAAATCGATTTCATTTATTAAGTCATGTAACACCATAGTTTTGCTTTAATTGATGTGTACCATGCACCCCTTATCTGGCACACCATCGGATGGCCAGGATCCGATCATCATGGAACCAGGCACGGTTTGACGGCCACTAAGTCATCCCCTACATCTGACGCCTAAACAGTTGGACATCTTGAGCTTCCCAAGCTCCTTCCTCTCTCGTTTCTCAACCATTTCTCATGATTTGAGTTGCTTCAAATTCGTCTTGGAATTACGGTTTGTTTAAGCACCTACTCGACTTCTTTCGTACACTGTGTGAGAAATTCCCAAGTCGCCTCTTCTCCCCTTCTCCGCCACCAGTTTAGAGAGGGGTCTAGGCCTTTCCTCCCGGCTATATAAGGCCCCTAGAGCAGCATCGGTTCCCGCGCATCACTTCTCTTCCGCCAATGTCATCGCATCCTGCCCCAAACTCCCTAACCTACTCGAAGTGGATCTCTGGCAACTATGGCTGAGAACTCGTCCTTCTGGCCACCTTCGTTCAATTAGCTTAGCGGTGAGCTTCCTTGGACTCTATTCTACACTTCACCTTCTTTACTTTGACTCGAGAAGCCCCCTATCGCCGTAACCTGAAGCTCATTGTAGAAGCTCTATTGGCGCTTGCCATTTTCAAGTTTCGGTGGTCCTCCGCCTGCGCAAGGACATGCGTTAGTATCTTTTTCACTTCGTAAGCACCTTCGTGATCTTTTCGCAGACCGTTCTCCTCGTTTCGATGGGATTCTAAGGCTGATGGTTCTGCCCCTATTTCCCAACCTTTTTTGGCTTGCTTTTTGGGTTCTGAGGTTTTCTCTCTATAGCCAATGCTCCTCTGTCCTTGCCGAACTTCGGTGGTTTCTTCCTCATCACCCGTTTTCCGAGCTGCGGCATAATGGTGCGATGCTAGGCTAGAGTCGAAGCTCCAGTAGCCTGCTCGCACCATGTCTGGGTTGGAAGACGCCTGGTAAGGCAATGACCAAGGCACCCATGCTCCTATCATTGGACAATTTTTTTTAGGTATGGGCATTATCGTCTTTTCGCCCCTTGTTCTTCCTCTCTTGTGCAAACAATCGATAGTTTCAAATGACCATATTGCCCTCATTGTTTTAATTGATCCGATTTGGTGAATAAGGGTAAAATGGTAATTCTCCATTCCCACTCGCCTTTGACCTTGGTCAGCAGACATGGACACGCTGATGTGGCCAATTGTGATTGGTCTGTGTCAGCGTGGGCCCGGCCTCAGTGGCCCAATCAGTTTGCTGATGTGGCATTTACGTGCATTTTCATTGGTCAATTTAGTTTAATTCATATTAAATCGATCCTTTGTCATAAAAATGCGAATAAATAGTCATTGGAAAGGATTTTTTGAGTAGAATCTGAATTTCTAGTTTTTGATTCCTATTTATAAATTCTTTTTCGAAGTTTATCTTAAAATATCATTCTAATCACCTTAAATGATCTAAAATGTGTACTTAATTCAGTTTAACTCCAAATTGGGTAATAAAATATGTTTTATTAATCAGGAGAATATGACTAAGCTGTTATACTATGTTTTGAACCTTAAATCGTGGTTTTGAAAATAAGTTCCAAAATTAGGGTTTTCCTATGCTTTAAGCCTTATAAATACTAATACATGTGTAATGTTTGCAATTAGGATAATATGGAATTGGATACAATCAGATTGGTGAATGTGATGGTAGTGAATTGAAACTAAGGTATGTGACTCCTATGTATGTGAATCATATGTTAATGTACATGAAGACTATTTTGTGTGTGGAACCTATTTGTGCATGTGGAACTTATTTATCAATGTAAGGTGAATGTGGAATGTGTAATGTGCAATTTACCTACTCTTCAGTTGGGCTCTTATCCAACCCTACCACACTATTGTGCTAGCCTTGTTATCCTTATAAATGTCTTTTTTTGGCTCTTTACTATGTGATGTTGCTATTGATATGTGGCTCATTTAATTGTAACTCTTGAATCTTGCTATGGCCAATGATTGGCTCATCCATTTATTGAGATTATTTACTTAGGTTTTATTCCCATTTTGCAATGTTGCAATCTTGTTATACTTCTCAATACTGCCAAGTGACTATTAAGCATGATGTATTTTAGGCCAAATGACAATGTATTGTACATGAGTACAAACCACTCATAGGGCACTGAGGTTTTAGTCCTGTTGCCAGGCACTGGGGTTTTAGTCCCCCTTCCGTTTTATATTAGGCATTGGGGTTTTAGTCCCCCTGCCATTTTATATAGGCAATGGGGTTTTAGTCCCCCTGCCACTTGGTGAGTCTGATAGGTGCCTCACCCTACATTGAGATGACTTTGTGTCTTAATATATTCATGCTATGTGATTATTATTGTGGTGATTGATTATGGCAGTTCTCTATTTCTTATTTGAATATTTGTCTCATTCTCTTAAAATCTTGTAGCATATAGAATCTTTTATTATGCAATGTTGTTGACTATTACTTGTCCTATTCCTTTTGATTGACACATACTTTTATCTTTCTTTTGTTGGATGACCCCAACCATCGAGGCTAGGATCAGAGTGTGCATGGAAGCTTGGTGAATCTAAGGATAAGGATAGGACAAGAAGAAAAGGAACTTATAGCTTGCATGTTCATAGTTGCCTTTATATATTAAGTTGTTTTGTTTGGAGACAATATTGGCTTAGTCTAAGTCTTCCTCTACCGAAATCCTATGTTTTGTATAAAGTTGTAATTGCTTTATGGAAACTTTGTAATATACCCTTTATACATTTTGAATAAAGTCAAGTTTTATTTCTTCCACTGCCACACATTTGATGTATTTGTTTATCATGTTTAATAGTAGAGACTTGGTCTTTACAACTTGGTATCAGAGCATCAAGGTAGTCAGATTCTTGACTAATTCAAAATTCTCTCCTACATATAACCCTTATCATATATAGATTCCCTATAGTAAGTTTTTCACCTTAGAGTTGACCTAGCATGAAAGTTTGATTTAGGATCATAATAATTTCATATTAGAAATAAAATTTGTCAACTTTGGGTGAATTGTCTATTGAAAAGGTACTAGAGAAAGAAGTTGAAAGTGATGGTGTCTAGAAAGGGTCAGAGCTTGGGGCTGGCAATATTTTCCTCCACCCCACTAGCTTGGTAACGACGACTCCTGAGCTCATATGACATGGCCTGGCCTGATCTGATACAGACAGCTCGAAATAGTCTATCTTTGGGCATGTTGCCTAATTGTTGAATACCTTAGGAAAACCATAAGTGATGATTTGATCTCTTATACAAAAATCATCCTTAAATACCTTATAATTCTATGTTTAGGGTTTAGTGTACCCTATGTTGCACCCTGAAGCTTGGTTAGTAAATCCTTTTAGTTTTGATTTTTATGTACCCTTTTACCATTAGCTTAGTTTGACTTAGTTGACCCTTTTAAGGGGTGGAGTGAGGGTAATGGTGTTAGTACCCTATTTGGTTTTACAAATCTGATTTCGAGGATGAAATCCCTTTTAGGGGGATGGAATCCCAATTAAAAGAAAAATCAAATACCTTGGGAGTTAGAAACCCTATCCATGTGGACATATGTACATAATAACTTATGTGAACAAGAATTTGCCAAACACATTATACTTGTAATTCAACTTGTTTGATTATACACACATGAATATGTAGAAAGTCATATAGAGATAGTTCATATGCTTGAACCTTCACATATTCTTGATGCACATAATTCTGAGTTACTCATTACTAATGGTGAATATACATAATTTTGACTAGCCACCCTAATGATAGATAAAGGCATAATATGTAATCGTCAAGTTGACCCAAACCCTAATATGTAATCATCTAGCTTTGACAACATATACATATATATACCCTTAATGCCTTTCATGACACATTAGTAACATTAGGTGTCATCATCACATAATATACCTTGATGCATATAAATGGATTATAGTCACAAAGTTATCAATATATGTAAGGTATATCACCTTGTTCTCTAATGAACACCTCACCATAACTTGATATATGAAATAATTCATTAATATTTAATGGGTTACATCCTATTCACTAAAATGAATATAATGACTCAAACATGATAATGAATTAAATATTAATAAATGCCTAATGTGAATTAAAATATGTATAATTTATAATATGAAGTGTAATGGACGACAATGATTAATGATGTCATTAATATGAGTAAGAACGATAATATGACAATGTGTAGTATGGACATTATTTGAAATTATTATAGGCTTATAACTTGTTGGATAATATTAACTTTTTCTACAAAATAATTTGTGATAATTCTACATGATAGTTGTAAGAGGATAATGGAAAATGAATTCATTATATTAAGGTTTTTGACCTAATACATTAATTAATGTTGAAATGGATTAGTAAACCCTACTTGTGCTTAAAACCCTTGATGAGGGAAATACACATGATATAATATTGAGATGTAATTGTTTTGAATAAAATGTGGCACAAGTGATAGTATAATAAATATGATACCTCTTCATGATGGAGATTATGCTAATAAGGCAAAAATGTTAATTTGAGTTTGATAAAAGGCTATAGGTTTTGTGGAAACCTTAGTAACACCTGACTTATGTAGATTTTGTGTTGTACACTAGATTAAGTGTTATAACCTAGTGTTTCAGGTTGGGAAGTTGCTCACTCACCCTCTCCTTCCTCTTGTTGTAATTTTGGGGATGAAATCCTCTTTAAGGGGTGGAGTGTTGTAACATACTTAATCTCAGGGTCTTCCCTATAATTTACTCATATTCTATATTTTCATTTATTTCAAGTCCTTTTGGACCAATTTCATAAATTTCCCATCTTTTATTTTCTTTTTGGACTAAATATGCAATTTGAGCATTAATAATGGTGAAATTCCATTCTTCCCCCATTTATGATAATAGAGGGGTGTTTGCACAAATAACCCACACAATGAAATAATTGGGGTCTTAATATGAAAAATGTACACTTATGAGAGATAATAAGTGGATAATGTTTATTTGGAGCTTTTTGGATAAATATATTAGTAATAATGTGTATTTGAATTAATTATGAGTGTAATTAACCTAATTTCCATCTCTCTCCTCAAAAATGATAATAATATATATATAGAATATTATGTTGAGTTTTTGCTCTTAAAATTAATTATGGATGGATATCTCAAAATTCACTCATGTAATCCATTAAAAGAAGACTTTTAATATAACTCATTCATTTTAATATATTAATATACACTTTAATGAGAAATATATTTATTAAGGGCTAAATAATGAGTAAAATGATAAAGTAATTGTATAGCATGATTCTAGACTTTAATTTGTGCATGTGATTAAAATTTGGTGTCTTTTGGAATTTGTTTGACCCCTCTAATGTATTCTATAAACTTTTAATATAGTGTGGACATAACATTAAATCGATTTCATTTATTAAGTCATGTAACGCCATAGTTTTGCTTTAATTGATGTGTCCCGCGCACCCCTTAGCTGGCGCACCATTGGACGGCCATGATCCGATCATCATGGACCCAGGCATGGTTTGACGGCCACTAAGTCATCCCCTACCTCCGATGCCTGAACAATTGGACCTCTAGAGCTTCTGAAGCTCCTTCCTCTATCGTTTCTGAACCGTTTCTCATGATTTGAGTTTCTTTGAATTCGTCTTGGAATTGTGGTTCATTTGAGCACCTACTTGAATTCTTTCGTACGCTATGCGAGAAATGCCCAAGTCGCCTCTTCTCCCCTTCTCTACCGCCAATTCACAGAGGGGTCTAGGCCTTTCCTCCCGGCTATATAAGGCCCCTACAGTAGCATCGGTTCCCATGCATCACTTCTCTTCCGCCAATGTCATCGCATCCTGCCCCGAACTCCCTGACATGCTCGAAGTGGATCTCCGGCGACGATGGTTGAGAACTCATCCTTCCGGCCACCTTCATTCAATTAGCTTAGCAGTGAGCTTCCTTGGACTCTGTTCTCCACTTTGCCTTCTGTACCTTGACTCGAGAATCCCCCTATCGCCTTAACCTGAAGCTCGTTGTAGAAGCTCTACCAGCACTTGCCGTTTTTGAGTTCTGGTGGTCCTCCGCCCGCGCAAGGACCTGCGTTAGTATCTTTTTCACTTTGCAAGCACCTTCGTGATCTTTTTGCAGACCGTTCTCCTCATTTCTATGGGATTCTAAGGCCGATGGTTCTGCCCCTATTTCTCGACCTTCTTTGGCATGCTTTTTAGGTTTTTAGGTCTTCGCCATGTGGCTCAGGATCTGTTGTCCTCTTTGAACTTTGGTGGTTTCTTCCGCATCACCCATTTTCTGAGCTGCGGCATAATGGTGTGGTGCTAGGCTAGAGTCGAAGCTCCAGTAGCCTGCTCGCACCATGTCTGGGCTGCAAAACGTCTGGTCAGGAAATGACCAAGGCACCCATGCTCCTGCCATTGGGCAATTTTTTTCGGGTATGGGCATTATCATCATTTCGTCCCTTGTTCTTCCTCTCTTGTGCAAACAATCGATAGTTTCAAATGACCATACTGCCCTCGTCGTTTTAATTGATCTGATTTGGAGAGCAAGGATAAAATGGTAATTCACCCTTCCCACTCGCCTTTGACCTAGGTCAGTGAACACGGACACGCTGACATGGTCAATTGTGATTGGTCTGTGTCAGCGTGGGCCCGGCCTCAGTGGCCCAATCCCGTTCGCCCAATCAGTTTGCTAATGTGGCATTTACGTGCATTTTCATTGGTGAATTTAGTTTAATTCATATTAAATCGATCCTTTGTCAGAAAAATGTGAATAAATAGTCGTTGGAAAGGATTTTTCGAGTAGAATCTGAATTTCTAGTTTTTGAGTCCTGTTTCTAAATTCTTTTTCGAATTTTATCTTAAAATATCATTCTAATCACCTTAAATGATCTAAAATGTGTACTTAATTAAGTTTAACTCCAAATTGGGAAATAAAATATGTTTTATTAATTAGGAGAATATGACTAATCTGTTAGACTAGGTTTTGAACCTTAAATCGTGGTTTTGAAAATAAGTTCCAAAATTAGGGTTTTCCTATGCTTTAAGCCTTATAGATACTAATACATGTGTAATGTTTGCAACTAGGATAATATGGAATTGGATATAATCAGATTGGTGAATGTGATGGTAGTGAATTGAAACTAAGGTATGTGACTCCTATATATGTGAATCATATGTTAATGTATGTGAAGCCTATTTTGTGTGTGGAACCTATTTGGGCATGTGGAACTTATTTATCAATGTATGATGAATGTGGAATGTATAATGTGCAATTTACCCACTCTTCAGTTGGGCTCTTATCCAACCCTACCTCACTATTGTGCTAGCCTTGTTATCCTTATAAATGTCTTTATTTGTCTCTTTACTATGTGATGTTGCTATTGCCTATGTGGCTCATTTAATTGTAACTCTTTAATCTTGCTATGGCCAATGTTTGGCTCATTAATTTATTGAGATTATTTACTTGGGTTTTACTCCCATTTTGCAATGTTGCAATCTTGTTATACTTCTCAATACTACCAAGTGACTATTAAGCATGATGTATTTTAGGTCAAATGACAATGTAGTGTACATGAGTACAAACCACCACAACGCACTGAGGTTTCAGTCCTCCTGTCGGGCACTAGGGTTTTAGTCCCCCTGCCATTTTATATTAGGAACTGGGGTTTTAGTCCCCCTGCCATTTTATATAGGCACCGGGGTTTTAGTCCCCCTGCCACTTGGTGAGGTCCGGTAGGTGCCTCACCCTACATTGAGATGACTTTGTGTCTTAATATATTCATGTTGTGTGATTATTATTGTGGTGATTGATTATGGCAGTTCTCTATTTCTTATTTGAATATTTGTCTCATTCTCTTAAAATCTTGTAGCATAGAGAATCTTTTATTATGCAATGTTGTTGACTATTACTTGTCCTATTCCTTTTGATAGGCACATAATTTTATCTTTCTTTTGTTGTATGACCCCAACCATCCAGGCTAGGATCAGAGTGCGCATGGAAGCTTGGTGAACCTAAGGCTAAGGATAGGACAAGAAGAAAAGGAACATATAGCTTGCATGTTCATAGTTGCCTTTATATATTAAGTTGTTTTGTTTGGAGACAATATTGGCTTAGTCTAAGTCTTCCTCTACCTAGATCCTATGTTTTGTATAAAGTTGTACTTCCTTTATGGAAACTTTTTAATGTACTCTTTATACATTTAGAATAAAGTCAAGTTTTATTTCTTCCGCTGCCCCACATTTGATGTATTTGTTTATCATGTTTAATAGTAAAGACTTGGTCTTTACACCATCAAAGCAACCTGATAGAATGATGTTTTATGGAAATTAATAGAGAGGAGGGAGGAGGAATGAGAAACGACTCAGGATATAATGGACAGACTAGATCCTCTATTCAACTACAATGCTCCACCACCTCCTACCGATTATAAGGCCTTCATCAAAAATTGCTATTGGATGATCCAATCAAAGGAGAGGTCCATACAAATCCTTTTGTGGTGGAGATGGAGGAGCATGTAGCTAAAAATGATGAAGGGAACATGCATTGGATGTTCAACAACACACCAAACAAACCAACGAATCTAGTGTTTCCCAAACCAGTAATAGTTGAAAACACAAATGTGGTTGCACCCCTTCTACTACCTTGTAATATGAAGGACATGGACATGACATCAATGTCAGGAATGTCTAGACTTGACATTCATATCCTGGCTAACATTCTAGATGAGGATAAATAGGAGAAGAATTTTTCTATAGAAACAACCGTTACCGTCTGATAAGAGACGATATGCAATTAACATTTAGATATATGATGTGGTATTTAAAACGCACTTACAAACTCACTCAGGGTTTAAATCCACGAGCTTTTACCAAAACAAAATGCAATAATACCACCCACAAGCGGACGAGTCTTATCGCAGTATAGTTAAGGATCAAACCCAAAGGACAACATTTTTAAGAATCCTTGTCAGTCGAATCTAGCTCGAGTAAAACTAATATTTAGAACGATTGGTTGATTTGAGGTTAATTAAACTAATTGCAAGAAAGTAAAAGCTGAATTAAAGTAGGATTTAGATGAATGATATGGAATCGCTGGGATGGTATCGGGTTTGAACACCATTACACATACAAACACATTCAATCACAAAAAATCCAGGCAAGATATAGCAATCCAAATAGAACTGCTGCAAAAACCCCCATACGGGCGTTAGATTCGCGTAAGCATCACCTTAGGAATCAGATGTCTCGTCACCATCTGGATCACTTACTTACGGCTCCGAAGATACAGAAATCCAACAAAGGTTGTGGGCCCCCTATACAGGAGTTAGGCACACAGAATCATCACCGAAGGCTTGATGGCTCGTCCCCTCACGGATCATGCACTTATGACCTCGAAGAAATCCCATTCTATTTATAGTTTGGGTGTCAACCACATTAATTAATAAGCTAGCAGGTGATAGATCTACAACTAACATCGACGATAAACAAAGACGATAAAAAATCCAACTGAGGATGTGGTCCTCCCTAAGGGATGTTTAGACCACAGAAGCATCACCGAAGGCTAGATGTCTCGTCCCCTCACGGATCATTCCCTTACGACCTCAAGGAATCTTATCAGAAGTTCTCCTCAAAGAGTCGAACTTTGTAAACCGCCACTCCATCCCACATATAGAAGGTTTCAGAATATAGGAAAGAACAAGATGAAAGCAAGTAGATAATCAACTACAAACATACTAACTAACAACAAAATGGAAAGTTATATACATTGCCATGGAGAGTTTAACAAAAGAACATGGTTTGCATGGGCAGCGGGGCTAGTCCCCACACCCCAGTGAAAAGGTACTACTCGCTCATGATGTGAGAAACATGAAGAATGAGAAAGAGAGAGAATTCTGCCATGAACTCAATGCAGAAGGCAGTTGCAGCTCGGTGAAGAAGATACAACCTCCTACATCATGTCGGAGTAGATATGGACACGAACGGGAGTTGCCAGGATAGACCGGACAGTCTCCCTCGCTCCGTCTTCCTTCTCTCCTCAACCTCCTTGGTTGCAACACGATCAGTGGGTGGAATGAAATTGGCACGAACAACACTGGATGTGGATCGGACCTGTGTATAGGCAGCTTATCGGTATCCAAGAACTGATGCCAATTGAGGACCCTTGCAGTCCTATTTATAGGCTTAGATGGGGTCTTCACAGTTTCTGCATGAACTTGCTTCAAACGGTCTTGGGACCGAATGGCTCCAAACGGTCTTGGGACCGAATGTCTCCAAACGGTCTTGGGACCGAATGGTTCCAAATGGTCTTGGGACTGAATGGATTCAAACTGTCTTGGGACTAAATGGCTCCAAACGGTCTTGGGACCGAATGGCTCAAAACGGTCTTAGGACCGATTGGCTCAAAACGGTCTCGGGACCGAATGGCTCCAAACGTTCTTGGGACCGAATGGCTCCAAACGGTCTGTGCTAGTGTGTCCCAAACGGTCTTCATCTAAATGGTCTTGGATCTTCATTGTCCGAATGGTCTTGAGCTGGGCGTCATCCAACCAGTCTGTGTGATCTCCTCCAGTTAGTATGTGATCGATCAACGCCTCACGGTCTCAAGACCGTGAGGGCTTCTCTGCGGTGAGCGTGGAGCGGGAGCGGCGGCATTGCAGGTAGCATTTAGGGTCGCGAGAGGTAGAAGGAGGCGGAGGTGTAGGTGTCGACGCTGCTAGTGGAGGAGGAAGGGAGAGCAAGAGGAGGGGACGCATGCCCAATGCTACTGAGTTGCCCAAACGGTTTCGAGCAGGTTGCTCAACCGATCTTGAAGACCGTATGGAGTTAGAAACCGATTGGATGAGATCGAATGGTGAGTGAAAGGTGGGTCCCAACTGAATGTTCAACCTCATCAAGACATCCATCAAATCAACATAAATTCAGTTCAAATCATGGTAATTGGACCAATTAAGTATTTTTGCACATTTTGATATTTAGAGAGTGAAATTAAATGTGTTGAGTTGAATATGTCTAAAAATGATAATTGAATTCCTTGGTGAATATGCATTCATCAAAACACCCCAAACTTAAACGTTGCTCATCCTCGAGTAACACAAAATTTGAAACAGTCGCCTAATGAATACTTTCAATTCATGTTATTACTTCATCTTCACATCACGACTATTTTCTTTCTGCTCAACTTGACTAAGTATCTCAACCCCCTGGGACCACTGAACACAACTTACTATATCTTCATTCCTGAGTTTGTTTTCCAAAATCACTTCCACCTCACTTTTTTTCCAACAACAAGCATGTCAAAGAGTTTTGTAAGAGTCCAGAGACACCCGCAGAACAACAAGTGTGCATTTGATATGACATTGGTGTTTTTCAAGATAGGGTGGGCATTCATAGTGCCACTAGGTAGACAACGGAGTGAATGGTGGTATGGAAGGAAGAAATAAATCTCTCCTCTATTTGACTCGAGATTTTTATTTATTTGCTTTGCAATTTCATTTATTGCATTTTTTGTGCGAATGTCTCCTCTATTCAACTTGATATTGCATTTCTTTTTGTGTGCGCTTTGGCATATTTTTGTTTGCAAATCTCTCCTCTATTTGACTCAAGATTGCATTTTTGGTGGTACACCCCTATTTATTTGTTAGGGGTATGGAAGAAGAGAATAAAGAGGGAAGTGGTGTGCCACCCCGAACTTAGGGTTTGGCACGAATTCGACTTTGTTTTTTCTTTTTGATGAATAGAGGGGTACGAAGATGATAGAATAAGTGTAGAAGAGAGTTCAGATCAGGATGCAACTTGATTTACAATTCAGTGCACCGAGTTGTTCTCTTTGTCAAACTATGTTCAAATAATGACTTGATGAGGATCCAGTGGGGAATCCATGCTATTGTTCCAAAAATCAGTTAGGAAGTCTGACGTGTTTGATCCCTATCAGTTTGACATACACTTATCATTTTTGCAAAAGTATCATGATGTTAGGAATCATAAGCTTCACAAGATAATTTCAATCAAAAGGCTTGTTTCAAAAAGTGGTCCTTTTGAGGATTTACTTTGAATAAGGAGGATATAATGATTCAAAATGCATGGTAGGTTAGTTAGTGACTTTTAATGAAACCAAGAAGTGTCAAAAAGTGTCAAAGATTCATCAAGTATCTGTTCAATTTCTTTGAAAAACATTAAAGAATTTTGAAAATTTTGAAAATTTTGAAAATTTTGAAATTTTTTATCAAGAATGTGATAGAGAAAACTTAAGTATGAAAAGGATGGGTGTAGGTGGAAAGTAAGATACATACCACCCACCCTCCACCCCGAACTTAGAAATTTGCTCGTCCTGAGCGAATCCTAAATCCAAGATGGAGGGGAAAATTTGCACCATTTGGACCACGGGATGTGGTTGCGTTCCAATCAGCGAGTATCCTCTTATCTGAAAATCTAAAGAAAGATCAATCGGAACTCAAGATAGCATCTCACGATGCAAATTTTATTTGGTGCGAAATGATTGGTGAAAACAAAATTAAGGAAATTTTTCTAATTCAAAATTGAAAAATAAATACGAATTTATTTATCAAGTTGCCTCCCGACAAGTGCCTTTGTTTTATGTCGATGGCTCGACTTGAATCTTCAACTTCACGGTGGTTCCTTTGGATTGGGGAGATCTATTATTTCTTCGGTGCTCATATCTGTCGTGGTAAAATATCTTTTCTAGCGTTGGCCGTTCACCACAAATTCACCCATCTTTTCACTCCATAAAGAGAAAGCACCATGTGGGGAGATGCTTTTGACAATGTACGGTCTAGACCAGCGGGAGCGGAGTTTTCCTGGGAATAACTTCAATCTTGAGTTGAACAACAGAACTTGGTCTCCCACTTGTATGCCTTTTCTTTTTAAATGACCATCATCCCAAAGTTTGGTGTGTTCTTTGTAGATTCATGCATTCTTGTAAGCTGTCATCCTGAGTTCATCCAACTCTTGAAGTTGTAGAATCTTGGCCTGACCAACTTTCTTCATGTCAAAATTTAGTTGTTTTATTGCCCACCATGCCTTGTGTTCCAATTCGACTAGAAGGTGGCAAGCTTTTCCATATATTAATTGAAAGGGTGTAGTCCCGAGGGGAGTTTTGTAAGTGGTTCGATAGGCCCATAGAGCATCGTTCATTTTTAATGACCAATCCATTCGATTGTGGCCTACAGTTCTTTCCAGAATAGCCTTTAGTTGACGATTAGAAACCTCTACATGTCCACTCATTTTTGGATGGTAGAGCGAGGCTACTTTATGTTTTACACCATATTTTCTCAGCAAAGCTTCAAAGCTTCTTTCAAGGAAGTGAGACCCTCCGTCAGATATCACGGATCGTGGCACTCCAAAATGGGGGAAAATAATATCGTTGAATAATTTGATGACGGGTTTGGAATCACTAGTGACGGTTGGTATAGCTTCAACCCATTTTCAGACGTAATCAATCGTTACTAGTATGTAAGAAAATCTATAGGAAGATGGGAATGGCCCCATGTAGTCCACACCCCAAACATCAAATATCTCAATTTCTTGCCACAACTTAAGTGGCATCTTGTCTCTCTTTGTAATGTTACCTGTTCTTTGACATTTGTCACATGATAGAACAAAGTTGTAGGAATCCTTGGATATGGTTGGCCAAAAGAAACCACATTGCAAAAATTTTATCACAATCTTCTTAGAACTCATGTGGCCTCCAACTGGGCCAGAGTGCAGTTCTCTAGAATGAGTTTGGTTTCTTCCTCAGCGATACATCATCTGTAAAGACCATCAACACATAGCTTAAAAAGATATGGCTCATCCCAGTGATATTGTTTCACATCATGCATAAATTTCTTTAGTGCATTTCCGGTGCATTGAGGATGGATAACCCCAGCAACAAGGTAGTTCAAAAAATCTGAGTACCACGGTACAACTTCTGAGAGCTTCATTAGTTAATCATCTGGCAGGGAATCATTGATCAGAATCTTCTCAGTATCCAGAGTGTGGATGCGATTGAGGTGGTCTGCTACAACATTCTCTGTACCCTTTTTATCTCTTATCTCTAAATCAAATTCTTGTAATAGGAGTGTGACGATCCAACCACAAATCAAATCATCACCAGTAAATAATTACAGAATTACTATAAGTAGTGGATTAACAAAAATCACTAAAAATTAAAACCATTTTTCAAAGAGATCCATTCTAAGGAAAACTCTTACTGAAAGGTCCAAAACCTTATATACATCATTATTCACATTGTACATATCTGGTACATCTCATCTCGAGAATAACATATAACAGTTGCTTTACCAAACTATACATGAGCAACATAAAACCTCGAGGTACGTAAGCCAAAATCTCTTATTGATCATAAAACCAGTACAAACCAACTCCAAGGACCTGAGAGTACAGAGAAGACACATAGGACTCATATCTACAAGACATGACAGACAGTACACTCAACCTGAGTTGTCACTATTGTCTTAGTTGTTGATCCTTCTCTGCAAAAAGGTCTTCACCTCCTCGTGTACGTCCACCTAAAAATTTTGGGTCCCACGGGGGTGAGACAATTGTAATTGTCCCAGCGAGAGATATAACTCTCCGCCGACCATATTATTATCACAGTTAAACAGTATAAAACTGAGCAGAGGATTCTTTTTCATTAATAAGTAGGATTTAATCACTGTTTAAGCAGAGTAGAGCAATATCATCTTCTGAAGCATTGCAGCTATATATGATAAAGCAGTAAATCATCTATTCATTCTATAATGAATATGAAGAACATGTATAACATCTATCCATTTAAGATGTATAAAAGAAATGTAACATCATCCAATGATTTCTGTATTTGATCCTTAAGCAAATATGCTACACAACTGATTACATTTTACAATCACACTTATGCCCTGAGGAGATGAGGTATACCGCTCATACTCCAACCGACCACTGTGAAGTCAAAATCGGTACCATACAAGGTCAATGGAAGAGCCAGCTACCATGACCTCATACCGTCTTGGGCAGTGTGAGAAAACGAGCAGGTTTATGTCAACTGCTAAATAGCTTTCCAGGGTATACATGCAACTTCGCTATAGAGTTGCAGGGTCAGCTGCACTCTCGTCAGGATTGAGAGATCTCGTGTTTATCTACCATCAACCTGAGGAAGGGTCGATTAGATTTCTTGTTTATCTACATCGAATCCCAACCAATAATGAAGGATTGAGAGATTTCATGTTTACCTACCATCAATCCCTCATTCGGGGCGTACGGATATTTTTGCCCATCACCCCCACATATTCAAAAATATGCGGTCTCCAGGAGATCCCGTAGGAAAACCTATTTCACCATTCAGAAATTTACTGACGTTGATGGATCTATGGTCAGGGCTCTACATGATAAGATTTCACTTGATTAATTAAGTGCATTTCCATATTCTTTTAGCATCAGTCAAGTTTCAAACATGAATTATTATGATAAATGTTTCAAAGAACAAACGTAACACATCTATCAAGTACTTTCAAATCTTTAAAACACGTGATACTTGGGATCTCAGTCCCTTATCACATTACTGGAAATTCTCATCCCTTCACATCATCATTATCATGATTTCTGGATCTAGGTATTCAAACCATTAGAACATCACATAACATTGTTACCTCTATAACAGGTAACCATTACCTCTAGGTCCTCAGACCAAGGTATTCATTTCACTTGTTGTGCAAGTATTCACATGGCTCACCAGGCCATTACACATCTTGTCACCTTTCACTAGGAAACAACTTATTCACATGGCTCACAAGGCCATTACCCATCTTGTCACCTCTCACTAGGCAACAACTTATTCACGTGGCTCACAAGGCCATTACACATTATACTTATTATACAAGTAATTAACATGCCTTACAAGGCTTATGCAATAAGAGAAATACAACCTTCCCATCATTAGGGTTAGGGTTTTCCCTTTCTTATCGATTAGGGTTTCTCTTACATATCATTACCCTTCATTAGGGTTAGTATTTTCCATTATTAACCATTTAGGTTTTCAAGATCATATTATCAATGATCAAACCCTAATTCATTGCTCCACACATCTAGGAGCAAACATTGATATCATAAGTATTCAATCATACTTATTCATTCTCATCATTTATCATTAAATGAATCATCAACACAAGGTATGAGTTCCTCCCTCATCCTTACCAGGGTATGATTACATCATACTTTATTAACTTGGCTTCACCCTCTCTCAAAGTATGTTAGCCCATACTTATCAAAGTGCATTAAACTTATTACATCTCAATGTAACAATTGACATAACACACTTCATGTGTTACTCATCCAAGTATATTGGATTTAAGGTGCATCAAGGTACATCAACCTTGAAGTACTGGATGTGATATCTATCATGTCTTGATGTATCACTTCCCTCATCACTTTTAACATACTTAAGTTCATCAACTTATCTTGTATTAGGGTATGTCCCATCCTAATACTTTATCCACTAGCTCATCACATTTATCATGTAATTTATTGGTCATAAGTCACACAATTGAATTATTCAACCATCATTAATGATATGAACTCATCTCGGGTTAAGGCATTATTGATATAGGATTAACCATTATCAACCACTCTAGGTGTTTCACCTATCAAGGTATTATCCACACCATTACTTGGTGTTACACTCATCACTCCTAAGAGTGTCTTGCCCTTACCTTTACAAGGTGTATAGGGTTAAATCATATGCATATGTTCACCATATTGGGTTGTAGGTGTATAGATACCATTGTATCGGGTTGGAGGTGTATGAACACTCACCATATCAGGTTAGGATTTGCACTTGTCTCCATATCGGGCATGAGGTACCTTCTTGACCTCATATTGGGAACAAGATATATGTATGTGTCTCCCAATGATACTTATGAGGTATCAACCCATCACCATGTCGGGCTAGAAGTCCATTCAATCACCCTATCGGGCTAGTCACCATCTAGGGTTAGCCATGATGGGTTAGGGTTACCATATTATTTAGGGTTGTGTATCATGCAACCCTGTCATGCAACCATGTCATAATGATACTAAGTATCAATGATGTATCATATGATCATATCATGAAATAACACTTGTTACTCTTCACTTATATCAGGTTACCCAATTTAGGGTTTCTTGTCAACTTACAAGTATACAATTGACCTTGTATCATGCATGGAGTCTATACTTGACTCCCTATCATGAAAGAGGTGTATACTACACTCCCATATCATTCAATAAGGTTTACAAACCCATTCATATCATTTTAGTGAAATAGGTGCATCATCATACCGGGTTAGAGGTGCTTGCTTATGTGCATGTACCCGATATCACTTTTATAAGGTGATATCACAATCTTCAAGCTCTAGACCTTTATTCTAACTATTATAGTTCAAGAAAACAGGTCTAAGAAACTACTAGAACTCATAATTTCATCAACTATTTCAGGAAATTTTGGAATTAAAACTAGATCATTAAATACAACAATTTAGGTGATGAATAATAACATGATTGAGTTCAAGTTATATAACCCGCCTTAAGAACAACTTCAAAGCTCCAAGCTCCAAAGATCCACGTTCTTAAGGTTGAATATGAACTTCACAACTCCTCTATATGCAAAGAATCACCATGGATAAGCAATTGGTGAAGAAAAAAGAAAAGAAGATCAAAACCCTAAATTCATGCTTCAATCCAATGTTGAAGATGATCATTGCCTCACCTTAGGGTTAAGTTTTGAGTTCCTTAGCTCCTTGGCCGACACCCCAACACTCATAGGCGATATGGACTTCCTATTGGCCGACACAACCTTGCTTGTGGCCGATACCCCCTCACTTGTGGTGAAAATCACTTCAATTGGCCGATATCAACTTACTATGAGCAATATCAACATAGTACGGCCGATATACTTGCTATGGCCGATACCCAAGGCCTATGCACGATACCCTTGCTTTCCTGCACGATACAAGAGCCCCATGAACGATACCACAAGGTAGGAGGGTGGTAAGGGTCGAAACATTCCATTAAGGGGTCAAACTAGGGGTATATATACTTGTTGATCATGAAGAAAGGCAAAAATGAGGTGTCAACATTTTGAGCTAGTAGGTGCCACGTGTCATGCATGGGTGGCACGTGTCCATGCATGAACCATCATTTATCTTGTCTTGCAAAACAGTTGAGGATCATCTAGAGATGCAATTTCGTCCATTACTTATCCATTTGGATAAGTTATCTAGGTTTAATCACTATTTCATGTCAAGCCGATACACTTTTTCTAAGGAAACTTGTTGGCCGACAGAACTCACCTCCTTGAGGTGCTTTGCACGATATGGACTTTTACAAGAGTTCTGAAAACGATATGGGACACCTCTTTGGGCTCCATGGACGATATACACTCATGTATAAGCTTTTCAACTTGATACAACTCAAGTTAAGCTTCCAAATTCAACCCTTTTCTTGGTCATTTCTTCACCAAGATTACCATCATTCATAATGGAATAAAACTTGGTGTCTAATTCATTCTCTCTCCTATAAATGATACATAGAGGAAGTGGTAACACTATAGAGGTGGTAATTTTCATATCAACCCCATATTTTGGGTAAATTACAATTTGTACCAAAATTGGTGCACAAGTACCATCATTGTTCAAACAAGTTCAAACTTGGGATTTAGACTTTCCACAAGCCACCACCTTGCATCATTCTCTCAATAATGATGATACAACACATGAGGAATGTTCAACATGTGACATTTTGCATTATAGCCCCTCAAATTTGGGTAAATTGCACTTTGGTCCAAAACAAAGGAAAATTGCTCAAACAGCATTCAATCGGGACCAAAATTGAAACATAAATGTGTCACATGATAACAAAGCACGTTAGAGGATTATATTAAAGTTCTAAGCAACTTTATTATCCAAAACAAATAGGGTTACCTCATAACCTAGGTCAGGGTTGTTACAAGTTATAAACCCCTAACAAGGATTTCGTCCCCGAAATCCCTGGTATAGGGAAACATATATTATTCATTCATCATATCATCAAGTCTCCATATAACACCTTAATGTTATGGAGATGCCATAGAACTTTGATCAACACAAAGTTCTTCCACACAGAGTTATCATTAAATCTATCACACAGGGCACATATTCTACTATCTTTTTCATTATTGACTGTAGAGTCAACTCTATGTCAGGTAATACTTTTCTTAGTCAGGGAAACATCATTCATACCTTATTTAACTCAGATGTCATACCGTACTGATTTGTCACCTTTCTCAACTTACAACTTTATGTGACAAGATTCTGGGAAGTTTCCCATACTCCTCATTTAGCATTTTACTTTTAAAGGAAAGACCAGAGTCATGTTCTATCACCCACTTGTGACTACAAGTCTTGTCATATATCTGATGTGTCATCTAATCTACTGACACAACATTAATCTTTCTTACTACTTGTACCAACTATCTCATTAGTTGTACATTCTCTTATAATAAGGGGAGGTTACTTATCAATTAAGAACTTATCTTAGAGGTATCTTTAGATGTTATATATAAGTTGCCTTAACAGATCTAGATAGGGGTATTCTAAGAAATTATTTTTAGCTTGATAAGCTTTTCCCACAATGATTTTACAATTGTTCCTTCAAATAGTACATCCTTATCGATGTTATGTTTATGAAAAGCATAAACCCCTAACATGTGATGTCCATACTATTTTATGTAACTAGACTGATTTCATAGTTGGCCATCCCAGGCAACCAACCGAAATCATCTGATTAGGAGTTTATGTTTTCACTTTCTCATACCACCTGACACTTCTTAGATACCAAGATTCCTTACTTTTATATCTATCATATGTTTCAAAAACTCATCACATCCTCATCTTTATTTCATCTTGGGACATTACTTGTTACACATATCTTTATCTTAGAACCAAAGTCCAAGACAAACTGATACTTTTCTAAGTATCCATCAATTGAACATTTTTAACTTATGCACATTAAGTGTCATAAGACCCACATGATTACCATGTCCCAGAAGGGAAAGAACACAAAGGAACATATTCCTATTATCACCCCATCATCATCTAGGGTTGTTTATCAAAGAGAAGAGATTATCATCTACTCTGATTATTGCATGAACTTTCAACTATTCATGAGTCATTTACTCGTGTTTCATCCTAGGTTCCTTGCCATCAACATAGGAACTATAAGGATGATTACATGTCATTATTCCTTTCTTTGTTATTGTCTAACATGTTCATGAGCATTTTGTGATTTTATCACATTTCCCATTTCCACATCATGGGAAAAGATCTTTACTATTCACACATGCTTTATCTGATAGGGATCATCTCCCTTGTTCTCATTCTCTTATCATGAGGATTATACTTTTCATTTACTCATACATATAGATTGATCTGAGATCATCTCAGATTCCACTTTATTGCACTTAGGATGTGATATACATGTCCATACCATATTTCTAGTTTCATTATACTCACTAGATTGTCTCAGAATGACTACTTGATCAGAGTAATCATAAAGATAACAATCTAAGAGTTCCATACTCACCTTATCTCCAATAATTATATACCTGGCCAGGGTATACAAGTACTGAGATTAAGTAGTATGCACTTTGTTTACTATCATATTCCTTACTTTTCGTATAATAACCAACACATGATTTAACATTCCTGGATTTTCTCCAGGCATCTCTTCTATACCTCATCCTTTTTCACACAGATAAGAGCAATTATAGAGCATTTAAAAGAATATTGAACATAATATAAATTCTAGTTCTCATCATTTCTTCCCTATGTCCCCATAGGACAATCAATAGGGAAGTCCATAACAGCAATCCTTTTTAGGATTATCAGGTAACATCAAAAGAAGGCATATCAAAATGAAAAAGCTCTATTTGATTGTTACCCCTCGCGGTCATCCACCGCTTTAGGTTGACTCAACCCATACAGTCTAGCTGTTTCATGTTGTTACTTTTGGCTTTTTAGAACCACTAGGCAAAAGTCTCTGGAATTGTAATGACATTTCCTTAATTCTCAGCTTATTGCCCCTTCTTGGGCACTTCCATCACAGATATACTATCTGTCTAAACTTATGGAAGAGTCTACTTTCTCGTCATATGTTAATCTTTCCCACATTTTCCACTGTTCCAACATGACTATGTCATTCAGGAACCCTTTCAAAGCCCAAAGTTTCTGTATTGAGGACTGGTAACCCTTTAAGTTCTTCACTAGTGACTTCGACATCTTTTTTAGCAGAGTCGAGTAATTCGATGCAATCCTTTACTTGTTTGTCAATTGTTTCATCAACTGATGGGTTTGTTAGAGCAACTTCTAAAGGACTGTCTGATTCATGATGCTCTTGAGTCAGAAGTGACATTTGCTCAATATAGTCAATCATATATACTTCTTCTTGCATACTTGGTCTTCTCATACTTTCAAAAACCTTGAATTTGAGAGTTTCTTTGCCTAATCTAAGCAGTAAGGTACCAGCTTCAACATCAATCAGGGCTCTTTTAGTGGCGAGGAATGGACGACCAAAGATGAGAGGATATCTGGCATCTTCTTTTATGTCCATAATGATAAAGTCGCATGGAACATATGTGTCCTTGCCTACCTTGACCGGAATATCTTCGAGGATTCCTAAAAAACGTTTTATCGAATTGTCTGCAAGTTGTATAGTCATGCCAGTAGGAAGCAATTATGCAAATCCTAGCCTTTTGCATAGGCTAAGTGGCATAATAGAGATGCTTGCACCGAGATCTGTCAATCCTTTCTTACATGATGAGTCACCAATATGTGACATGAAATTCCAAAGGATCCCGGGTCTTTTTGTTTCTTGGGCATCTTGCTTAGTATGATATCAGATGTAGTTGTTGCCAGTTTTACTATCTCATACTCTTCAGTTATATATTTCCTGGTGAGGAGTGACTTTAAGTACTTTGTCCATGCTGGTATCTCAGCCAGAGCATCCAAAAAGGGTATATCAACATGAAGTTTCTTCATAGCTTCTTTAAACTTATTGAATCTAGTATCAAGCTTTGTTTGCCTTAGATGAATTGGGAAAGGTATACGAGGCTTATATACGAGAATATCAGGTTCCAGTGTTTTAGTTTCCTCATCAGCAGGTTTCTTAGGATTTCCCTTACCTATTTTATCAACTTTTGATTGAGCCTCCTGTGTTGATGAGTTTTGGGCAATCATAGGTTCATCCTCGTCTGTAATAACCACAGATGTCTTCACAGGGGGATCTGAATAGTCTTTCCCTGACCTAGTGGTGACTTCCTTCAATTGTTCAGGATGCTTAGGATTGTTCTTAGGTTGACCAGAGAAGACTCCAGCATGTGGCTTTATGCTAGCTATGAGTTGAGCTAATTGAGATTCAATAGCCTTCTGTTGAGCTTGTTGGTTGGCTATCATAGTTTGCTAAGCTTGAAACATCTTTTCAATAGCTTATAGCTTGTCATCAGGAGAAACTGGACTTGCTTGCTGACCTTGCTGTTGATTAAGATTCTGGTACTGAGAGTTGTTTTGAAAATTATTGTAGTTCCTATTCTGAAAGTTTCCCTTGAAATTTCCTTGATTCCCAAAATTTGTTGTTGATTATACTAGAATCCTGGTGGGTCTCTTGGTTGATTGTTTGAACCAAATTGATGTGATTTTACTGCTCCAGAGGGGTTTCCATATTGAAAACCGGGATGATTCCTATTCTGATTCGGATTGTAATAACTTTGACCAGGAATGGTGTTGATAGCATTAAGATTTTCCATCTGACTATTATCTCCTTGGCCACATACATTGCTTAGCACAACATCATAGAGAACATTTCATGAAAAAGTGGAATGATCGGTGCTCTTACATGCTTCATAGAACAGGGAAGCATACTTGACCTGTTTCGGTTGTCGAGTGGGCGAACGTCCTCTTCCGATAGCAGCAAGAGATGATTCAATATGGTCTTGCTTGGCAACTAAGAGTTTCAAGGTTTTAGTGATAGATTTGTACTCGGGAGTAGCTTCAGACATAGCTACTTTCAAAACCCCTTTACCTACATATCTTCCCCAATTGGCTTGATTTTTTGCTCCCAGGGTGAGCACTCTCCATGCGCTGTCATAACTTTAACGCATGAAGTTTCCTCTAGACGAGGAATCTAGGAATCTCTTAATGTCATCGTCCACACCCCTATAGAAAATCTCAATGAGTTGGTTCTTGGGAATTCCGTGGTGTGGACACTTGCGTAGAAGCTCTTTGTATCTATCCCAAGCTTCAGCAAGGGTTTCTCCAGGAACTTGAGTGAAATTTGTTATCCGCCCTCTAATTTCATAGGTAAGTGATGGAGGGTAGAACTTTTCTAGAAACACATTTTGGAGTTGTTCCCAGGTGGTGATGGGTAATTCACTTTGCAGCAAATTGTACCATCTTATAGCTATATCAACAAGGGAGTACTTGAAGAGACGGAGTCGAATGGCATCATCTGTGACTCCATTTTGTTTTGTCATGGCACATAGATCAATAAATCTCAGAAGATGTTCTTGGCTATCTTCATCTTATTTTCCGTAGAATGGGCTGTTATGAAGCAGGGTGATCCAATGCACTCTTATCTTGAAATTAGGAGCATGGATGGGAGGAGGTTGTACTAGATGATGAACATTTGCAGCTTTCGGGATTGAGAACTCTCTAAGATCCTTTTGTAGTTCGGCTGCTTGTACTGCTGCTTGCGTTGCTAGAATTTCCTCTTGAACTACAACTCTGGCTTCTTGCATGAGCCTCTCTCTCTACGCATTGATGGCTTGAGCCACCCTTCGAGCTACTTCCTCTTCTTGAGCGATCCTTGCTTAATTTTCTCTGATCTGATGATGAAAAGTTTTGTCTATCTCAGGGTCAAAGCTCGGTGTTAGTCCAGGGCTGTCCGAATGGTGCATACACTACGCCTTGGATGGTACCTGAAAATTAGAAAGATTTCGAAACTGAGAACCACAGAGTAGAGTAAAATTTCAAGTAGATGATTGATTGTGTCAAAAGACAGAAAAGCAAATCCTAAATTAGTCTTAAAAGAACTAGATTTGACTAACTGATTCTACTGTCCCCAGCAATGGTGCCAGAATTTGATGTGGTATTTAAAACGCAGTAACAAACTCACTCGGGGTTGAAATCCCCGAGCTTTTACCAAAACCAAAGTGCAATAATACCACCCGCAAGCGGACGAGTCTTATCGTAGTATAGTTAAGGATCGAACCCAAAGGACAACATTTTTAAGAATCCTTGTCAGTCAAATCTAGCTCGAGTAAAACTAATATTTAGAACGATTGGTTGATTTTAGGTTAATTAAACTAATTGCAAGAAAGTAAAATCTGAATTAAAATAGGATTTAGATCAATGATATGGAATCGCCGAGATGGTATCGAGTTTCACCACCACTACACATGCAAACACATTCAATCGCAAACAATCCAGGCAAGATATAGAAATCCAAATAGAGCTACTGCAAAAACCCCCATACGGGCGTTAGGTTCACGTAAGTATCACCTTAGGCATCAGATGTCTCATCACCACCTGGATCACTTACTTACGGCTCCGAAGATATAGAAATCCAACGAAGGTTGTGGGCCCCCTATACAGGCGTTAGGCACACAGAAGCGTCACCGAAGGCTAGATGGCTCGTCCCCTCGCGGATCATACACTTACGACCTCGAAGAAATCCCATTCTATTTCTAGTTTGGGAGTCAACCGCATTAATTGATAAGCTATCAGGTGATAGATCTACAAACTAACATCGAAGATAAACAAAGACGATACAAAATCCAACTAAGGTTGTGGTCCTCCCTGAGGGATGTTTAGACCACAGAAGCATCACCAAAGGCTTGATGTCTCGTCCCCTCGTAGATCATTCACTTATGACCTTAAGGAATCTTATCAGAAGTTCTCATTAAAGAGTCAAACTTTATAAACTGCCATTCCATCCCACATATAGAAGGTTTTGCAATATAGGAAAGAACAAGATGAAAGCAAGTAGATAATCAACTACAAACATACCAACTAACAACGAAATGGAAAGTTATATACATTTCCATGGAGAGTTTAACAAAAGAACATGGTTTGCATGGGCATCGAGGCTAGTCCCCGCATCCCAGCAAAAAGGTACTACTCGCTCATGATGCGAGAAAGAGAGAGAATTCTGCCATGAACTCAGTGCAGAAGGTAGTTGTAGCTCGGTGAAGAAGATACGGCCTCCTACGTCGTGTCGGAGCAGATATGGACGCGAACGGGAGTTTCTAGGATAGACCAGATAGTCTCCCTCGCTTCGTATTCCTTCTCTCCTTAGCCTCCTTGGTTGCAACATGGGCAGTAGGTGGAATGAAACAGGCACAGACAACACTGGATTTGGATCGGACCTGTGTACAGGCAGCCTATCGACATCCCGGAACCGATACGAATTGAGGACCCTTGCGGTCCTATTTATAGGCTTAGATAGGGTCTTCATGTTTTCTACATGAACTTGCTTCAAACAGTCTTGGGACTGAATGGCTCCAAATGGTCTTGGGACCGAATGGCTCCAAACGGTCTTCGGACCGAATGGCTCCAAACGGTCTTGGGACTGAATGGCTCAAAATGGTCTTGGGACCGAATGGCTCAAAACAGTCTTGGGACCGAATGGCTACAAACGGTCTTGGGACCGAATGGCTCCAAATGGTTTGTGCTTGCGTGTCCCAAACGGTCTTCATCCAAACAGTCTTGGATCTTCATTGTCCGAATGGTCTTGAGCTGGGCATCGTCCAACCGGTCTGTGTGATCTCCTCTAGTCGGTATGTGATCGATCAACGCCTCACGGTCTCAAGACCGTGAGGGCTTCTCTGCGGTGAGCGCGGAGCGGGAGCGGCGGCGTTGCAGGTAGCGTTTAGGGTTGTAGGAGGTAGGAGGCAGAGGTGTAGGTGCCGACGTTGCTGGTGGCGGAGGAAGGGAGAGCAAGAGGAGGGAACGCATGCCCAATGTTGTTGAGTTGCCCAAACGGTTTTGAGTAGGTTTCTCAACCGATCTTGAAGACCGTATGGAGTTAGAAATTGATTGGATGAGACCGAACGGTCAAGACCAAATGGTGAGTGAAAGGTGGGTCCCAACTGAATGTTCAACCTCATCAAGACCTGCATCAAATCAACATAAATTCAGTTGAAATCATGGTAATTGGACCAATTAAGTAGTTTTGCACATTTTGATATTTAGAGATTGAAATTAAATGTGTTGAGTTGAATATGTCCAAAAATGATAATCGAATTCCTTGGTGAATATGCATTCATCAATATAAAGCAGACATCAGTGGGGTCTTCTTTAAAGTTATCTATGGCTCAATAATTGAGAAATACATGTGTATAGGTAAGTAGGGCCAATACTCGATGCCACATGCACTCTTTGTGCTCAACCATATGTGGAGAATTACAAGGCACCGTCAGTTCAAGAACTACAAGAAACACTACATAAAACAAAGAAGCTACAAAATATCATGCTTCCTTTTGAAACTTTGGATCATTAGCTACTGATAGTGGCGGGTCTTTCCACATGAAGAGTCATGCTCTACAATTGCAATGCCAAAGACATGCCATATCAATGGATGCTCTTTGAAAATCTGTAGGGAAGGGCAATACAGATGATACCAACCCACCTCAAACAACTTATCTAGATGACAGAAGGGTAGTACTACCAAAACTAGAGAGAATTCTACATTGACTACAATGGACCCCAACAACTTCTAGATTCAAGGTAAAGAGCTTTCAAAGTGCTCAGGACCATTGAAGCACTTAATAGGGGAATACCTCTAGAGAAAATTGCTAATGAGGATATCCATGCTTTTAGAGGAAAGTACATCATGGAGATGATTCACGAAAAATGATTTTTCTATGATTAACACATGGAAGACATATTGATAAGGACGTAATCACTATTCCCCATTGCTGAAAAGAATTCTTGGAGGGAGCAACTAAAAAACTTATAAAAAAGAAGTAGAAGCCCCACCTCCACATGTAATCATGAATAGTTCGGTGATTCCTTCTTCCCAGTTAAAACCACAACCTCCTCCTCAACTAGAACATGAACCCCTCCCAACCCACCCTTAAGGAAAACTGAAGTCGAATCAATGGCTCTCGAAGTACCTATTGAATAGCTTATAGTGAATAGTTTGGATATACATGGGCTTGAAAGAGATACCTCCTCGTCTCAAAATGAGACCCATGCACAAGAGGCATAAGAATAAGTACCACCACATGATGTAAATAACACCCTTGCCACATCCAACCATGAGGAAGTAGAAGAAGGGACAAATAATGATGAGGTAGACAAAAGCTCAGATGCTTGGTTCAATAAGAAAAAGATGGCATGCCATAAAACAAGAAAAAGCATCACCGAATAGAAGGCAACCGAAGAGGCTACAAGAATTGTAGAACTGATAAATGTTTGGCAGGAGGCTTCCAAATAAAGGTATGAAGTTCGAAAAACCATAGTTTTTTCATAGGATCCCCCAACAGGAACCAAGCTCCAACAATTGTGGTTTCTATGTTCTAATCTGGATGTGAATTTTGTCTACTTTAGACCAAAAGGTGGAATACTATAAAGAAGATTATTACCACCACCTTTGTGGGACATATGCAATGAAGATTCTCAAGTCATAATGAGCATTGATAGGCCCACAACATTAAGTTGCATGTTCTCAATCAACCCCATTCTTTGACACCCTGATGATAGAGTGCATGATAAGTTTGGGGGGGGGGGGTCCAAATAGGCGTTCTTGGTACGTTTTCTAGCCCAAAATCCTATTTTTTAGCATTGTTCATTCTATCTCTTTATTGCAGCAATTTTGTCTAAAATTTTCTAAAACCTTAAGTGTTAAAATACAAATTTTTTCCAATGTATATATTTTGTCTCTTTGACCAAAAAGGGAAGCTTTCTAGTAAATAGAAATATTTGAAGGTAAATTTTTTCATCGAATTTCCCTAGATGTTATGTCATCCTTACCTTAGAAATTCTTGTCTTCAAGCTAATTCTTAGCATAAGCATTCCAAGAGTGATGTTTTGGGATACTAATTCATCTATTAAATACCTACTTGACCATGTCTTCACACCATTATTATCTCAAGATACTACAGAAAGAATGTTGCTATCCCAATAGAAACCCTCTGATATAAGGAGAATCCCGCCCGGTGTTCCCCTGATCTACCATCCAGCTCCCCAATACAGGTTGGAAAGTGAAAATGTGAACAATAAAGGAAGCAACTACCCCTTCCAATGTTAAATCCCCGCTATGGGAACAAAAGAGGCTCGACAACCCACCTTTCCTAAAAAATCACATTACCTAAAAGCCTTGTGAGAAAGAATAAAAGCTGAGTATGAATAAAAGCATGAGAGTTGTGGCCAACAAGATGTTCAAAGGCTCTACTAGGTTGGTGTATAGCTTCACTCAAGAATGCAAATATGTTGTTCCCAGTAGTGGAGCCTGGAAGACAAACAAATATCCACTTGTCTTTTGATGACTATCTTGCATAACCACCTAAGACTACATCAGGGCTGATATTTGAGTGACACTGTCTTACAAGAGTTCTAAGTCCTACAAAGACAAGAAACACAAGCAGCCTTGGCCCACCTTTAAACCATTAGCTAGGACTATCCTAAAAATAAAGATCGGTTGTGAAAGATACCTCTATGGAATTTTGAATAAGTACTTCTTGGAAATGAGATTGGGTGTGTCTCATGAAGGGAACACTCCTTATAAGAAGAGGATATTTGAAACACAGGAGTCCATGCAACTCTGGACTGAAGGGCGAGGAAATTGGAAATATATTAAGCAGTCCAAGCTATTTCATAGAGATCTTGACCTAAGGATGATATGAAGACATGGTTAACAGTAAACAAAACACTAAAAAAATAAATCCCTAACATTTTCTTGATGCCTTGATTCTATTTATTAACTTGAGGAAAAGCTAGCCTCTAAGTTTGGGGGGGTTGATAACATCCAATTTTTTGTATATTTCATGCCTAATTTTACCCTTAATTTTCCCTCTTTATGTAGAGTTACCCTAACTTCTTCATATATTGCTCCCAATTACCAACTACACCTTGGTTGGAAGACAATCACTTATTTCTATGTAGATAGCTCGCCTTGATATGGTTTCTATTATGGGGTAAAAAACGCATCAATTTATAAAATTGATGGAGACCTTCCACAACCTTAGAACCAAGGAAATGCCAAAACTATCTGACCATCAACGCCCAACCCGATGGTTTCCAAATGAGCTCAGATCCACCATCAGATAGTCGGTCAGGATGATCATCGGGTACCAAGCCTGATGGTTAGAAAGGTAATCGGTATGAACTACCATAAAGTGTTAGAACTAATGGTCGACTGAAGAGCCAGACTCAATGTTAGACAATGTACACTTGTGTGATCCATCAACTGATTGTCCTTTAGGACTCAAAGTGGAGTTGAATTGATGGTTTTCCTGGATGAGTCAACTGATGGTCAGTCAGGTGATATCGAGTGAGTGTCCAACTAAATCCAAAACCCATCAATTCTCAAATCAATGGCTCGTATGCATAATTACCAAATGATGGAAACATAGGAAGGACAATCATTCAAGACCATTAGGCACACACCCTGAGGAATGTGCTTAGAGGACTTATAGTGCAAGTTAAGCACCCCAAGTAGTGCCTCAAGAACCAGACTGAGGCCTATATAAAGAAGACCCCATTCTATGAAGGAGGGATCACGACATGAAGGAAACAACAAAGTGTTGCTGGAGAGATACCTTGCCATCGACCATAGAGATGTGACATCCTCCATAGTTTCACGATCCCCAAGAATAAAGAGTCAAAGGGATAGTGTGCTTCCACCTTTTTTTAGCATCTCTAGACTTCTTTGAGAGAAGGAGAGAGAAGAATCACCCAACCTCATTTCTGACACCATATTTAAATTGGAGAAGCTTTCCAACGACCTTGACAAATATGTGGTCACTATCAGTGTTTTTTCCTTCTTCTCTGAATTTGTTCACTTTCTTTCATCTCCTCCAAACTGTTAATTTTTCCAAGCTACTCATCAACATGAGTGGCTAAACATATAGCTTGGGTTGGTAGTATCCACTAAGGCTTTCCTAACATGTAAACACTTATATCCATTGAATATATGCTCTTAGCAAAGTTTATCTCCATACTCTTGATCTTAATAGTTTACTTGCATGATTAGTTACCAACTTGTGTTGTTTAATTGTTGATACCTTGAAAGAGTAGTATTAACCCATACTTAAGTGTTATGGAGTTGCATGAAAGCATGAGACTATTGGAATTTGTAAGCCAATGATCATATGGTTTACTCATGATTGTTTGTTTGCTATCTCTCGAGAGAGACAACCTTATAATCTAGATCTATCCTAAGCTTGAGAGAGGAGGGAATATACATTAATGATGATTTCTTGTAAACTTTGCAAGGGTATTCAATGGGTGTGAGTATTGCATCTTGGTGAGAGGCCTTAGATGGTGAAACCCAATCCAAGTTTCCCATCCATACTTGAGACCTTATCTTTTGACTTTCTTATTCTTTTATTTTACTTGTTGATTTTTTTTACTTGTTTTTACATTTTTTGTTGAAGTACCGGTATCCCATAAGGAACACAAAACTTTGTCTCACCCTTCCTTTGGTATACCTAATATAAGGCTCTCAATTCTTAACACATACCAACCTTGTCAATGTAGATCGACACCAATTTACTACTTCAGACTCTGTCTTATCATGGTGGGGCCTGAGTGTTAGGTTATAAATTTTGAAGTCGGATTACTCTAGATTCGCTCCTTTTTGGACATGTGATTTAGACTGTTCAACAACAATACAAACACATATTTTGTTTGAGTTATTGATTTTTCTCCTTTTTGTATTTACTTTATATATTCTTGTCTCTAATAAGTATATAAGAAAAGACATAGGTGCACTTCAGATTAAAAATATCATCATTAGAAATAGAACATCCACCATTCTTTATATGAAATTTGGATCCCCTTTTCTCCAAACAAGATACATAACTTATGTTTACAAAAATGGCCAATACATAGCAGAAATTATCTAACTCTATTACAAACCCACTAGACAGAGATAAATGATAGGTTACAACTGCAGTGGAGGCAACTCTTACTCCATTTGTAATGCGCAATTCCACCTCACCCTTCTTTAAGGGTTTGCTTTTTTTCATATCCTATATATTAGAGCATATGTAAGATCCTCATCTGGTACCCAATAACCATGATGAAGAAGCAGATATATTTATCTCAATAACATATATACATGAAGTGGAGATCTCTATCCCCTAATTCTTATTCCTAGGTTCCTTTTTGTAAAGAGAACAATTCCTTTCCTAGTGTCCAGTCTAATGGAAGTGGTGTCAATTTCCTTCCTTACTCACACCTCCCATCACTTCAAGTGCAGGAGACTTTAGTTTCTAGCTAGCCTTTAGAACTCTTCTTGGCCTTACACTTGCCCTTGAAATTCCCCTTTTCTCTATTGGTTGTCATCATAGATCTAGGTTTGTTCTTCTTCATTTGTGCTTTGGAAGCTGTCAACATGCCAAGCAATTCAAACAATGATTTATTAAAGTTGATAATGTTATAATTAATGAAAAATTGTCTATATTCAGATCTCATTTGTGGCCAACTCTTAGCCTAAAGGAAATCCAAATCTCTCTAGGTTTTCCTGGTACCCAATCAATTTGAGCACATGGGGTCCTACTAGATCTCCCTCTACCATATTGCACTTAAGCATCACTTTGGAGATATCATATTTATCTTGCCTTTCTTGATTTTATTATATGTTCTTATGATGTGTTATCATCTTGAGAACATCCATGTTTTCATGCTACTTCTAAAACTCATTGTTCATAGAGCATAGAATTGGGCATTTGATGTCTATGGAATCATCTGAATGCTTCTTATAAGAATCCCTTTCAACCCTATGTGCATTAGGAGTGGTTTCCTCTACAACTAGTTCATCTAGGAAATAGAGCTTGTGATCATGTGCGAGAACAATTCTCAAGATCCTAAACCAGTCATGGAAGTTGTTCCCATTCAATTTTTCCTTCTCAAGGACTGATCACAACAAAAATGTGTTGTTTTTTGCCATTTATTTTTGCAAAGGAAAATTTGCATTTGTCAAAGTAGTTCTTATTTAATTTGATTCGAAAAAGATCAACAATATTAATTAGGTCTTTAATTATTTATAATTCTCACTATGTTTTTCAAATTAAAAGCCCTCACTATTATTTTGGAATATTTCAATGAGAAATCTTCTAGTGAGCCAAGACCCACAATATATTAAGTTATTACCGAACCAACATTAGCATCCATAACCTAATGATTAAGGTAGATAACAATTACCAATTGCATCATATGTAATTCTTAGATAGATAATATGCACCACTCATTGTCATATTCCATCTTTATGCTTCTAGACACTTAACCCCATTAAGGTCACCAAGTTAAGCCAAACCCCATCAAGGTCACCAAGTTAAGCCTGGTCCAAAAGCCAACACGATAGAATATGAATCCTACTTTGACAAACCAACATACCTATCTTCACACTTCCGCAAGATAGACCACGCACCATGCTTTGGCACACCTACACATAGTTGATCAAGTTTTTCATGTGTGCTAATTTTAGGATGCATCTAAGACTTAATATTTGATTGATGGAAATACATATACATATACAATCACCACATATTTGTAATAAATATCATGTAAATATGATATTCACAAATGAAACATGCAATCACAAACATATGAGCAATGGTTGTGACCAAACCAATGCAATTCTTTAGAGCCTCAAAGTATTATTATACATCTAAGGTCATTTATCACATGTATCAACATGTATTGGAAAAACTTTGTGCTAGAAGTAGGCATGTTGGTCGATTGGACTCTTCAAGTCAATTGGTTGGTCCTCTTGTTTGGTCGACTGGTTTCTATTAGTCATTCGATTGGATGCTACCTCCAGATGTTGGTTGGATTCCTCAAGTCAGGCGGTTGGGCCTCCATTTGATCAGTTGGTTCCTACTCTAGTCGATTGGTTAGATCTTCATTCGATCCACTAGCACCTCCACTCGGCTAACATCTTCAATCCATGAGCACCTCCAGTAGATCGAGTCATCATTTAATTGGTTTACTCTCTTGTTCAGAACGCCTTATCTTTCCAAGAAATGTAAAGTAATGATATTCCTATCTACTTATCATATTGTGTAATGTGAATACCTCAAGGTAGGTTCAAGGGAAGCATAGGGGTTAAGCATTATGTATATTTGCAAAAGAAAGAGGAGATTCTGTGTGAAAACTTGTTTTAGAAGATATAAAATTACCATTCAACTACACACAAGTTTCCAAGGTATATTGGACATAACCATACACACATCCACCTTCATAATACGTTTATAGTGTCATGTGTGAATTGCATATTTATCATATCTATGAGACATTTCCTAGTGCATGTGGTATTCAATTGAAGATGCACATTAACTACTTAAATATTCACATCGGATTCAAGAAAATAAATGATAAAACAAATCAGGTTGTATCGATTAAATCCCAATACACAATAAATTTATGTGGCTCTAATACTACTATTGGGAAATATAAATGCAGAGTAGACAATAATCATGAAAATTTTCTATCTGTATTTCCTAACTAATAGATTGGATCAATAATTATGCATTAGGAAAGAGGGTGCAAAATATATCTTATCACAAAGTAAGTCTAGCAATTATCCTTGTAGAGAGATCTTCTCTCTTCCGATGTAGCACACATGTAACAGTTCAAGGCGTCCTCTTATTGTAGTGCACATGGACAGTGGTTTATGGTGTCCTCCTAGTAAACATGAACAGTGGTTCATAGCGTCTTCCTAGCATGATAACAAAAGCTTCCACACCTCTACGTAACCATGCATACCATCTGGAACTCTACATCGTGCTTCTTGAGCTGCTAGGAAGGATCAGTCCTTTTTTTTTCAACATGCTAGCGTCAACTTTCTTCTCCCTTTCTATCTCTCACTTTCATGGGTAAGATGGCTACGCTCACACACTTCCACAACTACATGACTTGGTCTATTGTGAGCCTTGAAGAACCCCTCCTTTATATAGGAGTGGATGAGATATTGTTGGTATGTATGCCCTGAGAGCCAATCATGGGATGATTGGTAGGATACATTAAAATTGATTTGATAAACATCAAAGGAAAGCTTCCAATTCTTTCTGGTTCAGTCATATGAGATAGTGACATAGCAAATTGAATGTCTAGAGAATGACAGTACTCAATGACATATGTCTTCAGGTTCAGGACCGGAATGATGAGATCATACAGATGCTAAGAGTTTGTACATTCTTGTTATGTCCCTAGTCGGATGTCATTGTGGAAGGTAGATAGACAGCAATGACACACAAGACTAGATTGTGGTGTTGGTTGATGACAAAATCTCATTAGTCATGATATAAAGATATCAAACCAAACACATAGGTACTTGTTAGAGAACAAGTTTACCGAACAGACCCACCGTGAGTTTGACACATGGAACCATGACATGGTAGTCACAGTCAATACTCACAGTGATGGTGGTGAGTGTGATTCTTTGACCTGAAATCACTACACTCAACACATGTCGTTGGGCACACTTTGACATCATCAAACGTAGTCTTGAAACATGGGTTGTTATAAAGGTGATGATTGGGTGGCTTTGACACATGGGGCTTTTGAGGGGTGAGTGATAGATATGGGATTTGTCCCTCCTGAGGGAATTTGATATCCAAGGGAACTTGATGAGTAGGACTGAAATAGGCGTGCGCACGCATGTGTGAATCAGTATGTGATATTGATGTCATACATATCTCTTCCAATCTACTCTGAGATCAAGAAAGTGAATGAACGTTGACAGGATGATTGTTCCATGCCTCGAGTTCATTTGGGGTATCAGTGACAAAGGAATTATACATTCACTGTAACACCATTCATGGATTGTAGGATTGAAAGTTGTTCTCCAACTTTCTACTTTCACTTGGGTGGCACTGATGTGTGACTAGGCACCGCTCTTTGCTTGTGAAGTCATAAGTGTTATGGACTTTCACTGCCAACGTGAAATGGACCTGCAGGGTCACACACATAGGATTTAACCTGGAAGAGGAGTTTTGTCCACAAACAATGTTTAGATTGATTGCTAAAGGAGTTTAGTAGTTCAATTAAACACTCAATCAATTGATAGATCAGTATCATAATGTTCAAGGTGTTGGACTGATTGATTAGAGTATCGGATTGATTCAAACCGCAATTGACTGATTCTGCACAATCTGCACTCCCAACCGATCGGCTCATGAGATGAACTGATTGGCTATGCTTGGTGAACCGATCGGCTCAGCTTGGTGAACCGATCGGCTCAGGTTGTGAGTTGATCGGCTCATGGACAGGGTGAACGATTGCTTCAAGTGTTGAAACGATCGGTTCAACTGTTGCAATTGGGCAAGTTGGGAAAGTAGGATTGGTGAGAATTTTCCTTTCATTTCACTTTCCCAATTTGATTGGAACAAGGTTTGGTATTCAATACCAATTAGAAACAAAAGATGGAAAGTCAATCGGGAACTGACCAGGACCACGAACCGACCGATTCATAAATGAACCGACCGGTTGAGGTGTCCCAACTGATCAGTTGAGGTGTCCCAACTGATCAGTTGAGGTGTCAACCAACCGGCTCAGGTCCCCAACTGACCGTTTCAGAAAAGAAATGATCAGTTTAGGTTGCGAGTTGGTTGTTTTATAGAAAATCTCAAACCCTTCTACTACTACTTTTAGTCCCGCATTGTCCGGGATAGAGAACCCTGTCACATGACCCTCCTATATATAGGGGTATTGGGGGGTTCTCAAAGTACAACTCAGTGCAAACCAGTTGCTCTGCAAAGTTGTCGTTCTCTCTGGTTTTGGTAACCGAGAGACCCTAAGCAAGTGCTACCCGATAAGGGAGGCACAACAAGGGAAAGACAATTGTAGTTGCGACTTGTGACAGGAGAATGTGTTGGCGACTAGTACGCTGACAGGAGGGTGCGACTCCTTCCAATTCCTTGTGGGACAAGGAGATTGGAGTTCCAGGTGGTCCATGTGAGCTACTTCATAGGCGGGAGGTTTCTGCCTCTAGGAGGACAACCTTCAATCCCGTCAGTTTCGGTGCGACCAGGAGCTGCACAGACACCGTCTAAGATAGGAGGTGAAGACCGCGCAAGGCGCGAGGTATTGTCGTCGAGCAAGCCTCGGGACAAGGTATGATTCCACAAACCATCCTTTCCTATTTATAGACGTTGACGTGTTTCCTTGTTCTGGGTTTGGGGAGGAGAAAATTTTGTTTCCGCTGCCTTCTCTGCCTCCCCTAAAACCCAACAGTGGTATCAGAGCCACGTCAACTACTCTATACTTTAGGGATTATCAATATGATCGATTTTGGTTTGTCACCTTTATTTATTGCATACAATGCAAATAAAACTGGCTTTATGCATGTCCAATCCTAAATCCACAAATCCTAATTTACATATATGATATGTATTATTAATGCACTCGATACGCGTTGCCCTTAAACGAGTTTTGTGGTGGATGTATAGCGTGGTTATGGACAATAAACCCTATCTGTGTATGGTTGTATTAGGTTGCTTGCATCTCGGTCTGCCCACTGATCTTCCTTCTCCTATTCCTGATGTAACTCGAAATAATTCGAGATTTCTTTCCTACCTTTGCTCCCCTCAAATGTAACTCGAGGTTTCTCTTTTTATAATGTAAAATAGGATAGAATTTTATTTCTTGTTATGTTGAAGAACGGAGGACATCCTAACGACAGCTGAGACGATCGGTTCAAGGTGTGAACCAATCGGTTGATGTTCCAGACGATCGGTTCAAGGAGTGAGCTGATCGGTTGATGACCGGTTCGAGGAGCAAGACGAGCGGGTGGCGGCCATGATGAGATGCACGATGACCAGACGAACCGATCGGTTGGAGGAGCCAACCGATCAGATGGTGGCACCCAGCCGACCAGTCTGATGGCGAGCCGATCATTCATGTGATGAATTGATCAAACCCAGAAAGGCAAAGCACAGAGTTCATCTTGTACCGGTTGCATGTGATGTAGACCTAGATGACCGTGATTCCTCTTGGCTCGAGGAATCACATTAGGATGGCCATAATCATCGCTTTTATCATTTTGCATGTTTTCTGTAGGATATAACATGTATATTATACGTACTATATATTGTGGTGATTGGATATGTATATGTATATAAAAACCAAATCCCTCATTAAATATTAAATTTTAGATGCCTTCCAAATGCAAAACATGTGAAAAGCTTGATCGACCAAGTGTGGGCACGCCCTAGCATGGTGCACCGTCTATCTCATGGAAGCGTGAAGGATGAATGTGTGGGTCTGCCCAAGCAGGGTGCATATTCATCGTGTGTGCTTTGGGTCAGACTTAACAAGGTGACCTAGATAGGATCTAGCACCTTGAGGCATGGAGATGATCATGGCAAGGAGTTGCATATGACATCTTATCAAGAGTTACATATGATGCAATTGGCAAGAGTTGCCTACCTGAGAGATCTAAGTTGTGGGTGATAGCCCTAGCTGGTCCATGACTTAGAGGATTTCGAGATCTTTCCCACTAGAAGGTTGTACGCTGCAATCTTCCGAATTGATGGTGAGGGCTATAAATTTGAAGTAAAATAGTGGGAGCAATAATTAATTAAAGGCCTAATTTTATTGTCAACTTTTCAAATCAATCAAACCAGTCAAAAAGAGTTTTGGACTAAAATTGCATATTTCCTTTTTGTAGTACAAATGAAAACAAACAACAATCACTTTTCTTTGCGATCGGTCCTTGAAAAGGACAAGCTAAATGGGACAAACTTCCATGACTGGTATAGGACATTGAGAATTTTTCTCACTCAAGAGAGAAAGCTCTATGTCCTGGATACTCCGATTCCATAGGAACCCACTCCTAATGCACCAAAGGAAGAAAGGGATGCTTACAAGAAGCATGTTGATGACGCCATTGATGCAAAGTGCTTGATGTTGTGCTCTATGAACCATGAGTTGTAGAGACAACATGAGAACATGGGTGTCATTGAGATGATTCAGCATCTTACAAACATATATGAAGATCAAGCATGGCAAGAGAGATACAATGTCTCAAGGGCACTGTTCAAGTACATCATGACAGAAGGAGATCCAGTTGGTCCTCACACACTCAAGATGATTGGGTATGTGGAGAACTTGACAAGACTGGGATTTCCACTGAGCCAAGAGTTGGCTACTGACGTGATACTACAATCGTTTCCAGAATCCTACAGTCAGTTTGTGATGAACTACAACATGAACAACTTTTATAGGACATTTTCAGAGTTGTGGGGCATGTTGAGGACAGTTGAGATACAGATGAAGAAGGATAAGCCTAAGTCTGTGATGGTGATCATGAGCAAGAAAGGCAAGTCCAAGCGCAAGGGTAAAGGCAAAGCTAAGAAAGGTTCTAATGCTAGCCAGGAACCCAAGTCGTCTTCAGCTCTCAAGGCCAAGGGAGGCATGACCAAGAAAGGAAATTGCCACCATTGTCAAAAGCCAAGACATTGGAAAAGGAATTGTCCTCTCTATCTGGAAGAACAAAAGAAGAAGGAGGTGACCGACGTCTCTACTTAAAGGTGTCATGAAAGTAAACTTGTAACACTTTTGAGGTATATGATACCAAGATGTAAAGTGTAAAGCACTCAATAAATGGGGCAAGTGTTGCCGCCATAGATAGGAGTACTTTAGTTTATTTTCAGCCTAAAAGGCATGTAATACAGTTATGAACTGCTATTTTCCAATAGATAGAAACACTTTATTTTTGCATTTTGTATGACAATGATGGCAATCAATAAAGTTGATGTTTCAATTTCTAAAGATATGATCTTTGTGGCAATGCCTTATTTATCTTGTGGTATTTGATATGCATAAGATAAAATGATACCTAAAAGTTATAGATAACTCAAACAATCAAATTAGCATCAATCATGAGAAATTCATTTCTAGTTTCCATGTGATGGATAAATCTAGACTCTTTTGGTTAGAGAACCAGTAAGAGACATGAATATCTTGGACATGATTAATCAATCTTCACTAATGGTAGTGGGAGAATGATTATCCTATTAGGTATAATACATGTGATGTATTTACATACCTATTGGAACAAATGCTAATACTTCAAATGATGTTTAGATAAATACCGATATGAATATCTTGAAGTGTTCAAGATTATCATAGATGAAGTGCAAATTTGGTAAAGTGTTAATTCTTGATGAGATCAATGAATGAAATACTTGGACCAAATGTTTGAGATCCTTATGAGTGATTATGATAGTGTATCATAGTGAACTCATGATTAAGGCATGGTAATGTCTAAATCAAGAAGGAATCATACTCTAAGGAGTTAGAGAATGATTATCAAATAACTGAATTCTTCTTAATAAAATAATACCCCACACTAATAAAGGACATTGAGAATCACAAGGAGTTGTGAGTTCTGATATCCTTGACAGATACACCTCAATTATCTATGTGATGAGTTGTTCATGTGATGAGTCAACTATCTAGATGAATATGAGGAACTGAATTTTGAGTTATGGTGGATGACCATTACATCCTAAATGACTTCCATGTGAACCATAAGGTATGACCTTGATGGTAGCACTCATTGGATGAAATCCATAAGTGCGAATAAGTCTTAAGTGTTAAGACACATGGATAACATTTTGAGAAGGATGATGCTTGTTGATTGCAACTTAATGACTAAGACATTTGGCATATGGATACTAAAATTGCATTCCTACGAGGAATAAAACAAGGATGTATACGTGACATAACCTATAAGGTTTATGAATCAACTAATGCAAATGAAGTCTATAAGTTACAATGGACTAATCAATGTGATTGATTGAGTACAAGGAACTCAGAATTGGATCTTTACTTTGATGATATAGTCAAAGGGTTTGACTGATATGTCAAAGATAAAGAAGGGATCTGTGATTTAGTGGGAGTGTGTTCACATTCCACATGTTGATGTGAAATGGAAATGTTCTAGAATGGAAATCCAAAAGTGGAAATTATCTCTAGGGAAGATAGAGATGTTTCCTATGTGATAGGAATAGAGATCTATAGAGATAGTTCTGGAAAACCTCTTGACCTGAAAAGAGAAAGCATACATTGGTAATCTGTACTGAAGGGTTCAGTATGCACATATTCAGTGGCAGAAAACTTGTCCATATTACATGGAGTTAGTATCCTAAGGCTAAGTGTCCAATTCTTATGAAGAATGGGAACACTAAGAATAGATATGGATCTATCATGTATGTAATCATCCCATTATCTTGCATGGCAAGAATAAAATGCATTCATCATCTTGTTTGTAGGACATGACAATATTATGTGCTCATACTGATAACTCGTATGTGGGACATGACGAGTGGATGTCTATCTACTTCCAGTAAGGGTTATTGGAATACCATGAGAACTTGATAAGTACTTGGGAAGTACTAGTTCTATGGATATAAGGAAGAGTTTGATGTAAAGAGTTAAATTGATGCAAACTTCTGAAAAGACAGAAAATAAATAGCAAAATATATATAGGATATATAAAAGTGAAAGTTTGTTGATAATTGGAAGTGTTCCAATAAAACCATTTTAAAAGGAAATGCCGAGTATCTATGTGTTAGAGAACATCAATAGATACTATATGGATCTATAAGTTCATGAGATGAACTTATAGATATTCCAGTCATTGATGACAAGTATGGAATCCTTGATCATGCAATGCGGCTAAAGGTTAGCAAAGGAATATTGGATCACATATTACGGCAACCATCTCATACGTGTGATGTATAGTGAAGAGATGTGAGACATGCAATTAATACTGACTTTGGCAAGGTGTTTCCATAACTCACTATGTTCGCACAAGAGCACAGTAACAGGTGGGACATGTTTGAAGATCACTATGAATATGATTCAAGGGTGATTGGCTCGCAGTGCAAGTGGGAGTCTGTTGGTATGTATGCCCTGAGAGCCAATCATGGGATGATTGGTGGGATACCTTAAGATTGATTTGACAAACATCAAAGGAAAGCTTCCAATTCTTTCTGGTTCAGTCATATGAGATAGTGACAGAACAGATTGAATTTCTAGAGAATGACAGTACTCAATGACGTATGCCTTCAGGTTCAGGACCTGAACGATGAGATCATACGGATGCTAAGAGTTTGTACATTCTTGTTATGTCCCTAGTCAGATGTCATTGTGGAAGTTAGATAGACATCAATGACACACAAGACTAGATTTTGGTGTTGGTTGATGACAGAATCTCATTAGTCATGATATAGAGATATCAAACCAAACACATAGGTACTTGTTAGAGAACAAGTTTACCGGATAGATCCACCGTGACTTTGACACATAGAACCATGACATGGTAGTCACAGTCAGTACTCACAGTGATGGTGGTGAGTGTGATTCTTTGACCTGAAATCACTACACTCAACACATGTCGTTGGGCACACTTTGACATCATCAAACGCAATCCTGAAACATGGGTTGTTATAAAGGTGATGATTGGGTGGCTTTGACACTTGGGGCTTTTGAGGGGTGAGTGATAGATATGGGATTTGTCCCTCTTGAGGGAGTTTGATATCCAAGGCCACTTGATGAGTAGGATTGAAATAGGCGTGTGCATGCATGTGTGAATCAGTATGTGATATTGATGTCATACACATCTCTTCCAATCTAATCAGAGATCAAGAAAGTGAATGAACGTTGACAGGATGACTATTCCATGCCTCGAGTTCATTCGGGATATCAGTGACAAAGGAATTATACATTCGCTGTAACACCATTCACAAATTGTAGGATTGAAAGTTGTTCTCCAACTTTCTACTTTCACTTGGGTGGCACTGATGTGTGACTAGGCACCGCTCTTTGCTTTTGAAGTCATAAGTGTTATGGACTTTCACTGCCAACGTGAAATGGACCTGTAGGGTCACACACATAGGATTTAACCTGGAAGAGGAGTTTTGTCCACAAACAATGTTTAGATTGATTGCAAAAGGAGTTTAGTAGTTTAATTAAACACTCAATCAATTGATAGCTTAGTATCATAATGTTCAAGGTGTTGGACTGATTGATTAGAGTCTCGGATTGATTGAAACCGCAATTGACTAATTCTGCACAAGTTGCACTCCCAATTGATTGTCTCATGAGATGAACAGATCAACTCAGATTGTGAGTCGATCGGCTCATGGACAGGGTGAACGATTGCTTCAAGTGTTGTAATGATCGGTTCAACAGTTGCAACTGGGCAAGTTGGGAAAGTAGGATTGGTGAGAATTTTCCTTTCGTTTCAGTTGCCCAATTTGATTGGAACAAGGTTTGGTATTCAATACCAATTAGAAATAAAAGATGGAAAGTCAATCGGGAACTGACCAGGACCACGAACCGACCGATTGAAAAATGAACCGAACGGTTGAGGTGTCCCAACCGATCGGTTGAGGTGTCAACCAACCAGCTCATGTCCCCAACCGACTGTTTCATAAATGAAATAATTGGTTCAGGTTGTGAGTTGGTTGTTTTGTGGAAAATCTCGAACCCTTCTACTCCTGCTTTTAGTCCCACATTGCCCGGGATAGAGAACCCTGTCCCATGACCCTCCTATATATATAGGGGTATTGGGGGCTTCTTAAAGTACAACTCAGTGCAAACCAGTTTCTCTGTAAAGTTGTCGTTCTCTCTGGTTTTGGTAACCGAGAGAGCCCAAGCAAGTGCTACCCGATAAGGGAGGCACATCAAGGGAAAGACAACTACAGTTGCGACTGGTGACAGGAGAGTGTGTTGGCAACTAGTATGCTGACAGGAGGGTGCGACTCCTTCCAATTCCTTGTGGGACAAGGAGATTGGAGTTCCAGGTGGTCCGTGTGGACTACTTCAGAGGCGGGAGGTTTCTGCCGCTAGGAGGACAACCTTCAATCCCGTCAGTTCCGGTGCGACCAGGAGCTGCACAGACACCGTCCAAGGCAGGAGGTGAAGACCGCGTAAGGCGCGAGGTATTGTCTCCGAGTAAGCCTCGGGGCAAGGTATGATTCCACAAACCATCCTTTCCTATTTATAGACGTTGACGCATTTCCTTGTTCTGGGTTTGGGGAGGAGAAAATTTTGTTTCTTCTACCTTCTATGCCTCCCCTAAAACCCAACATATATGGTATCTAAAACTCCCAATGGACAAAAGGTCACATTTTCTTGACTGGACGATGGTTGTGCACAACTAGTCAGTTGACTAGACTAGTCAATTAGCCTAATGTCAATGCTGTAATAATATTGGCATTTAATTCAAAGATTAATGGATGTCACTACGACTATCATTAATAGTTTGACCCAGTCCAACTAGTCATTTTAAATCTTTCTTGATGTAGTCCTACTGGTTGATTTGAATTAGTCAGTTGACTAGACTTCCTAGTCAGTCCACTTATGATTCTTATCATCCATTGGGTGACACAATCCAATCGGTTGATTGGAACCTCCATCCGGTCGATTGGTTTCTCATATATCATCCACATATTTTGCATCCAGTCACTTGACTGGACGATTAGGGTTGTAAATGGGTACGATTAGACCCACAAACCTACATATTTGGACCCTTTAAAGGCCCATCACATGTCTAAATTCTTGTAGCTACATACCCGTGGACCCACATACCCTTGGACCCGCATATAAGTGGGTCCATTGATAGGTATGCTTAGACCAAACCCTTTAGACTCACAGACCAGCTATACATAAATAACTACATAGATAATATGATATATATACCTTAGTTTCCTAGTCTAACTAATATAATACTTGAGATTATGTCCCACTTTAATTTAAATAAGGTTGAGACTAGTCATCTAATTGAGAATTAACTATTCTAAATTCAATCATGAGAAACACATGTAAACTTCAAATCAAAATAGTTACAAGCTATGCTACATAATTAAAACATTATGACGGTCACTACAAATATGTTACAAATTGACTCAGCTAATCTTCAATCTAGAAAGTTATTTAATATAAACACTGCATGTTAATATAATATATGATAGAAATATCTCATAGTATTAATATAAATACAACATAATAATAATTTTCTTATAATAACAATATGATGTTCTATATGGAACCTCTTAACCACATACCCACACCACAAACCCACTATTAATGTGGGTATGGGTATAGTGCATGTCTAGATTTTTAATTATGTAGGTCTAGAACCAGAACTGGGCCCGCTAAATTAGATGGGTATGGGTATGGGTATGGCCAGACCCACACCGTACCCACAATGTTTATACCCCTATGGACGATCTAGTTGGTCGACTAGACATTCAAGTCAGCTCAATGACAACTAGTGATTCATATAAACACTTTACTAACCAAATTAAACCTTGTCCATCAGTAAACTCAATAGTACATATACCACCTTTAGAATTGGTTGAATAGCCCTATAACATCAATTTTTTACTGACATATAAGTAGGATATACTATAGATGAGAACCTTTTGTGTCAATTTTCTAGAATGGTCAAACTTATGCCATAGCAAGAGTGGTCAGTTTCCATGAAGAAACATATGACTCAATAGAAGATTTAAAGCAATAAAGTGTCATAGAATCATTCAATGTTGTCAGTTCTCGATAAGAAATTGACACTAAAGATGTCTATGTCTTTGGTTCTAACACCAAAATCAATGTTGTACTTCCTTATCAAGTAAAATTTTAACTAATAAGGGTTTATTTAACATCAGTTGTGGTTAAAAAATTGATGTCAAAGATATATAGTGTTGATTTTTTTTCAAAACAACTGACGTTGGATGGTATTTGTATCATCAGTTTTATCACTAATATCGACATTGTACTTCCCTATTAGGTTAAATGTTAACTGATAAGGGTATATGTGTCTTCGATTATGGTTAAAAACTCAATGACACAAATCTACAATGCCAAATTTTTAATATAACTGACGCCACAGTTAGATTTTTAAATAGCAAGCCTACAAACCTATTTTTCAGCTATTCATTAGGGTGTAGAACCTCTAGTTCATTAGAATTGCATGTTCTATCCTAGGTTCAACTCAACAATAGGCCAATATACCTCCAAAACTTGCAATAACAAACACATACAAAAAATTTATCCACCCACATACATTTTCATTGTTCAATTCCATTTTCTTCAACACATATTTCCGTTCTAATACTCATACACAATTCAAAAAACACACAGACAAGATCCATTCTACAATTCCATTCTCATGACATGTACAAATGCAATTCTCATTGTATTCATTCATCTTCACATTCATTCACACACAAGCATATATATATACACATCATTCACATATGCACCAACAATTCACTTACATCAAATTTAAAGTTGCAAGAAGTCACAATCACCACAAGTATATATAAATAAATGACATCAAGGTTTGGCAAACTCATATTTTATCCCAATCATATTCAAAGTCGACTTCATTAACAAAGGCATGTGCCCACTTTTCTCGTGTCTCATCTATCTCTTCTTTTATATAGGGTTTTTTCTTGTCAAACAGTTGAAGAGAGAATGACATAATTTGAGAGTTTGATTTGATTTTTTCATATTATCAAATGAGACTATTTACTTATGATGATCAAGACTATATAGATTACCTTTTTCATACAATGGATGTCTAATGTTGCATGTCTAACAATCAGGTCCATATACTATATGAAGTAGCATCTTCCTACCCAACGATTGTATTGTATAGGGCATTATAAATTTATGATTATGTGAAATGTTAATAAATCAAAGTAAGCATAGTTGGCATATGTTTTCATTGGATTCTATAAAACTACCTCGACATCCTTTCAAACTTAATGTTTTCTTTTTCTTATCTACCTTTCATATAGCCTTTTTGAATTCATTAATAGCCCTATAACTTAAAGTAACACATTTAATTGGATTAGTAAACCGTCATGTAATTAATGATACATACATTAATATATATTGATGGATATAAAATTTACTCATATAAACAATGCCTTTTTCATTGTGTGTCCCCACTATGTACTTTTTTACCCAAAGTATTTTGATAATTCACAATTCACATCTTGGGGACAATTACCAACAACACCCAATGATTTATACTAAGTGAAAAGAAGGAAAACAAAAGGAAATATAAAATCCACAATGAAATGCAATTTATAAGTCAAAATTATAAGAAACATTATCAAAACTTATCCAACATTGAAAGGAGCTACAATCACATTCTTTCTCACTTTACCAAAAATATATAAATGTGGTAGAGCAGTAATCACTAGTCGATTTTGGGTCTTTATCTACATGGGTAATCAATGATGGAACTAGAAATGCCATAGTGGTTAGTATGACCTCTCCACACATCATATATAAGTGGTTGTAAAACATATATGTATGAATTAATAAATAATAAAATAGATCAACATATGTTTTCACATATATAGAATGAGGTATTTAGCCATAAGATCTCACCATATCCAAAGTTATATCATAGTTGTAACAACCAAGAAAAATTAAAGAAATCTGCAACATCTTGCACAAATAACTAGTATCGTGAGCTTGACCTATAGCATCCTCCTTAATATAGACCATCATAGTCATCCCTTCTTCTAAGTCTCTTAGCCATAATATCAACACCAAAAACCTAGGACCTAGCGACTCGAATAGGTCCTTTGCAATCCAAGTAGGTAATTGAATATCTGGAGGAGGAAGTGGAGGATGAATTGTATGGAGTTTCTTAGATGCTATGACCTATGTATAGATACTCTCATGTCAACTGGCAAATATTTACAAGTAGAAAAGAATAAAAAATGCAAACACAATAAAAATTTGGCATACATCGGTGTAGACAACTCCCATTTTGGACCATGACCCACACCGTCTTCTACATCACCTATCATCTTGTGGTTAGGGTGGGCATGTGATAGTGGTGTATGTTTCCAAGCATCTTACACTAGCCTAATAGACACACGAACCACATCGGTAGGAATTGGATGACCATGAATCATGTCACCTGGAATGGGTGGCTAACCTCACCCAGTGCAATGACATATTCTTCTAGTAAAAGATAGCATGGACTGAACCCCTACAAATTTGTATATAGTCTTATATACAACTAAACATAAACATATTATAGATTCACCTAAAAGACTATTATATAAAAAATGACTTACAACAGGAATGCTAGCTGGCAGGTCTATTACTCCCAACCACCTCTATCGTAGAGAGGTCAACCTCATATGAAGACAGGGGCAACACATGTATTGTCTAAGGAGGTAAATAATGAGAAGCATTATACTATCTTATTGCATCCTCTCTTCCCTTTGCAATAATGTCTTGCAAATGCTCCAGTGACAATCCTCCTTTCTTGATCGATTTGTGCTTCTTTGATGACCTAAAAAGGATCTTATATTGACACCAACCCCAGTGGCCCTAACATGACTAGAATACTCTAGAGTACCCAGAGCAACCATCAATTCATCCCCTTGGTCCTCAGGGATGAACTTTCCTTCTAATTTTTTCTCCTAGAGCTCCCAGTAAACATCATAATTAGTAATTGGTTAGTAACAAACATTTCCCACACCTTTGGGTCAACTAAGTCCATTGTTTAGTGGCAAACTTATTCTTTTTTATTGTTGATTAACTGTTCTTGCCAAAGTGTCCTATAATTCCTTAGTAGCCTCCCATAGTGTTGTATCACCTTTATACAATGTGGTTTTTCATCAATGTCAAAGATCTTCTGTAATATTTCATATACTTAATGGCATATTAAGAAAAACGAATTCTGAATATCTTTAAAAATCAAAATATATCACACATAAGTCCTACCGTATGTAATCTTTTGTGGAAGGGCCAACTTTATGCCAAGATTCTATATTTATATCCACTTTGTTGTGAGTAATAACCCCTATATGCTTTATGAAAGTACTGTGATTCTTCCCAGTAGGATTTCCTGCATCATCAAAGTCAACATCCAACTTCGGTCCTTTACCCCTTTGTGCTACTAATTTTTTCATCAAGGTGATGCTTATTCTACGTGCATAATCACAATGTTCCTCTAAAAATTTAGTAACATCCTTAGATGATCATCCTAAAATCTTCAAGAAACACATGGAAGTGATAGATAATGTAAAATGCACATCTATGTAATACTTGTGATAGAGAATGTAAAATGCACACCAATGTATTAAAATATAACAACTTACACCGCTATGGTGCTCATCCTCACAGTGCACATTGTCATGGTGCTCATCCTCATAGTGCACATCATCATGGTGTTCATCCTCACGGTGTGCAATGTCATGGTTCTCATCTTCATGGTCAAATATCATCTAAAAAATATCATATTAGAAATAGTAGAAGAATGATATATAATTGATAAAGAATGTAAAATACAAATGTCACATATGAAACATATATAATTGTAGTAAAGTATGTAAAATGCACATCTAGAATTTAAAAATAAAATAAATGCCTCTAGTTTTGGTTGGATATTTGACCAACTAATATTCCCCTAGTAATCTCCATGCAGTAAGTCAGTGTTAGCTTCAACATTTGGTGATGGAAAGCCAACTAAGAATGGAATGGACTCATCATACTTGTAAAAAAGCTATTCTTCATCTATAGGATCTGCAATGGACTGCCTTATCCCATGAAGAATGATAGACCATTATTCATTTGCATGATTATTGATGTAGAATACTTTCTTTTCTTGTGATTCCATTATCAATGGTTCACCCTTCTCGCCAATCTTTTCAAAATCCATTAATGTGAAACCCAATTCATCTACTACAACTCCTTTGATGTTATCAACCCAATTACACCTAAAGATGGGAACTCTAAAATCTATGGTCAAATTAGCATATGTCTTCAATGACATCTTAATAAGATATTTTAGCTTCATGTGGACACTTATCCTTTGCGCTAGAAAAATACAATGAATATCTTGAAGGGTGACCCCACTATTTTAGATGACACTCTTATCATCTTGACATTTTGTGTAATATGAATATACATTTATGTTAAACCCTTTGTAAGACATAACATTCATTTTTGGTTTAAGGGCAAACAATTTTATATTTTCAATAGTATTATTTGATGTTTGAGATAGTTGACGGAAGACTTTATCTTCAGATCACCTGATAAATATCCTATTTTTCTTAGTAAGATACATTGTGTTAGTTTGAGGATACTTTATCTTGATGAAAGTGGTTTTTTTGTGATATAAATATCTACTTTGTCAATATTATGTAAAACATACAAGTGTGTGTTCCAACAACTCACAACTAATGACTTCCACTCATACTCCTAAAATCCCTTTGCCAGAATAGGAATCACTATCCTTTTTGTTGACATGAGCTTCATTACAACTCAAAAAGTCATTGCAAAAGTCCATAAACTCCCTAGCCACATAACCCTCAATAATACTCACTTTAGGCCGATAACAATTTCAAACATCACCTTTAAAATAACTCATGTCTCGTTCAAAAGGATACATCCAATGCAAGAGAACTAGACCCAACATTTTCACTTCCCTAGTAAAATGTACAATAAGATGTACCATGATATCAATGAATGAAGGAGGAAAATAATCTCAAGATGGCATAGGGCAATGGCAACTTCTCTTTGCAACTTATCAAGATTCTTCGAATCAATAACTTTGCTACATATAGTGTTGAAGAAGAAACCAAGCATGGTGATTGCAAACCTTACATGCTTCGATAGTATAAATCAAATAGCCAAAGGAAATATTTTCTACATTAGAGTGTGACAATCATGAGATTTAATACTAGTCAACTTGAGATTCTTCATTGATACCAATCTATAGATATTGGAAGATTTTTCTTGAGGTGCCTGAACATTAAGAAAGCACTCACGAAAAGTTCTCTTCTCTTATCTAGACAACATATAACAAACATTAGTCAGATATGTTTTTTGATCACTGCTAATTTCTCTTGTTAATTCTTTCCTTATGCCCATTTCATGTAGCTCTATTTTAGATTTGATGTCATCTTTAGTCTTAGATGGTATCTTCAATAGAGTACCAATGATTCTATCATGGAACTTTTTACCAACATGCATGGCATTGATACGATGCCTAACTGCCAAAGATCTCTAATAAGGAAGATCCCAGAATATTAACCTCTTCTTGAATAAAGATTTGCCACTCCATGTGGGAATAGTACATTGTGTTCTAATACCAAATGCATTGACAAATTCTTTAACTATTTCATAAACAATCTCCTGTGATATAGGATTAAGATCACCCCCTTCCTCATTTGATCCATTGAATGCTTTGTGCAACCTTCAATAAGGATGTACTTTTGGAAGAAACCTTCGATGACCAATATATGCAATCTTTCTGCCATGTCTTAATCGTATTGAATAAGTGTTCTCCTTAGATATCGAGCATGCTTTGCATCCTTTTAGGATCTATCTAGAAAATTTCTTATATGCTGAAAAGTCATTAATAGTGCAAAACAACATATCATACAAATGAAATGTCTCTCTATTTGAAGCATCATATGTCATCACACCTTCTCCCCAGAGTTTCTTTAATTCATTAATAACAGGTTCAAGAAAAACATCAATATCATTGCAAAGTTGTTTGGGGACAAATATCAACAAGGACAACATGACGTACTTATTTTTCATACACAACTAGGTAGGCAGATTATATATATAAGAATCATAATAGGCCAAGTGCTATACGGACTACATAATGTGTTGTATGTATTCATCACATCGGTATAAAGCCTAACTCTTCGATTCCTGACTTCACCAAATTCAAGGTACAATAAATCAATTTTCTTCCATTATGGGGAATGAGGCGCATGTCGTAGGATCCCATCATTGTTTTTCTTTATCTCTTCATGCAAGGATAAATTATACGCATCCATGGTATTGGCAAACAAGCATTGAAATTGGGATATTATAGGTAGATCCCACATCACCTTGGAAGGGGAGCTAATTTTGGACTCACCCAAAGTCATCATTTTGTACCTTATGCCTCACATTTTGGATAATATTTCAAATCGATATAGTCCTTTTAAAATAAAACACAGTTATTTGGGCATGCATGTATCTTCTTAGCCTCCATTCCCATTGAGCACAACATTTTCTTTAATTCATATATTGAAATTGGAAGCTCGTTGCCTTCAAGAAGAATTTCTTTCAATAATGGCAATAGAGATGTGAATCTTTTGTTGCTTCTTTTATTATCAGCCTTATGAGTATGCAAACTCAACCTAAGTATAATGGTCTACCAACATCATGCACAATGTTTCTAAATAACGAAGTTGGATCAATAAGATTTACCTCACAACTATCTAAGCATTGTATCAGCCATGCCAATTGAAAATGGTTTGTTCACATATACATCATCATCAGCAATTTCTTCTACAATACAAGTACTGCTATCTATTGATTTCATAGTAGGAATCTCTACTTTCTAGTATCATTTTGTATAGTCTTATACAATCCCATTGCACATGACATGACTTTTGATTTTGTCAAGAATGTCGACTTTCAAATTTCTATTGCAATTCCTACATAGACAATAGAACCTATCTCAAGGTTGTTTATGTTCCTTCGTAAGTCTTATAAACTAATCAAGACCAATACTAAATTTGGAGTGCAATGATTTGAAATGGACATCCATGATGGATCCATTCTATGATCATAAAGAAAATGAGTATTGAATCATGTACTTGAAGATTAGGATTTATATATTTAGGTTTATAGATTATGGTTTAAAGAGTAGGGTTTATCATTTAGGATTTACAATTTAAGGTTTACAGATTTAAGGATTAGGGTTTATGAATTAGGTTTTAGGTCTTTGTAATGAATGTGTACCACCTATCCCATTCATGAATACCTAATCTCACTAGTAAGTGTACAATGTGTATTCAGTTTTCAAGAATACTTCAAAAATATTTACCCATAGTTCTCCAAGTATACCGATGTAGATGGATAACGACCCACCTACATAGGTTCTTGGGGAACAAATGGGGAAGTACATATGATACATCTCGAAAATCACATACATGTACACTTACATCCTAAGTGAGATTAAGTGATTAAGAACAATCCCAAATCGGGGACTATACATGATTTACTCCTAATGAGTTAATCTTGGATGTGTTTTTAGGCCAACAGATAGGGAAAAAAAGGTTAAGGTTCATCAAGACATGATAATTAGACTAGTTATGAGTGGATAAGATCCAAAAAACGCATTATATCACAAAAGGGGTATTCATAAAGCATCACATAATTATTGATTTAAGGATCCAACATAGTTAGACACACACTACTTAGGTCAAAGCATTATTTGATTCAAATGTGATCATGCATCATCACAGTTGTATGACATTCATGTATTAAGTGTTATCTAGAACAAACTAAGAAAAGGGGATAATGGAATAATTCTTATGCTAAAGAGGGGCACACAATTACTAAATTTATGATTAAAGTGAGGTTTGATGACAAATAGGAGTAAGATTACAACATTAATCAGATCATACATTTAATATTAAAATAACATGTAAATGTCCATTAGAGTCAACAACAATATCATAATAGAGAAACAAAAATGAAAAAAGAGGACTACCTACCAGGTGATGGCTGCATAGGTGGTAGGTGATGGATGCACTGGTGGTGGGTAGCAGAGTAGATGGCACAACAGTGTCCACTGGAAGAGGTGGATCAATGACAACAAAGGTAGTGAATAGTAGACTATCTGAGCAAGTATAGAAAACCAGTAGATCGGTGGTGGTGACCAACAACCAACCAGCGATAGAGAACTAACAGGAGTAGAAGAGAAGTGGTGGCATCAAAGAAGCAACAACACAAAAGCGGTAGAGAAATGGCGAGCAATGAAGACAATGGTAGCATAATAATGACGACAACAACAGTGATGGAAAATCACCAGACCGAGGAAGAAAGTTGACGTGCAATGAAATAAAGAATGGAGAAAACTCTATTTTGTGGGTGTTGTTAAATAAGACGTAGTCATTGGTTGTTGTAGAAAACTGACGACTAAGACTTAAGTCGTTAGTTGTACTAAAAAATTGACGCCATAGGTCAACTTCTGTTGTCAGTTTGCCACCAAAAAACTGATGATGCATTTATTTATCCTTAATAAAGGAAATACCAACCTCAGTAAGACTTTAGTCGTCAGTTTCTACCAAAAAGTCAACAACATAGCTTACTCCATGTTGTCAGTTTCCCACCAGAAAACTGCTGACACATGTACATATCCCTTATAAAAAATTCCAAACTCGTTAAGATTTTTTTATTATCGATTTCTAGCACAAAACTGACAATGTAACCCAATTCGAGGGGAAATATAGTTCATTATCACATAGAGGGAACCCCTTTTCATTGGTTCTTTTAAACAATTACAACATAAAGATTTTTGGATGCAAAAATTTTTGTGGTGTAATTGACCTACGATGTCAGTTTCTAGGGTAAAAAGTGATGACATAGTCTTTTTGGAGGAAAAATTTATTTTGTAAGAAGGGCTTTGTTGTTAGTTTTATTAAAACTGACACAACATGTCTATATCAAAATTTTCCATTGAAATATGGAATTTCACGGATATCTTAGATGTTGGTTCTTAAAAAAGAAACCAATGATATAGTAAAAATGATCACATATTTTTCCTTAATTAACAAAACTTGATTGGTAGTGACATTTTTATTATTCCAACAGACACTAAAGACATGTAGTGTCAGTTCCTTATAAAAAACAACGTTACGGAAAGTGACACCACAAGTCAAAAATATACTAGTGACTCATTTTCCCACTGCATCCTTTGTTTGTGACCCTATAGAGTCTAATTTACGTTGATAGTGAAGTCCACAAACTTGTTTAAGAGCTCACAAGCAATAAGAAGTATCTAGAAATACATCGTTACTACCCAAGTAATTGGATAAGTTGGAGGACAACTTCACATAAACTTATGACTAATGTTATAGTGATCATATAGTTCCTTTGTCACAAATATCAAGATTGAACTCAAGGCATGGAATCGTAATCCTCTCAATATCCAATATATATTTCTTAAATTGCAGTAGACTATTGAGATGCATGTCAGCTCACATATCACATATTGACTGACATGAGCATGGCCATGCTTTTTTCAATCACACTTATCAAGTGCCTACAATATCACTCCAAAAGGAGAGACAAATCTCATCTACATCACTAATAGAAATCATCATGTGTTACAAGGTATCCAAGAACCACTTGCATGGAAACCATTATTCAATGTCATATTTAATGACATTAATGTACGTTGAATGCCATGTGATCATTGTAGTGACTTCATATCTAAGAACTACAATCACCACTATTACATTTGCAAGATGATTTTGACTACCATTCAATGGCTTCCATGTATCACTCTCATGGTGTGTCTTTCCGGAACACTTGTTCTCTATCAAGTACCTACATGTTTGACCTGATATCCAATATCATGACTAATGAGACGTTGTCATCACCCAACATATATTCCAGTCTTATGTATTATTGTTACTATTTAGCTTTCCTAATAATAATAAACTAGGGACATAACAAAAATTTATATACTCCTATCATACATATGATCTCATATTCAGGTCCTCAACCTAAACTATATGTCATCTGGTGACATCATTCTTTAAACATCTATCATGTTATATCATCATATGATAATTAAACAAACATAATACACAAAGTTGTCATTATTACTAATCAAAGCAAGTACTAATGTCCCAATACAATTATCATATGGCTGGCCCTCTGAGCATACACACCAAAAAGACATAGATGTTGTCTGTTGTGTATGTGTAAACAAGAACCTACAAAGTAGATCCATGACCATGAGCAAGCAAGGAGAACATATAGGATCACCAATAAGAAAGAGAGAACAACCATGCTAAAATTAACATTAAATGAGTAACAATTATAGAAAAAGATTTCATAGGAAATATTAAACAATGATGCACAAAAAAATCAACCTCAGTAGTGAACTCATGATGGTTTTGGATAGTTATTCACCTACTATCACACCAAGTGAGACAGTAATGGAGATGTGGACTTGGAGGGGGTGGAGTATGATGTCCATTATTATATACAACAAGATTGACACGAAAAATGAAATGGCACTCATGAAGATATTTCTTCTTCATATTGTAATGGAAATCAAACTCAAGAGTCTGTACATTCATATACTGATAGAAAGTAACAAATATAGGTTTAGGTGAGGTAATTGTCACTTTTCTTGGTATTATAGAAGTGACAATATGTTGGATAAGGGAGAAGAAAAAAAAGGAGAACAAATGTACATGTAGGGTGTTTTATTTCTAACAATGGAAATGTGAGAAGCACTTTTGTCATGTATCAAACCCTAGCTGTCATTTACAACTTCACCGCGAACTATCGTGCATAGCGGTGAAAACCACAGTGCATGACCATTACCACAGGATCCACCAGAATGGTCGTAGATCATCACTAGGAATGAATTGACAGCTCCCTCCACATCACGTGAAGGAACTAGATATAGGGCTTTCAAGAGAGGTCAAGGTCAGGTTCACAGGTATAATTAGTGGCTTACAAGTTATGCTATTGTGTAGACTAGATTTGGGTTGAATCTCAAATCTAGCTCATTGGTGGCTCAGTTATCTAATTTCTGACATTTAGTAGGATTAATAGGTCAAGAGTTGTCCAACCTAATTTATGTCAGCACAAATTACACCAAATAGGGGTTCAACCCATCCATGTTGGAACAAAGTGACAATATTGAAATCGGGTTTGGTGTTTTGCCAAAAATAGGACTTAGCATCTGGTGTGCAACAAGTGATGTCAAACATTTTCTATTTTAGAATGACAACATCCTCAACAATCTACTATTATTACCATATAAAATATGAAATGTAATGATCCCACCCCTCAACAACCCCCAATTAAGGAAGGCTAAGGAGCCGGTGTCGTTATCCCAAAATAGGAACAACTGGTTTTGCAAATAATAAAAAATAATTAATAAATTCTACCAAAACTAAGCTCAAAGAAGGATAAAATTTTTCTTTTAGCATGCCTTTAAAAAATAGGAGTTTGGAACTTTACCGAAAATAGAGTTCTATCTAACTAAATCATCTAATCTTTATTTATCTTTATTCTTCAAATACCACTTTAAATGTTAATGCACTTTCATGTATTCCTAAAAATTCGACAAACAAAATGTTAGTCAGTATAACATGTTATACTGGAATGTGGCGGAACGAAAAGCTTGCATCTATTTGTAACAACATATTGCAACCAAATTATTGCTTAAAAGATCAAAATTTATGTCTGAAAAATAGGTACTCAATCCTAACATATCCTTGCCTATGTCTTCTCCCTGAAGTTGAAATGGATACTACCTTTCTCATATGGTAGATCTCAAATAGCCCCTTATGCTCCTACCCCAAGGGTAGACCAACACATAGGGTCATTTAGTCATATGATCCTACCCAAAGGTAGACCAAATATCAACTCAAGATAACCTGATGATCCTACCCCAAGGCTAAACTAATAACTAGCTTATCCATCTCTTACAAGTACTCAAAGATGCATAGGAGGACTAGGAACTGAGCTAGTTATGCACATATATTTATGGTGATAGCTATAGTCACTTTATAGTTGCATGAAATAAAAATCAACCAAGCAGTTAATTTCAAGCAATCGATAAAACCTCAAAAATCATCGTGAAACTAGAGAAATTATCCATAAGCGTAACCATATACCTGATTTGAAGTCTTAAAAGAAGCAAGATATCCAAAACCAACTAGATGTCCAATCAAGCAACCCTTGATCCAGAAAATATATGTAACACCTAATTGTTACCATCACATCGCAAACAACTCCTTATTGACTTGGGACACATTTCTAAGGTTGCTAAGCCTCATTAGGATTCATTAGGGTTTCTTAGATCTATACCTCAATCTATATCCTTTTTAAGTCAACAAACCCTAAAACTGCTTTTCTACTCATAAAACCCTAATTACTCAAATTATCCATATTAAGGGTCATTTATTCTCAATTTGGCTTAGGATCATCATATCTCTATTTTATTCATAGATTTTCACAATTAAAACCATTTGAAAGTCATAATTACCAAAATTAGTGCTTCTAGGCCCATTAATGCATATTCATGTACATGAAACCCTAAATTAAGCCAGTTATGCATAAAGATCATCTTTTTAGATGTAATTATGATTTGAACATCCTATGATTTACTACAATTTTTATAACTTAATCAATTATGGACCAATAGGAGCCTACCACATGGGGTGAGGAACCTTGGGTCGTGCCCAACCAACTGGCTCTCTCCAACTAGGTAGAGCACATATTTTGTTGGCCGATCCAACTCATGAAATAAAAGAAAGCAAAAGTCCAGTTCACCCCTTACCTATGAATAGAAGATTTGGGGCAGATTTGACAATTTGCAATAGGTTGTCTTCAACATTCAATCATGCACACAATGCAAATTGGGTCAGTCCCAATCCCTTGAGCGTTGAGTAGATGTTCTATCACCTTCGCCTCGTTGAGACAAACCTATTGGTCATCTCAATTCTCTTAGTGATGGTCAGAGCTGGCGGGTCGAAGAGATGGCACCTCTAGCGACCCGATGGGGAGAAAAAGCAATGAGAATAGAGGCTATGAGAGAAATTGAGTGTAGGGGACGAAGCATGAAGTCCAGGAGAGTCTCACGAATGAGTTGGTTATCTCGTTGGGACCTTTAACCCTCCTTTTATATCTTTGAGTCTCCAGAGTGGGGTGTCATCATCTCTATGATTTGGGGAAATCATGAATCACTTCCCAAAGCAATCCAAACTAGGGATCGCTCCACTCAGAAAGGACTCATGATCACAATGGGAAAGTTTCCAAGTATGCTCATGCATCAGGGTGCGAGAGAATCATAGAAGAAGATTCGTCCAGTTTCCCAATCTTTCTGGAATTGGATGATGACCAGACATCGTTGGATCTTTAAAATCGACGATCCATGTTAATCGCATCATTATAATAAACGTGACTTTTAATGTCAATTCTATCATCCTCTCATATTAGGAAATCTTATAAAACTCATAACTCTCTCTGCTATTATCCAAAAGGCTCCAAATTTTAAGGGAAAGTCTAATATTACTTAAATTTCTTGTGTGCCATGTTTGGGAATCAAATTTGAAAATATGAAAGTCTTTTCTTTATATGAAAGGTATCACTTAATAAGTCATATTTTACTCATATTTTCTCTCTCTTTCTCTTCTATTTCTTTTATTTGGATTCCTTTTACCATTAGAAACCTTGTGGATTCAAAATCTAATCCATGGTGATAAATCATACAAGTTTCCAGAGAATTCCACATATTTCTCATCATTATCTTATTTTTTTCTCTTTTATTCATTATATGATTTCTTTCAACTCTTTCTTTCCTTTTTATCATATTGGACTCACTAACATATTAGGATCCACAAACTCACATATAGAAAGGAAACATTGCAAAAGAAACCCATTTATTCTACAGAAATCATACAATTTATGTACATGTACATCTTATTAGAAAAATTGCATTTCAATCAATATAAAACAAAAAATTGGGGTTGCAACATCCTTCCCCTCTTATAGGAATTTTTTCCTTAAAATTCCACCAATCATTCAAATAATTCAGGATAAGACTTTTCCATGTCCATCTTCATCTCTCATGTGGCTTCATCCTCTCCATGGTGCTTCCAAAGAACCTTTACCATCTCTATCGTTTATTCCTGAGCTCTCTCTCACCTTGGTATCTTGTACCCTCATAGGTGACTCAGGGTAAGTCAACCTCCCTTGGAGTTCAATAGGTTCAATACTTAGAACATGGCTCAGGTAACTCACATAGTGCTCTATATTGGGCACATGGAATACATCATGCATCATATTATCCTGATGGGTAAGGCTAAATAAAAATAGCTCCACCAATCTATTCCAAAATTTCAAATGGACCCTTGTGTTGGGGAATCATTTTTCCTCTATTCTTAGACATATCTAGGAGAGGTTGGATTTCAGAAATACATGGTCACCCACAGTGAAGTGCAATTCAGTCTACTTTGCATCAACACACAACTCTTGTTAGTCTTGGGCTTTCTTCAGTCTACTCAATCAAAGAAACTTCATCCACATACACTGTGGTTTCTCTGACCTCTACAAGGTCCTCTCACTGACATCACCCTAGTGAAGTGATGACTGACACAAAATCCCATAAAGAGCTTCATACATCTCAATATTGGCTTTGGTAGCTGTTATAACAAACTCAGCTAGGGGGTAGGTAATGCTACCATGATCCACACCAAATGAGCATATATACTCTCATCAAACCCTCTAAAGTATGGATCATATTTTCTTGACTGTCCATCAGTCAGGGGATGATATGTTGTGCTAAATTTCAATCTAGTATCGAGTTCTTCATGCACCTACTTCCACAAAATGGAAGTGAACTTAAGGCCATGCTCATGAATATTTGAACTCAGATCACCGTGTAGTCGAACTAACTCTCTCATATATATATAGTTCAACTAGATTTGTCACATTGACAATGCTTTCTTAGGTAAGGGATTGTGTTGACTCAGTAAGGCGATCTACCAAAACCCATATTGCAACATGACCTCTCTTGGTCCTGGGGAGACCCACCTCAATGTCCATAGTGATCTGCTCCCGTTCCACTTGGGAACTCTCAATCAAATATAGAAATATATTGGGCTATTGGTATTTAGCCTTCACCCTCTGGCATTCATGACAACTGGCTACATATGCCTCTATATCCTTCTTCATTCCAGGACTCTAAGTTACTTCTGCAAACTTTAACCATCTCGGTAGTACCAAGTGTTGGGTTATGGGAGAGACAGAGAAGGCAGCGAAAATAAAAAAATTCTTCTCCCCAAACCCAGTATAAAGGAATCGTGTCAACGTCTATACAGTAGGAAGGATGGTTTGTAGAGATATACCTTCTCCCGAGGATTTCTCGGCGATGTTACCTTGCAGCTTGCATGGTCTTCACCTCCATTCTTGGACGGTGTATGTGCCGCTCCTAGTCACCGGGACTGTCAGGATTGACAGTTGTCCTCCGAGCAGCAGATGTCTCTCGCCTCTGCAGTCATTCACACGGACTGCCTAGAACTCTGATCGCCTGGTCCCACAAGGCACAAGAAGGAGTCGTACCATCCTATTGGCATACTAGTCACTGACACACTCTCCTACAACCCGTCGCTTTTCTGTAGTTGTCTTTCCCTTGTTGTGCCTCCCTAATTGGATAGCACTTGCTCAGGCTCTCCTAGTTACCACAACCAGAGAGAATGTCAACTTTGTAGAGCAACTGGTGTTCTAAGTTGTACTTGAGAAACCCCAATACCCCTATATATATAGGAGGTTCATGGGGCAGGGTTCTCTACCCTGGGGAATGCGGGATTAAAGCAGGTGTAGAAGGGTTTGAGGTTTTCTACAAAATCTGACAAATTGCGCCAGTTGAACCGATTGGTTCAGACCTGAACTGATCGTTTGGGACCCTAAGTCGATCGGTTCATGCTTGAGCCGATCGGTTTGTGGTCCTGGTCCAACTCAATTTGACTTTCATGTTCATTCCAACTAATCAAATATTAGTCCTTGTCCAAATCAAATTTGTACAAGTGAAACAAATATGTAATTGCAAAAAGAGTCTTCTGACTTTCCAAACGATCTCGGTTGGTCATACGAATCGACTGGTTCAACAATTGAGCCGATCGTTTCGTTGACAAATGAGCTGATCGACTCACCACTTTGAGTCGGTCGGTTCACCAACCTGAGCTGATCGGTTCAACCCTATGAGCCAATCGGTTGGAGCAGTAGATTGTGCAAATCAGTCAATTGTAGTTCCAATCAATCTGATACTCTTAATCATCTGGTCCAACACTTTGAACACTATGATTTTGAGCTATCAATTAATTGAGTGTTTAATTGAACTACTAAACTCCTTTATTAATCAATCTAAACATCATTTGTGGATAAACTCCTCTTCCAAGTTAAACCCTATGTGTGTGACCCTGCAGGCCCATTTCACGTTGGTAGTGGAAGTGCATAACACTTATGACTTCACAAGCAAAGAGATGTGCCTAGTCGCACATTAGTGCTACCCAAGTGAAAAAGGAAAGTTGGAGAACAACTTTCAATCCTACAATATGTGAATGGTGTTACAGTGAATGTATAATTCCTTTGTCACTAATGTCCTGAATGAACTCAAGGCATGGTACAGTCATCCTTTCAACGTTCATCCATTTCCTTGATCTCAGAGCAGACTAGGTGAGATGTGTGTATCATCAATATCACATATTGATTCACACATGCATGCACATACCTTTCTCAATCCTACTCATCAAGTAGCCATGGACATCAAACTCCCTTACGAGGGACAAATCCCATATCTATCACTCACCCCTCAAAAACCCCATGTGTCAAAGTCACCCAATCATCACCTTTATAACAACCCATGTCTCAGGACTGCGTTTGATGATGTTAAAGTGTACTCAATGACATGTGTTGAGTGTAGTGATTTTAGGTCAAAGAATCACACTCACCACCATCACTGTGAGAGCTGACTGTGACTACCTAATCATGGTTCCATGTGTCACTCTCACGGTGGGTTTTTATGGTATACTTGTTCTCCAGCAAGTACCTATGTGATTGGTTTGATATCATTATATCATGACTAATGAGACTCTGTCATCAACTAATACACAATCTAGTCTTTAGTGTTATTGATGTCTATGGTTATTTCCACAATAACAACCGACTAGGGACAAAACAAGAATGTATACTCTTAACATCCGTATGATCTCATCATTTAGTTCTTGAACTTAAAAGCATACATTATTGAGTAAAACAATTCTATAGACATCTATCATGTTATACTATCATCTCAGAAATAGTTAAAATATATAGATTGGAAATTGCCTTTATTATTATTCAAATCATTTATAGAGTATCCCATTACAATCATCACATGGCTTTCTCTATGGGCATACATACCAACAGACTCCCACTTGCACTTAGATCCAGTCACCTAGGAACCTCAGTCCTTGTGACCTAGCATGACCATCATGCTTCTATTGAGAAAGGGCCTTCGTCAGTGGATCAGCTATGTTGTCTTCAGTTGGTACTTTGCAAATATTCACATCTCCTCATTTTACGATCTCTCGTATGAGATGGAAGCGCCGCATTATGTGTTTGGACCGTTGATGTGATATGGGCTACTTAGCTTGAGGAATAGCTCCATTGTTGTCACAATAAAGCACAATTTCATCACAGCTTCTAGGAACTATACCAAGTTTAGTGATGAACTTCCTGATCCACACATCCTCCTTTGCTGCATTTGAAGCAACAATATACTCGACCTCTATAGTAGAATCGACAATTGTCTCTTGCTTGGAACTCTTCCAACTCACAACTCCATTGTTTATGCAAAATACAAATCCTAATTGCAATCTGTAATCATCTTTGTCGATTTGGAAGCTTGCATCGGTGTAACCCCTTACTACCAGTTCTTCCTCGCCGCCATATACAAGGAACAGATCCTTAGTCCTTCGCAAGTCCTTCATTGAGAAAGTATTTCCAAGCCAAGTCTTTACCTTCTCTAAGGCTGAGACATCATTCCCCATCAATAGTATGTCATCTACATACAATATGAGGAATGCGATCATGCTCCCACTAACCTTCTTGTACACACAAGGTTCATCTTCATTTTGAATAAAGCCAAACATTTTGACTTCCTCATCAAATCAAAGATTCCAACTCTGAGATGCTTGCTTCAATCCATAGATTGACTTTTGTAGCTTACAGACTTTATTGGCATTCTTTGGATCTACAAAACCTTCATGTTGTGTCATGTACACATCCTCATGAATATTCCCATTAAGGAATGCAGTTTTAACATCCATTTTACAAATCTTATAGTCATAGTGGGCCACAATAGCAAGTATGATCCCGATGGACTTAATCATGGCAACTGGAGAAAAAGTTTCATCATAGTCAACACCTTGAACTTTTTGGAAACCCTTCGCAAAAAATCTTCCTTTATAAGTTTGCACATTGCCATCCATATCAGTCTTCTTCTTGAAGACCCACTTGCATCCTATGGGTTTTACCCCTTTAGGTGGTTCCACAAAGTCCATACTTTGTTGGAGTACATGGATTCCATCTCAGATTTCATGGCCTCAAGCCATTTCTCAAAATTTGGTCCCTCCATAGCCTCTAGATAAGTAGTTGGATCATCATCTATGATCAACTCACCGCCTTCCTGAGTCACAAGGTATCCAAACCTCTCAGGTTCAAGGCATGTCCTACTAGATCTATGAGGTCCTTGTGTTACTTGAGGAGACTGAGACTCCACAACACTTTGTGAACCTTTATGTTCCTCTTGTACATCTACTGGTTCAATGTTTTCTTGTTGGGCTTGAACCTCTTCAAGCTCTATTTTCCTCCCATTGTTTCCTTTGGAAATAAATTCCTTTTCTAGGAACATAGCATTCCTGGCAACAAACACTTTGTTGTCAGGTGGGTGGAATAAGTAATATGCCTTGGTCTCCTTAGGATATCCTACAAAATAACATTTATCAGATCTAGGGCCTAGCTTGTCAGGAAACATTTTCTTGACATATGTCTCACATCCCCAAATCCTCATAAAAGACATATTGGGACACTTCCCAGTCCATATCTCATATGGTGTCTTTTGAACCAATTTAGATGGTATTCGATTAAGTGTAAACGCAGCGGTTTCAAGAGCATGACCCCAGAAGGAAATCGGAAGATCAGAAAAACTCATCATTGATCGCACCATATCCAGTAAAGTGTGATTCCTTCTATCAGACACACTTTTATGTTGTGGTTTTCCAGGCGGAGTCCATTGTGATACGATACCACGAGATCGCAGAAAGTCCTCAAACTCTTAGCTTAAGTATTCTCCCCCTCAATCGGATCAAAGTGCTTTGATAATTTTACCAAGTTGGTTTTGTAATTCATTCATGAAATCCTTGAACCTTTCAAGGGATTCTGACTGTTTCATCAAGTATACATAGCCATACCTACTAAAGTCATCAACGAAGGTAATGAAGTACTGACACCCATTTCTGGCATTAGTTCTAAAAGGCCCACATACATCAGTATGTATAAGTCCTAATAGATCACTAGCTCTCTCACCTTTACTTGAAAAGGGAGTCTTGGTCATATTACCCAACAAACAAGATTCACATGTCTCTATTGATTCATAATCAAAAGAGTCTAGATAACCATCTTTATGGATTCTAGAAATGCGCTTCTCATTTATGTGCCCTAGACGACAATGCCAAAGATATGTTTTGTTTGAGTTGTTGAGTTTTTTCCTTTTGGTGTTTACATTGTATTCATTTATTTCTAGACCTATCAAGTATAGACAATAAGACATTGGGGCACTGCCATAAAAGATCCCATCTTTTGAAATGGAACAATTTCCATTCTTAATAAGAAATTCAAAACCATCCTTATCTAAACAAGACACAGAAATGATATTCCTATTTATGGCAGGTACATAATAGCAGTTCTTCAACTCTATTATTAGCCCACTAGGTAGAGTTAACTCATAGGTTCCTACGGCACTGGCGGAAACCCTTGCCCCATTGGTAACTCGTAATTCAACCTCACCTTTCCCCAAAGGCCTACTCCTTTTAAGATCCTTCACATTTGAACAAATGTGAGATCTGCATCCGGTATCAAGTACCCACGACAAAGAAGTAGTAAAGTTAATCTCTATATACGTATAAACCAGAAGTAGAGATCTCTATCTCTTGCTTCTTCTTCCATCGTTCCTTCCATCCTCTCCATGTTTTGAGCGCAGAAGACTTTGATGTTGGTTTGGCGAGAGAACCCTTCTCTCCCTCACCTTTATCCTTGGACTTTGTTCCATTGATCTTTATCAATGAATTATCCTTCTTCTTATTTGTCTCAAACAGCGCATTAAGCATACATAGAGTGGATTCAAAGACTATCGGTATATCTGGATTGTGCAGAACACTTCTCACAATCTCTAACCACTTATGGAATTTATTCTCAATTAATTTTCCAATTTTAAAAGATGATTCTTTTGCCATTCTACAAGAGAAAACTGCACTTATCAAAACTCCTTTTGATTTGATTTGATTTGAATAATATTTGATGATAGTTAATTAGGACTTTAATTAATTATCGCTCCCATTATTTTGATTCAAATTGATAGCCCTCACTATCAATTCGGAATATTACAGCGTACAATCTTCTAGTGGGTCCAAGATCCATATTTCATCCAATCATGAGTCAGCTTTGGCTGATCGCCCATAATATAGATTATTTAGGTAGGCAACACTTGCCAATTGCATCCTATGCAACTCTCAGATGGATGAAATGTGCAACTCCTTACCATTCATCTTGTGCCTCTGGGCATAGACGCTCTAAGAATCACCAGTTAAGTCTAACCCAAAATCTGACATGGTAAACATGCATCCTGCTTTGGCTGATCCTACATGTCTACCCTTCATACTTCCGTAAGATGGACTGCACACCACGCTTTGGCGTAACCTACACTTGGTCGATCAAGTTTTTCATGTGTGTCGCTAATGGAAGGCGTATAAGACTTAATATTTAATGAGGGATTTGGTTTTTTTATAGGTACATATACATATCCAATCACCACAATATATAGTATGTATCATATACATGCTATATCCCACTGAAAACATGCAAAATGATAAAAGTGGTGATTATGGCCATCCTATTGTGATTGCTCGAGCCAAGAGGAATAACGGTCATCTAGGTCCACATCACATGCAACTTGTACAAGATGAACTTTGTGCTTCGCCGTTCTGGGTTTGATCAACTCATCTCCATGATTGATTGGCTCGCCATCAATCCGATCGGTTGGGTGCCACTAGCCAATCGACTGGCACCTCCAGCCGATCGGATCACTGGTCATCGTGCATCTCCTCAGGTCACCACCCGCTCATCTTTCTCCTCAAACCAGTCATCTATAAAGCCAATTGATCAGTTCATGCCTTGAACGATCGTCTCAGTCATCGTTAGGTTGTCCACTGTTCTTTGACATAACATGAAATAAAAGTTCTATCCTATTTACATTTTAATTGAGAAACCCTGAGTTACATTCAGGGGGAGCAAAGTTAGGAAAGAAATCTCGAGTTATCTCTTGTTACATCAAGAAAAGGAGGTAGGGAATCAATGCACAGACTGAGATGCAAGCAACCACATACAACCAGACACAGACATAGGGTTTATTGGCCATAACCACACTATACACCCACCACAAAACTCATTTAAGGGTGACACGTATCAAGTGCATTCATATTACATACCATATATGTATATTGGAATTTGTGGATTTAGGATTGGACATGCATAAAGCCAATATTATTCGCATCATATGCAATAAATAAAGGCGACAAACAAAAATTGATCACATCAATAATCCTAAAGCATAGAGCAATTGACATGGCTCTGATACGACTGTTGGGTTATGGGTGAGACAGAGAAGGCAGTCGAAACAAAACTTTTCTTCTCCCCAAACCCATTATAAAGGAGTTGCGTCAATGTCTATATAGTAGGAAGGATGGTTTGTAGAGATATACCTTGTCCCGAGGCTTGCTCGACGACGTTACCTCACGGCTTGCGCAGTCTTCACCTCCATCTTGAACGGTGTCTGTGCAGCTCCTGGTCACCGGGGCTGTCGGGATTGACATCTATCCTCAGAGCGGAAGAAGTCTCCCGCCTCTATATTCGTCCACACAGAATGCCTAGAACTCCGATCACCTTATCCCATAAGGCACCAGAAGGAGTCGTACCCTCCTGTCGGAGTACTAGTCACCGAAACACTCTCCTACAACCAGTCACTTTTCTATAGTTGTCTTTCCCTTGTTGTGCCTCCCTAACTGAGTAGCACTTGCTCGAGCTCTCCTGGTTACCACAACTAGTGTAATGACCCCTCCTCCCAGTAACCCCTAATTAAGGGAGACCCAAATCTCAGAGCTGTTATTCAATTAAGAGGATCAAATGTTCGAAAAATAATCAATAATAATTATGAAATTCTACTACTAAACTGAAAACTGATATAAAATAAAACTTTGCTTACCTTTTAAAAACTGGGATTTCTAAACTTCTAACCATGAAGATACTGATCTAACAAATCCTCCCGTGCATGTTAATTCTCATTTAATTCCACACATGCCACTTTAATGTTTGTTCTTTTCATTGTACCTAAAACGTCGACAAACAAAATTTCGGTCAGCAAGAAGCTGGTATGTGGGGGAAACAATAATCGTGCAACTATAATAACAAAGTAATCAGCCAATTATCATTTAACAGCTAAGATTATGTTTTAAACCATACTACTCAATCCTTTCCTATCCCCTATCTTTGTGCTGTCCCTGTAGTGGATTAAGATACTACCTCTCTCTAGGTAGATCCTTATTAAACCCCGCATGATCCTACCTAACAGGTAGATCAATATCTAGGGTTGAGTTGCATGGCACTACCCATAGGTAGTACAATCTCTGACTCAAAGTGACTTGCTGGACCTACCCTCTTGGTAGCCATTTACTAAGTTATCTAATGACCTGATGGGCCTACCCCATTGGTAGCCATGTACTAGGTCAACCCATTAATCTACAGAGGGGACTAGGATCTGAGCTAGTAGGCACATCTCTTATGTGATAGTCATATTCACATTATAATTTGCATGAATTAAATTCATCCAACAATTAATTCAAGCCACGATGTAAACATCGATAAAATCCTCGAAAAACTAATGTGGAATAATCATAAGCGTAACCACATACCTGTCAAGTTGATGTGAGACAGAAATAATCCAATCAACCAATAGGCAAGCAAGCATTCAATAAGATCCTGAAACAATTATACAATTTCCTTTTATTACTCATGTCATTAAGATCTATTAAATCTAGCTCGCTTCCTAATGTTTCTAGTCCACTTTTAGGGTTTTCATTGCAATTACGGTTTCCCTTCATCTTTTACTATTTTAAACCCTAATTTAACACAATTGATCACAAACCCTAATTATCTCAACATCTAATCCTCAGTTTTGGATTTAAGGCATAATTAACCATTAAATAAGTCCATTAATCCTATTTTACATTAAATCTATAATTTTCATCCTTTTAATATATAACAAGATCATTATGCTCATTTATCATCAATTCATAGTTCATTATAATTGAATTCACATGCAAACTCTATCTGTCATTCATTCCATCTTGATTCATTCAAAAACCCTAATTTCTATATTAAGGTTATTTATCCACAATTTAGGAACTTTAATGCTCGAAATAGCCTAGGATCATTATGTCTCATCTTTATTGACCACTTTGAATAATTAAAGCTATTAAGAGTCAAATTTGCCAACATTAGGGTTTCAAGGCCCATTAAAGTATTATTCATGCACAATAAACTTGAAATTAAACTAATTACATGCAAATTTCATCCTTTTTGTTCCTAATGTATCTCTTTACGATTAACATGTTAATATCAACTTTAATCGTCAATTAAACCTTTCTAAATATATTATTCATCTCAAAATAGGGTTCTTTAAACATTAATAGATTAAATTTGATATCTTCCATTACTTTTCGAATTTCAAGAGGAATTAGGCTTCAATTATATTTTTAATGAATTCCCCTCATTTTTATGAGCAACTTTCATATTTTATGCATTCTAATCCGAGCTATGAATAATTAGTTATGAATTTAGCAAAATAACTTACTGTGGGCCTATCGGATTGCGCCACATCACCAGGCTCATGCAATGTTGTGTGGCTTTTGAAAACATAACCAAAAGTCTATTTTACCCTACTTAAGCAGTTGGCGATGTGTAGCGTGGAGGGGTAAAGTCATCAAATCTTCTGGTTCTTCTTCCTCCTCATGAAACGCAGCCTGTCCGCCGACCAGGTCTGCTCACGGTGGTCTACCCTCCCTTCCCAGGGTCCTTCGGCAGCCGCCTGCCATAGCTCTGACTCTGCAACATCCCGCCGTACCTAGGGTGCCGCCCAGGTGCGACCGAGGTGGCTGGAGCCAAGCCAGCAATGGCGTCCCAGGAGGAAAACCTTGCAGATCTGTTAGGCACTTTGAGCACATCTGGGAGCAAAGGTGATGGAAGCCAAACATACCAGATCCTTGGGTAGCTCTGTGCCCCCACTGAGGTCTTACCGCAACTACCTGTTTCCCCCGAGATAGCCCTAGCTTTCTTGGTTAGGGTTAGGACGAAGAAGAAGAAGGAGAAGAAGAAGAAAATAGGGGTCGCTGTGTGGAATTCCCTCTAACTCAACCCTGAACTCTACCCCTTATATAGGGGAGAGTCAACGAAGCCCTGGGGAGGCTTGCCCACAATGAAATGAAGTCCTTCCTTTAATAAGAATCACATTCCTACAAGGAGAAGTATTCTTCTCTCTCTTCCTCAACTTTGGATATTCCTTATTACCTTGGATATTTAGGAATACGAAAAATATCTCCCTTACTCTCTTTATTCCTTCCTTTTAATCCATTGGCTTCGAAAATTACATTTTCCTTAAGTAGGAAATACTTTCTTCTTAACAAAACCACATAATTCATTAATTATGTATTCCTATTATCCTTTTATATTGCAATTTGGTATTTTCTCTTTCTTTCCTCTTTATTGGGACTCCTTGGATCCCAAGAAACTCAAAGATTTTGAAATCCTTTTTATTGGATACTCATTATCCTTCTAGATGCATCTACATTCATTATTCTTCATTATCTTGTTCATTTCTTATTAAAATAGCTATTTTTGATAATCTCTCTTTATTTATCTTCTATTTTCCTTATGGGAGTTCCTTTTAACATTAGGAATCCTTTGGATATCAAAATCCATCAAGGATAACTTAATTACACCTCTTTCCACTTGTTTTCCACATTTTATCATTATTTTTAATTTCTTTCTTAACAAGGAAATACTTAATTGGTCTTTTCTTTTCTTATAGCTTTCTGTATGTAACTTGGGACTCCTTGGGACCCAAGGAACCCAAGAAGCAAGAAATCCAACTTTGGATTAAGTTCTTTTGCCTTCTAGAGGTTTCCACACCTTTCTTTTCTCAAAGACTCGATTATTCATTTATTAATTGAATTACCTTGTTATTTGGGCCCAATAGAAAATAAAACCCACAACAAAAACCATAAAGGCTATTGTAAAAGAAATCCATTTAAAACAAATTATATCATTATTTGTTCGAATATCTTTAATATGAGAAATTTCATTTCTCATCAAAGGAACCCAAAAATTGGGGTTGTAACAACTAGAGAGAATGACAACTTTGCAAAGCAACTGGTGTTCTGAGTTGTACTTGAGAAGCCCCCAATACCCCTATATATATAAGAAGTTCATGGGATAGGGTTCTCTACCCCGGGAAATGCGGGATTTAAGTAGGAATACAAGGGTTCGAGGTTTTCCACAAAATCTGACAAATTGCGCCAGTTGAACCAATCGTTTGGGACCCTGAGCCGATCGGTTCATGCCTGAGCCGATCGGTTCATGCCTGAGCCGATCAGTTTGTGGTCCTGGTCCAACTCAAATTGACTTTCATGTTCATTTCCAACTAATCAAATATTAGTCCTTGTCCAAATCAAATTTGTAAAAGTGAAACAAATATGTAATTGCAAAAAGAGTCTTCTGACTTTCTAAACGATCTCAGTTGGTCATACGAATCGACCGGTTCAACAATTGAGCCGATCATTTCATTGACATATGAGCCGATCAACTCACCACTTCGAGACGGTGGGTTCACCAACCTGAGCCGATCGGTTCAACCCTATGAGCCGATCGTTTGGAGCAGTAGATTGTGCAAATCAGTCAATTGCAGTTCCAATCAATCTGATAGTCTTAATCATTTGGTCCAACACTTTGAACACTATGATTTTGAGCTATCATTTAATTGAGTGTTTAACTGAACTACTAAACTCCTTTAGTAATCAATCTAAACATGATTTTTGGATAAAATCCTCTTCCAAATTAAATCCTATGTGTGTGACCCTGCAGGCCCATTTCACATTGGTAGTGGAAGTCCATAACACTTATGACTTCACAAGCAAAGAGCAGTGCCTAGTCTCACATCAGTGCTACCCAAGTGAAAAAGTTAAGTTGGAGAACAACTTTCAATCCTAGAATCTGTGAATGGTGTTACAGTGAATGTATAATTCCTTTGTCACTAATGTCCTGAATGAACTCAAGGCATGGTACAGTCATCCTTTCAACCTTCATCCATTTCCTTGATCTTAGAGCAGACTGGGTGATATGTGTGTGACATCAATATCACATATTGATTCACACATGCATGTGCATGCCTTTCTCAATCCTACTCATCAAGTGGCCATGGACATCAAACTCCCTTAGGTGGGAAAAATCTCATATCTATCACTCACCCCTAAAAAACCCCATGTGTCTAAGTCACCCAATCATCACCTTTATAACAACCCATGTTTCAGGACTGCGTTTGATGATGTTAATGTGTACTCAACGACATGTGTTGAGTGTAGTGATTTTAGGTCGAAGAATCACACTCACCACCATCACTGTGAGAGCTGACTGTGACTACCTAATCCCCATCTATAAATAGGACCCCTTTGAGTTCATTCCAAGTTTTCTCATTCATGATATTCTAAGTCCTTCCATGTGTTACTCTCGCGGTGGTTCTCTCTGGTACACTTGTTCTCCAACAAGTACCTATGTGCTTGGTTTGATATCATTATATCATGACTAATGAGACTCTTTCATCAACCAATAAACAATCTAGTATTTAGTGTTATTGATGTCTATGGTTATTTCCACAATAAGAACCGACTAGGGACAAAACAAGAATGTATACTCTTAATATCTGTATGATCTCATCGTTTAGGTCCTGAACCTAAAAGCATACGTTATTGAGTAAAATAATTCTATAGACATCTATCATGTTATACTATCATCTCAGAAATAGTTAAAACATATAGATTGGAAATTTCCTTTATTATTATTCAAATCATTTATAGAGTATCCCATTACAATCATCACATGACTTGCACTATGGGCATACATACCAACACAAGGGTATTCGGTGTACTTAGAATCATGAGCTTCTTTCACAACATGATTCTTCAAAGGTGAATCCTCAGAAACCCAAAAACACTCTAGTAGTGGATCTCACCATGTACTCTTCTTGGGAGGTGCATCCAAGGTTCCCCTAACAAACCTTTCATCTCATCAAGTTCTAGGATAATTGGGAAACCACTAAATTGACCAACGAGTCTGGTTGTATCTGGATATTAGCCACACAGGTCTAGCCTTCCAATGATTGTCGGGTCCATCTAGCAACCTTTTCCAATCTCTCCACTGGCTAAACATGATAGTTGTACAACTAAGTTGTGTTCCTACTAAGATCATATGTTACCACATTAGCTTCCTTGTGTTCTAGGTGATGGTGGAGACATACTCTTCCATGCACTCCACTCTTCGTCCTTGTCTCAGGTTTAGGTCTACTTGAGTCAAGTAAACTTCGAGCTATTACATCCATCATCTTGGTTATCAAAACCAATCTATATTTCATTAAAACCAAGCTACTCTTGACCAGTCTGTCCTAATATGATGATTACCTTAGTTCATATATGCTTTCAACCATCTATCCAATATACTCTAAAAAGGGTGTGGTACTTCCTCCATCAATGAGAGGTATCAACTTATATAACTCTTATCCTTAGTATGGTATGTGTTTTGTCCTATCTCTCACACCCAAAACAAGATGAAATAAGCATTTGGTTATAGTCCAAATACAGATTTCATCACATTCCAAGAGTCGATATGGTGCATTACACATCACCATTTCTCTTTCCAATTTAAGTTGAAACATACTTCACATGTCTCCACATCTTAAATATCTCAAATCTATGTTTACATCCATGGAAAGGTTGTTCCCAAACACTTTTGGGTCTTAATATTACTCATATATACAATCCTTAGTCATTTCCTCAAGGTTTCTAGGGTGTCGATACTTTTGGGGTGATCTTACCCTTATGCATCTAGGGCTGCCTATCACATTTACCCCTTAGGCCCCATGAACTCGTGAAGGCAGTCAACCTCTTAACCCACGGGCCTCAGGAAAAGGTAGCTGCTACCTCCCTGACCCTATGGTCTACTACATCCAGGGAACAGAAAACTCCTACTTCCGTCGGTCTTATCCCTCCTTGACCCTAGTATTGACTTAGGATTCTAGCATAGCTCGTAGCTCCTTTGTTGGTACTCAAGCACATCTCATCCTTGACTCCTCTCCTGAATCTCTATCATTTCTCTGGGCACTCATGTTTAACCTTGCATCCCCTCATAGGAATCATGGCAACCTACCTAACTCAGTCTGACCCCATACATGTTACCTCTGTAGCAACATATCCCCATGCCCCTTAGAGATAATCACACATGGGTCTATAGATTCATGCTCATACTATGTGTTCTTACACTTAGCTCATCAAGCTCGTATAGGTGACCTCTTAAGGTTACCACAAACTTAAACAATAGTTGGTTCTCACCCCAACATGAAGGGTCCCTTCCCAGGACAGGAGAAAACTATCACTTGATAGTAACAGAGGTCACAAAATGTCCTTGCATCCAAAGTATGTACCATCATGTATATGCATAGCTCCTATTTGGATACCTATGCACATGGCTAGTAGGAAGACAACCTATCAATCCCTTTCAAAGTTTGTTGGTATGTCATACGTGTTCATCATTCCTCAAGGTTGGACCAAAATCATACACACATATGTCACCAACTTATGTGAGTAGTTCATCAATCATATACCTCAGTTCAAGTTGGGTTTCCTTTTTTCTCTAATACATGGGGGTGTCGTGCTTAATTCTTATGAACTCAATCATCTTCATGAGCTTCATGTGCACTAGGTACTGCTACTTCCCCACTTTGGTCTAGGAACCCCAGGTTCACCTCTTATGCTTCAGCTATCTAACTGCATGCTCAGTTGTTCAGACATGAACCAAACCTATACAAGATATGGCATATACCTCCTAACACTCTGCCACATGAAAAAACCTTAGAATCCTACACAGGGATAACAACTGGGTGTGAGGCCTCACAACTTGTTACTACAAAATACCTCTTCAGGGTCCATGGAACTCTTTATCCTACACCTACAAGGTAGGCACTCATATCATCTATACATTTGTTCAGGAAGCCTATTTCTCTTTTATAGGGTTTGGTTCCTCTAAAGGCATCCAAGGTACGACAAGCATCTAAGTATCATACATGGGGAAACCACATACATCTACTTAGGTTCATCTATTCTAGGCCACATCATACCAAACTTCTCATGATCTTCATATCTCGGTGTCTAGGTCTCCAACCTTCTTTATCTGGGTCTCACTTTCTCTCTAGAGTTAACCCTATAACTGGTCCTACTACAGGAGGTTCTCTCTTTGAATATGGGTCAAGATCTTAAGGATACACATATATCCCTTCCTGGATGAAACATACTATAAAATATTATGTCCGACTAAGATCATCTCAAAGCTCTGTATCTCTATCTCAAAAACTCACATGTATTACCCTTCTGGCTTAGGTCTAAAACCTACTGCCAGCCTTGTTGTCACTCACTTCTATGTAGGTGCATCCCTCTTCCTACTCATATATGCCTGTTAGGGTGCTATCCCTCTATCCCTATGAGGTATGACCCACCCCAAGGTTGGGTCACCAAAAGGCACTAGGGTTCATGCAACCACACATAGTCTATGCTTCTCATGTGTACTCAAAACCTCTACATAAAGCATGCATGTCTAACCCATGTACTTCAATTCATGGTCAACTATGATGTCCAACTCATCATGTCTTATCTTTCTCTTCCCACTACTTAAGGTTTTGGGTTGCGCATTGTCCACAGAGGATGCTTCATGTCTCTTCCTCTTCATGGTGGTTTCTTCCTCCAAGGTTATCCCTCTCCTCATCTTCCTACAAGACGGTCTAAACTCAACATTCTTCTGAGGGGTACCCAAGGGCACAACAACATGGCCCTGCAACCTAAGCATGTATCTAATCTCAATCTAAGTTTCATCATTAAAAGCTTATGTCCATGACGTCTTACTTACATGCTTTTTATTATTTGGTGGATGATTCTTTAGTCCTTAATACTCTTAACCCTCAAAATTAGGAGGAGGTTAAGAGAGAGAAAACCCTAAGCACTTACAGTTTCTTTGTGAAAAGGGTAGAAAGGGATGAAAAGAGATGAGAAGACCTAAAGGTATCTTACTTCGATTCAAATCCTCATATTTTAGCCAAGCAGTCACACAGATTTCGGGAGTCCTCGTAAACCGACTAGCAGGGTGGAGGAAAATCTTTCCAGCCCCCAGATTGTGATCCTTTTCTAGACACCTCCATCATTGGAAAATCCTCTAATAACTTCCTTGGGCTCTAAAGAGTTTGTAAAATTTAATATTTATTAGAGATTAGATGGAAAACTAGGATCTGATACCAAATGCAATGACCTCACTCCTCAACAACCCATAATTAAGTAAGACTAAGGAGCTGGTGTCGTTATCCCAAAATAAGATCAACTGGTTTTGCAAATAATAAAAAATATTTGGTAAATTCTACCACAACTAAGCTCAAAGTAGGATAAAATTTCTCTTTTAACATAACTTTCAAAAATAGGAGTTTTACCCAAAGTAGAGTTCTATCTAACTAAATCCTCCCATCGTTATTTAGCTTTGTTCTTCAAATACCACTTTAAATGTTCATGCACTTTCATGTATTCCTAAGATTCCGACAAACAAAATGTCCGTCAGTATAATAGGTTATATTGGTATGTGGGGGAACCAAAATCTTGCATCTATTTGTAGCAACATATAGCAACCAAATTATTGCTTAATAGATCACACTTTGTCTTAAAGATAACTACTCAATCCTAATGTATCCTAGCCTCTGTGTTGTCCCTGTATACTACCTTTATGATATGGTATATCCCAAATGGTCCCTTATGGTCCTACCTTAAGGGTAGACCAACACATAGGGTCGTTTAGTCATATGATCCTACCCAAAGGTAGACCCAAAATCAACTCAAGATAACTTGATGATCCTACCCCAAGGGTAAACCAATAACTAGGTTATCCATCTCTCACAAGTACTCAAAGCTATAGAGGAGGACTAGGATCTTAGCTAGTTATGCACATATATTTATGGTGACAGCCAGTGTTCAGGAAATCGGCTGATTAGGCCGAATAATCGGTTTTGGGGGTCTATTGCTCCGAATATGAATAATCTGCCTATAATCGGTCCAGGACCGATTAATCGGCTGATCAGGGGAATAATCGGCCGATTAATTGCCGATTTTCAAAATCAAATGCTAGTAATATTTTTTTACATTAACTTTTTCTAATACTACTATTGGTCATTACAATTAAATTCTCTTCTTCCGATTTACATATTTTGTCTTCTCCTCATGTTTTCTCAATAAGTTTATAGTTAGTGTTTATTGAACTGATCCTTACTGTTGATGTTTTCTTCTCTAATTTCATCAATGATTCTAATTACTTCTTAATGCAATATTAGTCTATGACTTATCAATGTTTCTAATTTCTTATCAATGTTTTCTCTCTAATTTCATCAATGTTTCAAGTTACTTATTAATGCAATATTAGTCTTATCACTTATCAATGTTTCTAATTAATTATTAATGCAATATTAGTCTAGGACTTATCAATGTTTCTAATTACTTATTAATGCAATATTAGTCTATTACTTATCAATGTTTCTAACTACTTATTAATGTGATATTAGTCTCTGACTTATCAATGCTTGTAAGATTGGGGGGGGTAGTTGGAACAATCTCTATCCTTAGTTTTTATTTTCTTTAGTTGTTAATTGTTTTTTTTTTAGTTTTATCTTTTCAAGATGTAGGATCCCCATCTATCTAGTGTAAAAGTGGATCTTAATTGTTGGACTTGGATATAATAGAGTCTGGGATGGGAACTACACCCTTTCACTGCCTATCTAGCCTTACAAGGTTCAATTGGACCAAGGTCTAGGTGGGATTTCTATTAGATTCAACTAATCTAGGTTTCTAGGGTAAGGTTATTAGGGCAATTGAGAGCCAACATAGGAAGGGAGAGTAGAGATGAGGGTGTTTCACCTCATGTTCTCACCGTACAGAATTTAGAAAACTCTAGGCAATTGAAATAATCATCCTTACACTAGTAGCTACTTAGATCTCACACTTACTTGTAGGAGAAGATATTTGTATGTAGTAATATATGATAGTATCTAGGTATCCACTAGTTGGACTTACGAGCAAATCCTAAGATATCCACATACAATTAATTTTCCCTTAGAATCTAGGTGCTTTCAAGAACCACACAATGATCAATCCATGATTAGAAGCATAAATCACAAGTAGAATAATGGGAAACAAGATAGAATAAAGAGACAATCATTATATAATGAAATTATGTACATTACAAGTTACACTCCCCCAACATGGTACCAAAGTAACATTTTATCCCCCAAACAACCCACCAATGGGGCTTAGCTACTCATAATCAAACAAAAGAGAAAAAACTAAGAAAGGAAGAGGAAGACGGCCATGGTAGCTCATGGAAGATCATCCTTCTTTACCTCCTTGCTATATAAGACAAAGCACCTCCCTCCAAGATGGAAAATGGCATGAATGAGTGAGGGTTTGGTGGTGAACCCCCCAGAAAACTAGGGTTTTTGGGTGGAAATGAGGTGGATATGGAAGGGAGTAGGTAGGAACTCTTGAATGCAAAGAGGATTGCAATAAGAGATTTAGGGAGGCTAAAGTGAAGATAATTTAGTGTTGTGGCAGCCACTATAGTACATATAGGTGGTGAGGAAGCACTAAGGTAAGTGGGGATAAAATGTGAAAAATAGTGTGGAAAAAGGTATTAGGGTGAAAACACAATTGTGGTTGGTAGAGAGTAGTACAAATGTGGTGGAAGGGAACGATTGTGCTAGGTGGAGGTAAAATGTTAGGTTGAAAGTGGTGAAATGAAGGCTGGTAGCATGGTCATATTGGGAAACACAACTGTGGTGGTGCCTAGGCAGCACGGCCATGCTGAGTAGCACAACAATGGTGAATGACTTTGCTGGAGGTCATTGTCTTCTACTCGACCGTTCTAATCTTTGGCATAACTGTCGTGCTATATGGTACGACTGTTTTGGGGGCTCCTTGTTACAGCCATGTTGGCTAGCTCGGTCATTCTGTTGGGGTTGATGTAGCTTGTCAATTTCTTGCATGAACTTTGTGATTTTGGTATGTCTCAGCAAGGCCAATCATTAGCACCATGGTTGTGATGGGTTCTTTATCATCACTTTGATCTTTGTTCTTTGAGATCCATGGAGTCTATTTCTTCAATACATTCTTTGATCACTTCATGTAGGTTGGGAGTTGTCTTGGATTCATTTTGGACTCCTCCAAGCAATGAGATGTCCTAGATTCAACCTTCCTCTCTCCCTTCCATCAAGTAGTGGCCAAAGTACCTATACAACATGCAAAAAGCCTCCATACGTGCATTTGATAGTAAAACACATATTTAGGAAATATCTTGCATTCTAACAATGTTTAGATGTGATTAAGATGCAAAAAGATGCAAGATGGATCCCTAAAATAGGGCTTCATCACTACGCATGTATCATGTTGTTACTATCTCTCGAGTTCAATGTCCCAATTCTTGTTAAGAAAGGGAACATATGAGTAAGACACCATATTCTTCTGCAATTGGATCTATCATGCACACAATGTTATGTACTCATCTAGATGTCTCATATTCCTTGAACATGGTGATCATATATCAATCATATCCTGGAGAAGCTCACCCAACAAAAATGAAGAAAATCCTTAAGTACTTAAGAAGAACTAAGGATCAGTTCCTTCTCTACGGTGGTGAGAAAGATTTGGTGATAAAGGGTTACACTGATGCAAGCTTCCAAACTCACAAAGATGACTATAGATCGCAGTTTGGATTTGTGTTTTACCTTAGAAACAGAGTTGTAAACTGGAATATTTCCAAGAAAGAGATAATTGTGGAATCTACAACATAGGCCGAGTATATTTCTACAACCAATGCAACAAAGGAGGTTCTTTGGATCAAGAACTTCATCTCAAAACTTGGGGTGGTTCCAAGCATCAATGATGCAATTGAGATATACTACGACAACAATGGAGCTACTACACAAGCTAAGAAACTCAGATTGTATTAGCATTCCAAGCATATAAAAAGGTGGTTCCATCTCATATGAGAAATCATACACCAAGGAAGTGTGAAGATTAACATAGTACCAACCAAGAGCAATGTGGCTAACCCCTTGACAAAAGCACTTTCAGAAGAAGAAGCATGAAGGCTATTGATTGGCCTTTTTCATGTGTCCAGAAATGAACGTGGGACAAAGGAAGGAATCAAGCTTTAAATTTATAACCTGAAACCTTCTAGGCCCCCACAACTTTATTACGGGGTCGAAGTATATATACAGGGTCAAACACAGGGACGTGGTGACGTTTAGGATGCCACCGATCTCGTTCTTTAGTCAGATAAGCCAAGACGATAGTCGATAAAAGTAATTGCTAGAACTAGTCTAGCGGGTTGTCACGATATAAAACAAAACAAAGAAAACAAAACAGAGCTCGTGAGTCTACTAATTAGAGAAAGAGAGTTCCTGGCTATGTAACCACAAACGGGGCAGTCTATGCACTCATTCTCGGGCATAGACAACCCTTGAACACCCAAGCAAGCATCTAGTATGCACAGTGGCATCTGTCCTGTGGGGTCATCCCACTCGCTCTCGCCATGCGTGACTAGAACCATCGACAATATGTCAATGACCCTCTCTCAAGGAATGACATATCAACACCTTAGAATACACTAAGTTCCCTCTCGGGTCTTAGGATATTCCGGGTGTTACGAATAGAATACCTCGGATCTTCCCCCTCTCTGGTTCGGATCCAAACTATCGCCTCTTAGCTATTCCTACAACGGATCTCTCGATACAGGCAGAAACAGCAGTTCAAGCAAGTAAGAGATCAACCAAACTAGCAATCATAACTTGGAAAGAGAAAATAGAACATGCAACATACTAGATCTGATATGAATCTACTTGCTTAAGGAAAAAGTATATAAACATGCCCAGATCGGGCTACATAGCCAAGACGGAGCTAACCAGCCATAGACAAGCATAACTAGCACCGAACAAAGATGGATAAACATCGTTTGTACAAGAAACAAAGGAATGTAGTAGAATGAAAGAGAAGAGGGAAGAGATATAGCCCGTAGAGGAGAGGTGGCTCTCGCTCCTCGGCCTCTGTGCAGGTCAGATCTCGATCCTTGGGTCTTCTCTTCGTCCCTTTGGACTCCTTGACTCTCTCTCTCTCTAAACCATATCAGGCAAACCGTATCGGGCAACCGTATTGGGCAAGTGTATCGGGCAACCGTATTGGGCAACCATATCGGGAAAACTGTATCAGGCAATCGTATCGGGCAAACCGTATCGAGCAACTGTATCGGGCAACCGTATGGGGTAGTAGACTCTTAGGGAACTCGACACACTAGCTCCTTGGTCTAGGCACTAGCTTTTGCAGGTTCCTCCCTCTGGCTCCTCCCTTGCTCTGTAGGTTGGTAGCTTCTATTTATAGGCAACGAGTTGATGAGAGTTGTAGCTTTTATTGGTCCATGTGTCCTTCATCCGTGGCTTCGATCTTGAGGCATCAAGTGGGCCAATATGAATGTCGTCCGAAGACAGTATCGGGTTAGAGGAGTGACAGGAAGCTGTATCGGGGAGGTCGTATCAAGCATCCGTATCTGCCAGACCATATCGGGCAGCTATATCGGCTAGCTGTATCGGCCAGACAGTATCGGGCAGCCGTATCGGCCAAATCGTATTGGGAAGTTGTATCTACCAGACCGTATCGGGCAGCCGTATCGGCCAGGCCCTATCAGGCAGCCATATCGGCCAGACGTTGGAATTCTTGTCTTTTCAGGTTCGATACTTGAGAGTCCTAAAATTGGCTAGTTTTGGTGTCTGCAAGTCAAAAATTGCCTAATTAGCTACATTATTGGCTATTTTTACTACTTTTATCTAATGCGAGATAGAAATCATAAAACATGAACAAAAGAGTGCATATTAAGACTAAAGTGGCACAAAAATATAGATAAAATGCATAGAAAATATGTGCTAATTTGGGTGTTATCAACTACCCCCAGCTTAAAACTTGCTTGTCCTCAAGCAAGGTTGTGCTCAAAGAACAAAAAGATAACATCCAAATTAAGCTTGACAATAAATGCTAAGGTTAAGAAAAATAGTTTAAAACATCAATTCTCCTGATCCATGTCATTTTAGAACAAACCCCCACCTGTTAGGCACAATCCTGCCAAAGCAAGATCAAAGAGTTTCCAGGCAAGATTAAGCAAATTCACTACAACCTGTCGATACTCATGAGGGTTTGAACAATAATTATTAAACATGAAAGAATTGACACATAGGTGATCACACAGGTTATGAGCAATGAGCCATTACCATGAATCCATGCAAACCAATTAGGAATACCATGCCTCTCACTTATTCATGTCCTAAGAAACAAAGCAAAAAGACTCTAATGACTTCTGAGGATCCCGATCTGCGTTAGGTTGGTCCATGTAACGAGCAACAGTCCCTGCAGTCTGAACCAGTTGGTCCAAAGCAGTGAGATGAACTCCTCGTACTGTGCTCAAACCAACCCTGCTACTGAGATGATCTCATAGGTCTCCTAGGGGTTCCTAGTGACTCTCTAATGAGCATTTGAAGTGGTACTACCAAGCACGACATATCTGCGTTCATGAGTGCAGTCATACACCAGTTGGGCACCATCCTCAACTCTCCTATAAGAGAAAACATCGCTCATTTATTGTTCACACTCAAGCTTTTATAATCTGCATTCTATTTTTGGGCTTGGGTGAGAACTATATAGATATTTTTGGGATTTTGTGGGCGGCCAAGCCTCTTTTGCACATTTTATATTTTTCATCTTTTTGACTCAATCTAATGAGAGAAGGCACGTAGTCCATCAAGGACAAACATTTCATCTTGATCATAGCTCAAAGCCCATCATAATCCGCTTGATACCTGTGTGAGAAGTAGCAATTATGATTCAAGAATCCTTAGAATAGAGGCAAGCTTGTGAAATTCACATCTAGGAGACTTTAATCACGATTTAGCTCATTCCAACGGTCCTTTACCATGGATTTGTCATTCACAACATAGATCAAGGGAATTTAGCTTTAAGCTATGAAAAAGGGACATAACCTTAAATTTATTACCAAACTCAAGGAAAGAGCCAAAGAGCAAGTCAAGCAATTTTTAAGATGAAAATTTTGCATTTAGGCATGAAGTCAAACATTTATCTATTAGATTCATACCACATAGCCATAATTGCTTTTAAACTAAATGCAGGAAGTAAACGTGCATGCAAGAAGGGTGAAGAGAAAGAAGGACAAAGCCTACCACCCCAAGCTTAAAACTTTGGTCGTCCTCGAGCAAGACTTAAACTTGGAATAGAGAGGTAGGAATGCATGATTTTTACGGCAGTTATTGAAGTTCTAAAGATGATGCATGGATGCAAGGAAATAAAATAGTTAGAGGAAAGAAGCTAACTAACAAGAACAGGAACATTAAAATTTCTTGTAATAAAAGGGAGGGAGGGTGGGTAAGAGAAAAGGGGGTGGCTACCCCACGATATTGACACTGGGATCCCAAATCCTGAGTTTTGGGACTAATGTCACACGTGTCTTGCCGACAGTTTCCGCCACATAATATGAGTAGAATAGGAAGATGTGTTGGCCCTGCCAAGTTCGAAGAAGCGAAGTGAAATCCGACGACTCAGTGAAGTCATCTTTCTGTTGGAAGTGTCTTGAACTGCACTGGGATGAATTCTTCGGCATATCATCCTTAGGGTACCTTACATTATATGAATCTGAATATGACGGTCCTGGGATGTTGACACATGGTGAGATGGATGAGAGAGGTTGGATGTCTTTTGGAGGACTCATATCTTCTCTCTCCATATCTACACTTGAGGTTGGATGCTCAGATAAATCATCATGTATAGTCTGAGTCATCCAATCATCTTCTGAACAAGAAGTACTCCCCAAAGAATCAGTTTGTGGTTTTACCACCCCAAGCTTATCACCTGGTGTGGAGTCAGGGGTATCTTCATGCTCAGCAGCCATGTTGTAGTGAACCGTCCATCCTGCCCCCTTGACATCCACCCTACCTTGTAAAGGTATGGGTGTAAATGGTGGCTCGTGCTACTCCAACTCGTCATCGTCAGTATACCCACTGGTCCATGTCGAGCAGTTGTCGTCGTTGTCATCATCATCATCGAATAAGTTGTTCCAAACCATGGTTGGCGTACTACTCAAAGCAAAGTGGCAAGTCTCAATATGAGAGATGTCACTCTGGTCTGGTTCAATATCTGACTCTGGTTCCTCTAGCCAACCTTCTGGCTATGAGGAAACTTGGCTTTTAGAGTCTTTATCATCGTCATCATAGATCCATTCAGGTCTATGACTCATATCTTCCATTGGTTCATCAGTTGGGTCATCTGGATATAATGAAGGGTTTCCTAGAGTGGGTTGGTCTTCACAGAAAAATCCTGGTGAATCCAGTTGATGGTCTGAATAGGATGGTGATGCATACTCCACTTCATACCCAATGGAATGGTCCTGATGACTAACATCTTCATTATCTTGTGATGGCATTTGTAATTGGATTGTAACTAAATCAATGAGCTCTTGGAGCCTCCTGCCTTGTTCAACATCTTTATCATGAAGTTGTTGTACTTGAGCAGCAATGCTTTTGACACCCGTCGATTTTGCCATGCACTTCGGTTGCTGACCTACTGTACCAAACTGATCTGCTTGAATGAATCCTCGCTCAACAGTTTGAACTACACTTCTACTGTAGTCTGCAGCCTCAGTGGCTACTTTGAGATGACGATCATGCTCTTCTAGCAGTTGTTGCATTGGATCGACATCTTCTTCGAGATGAGGGGCTAAGGAGGTGAGTGCTTGAATACTTTCCCTAGCCAACTCCACTGCCTTAATCAATTCTTGATCCCATGATAGAATGGGGGTTGATGGTTGACTGGCAATCTCCTTTGTTGGAATTTCAACATATGACGATGGTGCAGGTGAGTATAACTTGACTAGTTGTAGAGCACAGTCTTCAATTATTTTCCAGCAGTCAGAACTGTGGAAAAATTTAGGAGGACAGGTGGACAAGATGACTTGTCTTGCGGAAGCAAGGTCCATGGATGAAAAAAAAGCTACGAGAAAAAGAAAAGTGATTTAGTATATATGAACAAGTATGTGTAAATCAAGAGGAAAACTATGCATGTATATACATGCTTATAGTGACAGAACAAAAATCTACTAGGCGTGTAAACATGGAAAACCACGTCCCCGGCAACGGCGCCAAAAGTTGATCGGCCTTTTTCATGCATCCAGAAATGAACGCGGGATAAAGGAAGGAATTAAACTTTAAATTTATAACCTGAAACCTTCTAGGCCCCCGAAACTTTATTACGGGGTCGAAGTAGATATACGGGGTCGAACACAGGGATGTGGTGACGTTTAGGACACCACCGATCTTGTTCTTTAGTCAGATAAGACAAGACGATAGTCGATAAAAGTAATTGTTAGAACTAGTCTAGCGGGTTGTCACGATATAAAACAAAAAAAAGAAAAGAAAACAAAATAAAACAGAGCTTGTGAGTCTACTAATTAGAGAAAGAGAGTTCCTGGCTATGTAACCACAAACGGGGCAGCCTATGCACTCGTTCTCGGGCATAGACAACCCCCGAACACCCAAGCAAGCATCTAGTATGCACAGTGGCATCTGTCATGTGGGGTCATCCCACTCACTCTCGCGATGCGTGACTAGAACCATCGACAATATGTCAATGACCCTCTCTCGAGGAATGACATATCAACACCTCGGAATACACTAAGTTCCCTCTCGGGTCTTAGGATATTTTGGGATGTTACGAACAGAATACCTCAGATCTTCCCCCTCTCAGGTTCGGATCCAAACTATCGTCTCTTAGCTATTCCTACAACGGATCTCTCGATACAGGCAGAAACAACAGTTCAAGTGAGTAAGAGATCAACCAAACTAGCAATCATAACTTAGAAAGAGAAAACAGAACATGCAACATACTAGATCTGATATGAATCTACTTGCTTAAGGCAAAAGTATATAAACATGCCCAGATCGGGCTACATAGCCAAGAAGGAGCTAACTAGCCATAGACAAGCATAACTGGCACCGAACAAAGATGGATAAACATCGTTTGTACAAGAAACAAAGGAATGCAGTAGATTGAAAGAGAAGAGGGAAGAGATATAGCCCGTAGAGGAGAGGTGGCTCTCACTCCTCGACCTCTGTGCAGGTCAGATCTTGATCCTTGGGTCTTCTCTTCATCCCTCTAGACTCCTCGGCTCTCTCTCTCTAAACCGTATCAGGCAAACTGTATCGGGCAACCGTATCGGGCAACTGTATCGGGCAACCGTATCGGGCAACTGTATCGGGAAACCGTATCGGGCAACCGTATCAGGAAAACCGTATTGGGCAACCGTATCAGGCAAATCATATCGGGAAACCGTATCAGGCAGTAGACTCTTGGGGAACTTGACACACTAGCTCCTTGGTCTAGGCACTAGCTTTTGCAGGGTCCTCCCTCTGGCTCCTCCCTTGCTCTTTAGGTTGGTAGCTTCTATTTATAGGCAGCGAGTTGATGAGAGTTGTAGCTTTTATTGGTCCACATGTCCTTCATTCGTGGCTTCGATCTTGAGGCATCAAGTGGGCCAATATGACTGTCACCTGAAGACCGTATCGGGCAAAGGGAGTGTCAGGCAGCTGTATCGGGTAGGTTGTATCGGCCAGACCATATCGGGCAGCTGTATCGGCCAGCTGTATCGGCTAGACCGTATCGGGCAGCCGTATCGGCCAGGCCCTATCGGGCATCCGTATCAGCCAGGCCCTATCAGGCACCTGTATCGGCCAGGCCCTATCAGGCAGCCATATCAGCCTGACGTTGGAATTCTTGTCTTTTCAGGTTCGATACTTGAGAGTCCTAAAATTGGCTAGTTTTGGTGCCTGCAAGTCAAAAATTGGCTAATTGGCTACATTATTGGCTATTTTTCTACTTTTGTCTAATGCGAGATAGAAATCATAAAACATGAACAAAAGAGTGCATATTAAGACTAAAGTGGCACAACAATATAGATAAAATGCATAGAAAATATGCACTAATTTGGGTGTTATCATCTATGTTAGATCACTTGAGATTAAATTCATCGGTGATTGTCTCTAAGTGCAAGTGGGAGTTTGTTGGTATGTAAACCCAGAGAGGCAATCACTTGATGATTAACCCAGAGAGGCAATCATATGATGATTGTAATGGCATACCTTGTAAATGATTTGATTAATATTAAAGGCAATCTTTTGATTTATTCTATTTTATTCAGTTATGAGATAATGATGTAACATGATAAAATTCAATAGAATGATATTACTCAAGGATGGATGTCTTCTAGTTGAGGACCTGAACAATGGGATCATACAGATGTCAAGAGTATATATATTCTTGTTATGTACCTAGTCAAATGTTATTGTGGAAGGCTAATAGTCAACAATAACACATAGAGAGTGTGTTGGTTGATGACTAAATCTCATTAGTCATGATATGTGATATAAAATTAAACACATAGATACTTGTTAGAGAACAGTTTATTAGACATACCCACCTTGAGAGTGACACATGGAAACCGTAATTTGGCAATTGGAGTCATCTCTCATAGTGATGGTGGTGATTTTGGTTCTTAGACCTAAAATCACTACACTCATCACATTTCCATACTTTGACATCATCCAACATGACCTTGAATAAGGGTTTCCATAAAGGTGGTGCCCAAGTGCATTGCGACACATGGGGATGATTGTGAGTGATGTAGATGGGATTTGTCCCTCCTATAGGAGTGTGGTATCCTGGCCACTTTATAAACAAGACTGAGAAATGCATGATGATGTTGGTGTGAGTCAATATGTGATATTGATCTTACACATATCTTATACAATCTACTATAGTTCAAAGAACATGGATTGAATATTGAAGAGGATAATGATTCCATGCCTTGAGTTCAATTTTGATATCAGAGACAAAGGAACTGTACAATCATTATAACACCAATCAGAGATTGTAGGTTGAATTTGTTCTCCAACTTTTAGGAATGATGTCTTGCTTGATACCACTCATTGCCTGTGATGTCATGAACTTGTTATGGACATTCACTACCAACGTAACTTGGAACCTATAGGGTCAAGAACATATGATATATTTGAAATTGGAGTTTATTCATGAATGTAATTTAAACATGATTGCTAGGTATTAAATTTAAACAACAAGGTTGAAAGTTGACTGACTAGACTTTGAACTGACCGATTCAAGTGTTGAACCAATTGATTCAAGTGTCAGGTCAATTGAACCAACATTTGCAATTAGAACCATGAGACAACCAGTTCAACAAGTGAACCAATAACTCAGGTCTATGAACTGACTGGTTCAGGTTGTGAAGTGACTTTTTGGTTCATAATTTGATTGGATCAAGGATTTTGTTGATGTCATGTTGTTCATTAATTGAATATTAATTGGAAATACAATTAAAATTGGGAAACATAGTGACATGACCAATTCAATGGCTAAACTGGTCAGATCACATGTGAACCAACTGGTTCACTAGTGAACCAACTAGTTCAATGTTCGCAGGTTCCGAAAAATTCATGAAATTTTGTCTCTTTGACTCCCAGATGAACCGAAAGCCCTGACCCTGACCCTCCTATAAATAGAAGGGTATTGAGGGCCTTCTAGAGATACAAAATAACCTCAAACAATTTTTGTCTTCTCATAGTTGTGATAACATGAGAACTTGAGCAAGTTCTACTCGTCAAAGGGAGGAAAATCAAGGGAGAGATAATTGGGAGAGTAAGTCGGTGCTAGAACACTCACTAGGAGAGACAAATCCTTCCTATTCATTCATCCAGAATGACAAGAGTTTCCGGTGGTCTGTATGGACTAATAAAAAGGGGAGGAGGTTGTTTCCTACCACTAGGAGGATGAAGTCAACCACCATCTGTGGTGATCAACTAGGAGGTTGTTGTTGATGCTATCCAGTTACAACTAGATGAAAGGCACATGTTAATGCAAGGGATAGTCATTGGACTTGCTCCAGGATAGTATAAACCTTGCAAACCCTCATTCCCATTACATAGTTGTTGGCATGATCTACTACATAGAGGAATATGGCAAGTTAAATTTTATTTCTACTTCCTTATCTGATGCCATATTTTCCAATAATAAGTTTCCCTAACATTAGTAATTCCATTCCCTGACATTGACATTTTGGGTGGTACATTTTAGTCATTTTTGGGGTCACGAACTCCACCATCTCTCTAGAGATGAGGATGTTCATTAGTCCTATTGGCAGCAATGTCTTCGTGTTTTGTATACCAAATATTCAATGGATCATGAGAAGCCAAGTTTTGAGGTCAGTTTTCAAGTTTTATTGCCTTCTATTTTTACCTTTCTCATTATCCTTCTCCATTTTTCCATGGTGATGATTGGGAAATGACTGTCCATGGCTCTAGGGAACCTCAATAATGGCTTCTATAGTTTAGTAAAGCCTAAAGAATCTCCTAGGCATGATGGTGTTAGGAGATAAAGCCCTGGTCATGGACTGGCACATCAATCTGGTGCTCCATAGGAGCATCAGATGTCATGGTCAGAGGTGGAAGAAAGTAGGATGGGTAATTTCCCTTCTACCCTCACGAATCAATATATTTTGTCACACTAATATGATAACTTATGGTATTTCGTATACATGTTTGGTTATCCATGATTTTCTTAAATCAAGTTATGACAAGTTAGCATTGTCAGAAATATATATTGTAGATCATAATGCAAGGGTGATATTATCTTTTCGGCCATGATTTTTGGATAATTTGAATGTTTTAGTATTAGTAGCATGATTGTCTTATCTCGACTATGATTATCTAGACTATATGTAATCTTTGATAATTCATAATAGATGCTACAAGGCTTAGATGAGAAAAAACTATTTATAAAAGTAGATTGATTTTGTGAGATCTAGCTAATAGTCTAGGTTGAATAAGAGATAAGGTCAATAATAATGGGATCATTTTTCCTAGGGAAAAGTACGTGGTTAATTCCTTGGGTTTCAATATATTGTATTGTTAGTTTAGCTCACATTTTCATGTTTACAATTTATAATATACATGGTATCATGTGAATACTTTAATCATTTAAAAGGTATCTATCATATACATATCTTGCTAATATTTACATTATATGTGTTTAAATGTTAAGATCATATCAATTAAGAATTATACCTCTTCATGTAAAGATCAGTTAAGCAATTATGGTTGAAACCCCTAAGTAAGATAAAATCAGATCAGATCAGAATAAGAATAAGATTTAATAATAAGTCATATCTCACGAACATATTATGGAAGGTTGGTTCCTCATGATCCCACTTTAATTTCAAGTTCAAGCCCAAGCCTGCACACACTTAGTGTTCTCATTAGGTTTATGTTTTCATGTTCAATCCCAAGCCCAAGCATGCACACCAAGTGTGTATTCACTGAGATCAGATCAGATCGATACGGTTCATTGACTATGTGCTCTTTTAAGAATGTTCAATCAAGTTAAGAATGCATCCTAATGCTATTAATAATATTTATGCATGCTTGTATAGGTTTTAATCTTTTTTTCAATTATGTTCATATTTTATGAAACCCAACCACTTATAATAGTTTTATGAGTGCATGGTGATATGTGAATGCACATAGGTAGTTGAAAACATGTGATAGCTCTTGGAAGGGTGATGCCCGTATGAGTTCAAGACCTGGTGGGTTTCCATCTATATGATCCAAGGAGTTGTAACTAGTTTACCAAGTACATCATGTATCAAGTTCCCTTTTTGTAAGATCGGTGAAAACAATATGTATGAGAATTAATGTATCTATATTATGTGTGAAGTTCTTTTTATTATTGCAATGAATGATATATGATGTTTGTTACCTTCTTTGAGTGTGATTTCCATGCTTCAATGTTGTTATATAAGGATCACAATTGGTGGATGTTACAAAAATGGTATCAAAGCAATAATATAGATGGCCAATGGGAAATATTCTCACATCATTATAGTCTTAACCTCTTACGTGAGTCCTATACATAAGAAAAATTAGAGCAAGTAATATTGATACGATTCTCACAAGGTAGAGATTCATGTCTTAATCCCCAACTTTAGTAGATCATGGGAATTTGTGGATATAGAATATCCTAACTCATGGGTTGTTATAAATTAAACTAAAGATCTTAATTTAAAAGGAGATATTCAATATTGACCAAGTAGAATTTAATATCTAACAAGATAGAATTGATGATCATGAAATAATGGCTGACTTGATGAGGTTCATATCAATTTGTTTAGGACAAAAATTCCTCACATTTGATACATGGTTAGAATTATGTACAACTATCAATTTAGGTTTTCCCAGATTATGATTTTGAATTCTCATTTTATGATGGTTTTATATTTCCCTAGAGAGCTTTGGTTATGATCCAATAAAAGGTTACTTTCTTATATGTATTGTAAAATAATTTGTTCAAGCTTTCTTGAAGTTTTATATCCTTAAACTCTTTAAATGAAGGAATGAAAGAAATGCTTGATTGGGATTTCGTGTTTTAGAAATCAAAGTTGTTACATAGCTAGTGTGAGAGACAAAGAGGGATATGAAAATTTAGCTTTAAGTGTGTCTTTATAATGGGTTATGTGTGTTGACTCCATAGATCATAGCATGTCTTCTTCCTTTCTCCATAGTTTGTGGTATGGGGTGCAGATAAATTAAGAGCCTTAGAGGATATGTTATCAGACATGTTATATTTTTATGCTAATATCCTTCCTTTTGGTGCTCATGTTATGGTACACATGTACTAGGGAACATCGAAGATGAATATAATACAATCTATCATCTCAATATACGTATAATCATGAGTATATGTAAGGAGTTTCCAGAAAGAGTTAATGCTAGAAACGTATACATGTGGTCACATGAACCTAATTGTACAAAGACTATGTAGACGTCAACAAAAATCATGGTTTGTAGTAGATTATTAGGCATAAAGAATAGAATAATGGGCTTAGAATAATATTTTCTTGGGGATAGTAACATGTTTTTCTAGTAATGCAGGCTCTAGGTTATTTCCAAAGGTTGAGGAATTTTGAGAATTAAGTAATTCATGAATATATATATATATATATATATATATATATATATATATATATATATATATATATATATATATATATATATATATATATATATCTGTGTGTGTGTGTGTGTGTGTAATTAAAAGTTAGGGAATGTGTGTACGTATAGTAATCAATGATATCTTATTGTAGGGGGTCCTTATTAAATGAGGTGTTAAGATTTGACATCATAAGTATATTGATGAGTTATTGTTAATACCTACGAAGCCTAACCTTAAAAGAAAGGATATAATTCTTTCTTAAGGAGGAATACCCTAATATATCTATGTATGTAGATTTAAGGTGTGTGAAGGATTATGAAAATCCCGAGGTAATGGTTGAGTTACATTCAAATTAGATTATGTTTCATGAACTAGATCTTGTTTCTTACTTATGTATACTTGGTGTATTTGTATCATTTTCTAAGTAAGGGATTCGATGGAAATTGTAATAATTGAGTGCACATAATTTGTGATTAGGTTATGAACTCCCTGACCCTGAGCCTAGTGATTGTTATTGAACATTATGTCTAATCATAAGGTGCATACATATTCTATTTTATTTTGGACATTATTTGACTTAAACCCACATTCATTTAGTGAGGCCTCTCTTGAGCTGTAAATTGTAATGGAAGTTCAGTTACTTGGATTTTCATATTTACTTCTCTTAATTCCTTATATTCATGTGTTTGTTGAACTATTCTATTTATATGGCCTCTTGGAACCCACCTATTATGATTGCCTTAATGACTAAGAATGTTAGTCTTGGCACTCTACTTATGCATGCTACATTTTTAGTAGAATATCTAGAACATTGATAGTTATGTACAATTATACATTTATATAGGGTGTGCATAGTCCTCCCGGAGTGTGTGTTTCCACCTTACTTGTTTGGTCATGATTCTATGATGTTATAGCCCTGATATAGGTATATTTAGTCTACATTTTTACACATGGGAAGTTTATTACTTTAAAGTGAGATTGTAGTTAACTGATATGGCAAGACAATGTACTCTCCACACTTATATTCTGAATTTAATATGCCTCATTTCTCTTGATTAACCCACTTGTGGACTTACTTGATTGCAAAAAGCCCCATATTTGTAGTAATATCTATTTTTACACTTTTAACCCAATATATACCCAAAGTGTTTATTTTATGTACATAGTCAGCCTTTGCCATCCTAAACCTTATTTCCTATGTTTTGGGTGATGTTCCCTTCCAACCATATGTAGAGAATAATGTTGATACCTTAGAGGAGGAGCATGTACATGAGGATCCATGGTTTGAGGAACCTATTCAACAATAACTCGTGAGGTCTTTCAAGATGTCTAGGTTTCCCACTGCAACTGATCCACTTAATGATAGTTTCTCCTCAGTTTCCTTTGTGTCCATACAACAAATACTCAAAACTATTTGAAGCATGTGATAATTCAATTTCACTCTTTTCACTGCTATGACTTTGTTACTTGATTATACATATTATTCTAGGAGTATTTTAGCACCCCTCCAATTTACTTGTTGTGAATGTTTGATTGAAACATTGCTTGAGTTTTATCAAAGTAAAAGTTAGGGAGTGGTAACCCTAGTGGGTCCCACTCCTTACAAGTTGGTATCAAATCTTGTAGCATTTTATAGTCTAGCATCTTATAACTTTTAGTTAGGATTCCTGCACCTACTTCTCACCACTTCTCTTATGGGTCTTGTCAACACTATTCCTACTAACGATAAAATCAAGGAGTAATTCTTCACAAAGTTCAATCAAGATGGAGCATCTCTACTTCAATGACAAAGGAGAGACCAAGATGGTGGACATGTCTGACAATGGGGTATTGGTCATTGAGTGTACCTTTTAGGGAATAATGTGCCTTCCTCACCTAAAGGTCAAGTTTGGCACCTATGTACTGGACGAGCCAACACATGTTTGGTAGAATGGTGTTATCCATAATCACTTCCAAAATGACTTGAGAGTAGTTTCTTGCATTGTTCCTTGAGAAGTACTTGAGAGTAGTTTCTTGCATTGGTCTAACAAATTTATAAGACTTCAGTATTGACATTCTTAAATATACTAATAAATACTACCCTACAAGTGCACGAGATGGTTTCGTAGTATAGGAGAAAGAAAGTTAGGGGTCTATCCTTAGGGAGAGAGGGGGAACTAGAGCTAAGTTAGTTTTAGGATAGGTTCCCATGGTTAAAGGCTTTGACTTTAATTTGGTTTGATTACACTAAGATGAATCAACCAAGCAGTTAAAGAAGAGCAAGAATGAAACCTACATTAACCCTAGACAAGTTTAGCTCTAATTAATAAGGAAAGCAAACTAATCAAGAAAAGAGAAATTTAGGCTAAAGCAAGGAAGGAAAGATTAAAACTAACACTACACCAACAAACTGATCCTAATTAACAACCTAGAGAGAGAAACTTGCTAGATTAGGCAAGAAACTACACTAGATAGACAATTAGGAAAAAAGACAATTAGGGACCAAAACTAGTAAGATACTAGCAAGCATAGAATCTAATTAAGAAGGCAATTAAAGAGACTAGCTAAGAAAGCATTACCAAACTAAGAAGCGTTAGGGTTTTGATGCAAATAAGGGAAGTGTGGGCCTTTTGGGGTGATGTGACTAGGACCTAGGTTGGATGTCATAACTTGCAAGAGATGTTAATTCATTTATATCACCAACCAAACAACATGTTAGATGATAGATAATTACCCTAAACTCCTAATTGGCCATGGATGGAATAAGGTGTATATAGGGGAACTAGTCCGTTTACTCCTATCCACCCTTTCCAGACTCACTTAGATTAGGGTTTAAGTGGAATTATACCAAGATTGAATCAAGTCTAGATGATAGAATCTCTTAGGGAAATTGGGGGCCAAGGGTAGTAAAGGAGGGTGGAAATGAGGGTTTTACACCACATATCACCTACCATCTAGACTTTAGAAGTTCCAAACCAATTGCACTAAATGTTTCAAAACTAGCTACTTAGATTCCTCACCTAGGTTTAGGAGAATGGATTATCATGTAGGAAGATGGGTAGCTAGCTGGAGATCCACTAACTAGAGCTAGGAGGTTTTCCCCAAAATAGTTACACACAAGCCATTTTCCTAGAATCCTAGGTGATTACAAGCATATATTTACAAGAGATCCATAGGAAATGACATAAAAGTAGAAAATAATCATTATGAAATGAAGTTGTGAAGTTTACATAAAACTTTCCCCCAACATGGTATCAGAGTCACATTTTAACACCAAGCAACCAGCCTATAGGGCGTTAGCTACTTATGACAATGGAAAATACAAAAAGAGAGAAGAAAGAGGTAGAAGAAGCCATGGATCTGAAATTAGTGGTTGAAATTCTCTTCTCTATCAACTACAATCGTGGGCACTTCCTCCAAGATGGAAATGTGTTAGGTAGGGGCAATATTGGAAAAGCAATATAGAAATGTGTTAGGGTTTCTTGCCACTACCGTGGTCAGTGGAAGAGCCATATTTTGGGTGAGGCACATATAGAAACGAACTTTTTTGTCAGAATCTTGGTCAATATTCAGAATAGAATAAGAATGTACAAATTTTTATACACGACGAAGAAACATATTTCCAACATGTTTACATATTTTATAATCATTACATTGTAGCATTCATGACAAGTTTAGTGTTTCTATCAACATGAATCTCCCCCATCTTATTTGATATGCAATGCTTCACATTTTTCATCATAGAAATGTTACATCCTTGGTAGAAAAATATTATAGCCAATTGTAATGTTCATGAAAATGACTTAGATCGATGCCCCATAAATCGAGAAGAACTTTGTTTATAAAATTCACTAAGAAGTGGCCAACAAGGACATGTTGTTAAGTATGTATTTATCAACATTATGGAAATTAGGATGATGCTGTGAAATCCAATGTCTAGATCAAACAATACTTATATAATTAGTCTAACAATCACCACTTTGAGACTTAGCTTTTGAAATCAGTCGAAAATCAAATTATGATGCCCACTTTCTTATTCACTAACTGATGGTTAAATGATGCATTATTTTTCAACAAGAGAGTTTTCTATATTTATTGATTCATATTAATATAGATAACAAATAAGAAAAGGGTAGAAGACACACCAATTGACCAAGATCATACAAAAAGAATAAAAGAAAATCCTAGGATAAATTTTGTCAAATACATGTCTAGAATTTGGATGATAACTATATAAGAATTTGTCGTGTTTTAGAGAGTCGCATAGCAGCAAGGAACCCTCAAAACAAGTAGAACTATTACTCACATTAGGCACTCTACAAATCTAGAAATCCCATTCTTTCAAAAAACATCAGCAATTTTTTATGTGACCTTGCCATTTGTGTTTATCACCAAAAGTAGAAAAAAAGGATGTCGAAAATTTAGTTTTTGTTGGTAAAAATGACAAACCCAAATATTAAAAAACCATAAGTAACATCAAACATCCACAAAATCCAGTCACCAAGAGTAATTATTAATATTAAAGAAGCATATTTGAATTCAGACATGTTTCATAGATGGCCTTTTGGTCAAAATGGATTGAATAGAAGAAAATGTGGTATTGTAATTATGAGGGTAGTGACAATATACTGAAATCTATAAGGGCCTTGAAAATTTTGTAACAAAGAGCATGAGAGAGATATGAGTAATGATGGATAAATCACAACCATGTATCCTCATTACATCACCGCACAATCTACTACATAAAAAACCAGTGTCATGATCATTCTATCACTTCTAGTCACATTTTCTAGAAGCAACCACCATGGTATCTCTTTATCTGCATAGCAGTTCGGTGGTCTAGTTACATATGGTTGGTTATTAGCCTACTTCCAGCTACAATTTCCTATTTCGATGAAGTTTAATAACTCACACAATAGGCACAGTCCTAAGTATATGGGTGAGGCACATGCCTCACAAGGTCTGAATGTGGAACCACCACTGACCGTGGTGGATGGGGAATACAATGGTTGTGTTTAGGGGTAACACACGAGGTGAGAACAATAAAATGTCAGGTTGAGGTGTGTTAGGGAACTTGGGAACCACGACCATGGTGAGAAAGTATCAGCATGGACATGCCAGGCTACATGGTTGTTCTTGGAGCAAGGAGTGCCTGGTCATTGTCTTCAAAATGGGCAACATAATCGTGGTTGGCTACACCGTGGTGTCCTACATGACCTTGATACTGAGCATCTTAAATTGTTGCAACTTTGTGAATTTGCTCTGAATTTGGATTGGACAATATGACCGCTCCTTAGTACCATGGCCTTGTTGGGGGTCGTCCATGACACTTTCATCTTTTTATTTTATTTTTATGGACTCCTTTTTTTTGGCTTGACTCTTGGCTACTAGGGGTAGGTTGGGGGACCTATTTCACCCTCCTCATGCTCCTTTGAGGGTGTAGAAATCATTAGATCATCGTACTTCTCTCCCATCCATCCAAGGCATGGTCCAAGTACTTGAAAAACATGCAATAAACGTACATAAGTGCATTTAATAGTAATATGCATTTTAAGAGAAATATCATGCATTGAGAAAAGTTTAGATGTAATTGAAGTACAAGAAAACACAAAATGAATCCATAAAATAGGGCTATATCAGTACATATGTACCACCATTCTGAGGAAGAAGGAGAAAATATATATATATATATATATATATATATATATATATATATATATATATATATATATATATATATATATATATATCTTGAAGTAGGGATCCATGAGTGTCTCTACCTTTGTATAGAGATTCCTACTGTTGGAGTGCTATGCTATAGATCATAAAGAGGATTTTTGGGGATGATCTTTTTAGAGGGACTGAGATAGAACATCAGATGATACCTAGTCCCAGAGATCCCCCTCCTCTTTTAGTTGATGGTGGATAACGACCTCACTATGGAGGTGTATCCCACCTTTTAGTCCTCAAAGTACAATCCTAGCAAGCAGAAGAACTTTCGTGTTGATCACCATGACACCTCCAACCATTTCTTGTGTCACCATCCTCCTAGAAGGTTCCCCACTCAGCAAATACAACTTGATGTGATATTAGGCAATTGACTTGCTGTGAGTGTTGCCAAGTTGGACATATCATACCTTAGTGTCCCAACCTTCAGAAGCATATAGCCCCAGCCACAACAAAATCCATTGCAGTGCCTGAAGAACAACAACAATCACTGGGGACATTGCCCGCCTATTGAGAGACATGCAAGATGTGTCCTTTCCATTGAGACATGGTTGCCAATGATTATAATGAGTTTATTGAAGGTACCATGCATTTACTTCAGTAGCCTATCAAAGATTTATTTAATTCTAGATTCTTACATACCTTCATATCTTCTAAACTTGTCACAATGTTAGAACTAGTATCTATTTATATGGATCATATCTTAAAGGTTCAGATCCCTAGTGGTAGGGTGTTCTCTACCTATCTAGAAATCCCTCCTGTAGACTTGTGTATTCTGGAAAGATGTTATAGCTGGACTTCATCCGCCTTAACATGATGGCCTTAGATGTTTTCTTGCGGATGGAGTGAATGAAGAAGTATGACGTGGCCCTTTTCTATAGAGAAAAGAAGGTCAACGTCTTGTATAATGATGATGATCATCTCTATATTAGAAATGGGAAGTGTGATGATCAATAATGATTTATCCGTACACTGAAGGTAGAGAAACTCCTCATGCATGGATGTAGATCCTACCTGGCATCAGTCGTTCTTAGCCCTATGCCACCTATGTTGGATGACATTGATGTGGTTCTATTGACCTAATACTAGGCATGGATCCTATCTTGATGCCACCTTATCACATGGAACCTATTGAGCTTGTTGAGCTCAAGAAGAAGTTGCAGGAGCTCTTGGACATGGGGTTTGTATGCCCTAGTATCTCTCCCAAGGGAGATCCAAGAAGAAGGACAACTCCTTGCAGATGTGCATGGATTATTGTATGCTAAATCAAGTGTTAATTATGAATTGTTATCCTCTTCCACACACTAACAACTTATTTGACCAACTGAACTTTGTTATTCTGTTCTCAAAGATGAACCTACATAGTGGCTACTACTAGATGCACATGAAGGATGATGATGTGCCAAAGACTGACTTTCACACTCATTATGAGCACTATGAGTTTTTGGTTATGCCCTTTGGCTTGACCAATGTCCCAATCGCCTTCACAGACTTTATGAATTGGGTCTTCTGCTCCTACCTGGACAACTCTATGGTGTTGTTCATTGACTTATCTAATTTTTGTCTACTGACCAACAATGTGAGCATATGTGGATTTCTCTTCAGGCCTTAAAAGAACACCACCTCTATGCGAAGATATTGAAGTGTGAGTTCTATCTAAATGAATTGATGTTTCTTAGCCATGCTATCTTTGTGGGTCATATTTTTGTTGATCTTATCAAGATGAAGGTTGTAATAAAGTGGAAATAATCAAAGAACCCCCCTAGAAATATGCATCTTTCTAGGGCTTGTAAACTAATATCGAAGGTCCATGCATAATTTTTCTAAGTTGGATCTTTTGATGAAAAAGATGACAAATAAGGATGCATAGTTTGTCTGGACTCCTCAGTGTGAGAAGACTTCTTTGAGCACAAGAAGTGTTTGACTTATGATCTTGTTCTCTCTTCCTGTTGACGGTAAACCCTGTTAATCTTTGTTGATGCTTCTAAACTAGGGTTGGCATGTGTTTGTATGAAATTTGGACAAGTTTGATTATGTCTCACGCTAATTCAAGTCGAATGAAGATAATTGGCCTATGTATGACTTGGAGCTATCTGGCATAGTTCATGCTCTAAATATATGGAAACACTACTTATATAGGGTACAATTTGAAGTCTTATGTAACCATAAAATCATGCATTATCTAATGACACATAAGGACCTAAAATTGCACCAGAGATGAAAGATGGAGTATCTTAAAGACTATGACTTCACCATCACTTATAACCTTGGTAAAGATAATGTTGTTGATTCCTTGAGTAGAAAGAAAGATGTTACTTGTGTGTCTATCTATTTTTATTATGGAGGAGTCTGAAGGAAGTCTTTACCTAGAGATGATTCTTCAATGAAGAAGTTGAGAGGTAGATGGCTATTTTTCCTTTCACTCCCTCTTGGATTTGTGAGGCTATTTTTGCACAACTAAGAAGTCTCGATCTTCATGAGATGAATATGATGACATGGAAACCATAGTCTGAGTTTTCTGTTGGAGTGGATGGTGCCATTTGCTTTTGCCATAGACTGTGGATACATGTTATTGCTAATATAAGACATAGTTTCTAGGTGAATTCCATGGGTTCAAGGACATGATTAATCATGGTACTACAAAGATGTACAAGGATCTATCACGGGGTTTTTGTTGGAAGAACATGGAGAGTATATTGCTATATATGTTGTGAGGAGCTTAACCTACAAGTAGGTGAAAATATTACATTAGCTTCCTAGTGGTTTTCTCCATCCACTTTAGCTACCTGAGTGGAAGTGGTAGAAAAACACCAATGACTTCGTTACATGATTTCCAAAGTTAAAGCGTGGGTATATTGTTTGTTTGGCTGGTATTCGATAACCTAACCAAATGAGTTCACCTTTTTCCCTTCAAGAACACAAACAAGGTTCCTAATATGGCACAATTGTATGAAGAATAAGTCTTTTTCGTACATGGAGTTCCTAAGGTGATAGTTTCAAAATGTTGTCCAAAGATCACTTCATGTTTTTGGTAGCACACATAAGGAGATGGGTTTGTATTTGCATTTCTGCATGACTTATCACCCACAGACTGTTGGTCAGTCTGAGTAGACAACATATATTCTGGAGGACTTGTTGTATGCTTGTGTGATGGACTAGAGAGGTATTTGGGATAAATACCTTCCATTGGTCGAGTTTTCTTACAACAAAAGCTACCAATCTTGAATTGGCATGCCACCCTTTCAAGCACTCTACGGTCGACCTTGTTGTTCATCATTACACTAGGATGATGTGGGAGCATGGTCTCTAATGAAGAGTGATGGCATGGAGACCAATTACAAGATTTGTTTAAACAAGAAAAGGATGATGGTTGCCCACGATCAACAAAAGGTTATGTTGACAATAGGAGATCTGATATAAGTTTCTTAGTTGGTGATCGTGTGTCACTGAAGATAAACATGATTTGATCCATAGTGAGGTCTAAAGTCAAAGGCAACTTGATCCCTTAATAAGAAGGATGATTTGAGATTGTGGATAGGTTTGGGGAGTGTGCCTATTACCTAGCTCTTCTTCCCACCTATGATAAGATTCATAATGTGTTCCACATGTTAGTTTTAAGGATCTATGTGAAAGACCCCTTTCATCTACTGACTATTGAGCATATAGAGTTTTGAGATGATTGATCTTATGAAGAGTTCCCAATGAAGGTCATAGATTCTAGAATGAAATGCCTAAAGAACAACAAGATTAAGTTTGTGAAGATTCTCTGGAAGTACCATGGCCTTGAGGAGACTGCCTAAAATATGAATGAAGAGATGCTCCATACTCACCCCTTCCTCTTTGTTTGAGAATTTGGGGACAAACTTGTTGTAAGGGGTGGTGTTTTACAACATCTACATTTCCACTTAAAATTCTCTCTTTTCCCATTCTTGTCCCTTATCCAAATAGATTCCTAATAGTACCAACATTTTCCTATTTTGGAATGGATTAGATATTATTGGGATCTTTTAACCCTAGTTGGCTCATTAGAATTCCATGAGTATGATATCTTGGGATATTATAACCATAATACTTGAATTATGGGAATTAGTGGGTCCTAATACTAAAGTATAATACCAAACATTAATTAATAGTTTAGTATAACCCTAGGATCTAAGAGTGAGGACTTTTGGAGATAATGTAAGAAGATTCACCCTATTTGGAAATTAGGTTAAGCTAATTACCCTAATTAAGTCATTTATGGATTATGGCATAAATAAGACACACACAATCACATATTGTAAATTTAAGTCCAAATACATGTCCCCCGTACCAGAATTGGGTAGATTAAATCTGATGTCAAATACACCCTAGATAGTGGCTTCATAGGTAGGTTTCAAGTTAGTTGATTTAATTCATTTAAATCTGGTGTCAGGCTCTTTTACATGGTAGTCGTTACTCAATGTATCATGTGTGCCATTCGCGGGTAGGTATTAGGGAGGCAAACCCACTCATTCCCTTCCTTTGTCTCTGTCATGTTCGGTGAGACCTAGTTATATAGATTGGTTCTCTATCTCCTCACTCACCTAATCACTATTATTTATTTGCCAACAAAACTACTTCTCTCCTTTGAGTTTAATGATATATTACTCAAATTGTGTTACAAATGGGGAAAAAAATCCAATTTAGCCCTATGTGTGTCGTTGTTGTGCATATGTGCAACACTGAGTTGCCTAGATATATCAGCAACCACCAAATTACAATTTCTCAGGAGCACCACTCACACCTCCGACAAGGATTCCCCTCTCTCTATTCACAGAAGTTGATTGTAGAGGGAACTACTGGAGTCGATCATATTACCTAGTGAGTTGGTGTCAATTGCGACTGCTCTGGGAAATTATCTTCTAGTCAACTGTACAAGACTCCCACTTTCAATCTAGACATTCATTTTACCTAAGATTTGCCTATACCTCTTGGTCAAAAAATCCTCATAACCTAGTAGACTATGGCAGCCAGCGATGAACATGTCAATGGTGTCTAGACCCTAGTGAGTCCACCAAAGCCATCACAAGGGCTCAGTGGAGCCTCCACGTGAGCTATATGACTAGAATACCCATTGTTTCAAGTCCTTGTTGATTTCGGTGAACCTCTCTTTGTTCTATTGATTCTCAATCACCTCATGGGATGTCAGTCTCCTTCATAGGTCTACTTTATATTTCTAGCCTTAGCTAGTATATTCCAAGTTGTATCCCCATTTTCGGTTCAATTTCCTGCTATTGTGTCTCCTATTCCTAGCTAAGTTCACCAGTTCACACTTGGGTGTCCCTCCCAATGCCCTATTTGGTTATCCGATGATCCCATGATTGGTGTTGAAGCCTGTTGCATGCATTGAGATGAATTACAGATAATGGATAGGTCCCTCGCACATGAGGAATCTTGACTCTGACGCTTACACCTAGTGTTGATCTCTAGTAGAGAAACCATGGCATTTGATACAAGGAGTTTAGTCCTTGGGACAACCCATGAGATTGGGTTTATTCAATGTCACTCGTCATGGGTATTTAGGTCTTTTAGTCTACATGACCCACCTTTGACTGTGGATTCATTAGTCACATATTAGTGTAGTTTTAGCCTTACACTTAGTTAATAATCACAATCCATTAAAGGACACTGGGTCGTTTCACATTTTTTTTCTATTCAGAAAGGAAATTAACTTGTAAAAATCATAAGTAATTACTCATTTATCCATTTAATAGATACAAATACAATTTTGAAATTAAAAAATTAAAAACACTTAATGAGATAAGTTTTTACTCTTTATTTCAACATACTTTGGGTCATTTTGAAGTAAGGGATTAAATGGAATTTATACTAGTTAAATGCACAAAATTTTTGATTAGGTTGTGAAAGCCTGGCCCTGAGTCTAAGGAGTGTTATTGAATACTTATGTTATGTACTATTGGTATGTTTCCCAAAGAGACAATCATATGATGATTGTGATGGCATTTATCGTAAACGATTCGATTAATAATAAAGTCAATATTCCAACATATTGTGTTTTAGGGGGCGGGGGAGTAGCCCAGTGGTGCGGCTCGGAAATCCCTAATGAAGGGACCCAGATTCAACTTTGGGCGTATCCCTCGGGGTGCAACAAAGGCCCCACATTACTGAGCGTGCCGCGATGCCCCCAAGTACGCAGGTGGTTCTGGGGTTTACCCTTGGTGGGGTGGGGTCCAATAGTGGACGATCCCGAGAGGGGTTCCTCGTTATTAAAAAAATGTATTCTATTTTACTCAGTTATGAGATAATGATGAAATATAATAAATGTCTAAAGAATGATATTACTCAATGATGTATGTCTTCAGGTTGAGGACCCGAACGATGGAATCATATGGATGTCAAGAGTATATGCATTCTTATTATGTCCCTAGTCAGATGTTATTATGGAAGGCTAATAGACAATAATAGAACTTAAGACTAGAGTGTGTGTTGGTTAATGACATAATCTCATAATTCATGATATGCGATATTAATCCAAGTGCATAGATACTTGTTATAGAATAGTGTATCCAACAAACCCACATTCATAGTTTAGTCAAAGTCATCTCTCATAGTGATGGTGGTGATTTTAATTCTTAGACCTAAAGTCACTACACTCATCACATGTCATTCGATGTGCTTTGACATCATCCACCATGATCCAAAATAAGGGTTTCCATAAAGATAGTGCTTTGGTGCATTGTGACACATGGGGATGACTGTGAGTGATGTAGACGAGATTTGTCTCTTCTACAAGAGTTTGATATCCTAGCCACTTGGTAAGTAAGACTGAGAAATGCATAGACATGGTGGTGTGATTCAATATGTGATATTGAGATTACACATATCTTAGACAATTTGCTCTAGGTCAAGGAACATGGATTGAATGTTGAAGAGAATGATGATTCCATGCCTCAAGTTCAATCTGGATATTAGAGACAAAGGAGCTATGCATTCACTATAACACCTATCACAAATTTTAGGTTAAGTTGTTCTCCAACTTCTCCAATTACTTGGGTAGCAATGAAGTCTTTGTAGATATCAATCAGTGCTTGCGAATCATAATATGATTATGAATATCATTGCCAGCATAGTTCGGAGCTTAACGGGTCTCACACATATGATGTGATTGGAATAGTAGTATAATTTTGGACGTGATTGGAAATGTTCTTAATGAAATTGATTATTGAAACATGTAGGTAATCTACTGGATTAATTTGGAATGTAATCCGAGTTAATTGATTAAAGTGTTTAAGACAATTGATTAGACTTAAATTGCTAAGTTGGATGGCTAGTACTGAGTGATTGACTAGATCCTGATGATGAAAATTAGTTAATCAATTCATGTGACTAATTGGTTAATTAATTCATTCCAAAATATTACTTTAATAGTCCATGAGCATCTTGTTTTAAACGAACCCACAACCTTTTGTTTTCCCAAGGGTTTTTGGAAATCCTTCTTCCTTTCCTCTGTTATTTATAGGGGCATTGACAGCTGAATTTTGAGATACATTCATGCTAAGACACACACTTATACGTGAACCCTATCCATAATCATACCCAAGTGAGAGAGAAGGAGAGAAACCAATGCTAGCACATCATCAAGCAGAAGGCTACTCCTTCCCACCGGCTTAAGAATCATGATGTGGAGTTTTAGTCCATCTGTATGGTCAAAGTTGAGATGCAGACGTTGAGTTTCCTACATTCTGAGGATGGTTGAGGACCATTTGTGCATGCTAGGAGCGATGCAAATCACCATGCCATAGGAGGTCGCCAGACTTGCTCCAGGATGAGGCATATCCCTGCACCCTCCTTCCAAATATGTTGTTATCTGCTAGTAGGGTATGTGTGGATAATTTTTTTTGTTGCTTCTACTGTGCCTACTGCCTTCACAATACCAACAGTGGTATCAGAGCCACATTGATCTATGACTTATTTGCATTAAATTCAATACGATTGGATTTTATGTATACCATTTTCTATGTTTGCATGCAATGCAAACTTAAACGGGTAATGTGCATATCTAAACCTAATTCCACATACGTCGCATACCTATTGTTTTTGACATGTAGGACAGGGACGACTACAGAAAAACTCAAATTTTCTTAGTACATGGAAGTGAAATTTCATGTAGGCCTTCTCATTGACCGCACAAGGATGCTACCCCTGTGTACCCCTCCTAGTCTTCTTGGGAGTCAATTTTTTTTAATGGGGAGTATCATGCATTAAAAGGACTGCAATCTTAATATATATATGTATATATAGATATACCTATAAAATCATACATGTCACTATTGAAAAATGTTTTGTTTGGTGAATGCATGCATGGTTATGGCCAAGAACACCTTTTCTGAATGTTGTGCTTGCTTGTATATCTTATGCTTAGATACAAATAGTTGTTCCTAGATCCTTTGAATAACTATTCCTCTTGCAAGTCGAGCCACATCTATTATCTCCCAATGTAATAAAATATAATCCCTCTAAACTCCCCTGGAATGTAAATGAAGGTTCTGTTTTTTACATAATGTAATAGAAATAATAATAGATTTAGTTTTGGACGACTTGCTATTAAGAGGTAACTTGAAGATCCAACTCCAAGGAGTGTTCATGGAGAGAGAGACTAAATATCCACATCCAAGGAGTGTCCATGCATAGTAAACTTGAAGGTCCAACACCAAGGAGTGTCCATACAGTTGTTCATCTTGATGTTGATCAAATGCAGGTTCATTTGATATTCACAAGTTGTCATTGGATGAGATGCTAAAGTCCATAGGTGGATAATAATCCTTTGTGGTTCCAAAGAATTATAGTAGTATGGCCATAATTAATTCTCCAAAAGATTATATTAGTATGGCTGTAACTAATGCTATTGTGTTTGTGGATTGCATGTATGTGGGTTGATATAGTATATATGTGACAAAGTGGATTTTTGGCTTAATTTCGAGGACGAAATATCTTTTAAGGTGTGCAGGATGTGATGGAGTGGATTTTTGAAATCCATAAATCTCCAATAACATATTAGAATCCATATCTTGAGTTACAATGCGAGTTCCAAGTATTTTGGTAAAGTGGAAATGTTGAATGAGATTTATATAATGATTAAGATCTCTCTTTATATGCCTTCTTGAGGAATTTAATTGGATGACCTAACAATTGAGTTTTGACACCAAATTTGAATAGAAGGTAGCTTGAGTGGTAGGAAATCTATGGTTAAAATTTGATGGCAATCAGATATTCCTAGAGGAAGTTATGGAGGTTTGATTTTAGGGAAATAATGTGCATTTTGTGTTGATTAGCCTAAGTTGCTGATTAAATAAGTGTCACACGCTCCCCCTTAGTTGAGTTGGGTATGCGTGGCCCTTTTCCTGGCCCTAGATCTCGGATCTAACAGCCCCGGGTCCTTGCAATAATGAACCCACGGATAGGCTGAAGTGGAGGAGTAGGATGGGCCCTTGGAAGACGACTAGGAGTTCTCCTCCTACCTTCCGTCGCAAGAGAGAACGTGGGTGAGGAGACGAGGCCACGACTGCCTCCACCATCTCGCCGATCGTGGGAGTGAGCAAGGTATCCAACTGGACAGTTGGCTTCGGATTGGGATGAGCTCCCATTTGACCCCTTGGGCAAACTGCCTCTCCACTCCAACAGAGAGAATGAGCACCTCCATTGCCAGCGCCTCTCCACCGCAGAGAGCAGGTCGTGGCTAGAGGTAGGCGCGGAGGAAAATTTGAGGAAGAAGGAAGTAGAGGCAGAAGAGAAAGTCTGGAAGAAGGTGAGGAGTCGAGAAGCAAGGTCATGGTTAGGGGAGTCCGACATAGTCTTTCTCGTGGACCTCAATGGTGGCTTTGTTCGTTGCCGAGATCCAGTTTGGCCAAGATGGAGATCGAGTTCGGGAGCACCACAGTGGGGTTCCCTTTTGCTTTTGGAGCTTTAGTGGGTTTCAAGGAGGTTTTCTGATGCTAGAGGGGGGCTTTCGGCGGAGGTTGGGTGGCGTGGAGGCACTATTCCTCGACTTCGTCGGCGCTATGGAAGAAGGCGGTGGCGCACCAGTCGAGAACGAGATCCATGACTGACGACCATGGGGCGAGTAGCCGGGGGCACCCGAGAGAGGTAGACGAAGCTGATGAAGGACTTCAGAGCTGACGAGGAGCACTCGGTTGCGGCGGATTTCTCACCGGAGTAGAGTCGTGCGACGGCGCTCCTGCAAAACAGGGCAGCTTGCGCCCAGGTTGAGATCGCATGAGAGAAAGAAAAGGGAGAGCCCTGGACCGGCGGGATCAAGCCCGGTTCAGCAGACGAAAACCAGCCGGCCCGCCTAAACCCTAAGATTTGAGTCGCGCCCCCACGTGGACACGTGGCGGCCCGCGATTGGTCGCATAAGGTAAAAATCCCAGAATTGTTCAGTTCTTAGATAAATCACAGTAAATAGCTCGCTTATCATAAAAATGCAAATAAGGTACCGTTTTTCTCAGAAAAATGCGTAGAACATATTAGAAACATCATATCATGCTTTTGATGCATTAATATCAGAGTAATCATGTAAGATGTAAAATGGTCTTTTCTTGCATAATAAATAATAAACAAAGACCTAAAATTGTGGAAAAATGTCAGTAAGTCCATAATCATATATAAAATGCATATGATATCAGATATAGTCATGTTATGAATCGAAATCATGTAATTTTCTCAATATGGCTAATTAGGGCTAATAACCCTAAATAAAATGTATTAAATACATGCATGCTCAAGAATTGATGAAATTTACAGAGTAGGTTTATATCAGTAATCTGAAGCTAAGATGTAAATCTGAGATTAGTTATATGCATAAAATATGTGTTATATGAAGATGAACCTTGATACATGTCATGAAACCCTAATTTAAGTTAATGATGTAATTTAGGGTTAATTAATGTGCATCAAAATGCTATGGAAGATAATGTTCAGATAATGGACCATAATCTGGAAAATGACATCAGTGAGATAATTATAAGACAAGAATACAAGTAATGGTGCACATATCCAAATGAGTAAGCAAACCCTAATATGAACATGATTAGGGTTAAGATGAGATGTATGATGATGGGAACCTGATGATAGTGTATGGTCTTGTCTTGATCAGGTTTGACCAAGCTTATAGTTGACATCAGGAATATGTGTTTAGTATGATCTGTCTCTTTGGAAGGTACACCATTACCTCTTACTTGGCTTATTATACAATATGCTTGTGCTATATGCATAGTAAAATACTTGGCATATGATATTGGATGAAATGATTGTTCTTGTATGTTATCTTGCTTGATTTTCCATACTTATGGCTATGAACACTTGAAACATAATATATCTGTTCCATTATATGAAAGCACTATATCTCTTTGGTAAGCATAGTGCTAGTGAGTGATCTATCTCTTTGGTAAGCGGATCACATGTACAATGATCTATCTCTTTGGTAAGCAGATCATAAGGCCTGAATGCATCTATCCCATTGGTAGGCGGATGCACGAGCATATAATGGAAAATGAATTTAAAATATGTGTTCTCTTTTGTTAATGAATATCTTTGTGCAAGTATATGCTTTTTGTTATATTTCTTTATAACTGCCAAGTATTAGTTTTATCTTATTGCCAAGATATGATGAGGGGTATATAAAAGACACGTAGGCGTACTCAGTACAATATTCATGAAATATTGTGCTGACGTGTACCGCATGTAATCTTTTGTTTAGGTTGTGGTTATGCTCTTGAAGATCCAGGATAGTGAGAGTTGTATAGCGAGCTGATGTACAGGTGGACCTGTTGTCTTAAGATCCTGCAGTCTAGTGGTAGTACATGTATATGTTTAAGTTTGCTGTTCAATATGTAATATCAAATGTTGTAACAATTCATGTTGTAATTATATGTTGAATGGTGAACATGTGTGTATGGTTTTATTATTGTTCATGTACATGTACTACTGTTGTTTCCTTTTGACTTCCTCTGATTTTCTTCTTCTTAGCCTTGTGTGGGATGTTTAAATTGGGATTCTCACTGAGGTGAGGGTTTCAATTTGGATGTCACACATCAGATTAAGTTTTAGAAAATCTGGGGACGTCACAGGTGGTATCAGAGCATGAACAATAGCAGAGCCTGACATTTGCTCATTATGCAACTCAAAACTAAAGAACCTTGAACTTAATAATCTTTTAGGGTTAGATTAGTCATCTTTTAGAGACTAGATCCGACCTAGCCTCTAGGATAGCACCTAGATGTCCGAGAACTAGGTCTAGACTGGTGCTTGTTGAGTAGCAAGTCCTTAGATGTCGTTCTTTCCTTGTAGTGCAGCGGTATGGGACGTTGCACTATTTGGAAATGACGTGCATCAAGGGAAGAGAAACCCTAGACATATGGCGCTCATTGTCTAGAGTAGCTACACTAGTCTACCCTTTGTTCTCACCCTTTTCACTAGTTTTCATGACACTGTACTCTCTACTATGTGTGGGACACTCGTTTTCAGGATTTGGTTTTTGATTCCAAACGGATTGAACCCCGATAGTTTTCTCTGACGTTTGTTTTATCGGAGAAAAACTATATAATATTTTATTATGTATATGTATTACAAAAATGTGTTCCCACACATGTACGAGTAGGAGGTGGTCATGCAACCTAAGTGAAAGTGATGACATCAGTCTAGAAGAGACTGTAGTTCTAGATTAGATGTCTAGAGCCTTGTTTGGTGTATGTGATATATGGAATAGATAGAATAAGTTTGATGATACGATCTAAGTCTTATATAGATGATATAAGATAGTTTGTGATGATCTATGTTTGTCTTTGAGGATGCAAGTTTAGTTTTGAGGATTTGAGATAAGTTTTGATGATGCAAGAAAATAGGCTTTTATGAGATAAGATATGTGAAGCTAAGACAAAGTTGTGAATCAGCATGAGCCTCAATCTCTTTTACAAAGGAGGACCTCTAGTGTTAGGACCAGTTTAGGGGTTAACTCCAGAGAGAGTGAGACCCATTGGGAGAAGGTTAGATAACCTAAACTCCAAGATATGAGAATTATGAGAAATGTGATATGTCCTAAACTAGACTACTCCTGAGTGAATGAGTTGAGTTGTCTAATGCATGATTCCTATAGTTTTGTTGAACCCTATATGTCCTTGGGAGGACCAAACCCTAGAGACAGAGAGAGGCTGGTAACATGTGCATATGTGAACATGAATATGAGAACCTGCCATCCGGGTGAGGGAGAGAGCCCAAGACCCTGGAGGAGGTAGCTATGTTAGTTTCTGTGAAGCCTCATACTCGGGTTGGTGGTTTCCCACATAGGAATCTAGTGGTGTATATGAGAGAGCTTTGGGTAAGATGCTTCATGGGTAGAGACCTATGAAGAATATGCCATAGCATGTTTGGTTTGTGCTTATGTGGATAGAGCTTGTAAGGCTATCTCTAGTGCCAATGAGGTAATCCGAGAACCCTAGACTAAGCGAGGGAAGATAAAGTATATGCGTATGAGATACTCATAGAGTTGAGTTAGCTCAGAGAGACTGAGCATGTTACTACCCTTGTGGTATGGGTTAGAGGAGCCTCTTTTGGACTATATAAAGTTTTGATACATGTTTCACGAGCCACTTGTATAAGTTTGTTAGCACAACCATGATATTATACATGTAAGGATGCAATCTAATCTCAAGATGTGATATGTAGACATGATAAGATGGAAATCTAGAAATGGTTTAATAGATCTATATGTATAAATGGTTAACCACATACCTAAATAATGATGGTAATATGATAAAGATGGTTAACCTTGTGATGCAATCATTAATAAATGTTGCAGTTTAATATGAACAATGAAATAAGATCAAAAGAATGAAACATGTTACATGAGATGTTAATCTAAGTGCTTAATAAAGATGAAAAGTATAGTTTGACAATTAGCACGACAAAATGCTTATAACACCTTGAAGTGAACTGGATGGATAAGGTGGGTTAACTTTAGTTAACTCCCTCCTAAAAGGCATATGTTAATGTTGAACATGTTCTAATAATTAGCTCAATAAAATGTTGATGACACCTTGATGTATGGGTTAACTTGGGTTAACTCTTTGGGAATATGGTAATATGATGTTGAATAATAACGCATGAGTTAAGATAAGGATGTAACCCTAACATATGAGATATGTAATGACATAAACTAAGTTTCTAAACCTTGAGTTTAACCTTGAATGGAGTGTTTGTGCACCAAGATGGTTGTATAAACCCCTAATAGTGCTTGGGATACATGATTATAGGTAACCTTTGTGGATATGTTACACATAGAATAGTGTCTACATGTGGATGAGATCAAGATAAGGTTTTCCCTCAAAGTATGAGTATGGTTTACTTTCGAGGACGAAAGTTCTTTTAAGATGTATATGATGTGACAAAGTGGATTTTTGGCTTAATTTCGAGGACGAAATATCTTTTAAGGTGTGCAGGATGTGATGGAGTGGATTTTTGAAATCCATAAATCTCCAATAACATATTAGAATCCATATCTTGAGTTACAATGCGAGTTCCAAGTATTTTGGTAAAGTGGAAATGTTGAATGAGATTTATATAATGATTAAGATCTCTCTTTATATGCCTTCTTGAGGAATTTAATTGGATGACCTAACAATTGAGTTTGGACACCAAATTTGAATAGAAGGTAGCTTGAGTGGTAGGAAATCTATGGTTAAAATTTGGTGGCAATCGGATATTCCTAGAGGAGGTTATGGAGGTTTGATTTTAGGGAAATAATGTGCATTTTGTGTTGATTAGCCTAAGTTGCTGATTAAATAAGTGTCACACGCTCCCCCTTAGTTGAGTTGGGTATGCGTGGCCCTTTTCCTGGCCCTAGATCTCGGATCTAACAGCCCCGGGTCCTTGCAACAATGAACCCACGGATAGGCTGAAGTGGAGGAGTAGGATGGGCCCTTGGATGATTATCAGACGACTAGGAGTTCTCCTCCTACCTTCCGTCGCAAGAGAGAACGTGGGTGAGGAGACGAGGCCACGACTGCCTCCACCATCTCGCCGATTGTGGGAGTGAGCAAGGTATCCAACTGGACAGTTGGCTTCGGACTGGGATGAGCTCCCATTTGACCCCTTGGGCGAACTGCCTCTCCACTCCAACAGAGAGAATGAGCACCTCCATTGCCAGCGCCTCTCCACCGCAGAGAGCAGGTCGTGGCTAGAGGTAGGCGCGGAGGAAAATTTGAGGAAGAAGGAAGTAGAGGCAGAAGAGAAAGTCTGGAAGAAGGTGAGGAGTCGAGAAGCAAGGTCGTGGTTAGGGGAGTCCGACATAGTCTTTCTCGTGGACCTCAATGGTGGCTTTGTTCGTTGCCGAGCTCCAGTTTGGCCAAGATGGAGATCGAGTTCGGGAGCACCACATTGGGGTTCCCTTTTGCTTTTGGAGCTTTAGTGGGTTTCAGGGAGGTTTTCCGGTGCTAGAGGGGGGCTTTCGGCAGAGGTTGGGTGGCGTGGAGGCACTATTCCTCGACTTCGTCGGCGCTATGGAAGAAGGCGGTGGCGCACCAGTGGAGAACGAGATCCATGACTGACGACCATGGGGCGAGTAGCCGGGGGCACCCGAGAGAGGTAGACGAAGCTGATGAAGGACTTCAGAGCTGACGAGGAGCACTCGGTTGCGGCGGATTGCTCACCGGAGTAGAGTCGTGCGACGGCGCTCCTGCAAAACAGGACAGCTTGCGCCCAGGTTGAGATCGCGTGAGAGAAAGAAAAGGGAGAGCCCTGGACCGGCGGGATCAAACCCAGTTGAACCCGGTTCAGCAGACGAAAACCAGCCGGCCCGCCTAAACCCTAAGCTTTGAGTCGCGCCCCCACGTGGACACGTGGCGGCCCGCGATTGGTCGCATAAGGTAAAAATCCCAGAATTGTTCAGTTCTTAGATAAATCACAGTAAATAGCTCGCTTATCATAAAAATGCAAATAAGGTACCGTTTTTCTCAGAAAAATGCGTAGAACATAATAGAAACATCATATCATGCTTTTGATGCATTAATATCAGAGTAATCATGTAAGATGTAAAATGGTCTTTTCTTGCATAATAAATAATAAACAAAGACCTAAAATTGTGGAAAAATGTCAGTAAGTCCATAATCATATATAAAATGCATATGATATCAGATATAGTCATGTTATGACTCGAAATCATGTAATTTTCTCAATATGGCTAATTAGGGCTAATAACCCTAAATAAAATGTATTAAATACATGCATGCTCAAGAATTGATGAAATTTACAGAGTAGGTTTATATCAGTAATCTGAAGCTAAGATGTAAATCTGAGATTAGTTATATGCATAAAATATGTGTTATATGAAGATGAACCTTGATACATGTCATGAAACCCTAATTTAAGTTAATGATGTAATTTAGGGTTAATTAATGTGCATCAAAATGCTATGGAAGATAATGTTCAGATAATGGACCATAATCTGGAAAATGACATCAGTGAGATAATTATAAGACAAGAATACAAGTAATGGTGCACATATCCAAATGAGTAAGCAAACCCTAATATGAACATGATTAGGGTTAAGATGAGATGTATGATGATGGGAACCTGATGATAGTGTATGGTCTTGTCTTGATCAGGTTTGACCAAGCTTATAGTTGACATCAGGAATATGTGTTTAGTATGATCTGTCTCTTTGGAAGGTACGCCATTACCTCTTACTTGGCTTATTATACAATATGCTTGTGCTATATGCATAGTAAAATACTTGGCATATGATATTGGATGAAATGATTGTTCTTGTATGATATCTTGCTTGATTTTCCATACTTATGGCTATGAACACTTGAAACATAATATATCTATTCCATTATATGAAAGCACTATATCTCTTTGGTAAGCATAGTGCTAGTGAGTGATCTATCTCTTTGGTAAGCGGATCACATGTACAATGATCTATCTCTTTGGTAAGCAGATCATAAGGCCTGAATGCATCTATCCCATTGGTAGGCGGATGCACGAGCATATAATGGAAAATGAATTTAAAATATGTGTTCTCTTTTGTTAATGAATATCTTTGTGCAAGTATATGCTTTTTGTTATATTTCTTTATAACTGCCAAGTATTAGTTTTATCTTATTGCCAAGATATGATGAGGGGTATATAAAAGACACGTAGGCGTACTCAGTACAATATTCATGAAATATTGTGCTGATGTGTACCGCATGTAATCTTTTGTTTAGGTTGTGGTTATGCTCTTGAAGATCCAGGATAGTGAGAGTTGTATAGCGAGCTGATGTACAGGTGGACCTGTTGTCTTAAGATCCTGCAGTCTAGTGGTAGTACATGTATATGTTTAAGTTTGTTGTTCAATATGTAATATCAAATGTTGTAACAATTCATGTTGTAATTATATGTTGAATGGTGAACATGTGTGTATGGTTTTATTATTGTTCATATACATGTGCTACTGTTGTTTCCTTTTGACTTCCTCTGATTTTCTTCTTCTTAGCCTTGTGTGGGATGTTTAAATTGGGATTCTCACTGAGGTGAGGGTTTCAATTTGGATGTCACACATCAGATTAAGTTTTAGAAAATCCGGGGACGTCACAATATATATGATACACATTAAAAAGTATGTGGTGTTCAGATATGTATATGTATATATATATAAAATACTTAAAATAACATATTAAGTCTTGTATGCTTTCCATAAGAAACACATGAAAAACTTGATCGACTAAGTGTTGGTTACAAAAAAGCATTCTAAGGATGATTGAGGATTGTCTATGCACACTAGGAGCGACACACATCAGCTTGCCAAGGGACATCATCATAATTGCTCCAAGACGAGGTATATCCCTATACCCTCCTTCTAAATACGTTGTAATTGATGAGATCTGCAAGTAGGGTATGTGTGGAGAATTTTTTATTACTTCCGCTGCCTCTTCCGCCTTCACAAAACCCAACATGTACATCCTTTATTTTATTTTGTACATTATTTGATTGAAAACTACATTCATTTAGTGAGGCTGCTCTAGAACTATTAGTTTTAATGGAAATTCAATTTCTTGGACATTAATATTTCTTGATTGTAGTATTTAAGTGGTGTTTGAACTACTCTATTTATATGGGTTCTTGGACCCCCACCTACTATAGTTGCATTTTTATGAGAAAATGACTAAGAATGCCTTTCTTACGTCTTTATTTATGCATGCTACATATACAAATAGAAATTCTATAATAGTGGTACTAATATACAACCATACATTCATATAAGGCACGCTTATTCCTCCTAGGGTGTGTAGTTCCAACTTTACCTTTTAGGCCATGATCATATGGTGTTATGACCCTATTTTCTGTAGATTTTGTTTACGTTATCATGCACGCAAAGTTTATAATTTAAATTTAAATTGTGGCCGATTGATATGGAAAGACAATTTGCTCTCCATGTTTATAACCTAAATAAAATATGCATCATTTTGCTTCAGTGATTCCTTTTGGACTTACCTATATTCACATAGCCTACTTCTTGTAGGGACTTCTCTCTTTGCAATTTTAACCTAATGTAATGCCCAAAGTGTTTATTATATATACGTACTCAACCTTTGATGACCTAAATCTTGTTTCTTATATTATGGGTGATTTCCCTTCCACATAGGTGTAGAGATGTCTATTGATACCTTAAAAGAGGAGCATGCACTTGAGGATCAGGGTTCGAGGAACCTATTCAACAATAGCTTGTGAAGGCTTGTAAGATGTCTAAGTTTCCCACCACAACTGATCCACTTAGCGATAATATCTTCTTAGTTTCCTTTATGTCTACATGTAAAAGTACATAGGACTATTTGAATCATGTAATAATTCAGTTTTACTCTTTTCACTATTATGATTCTATTGCTCATTTTATCCATATTAATTTGGGAGAATTTTAACACCCCTCCTATACTTGTTGTGAATGCATGATTAAGGCATTTCTTGAGTTTTATCAAAGTAAAAGTTAGGTAGTGGGTCCCATTCATCACCCCTAGGTCTTCATCTTGGAGTTTTGATGCATTCTATGTTAAAAATGCAATGACCTTGAAATAGTACCTCCTAGGGTAGTTATAAAATATAAACTTCTCATTAAAGTTCTTAAATGTGTTAAATACCCAATTCCAAATAAATATGACCTTATACAAAGGATACATGGTGCAATGTATTTTCAAAATTTGATATGAGCACTAGATTTGTGAAATACAAATAAATGTGAAAGATCAATATAAAACTTCTTTTATTGTACCATTTGGTCACTACAACTGGAATGTGATACCTTTTCACCTAATAAATGCCATCAGATTAAAAAAAATCATGAATGAAATAATTAGTGCATATACTTCCTTTTGTATAGAATACATTGACTTCTCATATTCTCTAAATATTGTGACCAACATAGGAAAAATGCAGATATTGTTTTACAATTAATAAAGCATAATGGGATATTCATTTCGGCTAAAAAGATGAGATTATTTAAAACTAGTATCCAATTTCTAGAATAAAAAGTAGAGTATCGAACTATATTCCTTAATGTTAGTGTAGTAGAATTTGCGACAAAATTTCCAATTAAACTATTAAAAAATAAATAAATGTAAAATTCTTCAATAGTCTAAATTGCATGTTAGATTTCTACAAAGATCTTGCAGTAGATAGAAATATTCATAATGAAAGACTAAATATAATTGCAAATAAGAGAGTAAAATCTAAAGTATGCCATGTTTGAACATCCATGATCTGGAAGAATTCAATACCTGGTGGAAACAGATACATTGGATATTGGACAAAATTGAAATCTTTAACAAAAGATTTGTGATACAGAGAAACTTGTCAGTATACCTTAGGAGTTTATAATGAGACTAGGAAAATTTATTTAACTATCAAAATAGAATCTTTATCTATATTCCCCACTATTATGAAATTCCAAGAAGACCATTTTTAACATAAAATTTAGAAAAGATGTAGAAATCTTACCTCAAACAAACATTTGCAAAATGACAATTAATATTATAAATGCTTGATTTTTATATTGTATTCTTAAAAGGAGAAAAAAATTCTTACCTGATTTCTTACATAGAGAGTTTTTGTAGGGAAATAGTCTTCAACAAGACTAATCATTATGATAGAATTATTCACCTCTAAATAGAATCCTCCCTCAAAAATCAAAACAAGAGGATAATCAACTAAAACATTGTCTAAATTTATTTCAAATGCATATAAAGAGGCACTCATCCTCGAAAATGATCAGCTCTAAAGAGAAATAAACATTATACTAGACAAATACCTTCATGAAGGATACTATAACATCTGAGGATCAAGTTGTCACTTGCAAACAACTTGATGCACTATCTCCCTTTAATCCTTTGGGCTTAATATGGAAAAGGAAAGAAAATCCATGAACCGACCCCATCGTCTCCACCACATAGGAACTACGAGATCACCCCAAGGATGCCTTCGGCATCTAGGGGTCGCGGACCAACCATAGACCCTATTCAATATCAATAAGTGGAACACATTAGCTGTCCTCTCTTCGTTGGATAGTAAGGGTAATCACTCATTCTTAAAACCAAAACCAGTATTCTTAAAATCCAATAGTTTGGTGGAAAAAGTGGGAGAGCTCTCTGTTCCTGGTACTCAAGTAGATGGATCCTCACTCTACTAAGGAAACACTAAGTTTCTATGGTAAAACAATTTTCATTATATCAATAAGTGCAAAAACATTACATAATTGTATAGACAAACCCACAAAAAGAAATTTACAATTTTCCCAGTTAAAAATTCAAAAAATAATCACTTTATCTAAACATTGTAAAGATAAAACCCTAATCCTAAGTCAATTTAGAAGTTTTACAACTATCAAGATTATTAAATGACATGGTCAAAAGTATTTTATGTTCAAATTACATTAAAAACTCATACACGGGCTATAAAATGGTGAATAAAAACAAAAGTAAACAATAAACTGACCTAATATGGAGCATATACTACTATATTCTGTTATGACTATGTCAATGATTAATTGATAAACTATATCTAAATGATTACATGCTTAACTAGATTGATCATTGCTTAAGCCTAATTAAGAATGGCAACTCAACTATGATGTTTTAAACCTAATGAGAACTCTCAATGTGCCTTCATTTTGAATAATTAGGTTTTGAGAAGTATAAACCCTAGTTTTCTGAAATTAGGGTTTTTGATCAACACACCCATTCTTGAGTGGAATAGGTGAGGTGATCAAAGGGACCATGAAAATAGGAGTTGTAGGCTTGGGTAGAGTGGCCATGGTGGGGAGCTGATGGAGCTGGAACTTACACCAAAAGATTTTCAGTCTTCCAATGGGAGTCCCAGGATTCTATCACCAAAAACCCTAGAGAGGATAAATGTCTTCCCTAGGTTTACCTATAACTGGTGCTTAGATAACAACTCCAACCCCATAAGAGTATGGAAGCCTTATCATAGTACAGATTTAGGATCGAACCCAAAAGACAACGGTCTTGTTGCAAGCAACAAGATGGAAAACGTACAGCACTTCACTTAGTTACTTTACTAGTTGGCACTTATATCAAAAGGTTGGATTTTGATTGGTTTTTAGACTAAAGCATGAAAAGTAAATAAAGCAAGTAAAACTAAGATTTAACAAATGATGATGAATCACTGGGGTTAAGCAGGTATTCACCACCGCTACACATGCATTGTTTATGTACTAATCAAGCAAGACTTATAAGCTAGATGCATGGATGTTCCACAAGACCGATGCCTTATAAGACAAGAGCGATGCTTTGCATTCAAGGATGATCCACAAGACCGATGCCTCGTAAGACAAGAGCGATGCATTGCATCCTTCGATGTTCCACAAGACCAATGCCCATATAAGACAAGAGCAATGCATCGCATCCTTCAAGGGTTAAGTAGCTCTCATTTGGTACATTTCTACGTGTCAATGAAGATATGTAGTCTTCCAAAGAGAGGAATCTTACTCAACCTCATGAAATGTGCATCTAAAACTAACAAGCGAGCGATAATTATCAAATCGAATAGTGTCTTTGTAGGCCTAGTCTCCTATTCGGATAACCTAGCTACGAGAAGTGCGGGAATGTTGCAACGCCAGCCATTCCCGATCAAATGGTCACATGCTTTACATCATTCCCCTCGCAAAGCGTGTTCCTCGACTTACCAAGGTTACTTCCATATAGATGGAAGTGTAACGGATGATAGTGAGTATACTCCACTCTTTGAGATACACTCCTAGACACCGAAACGGATGCGTGGTGGATACACACACCAGAAACCAACACTAAATCGGTATTCGAGTCTCGAGAGCGGTCGTAGACAAACCACAACAAAAGACAATAGATGCATACAAGAACGTGGCCATCATTCAAGCATGTATGAAACGATTTAGTATTAAAACGAAAGGATAACATCTTTTTAGTACAAAGTACAAAGCATGGGCAGCGGGGCTAGTCCCCGCGCCCCAGTGGATGGAACTACTCGCTCCTCATAGAGGGAGCAGCAAAGGAGGAGGCAAGAAGAGATAGAAAGAACATCATCTCCACTGAGGAGAGAAGGTTGAACCCTTGGTGGAGAGAGCAACGATCTTCACCCTTCGTGGCCTGCTTGACGACGGATCTTCTCCTATCACCTTCTTTGTTGATGAGAGAGAAGGTAGCTTTGCAATGGAACGTGAGTCTCAGACCGGCAGCCTCGGGCGGTAGATGGAGTTGTTCTGGTAGTAGAGAGACAGCCTATGGACGTCTGGACCTCCTCAGGGATGGCCCTTGAGGTCTTATTTATAGGCCTTGAGTGAGGTCAAACGGTCTTGAGACCGTTTGGGTTCAAACGGTCTTGAGACCGTTTGGCGTCAAACGGTCTTGAGACCGTTTGGCGTCAGACGGTCTTGAGATCGTTTGGCGTCAAACGGTCTTGGGACCGTTTGAACTCCATGCGGTCTTGGGACCGTTTGGCTTCATGCGGTCTCGGGACCATTTGAGCTTCATGCGGTCTCGGGACCGTTTGAGCTTCATGCGGTCTCGGGACCGTTTGAACTCCATACGGTCTTGGGATCGTTTGGCTTCATGCGGTCTCGGGACCGTTTGAACTCCATGCGGTCTTGGGACCGTTTGGCTTCATGCGGTCTCGGGACCGTTTGAACTCCATGCGGTCTTGGGACCGTTTGGCTTCATGCGGTCTCGGGACCGTTTGAACTCCATGCGGTCTTGGGACCGTTTGGCTTCATGCGGTCTCGGGACCGTTTGAACTCCATCCGGTCTTGGGACCGTTTGGCTTCATGCGGTCTCGGGACCGTTTGAACTCCATGCGGTCTTGGGACCGTTTGGCTTCATGCGGTCTCGGGACCGTTTGAACTCCATGCGGTCTTGGGACCGTTTGGCTTCACTCGGCCTTGAGGTTGTTTATTCTTTTATGATTTTTTTGTGCTTTTTCTGCAAGTGTAAAAGGAAAAAGTTAGTTTGATGATGTATTTACAAAAAAGGGGTAAAATTAGGTTTATGTACCGTATAAACGTAAAAAGAGTATGGAAAACTAAAGAAAAAGACTAAGATAAACTACTAAAATAGGAGGTTATCACCCTCCCTAACTTAGAGTCTAGCTTGTCCTCAAGTTAGATAGAGCTGAGACATGGAATGGCGAGGCGATCTTAATTAGGGTCTCCATACTCTTGCTTCAATTCTTGACCTGAGTTCCCCAGGGGTCATATCGAGGCTTATTACATGCCTTGATTCTTTTGGATTTTGAGAGTTGCTTGGATCTCAGGGTTTTTCCGTATCTCAAAATTTGCCTTGGGACCACATTTATTTTGTGCATGCCATTGACTCTAATCAACTTTATACCTCTCTGGAAACCTATTGGAAGCTAGAGAGGGTATGAGGGTTGGCTAAAGGCTTGGAGTGTAGCTCCCCTTTGAGTGGGGGAGGGCTGTCTATGCTTTTTAGGATCTCACTACCGGGCACGATACATCTGCCTTTATGAGGGCAGCTGAATGTACCGGCCGGGCAAGTCCTTTATGAGCCTTTTCATATACTTGGAACTTTTAGGGTTTCACTACCGGACGCGACACATCTGCCTTTGTGAGGGCAGCGGAATGTGCCGGCCGGGTGAGCCCTTTATCAGTTCTTCATATAGGTCCTTATGCGCGGCACAACTCTCATGATTTTATTCGTCTCTCTGGCTTTTATTCAAAAACTCACAGACTTGGGTTTTGGAAAGAGGATTTATTTTGGGCGGCCAAGCCTCTTTTATTTTGAAGAGAGGGAAGTTGTTCTTAAAGTTTTTCAGCATGCACTTATTTGGTTTGTGGTCCACTTGCAGAACTTTTTGATTCGGAAGTTGCCTAATTTCCCTCTCGTCCTCGAGATCTCGGCTTATTTCTGCCCTGATTTTGACCTGTGGAGAGTCAGATAAAGAATTGAAGCGAAAAAAAATGGGATCCATAGTAGGTGGAAATTGATAAATCGCCATTTGATGTCTGAGTGCTATTTTCTTGCAGAGACTAACATGATTCTGGGGTTAGTTGAGGTGACTATTTAAAGGGGTATAGAAGTTGATACCTAGCCCTTGTCTAATGAATCCCCCCCTAACTTTTCACACACTCTGTCCGCAGAGTGGCAAAGTGATAGGTAGAGAAGTCAGTAGAACAAGGGCTGCGAGCTAAGGCAGGTTTTCGGTGGCCCCTGGAGATCGGAGTAGAGTGGATGCGAATTGCCCTCGTAAAGATGGGGGCAATTGCGGCAGAAGGCTGGGCGATTGAAGTGCTCTTTGCTGTATGCCTTGGAGTGCTGACGCAGGAGCTTCATTAATTTCGCAGCGCACTCTTTTGCAATTTTGTCTTGATATTGTCTAGCAGATCCTTTGCTTGATCATTCTTCAGGTTACTGTGGTAGCCGCTGCCTTCGACATCAGTTTCCTTGAGATGTCCTACTTCATCATCCATGGATTGAGTTAGGTAGCTGCTTTTCAATATTGATACCATCTTCCATGTTGCCATTAACTGGAGGATAGTCTTTGTTGCAAGTGCTGCTTGATATGTGCTGCTTGGTTCCACAAAAGTTCATGATATCTTTGTCCTTCAGAAGTAGCTTAAATACAAATTCGTCTCCAAACCTCAGATCGTTTGCAAAGAGAAAAGCTTTGGGTTTGAGGACCGTTTGGTTCCAAATGGTTTCAAGATCGTTTGGTTCCAAATGGTTTGAAGACCGTTTGGTTCCAAACGGTTGCGGGACCGTTTGGTTCCAAACGGTTTCAAGACCGTTTGGTTCCAAACGGTTTCAAGACCGTTTGGTTCCAAACGGTTTGAGGACCGTTTGGTTCCAAACGGTTACGGGACCGTTTGGTTCCAAACGGTTTCAAGACCGTTTGGTTCCAAACGGTTTGAGGACCGTTTGGTTCCAAACGGTTTCAAGATCGTTTGGAAAGCGAAAAGTCGCAGGTCGCCGGCGCGGGAGTAGGTGGAACGGTGCGCAGGTGAAGAACGCGCCGGCGCCTTCGAAAACGATGAGAAGAACGGCGACGGCGATGAAAACGGTGGGAGAGTCGGTGAAATCTTTTGACAGCAACGGCGATGGCGGAGCAAGAGACGTCGTGAGATGGTAAAGGGAACGGCACTGGCGTCATGATGGTGGCGACAGAACGGCGCGGCAACGAAGGCGACGGGTCGGTTGATGAAACCATTCGATAACGACGGTGATGGCAGCATAAGCAGCGACTGGCGATGGAATGTGGAGTCGCCGGAACGGAAGGATGACTTTGCGTGGTTGCAGCAAGAGCAAAAAGGGAAGCTCTCCGCACGAAAACTCTGGAGAAAATGAAGGTTCGAAGAGAGAAAGACGGAGGGGCAGGGTCGATATTTATAGTGATAGGTGGGTGAGCCTTTGTATTCCAAACGGTTTGGAAACCGCTTGGTCCCAAGCGGTCTCAAGACCGTTTGGTCCCAAACGGGTTCAAGACCGTTTGGTCCCAAACGGTTTCAAGACCGTTTGGTCCCAAACGGTTTGAGGGCCGTTTGGCTCCAAACGGTTTGAAGACCGTTTGGAGGGGCATAAAAGGTTTGTATATTTTTATGTTTGTTTTTGGGTATGTATATAATTTTTTTTGTATTTTGGTTTATGAATTTTTATGTTGTTTGTTTTATGTATTGTTTTTGTAGTTTTGATTATGTAGATTTTTTTGTATTTTTAGATTAATGATGAAAGAACTTAAAGAAAGCAAAACAAATTCAAAAGAAATTAGAGAAGGTGATACTGAGGTCTTGGGTTGCCTCCCAAGAAGCGCCTTGGTTTTACGTCACTGGCTCGACGAAACTGTAAGGTTGTTATGATGTGGGCGTAGCATCTCTGATATCGAGAGTTTGTTGATGTGTTTTGTCTTCCTGAGTGTAGTATCTTTTTAAACTGTGCCCGTTAACCGTTCGTTCTCCTTTGTTGTTTTCAATGATAATGGCTGCTCCAGTTGGGTAGATATGTTTTATGGTGAAGGGTCCGGACCATTTTGTTCGGAGTTTTCCGGGGAATAATCTGAGCTTGGAGTTGAATAAGAGCACTTTGTCGCCAACGGCGATATCTTTTCTCTTAAGATGTCCATCGTGCCACATTTTTGTTTGCTCTTTATAGATTCTGGCACTGTGATATGCTGTCATTCGGAGTTCTTCTAGCTCCTGTAGCTGGAGTTGTCTGTTTTCCCCTGCGCTTTTAAGGTCGAAGTTTAGTTGCTTGATGGCCCACCAGGCTTTATGTTCCAGTTCTACTGGAAGATGACATGATTTGCCGTATACTAAACGAAACGGGGTTGTTCCAATTGGTGTTTTGTAAGCAGTACGGTATGCCCAGAGGGCGTCAGGAAGTTTGGTGGACCAATCAGTGCGGTTTTTATTCACTATTTTTTCAAGAATCACTTTTATCTGTCTATTGGATACTTCTACCTGGCCACTAGTTTGTGGGTGGTAAGGTGTGGCAGCTTTGTGATGGACTCCGTATTTTCTTAGTAACGCTTCGAAACTTTGTTCCAGGAAATGGGTCCCGCCATCAGATATGACCGTTCTAGGAACTCCAAATCTCGGAAAAATAGTGTCTTTGAACAATTTGACAGCAGGTTTGGAGTCATTGGATACGGTGGGTATAGCTTCGACCCACTTTGAGACGTAATCTACCGTGACTAAAATGTAAGAGAAGCCATATGATGAAGGGAAAGGTCCCATGTAGTCTACCCCCCATACGTCAAACAGTTCAATTTCCTGCCACATGGTAAGAGGCATTTCATCCCTTTTTGATATGTTGCCCGAAAATTGGCATTTATCACAGGCTTTGACAAAATCATGTGAGTCTTTTGATATGGTGGGCCAAAAGAAACCAGATTGAAGAACTTTTATGGCAGTTTTCTTGGCGCCCATGTGCCCCCCCGTGGGTCCTGAGTGGCAGTGTTCCAAAACCGAGGTTATTTCTTCTTCTGGAAGGCACCGGCGAAAAAGTCCGTCGGCACATAGGTAAAATAAGTAGGGTTCGTCCCAATGATAACGTTTTATATCATGAAGGAATTTCCTTTTATCCTGATATGAAGCAGACGGGTGGATGATCCCTGTGGCTAGATAATTGACGATATCAGCAAACCAAGGAAAACTATGAGTGGCCTTCATAAGCTGATCATCAGGAAGAGAATCCCTGATAGGGATTTTATCTTTTTCTTCAACCTCGATTCTACTGAGGTGATCGGCTACAACGTTCTCTACGCCACTTTTATCTTTGATTTCTAGGTCGAATTCTTGAAGCATTAATACCCAGCGGATGAGCCTGGGTTTGGCGTCCTGTTTCTGGATCAAATGTCGGATAGCAGAATGGTCAGTGTAGACGATGACTTTAGAGCCGATCAGGTAAGAGCGGAATTTTTCGAAGGCGTAGATGATAGCCAAAAACTCTTTTTCCGTGGTCGTGTAGTTTTTCTGTGCTTCGTCAAGCGTTTTTGATGCATAGTAGATGACATAGGGTTTCTTATCGATCCGTTGTCCTAAAACGGCTCCTATGGCATAATCACTTGCGTCGCACATAATTTCGAAAGGTTGCGACCAGTCTGGAGCCCTTAGAATAGGTGCGGAAATTAATGCCTCTTTAAGGGTGGAGAAACTTCACATGCAATCTTGGTTGAAAACGAACTCGGCATCTTTTGTCAGGAGTTGGGTCATGGGTTTAGCTATTCTCGAGAAATCTTTGATGAACCTTCTGTAGAACCCTGCATGACCTAGGAAAGCTCGAACGCCCCTTATGTCCTTCGAGGGTGACAACATTGAGATAACATCAATTTTTTCTTTGTCGACCTCAATTCCCCTATCACTTACTCTATGTCCAAGGACGATACCTTCTGTTACCATGAAATGACATTTTTCCCAATTCAGGATAAGGTTCGTTTCCTTGCAACGTTGCAGGACTCGTTCAAGATTATTTAGACAGTTATCGAAAGAATCTCCATAGACAGAGAAATCATCCATAAAAACTTCCATAACAGATTTGGTTAATCCGGCGAAGATGGAAGACATGCAGCGTTGGAAAGTAGCCGGAGCGTTACATAGCCCGAATGGAATTCTTCTGAAAGCATATGTCCCAAAGGGACAAGTGAAAGTGGTTTTTTCTTGGTCTTCTGGATGTATGGGTATTTGGTAGAACCCGGAGTAACCATCGAGATAACAGAAATACTTTTGGTGGGCCAAGCGCTCTAGGACTTCGTCAAGGAAGGGTAGAGGGTAGTGGTCTTTCCTTGTAGCTTTATTCAACTTCCTATAATCGATGCACATTCGCCACCCCGTTACAGTCCTAGTGGGTAAGAGCTCATTTTTATCGTTGATTACTACAGTAGTGCCCCCTTTTTTTGGAACAACCTGAACTGGACTGACCCACTGAGAGTCAGAGATAGGATAGATCATACCAGCTTTGAGTAGTTTGAGGACCTCCAAACGAACTACCTCTTTCAAGTTTGGGTTTAGTTTTCTTTGGTGTTCACGAGTGGGTTTAAATTCTTCAACCATAGGGAGCTTGTGCATACACAGAGCCGGGTTTATGCCTGTGAGGTCGGTTATCTTATAACCAATGATCTTTTTGTGCCTCCTTAGTTTGTCCAGAAGCCTGACTTCTTGGTCTTCGGTAAGGGTGGAGTTGATAATAACTGGGCATAACTCTTCCCTATCCAGGAAAACATATTTGAGCCCTGTGGGTAAAGTCTTTAATTCAGGGGTTTTTGGTGGTTCTGCTGCTTCAATGGTAGTGATGGCTTTAAGCTCTTCAAAAGTAGCCTCCGGTGCTTCTTCTATCTTCTCTAGGTATTGGGTACATTGCTGGACTAGTTCATTTGCAGAGAACTCAACTTCTGGATTGATAAGAGCATTTTCAAGTTCGTCGATTGGCTCGGAGATTTCTAATTGCGACATTTGTTGAATTGCGTCTAAAAGAAAGACCTCTTCTTGGATGCTGGGACATTTCATACTATCAAGGACGCGGAATTGAATTGCTTCTTTTCCGAGCCTAAGAATGATGGTTCCAGCTTCTACATCGATTAGCGCTCTGCTGTAGCTAGGAAAGGCCTGCCGAAAATGATCGGATACCTCAAGTCTTCTTTGATATCCATGATGACAAAATCACATGGAACGTAGGCATCCTTCCCAATCCTTACTGGGACATCTTCGATGATTCCCAACGGTGCAGTTACAGTGGAGTCGGCTAGTTGAATAGTCATTGCTGTAGGCAGCAGGTCAGTGAAACCAAGGCGTTGGCACATTGAGTAGGGCATAATGGATATACTAGCCCCGAGGTCAGCTAACCCTTTCTTTGTGGATGCATTTCCAATGCAACATTGGATTCCGAAGGAACCTGGGTCCTTCTTCTTTTTGGGTAGTTTGTTCAGGATGATGTCAGAAGTGGTTTGAGCGAGCTTGGCGGTCTCTTGCTCTTTGGTGATATACTTACGTGATAGCAAAGTTTTGAGATACCTTGCCCATGCTGGTACTTCGGATAGAGCGTCAAGGAGTGGGATGTCAATATAAAGTTTCTTCATTGCTTCCTTGAATTTTTGAAACCTGGCGTCCATTTTTGTTTCTTGCAGTCTGCCCGGGTACGGGATCCTTGGTTTGAATTGCGGGACTTTGGATTCTACAGGTACATGCTCTTTGTTTTCGTCCTTTGTGTCTTCGGAGGATTTTTCAATCCCTTGTTGTGAAATCTCTTTCGTCATAAAAGTGGGCACATCATCATCATCTAGAGTGATCTTGATGGGTTCAGGAAGAATGCGTCCCGACCTTGTGGTGACGGCATTCAGCTGTTCGTGTTTGTTTTGCCCGTACTTAGAATTTGGTTCAGGCTGCCCATCAAAAGTGCTTGCCGAAGGTTTTAACTGTGCAGCAATTTGAGCAAGCTGGGTTTCAACTGCCTTTTGTTGGGCTTGTTGGTTAGCTAGCATGGTTTGCTGAGACTGAAGCATTTGTTTTATCAAAGATAGCTCATCTTCCGGTTGTGCAGTGACGTTTTTCTGAGGGTTTTGTTGTTGAGACTGTTGAATATGCAATTGCGGGTGAAGCGGGGGATGAGTGTACTGATAGTAGGCTGATTGATTTCTAGGGTAGTTAGCCCTAGGGAAATTGTTCCTTGGGTTCCCTTGATTTTGGTTAAAATTGTTTGGAAATCCAGGAGGCAGCCTACTGTCAAGCCCCCCTTGTGTCTGATGTTGCGGATTCGCAGTTCCAGAGGGATTCCCATACTGGAATCCAGGATGGTTCCTTGGTTGACTGGGATTATAATAAACTTGTCCGGGAATAGTATGGATGGAATTGACTTGCTCTGGAATCTAATCTTCAGCCTGATTAGTGATGGCCTCATAGGATTGTGGTGGTGGATGCAGATCCATCATCACATTATAGAGTATTCCGCAGGAAAGAGTCGGATGATCCGAAGAATGACAAGCTTCACAGGATCCTGTGACGGCTTTGACTTGATGAACCAGTGGGGTTTTCTTCTTATCAATTTCCCCTAGGGTTGTTTCAAAGGTTTGCTGTTTATGAGTGATTGTCTTCAAAGCTTCGGCTATTGACTTTAGTTCCATAGATTCCTCAGCTTTACAGACTTTAAGGACGCCTTTTCCGGTTGACCGCCCCCAGTTGGACTGGTTTTCAGCTCCTAAAGTAACGATTTTCCAGGCATCTTCATAATTTTTCCTCATGAAATTTCCTCCAGATGAGGAATCTAGGAACTGTTTAATGTCATCGCTTACCCCTCGATAAAAAGTTTCAATCAATTGATTCTGTGAAATTCCATGATGAGGGCATTTGCGTAGAAGTTCCTTGAATCTTTCCCATGCCTCAGCGAGGGTTTCTCCAGGTAGCTGGGAGAAATGGTTGATCTGCCCTCTGATTTCATAGGTCAGCGAGGGTGGAAAGAACTTCTCCAAGAATTTTTCCTCTAGAGGGGCCCAAGTGGTTATGATGGGTTCTCTGTCCAGTGAGTTGTACCAACTCAAGGCCCTTCCAGATAAGGTGAAATGAAACAGGTGGAGCATTATTGCGTCGAAAGCAATGCCAGCTTGCGGGACCAGGCGGCATAATGCCTTAAACCGTTTCAAGTGGTCCATGCAATCGTCCCCTGAACCTCCAGAAAAGGAAATTCCTTGCATAATCTGGATCCACTGGGTCCGGATCTCAAAGTTTGGGATATTGATGATCGGAGGCCGGACCGGGTGGTTGTCTTCGTAATTCTTCGGGAAAGCATAGTCCCTCAGTTGCTTGTTTCGTAGTTCAAGCTGAGCAGCCTCGGTCTCTGCTCTTATGCGGGCTTGCTCTTCTGCTCGTATTTCCGCTTGTATTTGGGCACGGGTGTCTGCAATGAGTTGTGCCCGTTGTGCGGCGATAGCAGCATTGACTCTCTCCATCACCAAAGCGGCTTGATGCTGTTCGTCAGCCATTTGACTAGCGCGTTGGCGATTGAGACGGATTCTGCGGTGGAAACTTCTCTCTACCTCGGAGTCGAACTCCGGATCAGGGGAGAATCCTCGATTATGCGGTGATTGCATATACGGGTTCTACCTGAGTAAAGAAAAGAGAACACCTTTAGATAATAGAGACAATATGAAAGCTTCAAGAAGATAGTGAATTATGATTCAAAAAGAAAGTGTAAGATCCTAACCAACTAGAAAAATAAACTAAGTGAAATACTAACGTTCCGTTGTCCCCGGCAACGACGCCATTTTTTGATGGAGCTGGAACTTACACCAAAAGATTTTCAGTCTTCCAATGGGAGTCCCAGGATTCTATCACCAAAAACCCTAGAGAGGATAAATGTCTTCCCTAGGTTTACCTATAACTGGTGCTTACATAACAACTCCAACCCCATAAGAGTATGGAAGCCTTATCATAGTACAGATTTAGGATCGAACCCAAAAGACAACGGTCTTGTTGCAAGCAACAAGATGGAAAACGTACATCACTTCACTTAGTTACTTTACTAATTGGCACTTATATCAAAAGGTTGGATTTTGATTGGTTTTTAGACTAAAGCATGAAAAGTAAATAAAGCAAGTAAAACTAAGATTTAACAAATGATAATGAATCACTGGGGTTAAGCAGGTATTCACCACCGCTACACATGCATTGTTTATGTACTAATCAAGCAAGACTTATAAGCTAGATGCATGGATGTTCCACAAGACCGATGCCTTATAAGACAAGAGCGATGCTTTGCATTCAAGGATGATCCACAAGACCGATGCCTCGTAAGACAAGAGTGATGCATTGCATCCTTCGATGTTCCACAAGACCAATGCCCATATAAGACAAGAGCAATGCATCGCATCCTTCAAGGGTTAAGTAGCTCTCATTCGGTACATTTCTACGTGTCAATGAAGATATGTAGTCTTCCAAAGAGAGGAATCTTACTCAACCTCATGAAATGTGCATCTAAAACTAACAAGCGAGCGATAATTATCAAATCGAATAGTGTCTTTGTAGGCCTAGTCTCCTATTCGGATAACCTAGCTACGAGAAGTGCGGGAATGTTGCAACGCCAGCCATTCCCGATCAAATGGTCACATGCTTTACATCATTCCCCTCGCAAAGCGTGTTCCTCGACTTACCAAGGTTACTTCCATACAGATGGAAGTGTAACGAATGATAGTGAGTATACTCCACTCTTTGAGATACACTCCTAGACACCGAAACGGATGCGTGGTGGATACACACACCAGAAACCAACACTAAATTGGTATTCGAGTCTCGAGAGCGGTCGTAGACAAACCACAACAAAAGACAATAGATGCATACAAGAACGTGGCCATCATTCAAGCATGTATGAAACGATTTAGTATTAAAACGAAAGGATAACATCTTTTTAGTACAAAGTACAAAGCATGGGCAGCGGGGCTAGTCCCCGCGCCCCAGTGGATGGAACTACTCGCTCCTCATAGAGGGAGCAGCAAAGGAGGAGGCAAGAAGAGATAGAAAGAACATCATCTCCACTGAGGAGAGAAGGTTGAACCCTTGGTGGAGAGAGCAACGATCTTCACCCTTCGCGGCCTGCTTGACGACGGATCTTCTCCTATCACCTTCTTTGTTGATGAGAGAGAAGGTAGCTTTGCAATGGAACGTGAGTCTCAGACCGGCAGCCTCGGGCGGTAGATGGAGTTGTTCTGGTAGTAGAGAGACAGCCTCTGGACGTCTGGACCTCCTCAGGGATGGCCCTTGAGGTCTTATTTATAGGCCTTGAGTGAGGTCAAACGGTCTTGAGACCGTTTGGCGTCACACGGTCTTGAGATCGTTTGGCGTCAAACGGTCTTGGGACCGTTTGAACTCCATGCGGTCTTGGGACCGTTTGGCTTCATGCGGTCTCGGGACCGTTTGAGCTTCATGCGGTCTCGGGACCGTTTGAGCTTCATGCGGTCTCGAGACCGTTTGAACTCCATACGGTCTTGGGACCGTTTGGCTTCATGCGGTCTCGGGACCGTTTGAACTCCGTGCGGTCTTGGGACCGTTTGGCTTCATGCGGTCTCGGGACCGTTTGAACTCCATGCGGTCTTGGGACCGTTTGGCTTCATGCGGTCTCGGGACCGTTTGAACTCCATGCGGTCTTGGGACCGTTTGGCTTCATGCGGTCTCGGGACCGTTTGAACTCCATGCGGTCTTGGGACCATTTGGCTTCATGCGGTCTCGGGACCGTTTGAACTCCATGCGGTCTTGGGACCGTTTGGCTTCATGCGGTCTCGGGACCGTTTGAACTCCATGCGGTCTTGGGACCGTTTGGCTTCACTCGGCCTTGAGGTTGTTTATTCTTTTATGATTTTTTTGTGCTTTTTCTGCAAGTGTAAAAGGAAAAAGTTAGTTTGATGATGTATTTACAAAAAAGGGGTAAAATTAGGTTTATGTACCGTATAAACGTAAAAAGAGTATGGAAAACTAAAGAAAAAGACTAAGATAAACTACTAAAATAGGAGGTTATCAGGAGCACAACCATAACCGATGGTGGCATAAGCATTATTGGCCAAACTATTGTTTTGAAGAAATAGAAGTGATGTCCATCTTTATACTCAAATATGCCTGAAACATGGTACCACAGTAATGGTAGGCACATTACCCATGCTAGGTGGAATGATCGTGGTAGCGTGCATGACCGTTCTGGGGTATCCAAGGAATTTTTCTATTAGCTGATTTTTCTTTAGACTTTAGGATAATAGTGCACTATTTGATTTTTATTTATTTATTTCATACTCAGATTAATCTAAAATTTTTAGTTGAGCTCTGAAACTAAATCTTATATAACGTGATAATATTTCATAATATTTTTAGAAGGTCTGACCTATTTAGTAAATGATTTATTGTAACATTTTTATAACAGAAAATTCTGCTAAAATAAAAGGAAGAGGAAGGTAGGGTTATTTTGCAATTGACCTAAGAAACTCAATTTCTCTAGATGATCAACCTAACTCACTAGGAACTTCCATATTTCATTATTCATTACACTTAAAAAAAATCCTAGATAGAGAAGGAGAGTTATGGTTTGGATGGAGAAAGTGGTGAAGATGGCGATCTAAGGTTTTCTTTTCCTAGAGTTGATGAAATCAAGTAATTTTGTCATGTTGATATAGATTTTTTTGGTATTTCTTATCTCATTTGTCAACATTCCATCCTCCTCTTGTTTGAGTCAAAATGATATCCAATATCTCCCTTTTCCCACTCTTTCTCCATAATTCTTGATTTTTAGGATTTCTGAGCTGGAAGGAAGAAGAAAGTGATGGATTGCTAGGAGTTTGATATGGATTATAGAATTTCAGATATTGAGCTTGTTTTAAGGTGTTTTCATACCTTAGGTGAGTGAGTGATTACTTCCTTTACACTGTAGATTTCATGAAATTATATTAAATCCTCAATAATCTTCAATTCCTGCTTATGTGACTACAAACCCTAAATCTACCTTTCAGTATAAGCTTACAAAAGATGATCTAGAAATGGATCATTTTGCTATCGTGATGAATTTCAAATGATAAAATCATGTTACAAATGGATATAAATAATCTAATATATAATTCCTAATGTTATTGCAGAAGTTATAGAATATACCAAAATCTAGGATTTTTGATTATGTCAGAAATTATTTTATAATTGAATAAAGAACTTTGCCCTTTTAAATATCCTTGTTTATGAATGATTGTTTTATCTGAATGCATAATACATATTTTTTAGATACTATATTGGATTTTATTTTATGTTTATAGTGTTTGCTTGATATCTCATTAAGAGGGTGAAACCCTAGATGAATGGAAAGTTGGAAGTTTTTGTATTGACATCATGAAATTCAGCTAATGTGATTCTTTTATCGTTACAAATTAATTTATTCAAGGTTATTCTTGATGCATGATATTTTAGTGAATGGTGTAGAAATGCTAGTTTAGTTCATTCTAGGGTTTCATATACATGTTTGGTTATATGTGAAGTGTTGAAAGTAGTCTTTGTTCACTGATAGATTATGACACATTAAATCCTTTACGAGACACGTGATATGTGAATGAGACAAATAAAACCCAAAGGATGGGGAATTTAGTGAATCAAGTATTTTCATATTAGTGTTTCTCAATGTGAGGTGTGGTAATGCTCAGTAGTTCAGTTTGTAGTACATATTACAAATGATATATGAAATGAATTGTTTACAAAGCTAAACTAAGAAATTTTGATATGATGATTGAACCTTGAATTCAAATAATGAATTAGACATTTAGATGCACTGAAGACTATAGAATCATTCATAGGAGGCCTGCACTATGGGGAGGAAACATGCTTCTCGAGTGGAGGTATTTTTTCCAGGTTGAGGTAAGATGGAGCAGACTAGTGGGTGTGGGGGTCTAGTCTAGTGAGGGCATACTCCTTAAATAATTGGTATCCAACACCAACTAGGTATGCCTGTAGTTCCTTAGTTTTCTGGTTAGTGAACATCTTTAGTAGTTCGTCTGGTGTAGAGTTGTGTGGATCCGTGGACAATCTTCTACAGTTTCACTGGTGCACAACAAGCCTGAGGGCCTTGACTCCATGACTGAGTACATAGGTTGAGAGGAGTCAAGATATCTGGCCGCTCCCATTAGCCATCGATAGACAGACATGGCGAGGCCCATTTTAGGCGGGGTCCTACTCAAGATATGCTTAGAAACCCATGCATGCATCTAAGCCTCATACAATGAGATTGTAGCTAGTCGTGATGCTTTCACATGTTGTGGTACATTTCATGTGGGTTCAAGGCATTATAAGTTGAATGAGAGATTAATCATGTCTATGCAATTATACCATTATTCTTTATATGTTTATAAATTGCTAATTCCCTTTACGATTGATAAATTGTGTTTAGATGTAGATTTACTATTTTTAGATACCTAGAGTATCCTGCCATATATATATTTACAAATGATTAGTTCATATATAGATCATTACTTTCTACTTTAAATTCAATTGCTCAATAATATATATTTTGACTATTAAAGTTATTTCAAATATTTCTTTAAATTACTCATTCACTGAGCGAGTAGGCTAACCCCTCTACTGACAAGTTTGTAGGAAAACCATGTGACTTTGAAGAATGTCAATGCCATAGTAGATCTGCCATGAAAGATAAGTATCATATTAGTTAATTTCAATTGGTCCATGTCACTCTAGGTCCTTGTATAAAAGTGAGATAGTTGTGAATGCCGATGTGTAACTTTGTCTCCTTATTGTTAGAGTATGCATCCAATGATCAAGTCGTATGTACATGGAAGCGTGAAAACCAACATGAATGTTTTGATATGTATCTTATTGCCGGTAATAGATTAGATGAATCAAGGTTTTATTTCCCTTTCAGAGTTAGTTTACATGGTTGAATGCAATGAAAATGAGTTTGAAATCAAAGAGTAAGTCAAAAGTGATCTTTATATTATGTTAAATCCTCAACTATGCACTAATCTCATGATTAGATGTTATCATGGGATGTGGATGTAACAAATTGGCTTTTTAGAGATTAGGTTGAGTCATCAAAGACCATTAGGATAGATAGTTAGAGTTATAAGTGTGGTAGTTAGGAGGTGATGTGTCTATTTCTCTAGGAGGTCTGAGTGTTTGGATATCCTACCCTACTATCGGAATACTTAGGTTGACCAGTATCAAGCTACTCTATCATTTCTTTTATGGATGCCCTAGCTATCCATTTAGAAGGAAGCTGGTCTAGAGAGAAACCCTAGAAGTGTTAGGGTCAGAAGACCATAAAGTAATGAAAGAATAAGATCATAAAGATAGAATGTGATACAAATTTTATTTTATATCATTTTTTAATTTGGAAATGAATATAAATGTTGTTATATATTTGAGTTTAGATATTCTATTTTCAAAAATATTAATTGTTCTTTATGATTGTTTTTCACTACAAAGTTAATTCAGTTAATGTTTATAGTCTTTATGTTTCGTAGACCAGAAATGATCTTTACATGAGCTTTCTTTAAGTGGATATTATTTCCACATATTTGAGATAAATAGGAATCAGTTAATCCTTAGTAGCTCTTGGCTTCAAGATTAGAGGTTCATCCTGGTCCAGTTCAAAGGATGCATTATAGAGATCTAATGACTTCTATTAATATTATAGTAAGAGTAGACTCTGGATAAATTAGACCTGTATTGTAGTGAAAATGTGCATACGCTAAGATATTGAAATATAAGGGAAAGACTGGAACAACTAAGAATTGGTTGGAACTAATATTTATGATCTAGCTTTGGGGCCTCATATAAGAAACCCTAAATTGGGAATGAAGGAAGAGGGAATGTAGATACAAGAGATATATTCATATGTAACATACAAAATGAAGAAGAAATGGCGAATAAAGAGAACTGAATCATATAAAGAATTGAGGAACTTTATTTGATTTTAAATCAAGGGAAGATAACAAAAAACTACATAGGAAGACAAGATAGAAAGAATCAATTATGAAGAATGGATCATGTAATAAAGTAAAATGCATTTATGCACTCCAAAATAAAGGAAAAAAGGAGAAACAAGTTAAGTTTACAATAAGTACATGGAAGTGAAGAGTCTTTAGAAGAATTAAAGTGAACATAACTACGTGAACATGTAAATTACAAGACAAGGATAAGAAAACCAAATGAAACAAAAGGGAAGTGATGGAAAAGATGATTTTTATTAAGGAAGGAGGGTTAAATGATGTAATTGAGAGCATGCAATGTGTATTCTGTTACGATGTTTAATGCATTCATCCTTATTACCTTTTGATTCAAGGTTTCTATAGTTTAACAACCTAGTTTCCATTAAATATATTCAATAGGTTCCTAGTGATGATATGGAACTAGTTCTCAAAGAAGAACAAAGGTGTAGCTAAATAAATGAAAAAGTCATATGAAGGTAAATTATATCTGAAAAGAAAAGCTTGATTGTAGAGAAACTATGTCTAACCCTTTCATGAGCCATTTTATTTGAAACAAAGGACATGTAATGTATTAAACATAAGATGAAACTAGTAGGTAGAATATTGATTTTGAATTCAAGCTTCACATTCACAAAATGATAACAAGAACTATATGTGGTATGAAATACATACTCATACACATGCATGAGAAACATGATAATAAGAGATAAGTAGAAGTTAAAGATGATAGGTGGAAGAATAGCATACAGTAAGAGGATGATGGAAATACAAGCAAGGTTTTGAAACATGGTGTATTAATATAGATTACAAAAGAGAGCGATTGTGAGATGTGAGAAAATTCAAAATTGTCTAGTATCTTTGATGATGACTTATTAAACCTAGATATGAGAAATGTGCCAAGTAAATACTTGAAGATCAAAATTCTAAATATCAAAATAGTCTTCTCTTTTGTATCCTCCTTAATGAGAATAACATGTGGATGAAATGATATGGAAATGAATTTTAAATTATACATAAACTCAATGGTAGACACATCTATTGATTGTATTAATGACACATAATATAATGATGAAACCTTAGTAAGGTAAATAAATAAAGTAACCTATAAGAAAGGTCAAGTAAGAGAAAGAAACTCAAGTGATAAAGCTAATGAAGACTTTAGTAAAATTCAAGAGAGCTACGGTTTGCATATCAAAATAAGGGAGTAAAATTATGCCATAACAAAAACATGTTATTTCACAAGGATCAAACCCTAGAAAGTTTAGGGTTGTAGTAGTTCAAGGGATGTCAATAGTGATTTGGCCTTGAGTACTAACATATTTATAAAGTAAAATTTAATATTAGTAATATGAGAAGAAACTAGCACTGATAGAAAACCAGGGTTTAAAGATAGAAAATGAGAAAAGACGATAAACAACATAGAAATGACTAAGAACAGAAGATAAGAAATAGATTTAAAATGTTGGAAGTATGTTTTAAACAAAAGTAGAAGTGAAACATGAGAAAATTGTAATCTAAATAAATTCTTACAGTGATAAAAAGAATGATGAATAATCCATGCTCAACTCAGATATTTTAATGATTATAGATGTTTAATATATATGATCTAAATGAGAAAGATAGGTAAGAAGAAATAAGTGGTAATGAATAGGAAAGAATTTGATAAAACAAATGGTTTTCCGTAACATTTGATTTTTTTTTAGAAGTATAATTTTTTGAAGGTATTTTAAGGGATGTAAATTTGTTACACATATGATTTCAATTGTACAAGTGCAAGCAATATTTGAAATAGAAAAGGGTCTTATGGTTTTAGTCATTCATACTAGTAATCGATCTCAATACTATACAATTGTTGTTAACTCTAGTCTTGTAGCTTATGAGTGCTTTGCTATTTGAGTATCACAATAGTAAATTTCAAAACAACAAAGTGAACTCTCTTTAGTAACTCTAATGTGATACATCATAATTGTATAGATTGAATCATATGAATTGAGATAGTTGCATTGAATCACTAATGCTGAGGTAACACCTCAAGAGAGTATGAAAGATTAAAATGGTTAATGTTGCTTCTTCTTTCCTTGTGATTGAGTGTGACATAGAAAATTCTTTTGTTTTTATTAAGATGCCTTCTTTTAAATTTGTTGCGGTTAGAAGAGAAACACATAGACTAAATGTTGAGGAAACTATTCAAATACAAAGTTCAAGAATATAGTGACAAATATGATTTTATAAGTTTAAAGAATATATTGAATGTCATTTCTCTGCATATTTATGTTTTGTATACTAAAGCTTTTAAGGTGGGGAGAAGTGGTTATGACAACATTTGTGTTTAATTGGTAAACTAGTGTTTACCTACATGATTAAATGTTTAATTAGATTTATCTTTTTCTTAAATCTGATTCAGAATGGTAGCTCAATTATGATGTGTTAAACCTAATGAGAACTCTAAGTGTGCCTTCATTTTAAATAATTAGGGTTTGAGAAGTATAAACCCTAGTCGACTAAAATTAGGGTTTTTGGCCGACACACCCCTTCTTGGGTAGAATGGGTGAGGTGATAAAAGGGACTATGAAAATAGGATTTGGTGACTTGAGTATAATGATCGTGGTGGGTAGCACAATCATGGTGGGTTGATGATGGCATAGGAGTTCTATGCCACATGTCCATTTTGGAGAAATATAATTATTAGACTTCTTTATACTCAAATCTGCTAGAACCAAGGCACTACAACCTAGGTAGGAAGCACATCCATGCTAAGTGATATGATGATGGTAGCTTGCACAACTATTCTGAGGGTATACAAAACATTTTTCTCTTAGTTTACTTTTTTGCAAACTACATGATAGCGATGTACTATTTGAGTTTTATTTATTTGTTGGAAGCTCATATTGACCTAAAATATTTAATGGAGCTCTAAAACTTTATCTTAGATAACATGATACATTTTCATTATTTTTGGAGGAGTTTTTTCCTATTCAGTAAATGATTTATAGTAACATTTTTATGACAAAGCTAATGAAATAAAAGAAAGAGCAAAGTAGCATTCATTTGCAATTGGCCCAAGAACCTCAATTGCTCTATATGATATACCTAACACACTAGGAGTTCCCATATTCCGTGATTCATTCCAAAGAAATGAAATCTTAGAGAGAGAGGGAGAGTTAGGGTTGGATGGTGAAAGTGGTGAAGATGGCGATCTAGGGTTTTCTCTTCCTAGAGTTGATGACATCAAGTAATTTTGTCATCTCTAGATAGCTTTTCTTGGTGATTCTTCTCTTATATGTCAAGACTTTGTCCTTCCACCGATTTGATTTGAAATGATATCAAATCTCTCCCTTTTCTCACTCTTTCTCCATAATTCTCGATTCCTAGGGTTCCCAAGCTAGAAGGAAGAAGAAATTGATGGATTTCTAGGAATTTGATATGGATTCTAGAATTTTAGATCTTGAGCTACGTTTATAAGGTTTTCTCACCACTTGGGTGAGTGGGTACTTCCTTTAAATAGTATATTGCATGAAATTGTATTATATCCTCAATAATATTCAATTCCTTTACAATGGACTATAAACCCTAATTCTTCCTTTCAGTTTAAACTTACAAAAGATGATCTAAAAAAGGATGATTTTATTGTTGTGATGAATTCCATATGATAAACTCATATTAGAAATAGATACAAATAATATAAAATGGAATTCATAAATTTATTTTAGAAGTTATAAGAATATGCCAAAATCTTGGGTTTTCGATTATCTTTGAATTTTTTGTATAATTGAACAAAGAACTTTGCCTTTTTGAATCTCCTTGTTTATGAATGATTGTTTTATCTGAATGTGTAGTACAAGTATGTCAGATACTATCTTAGATTTAATTTTATGTTATTAATGACTCTTTGATATCTCAATAAAAGAGTGAAACACTAGATGAATGAAAAGTTGTAAGTTTGTGAATAGACATCATTAAATTCAACTCATGTGAATATTTTACTATTATAAATTCAATTATTCAATATTATTCTTGATACATGATATTTTAGTCAATGGGGTGGAAACCCTAGTTCAGTCCATTCTTGGGTTTTGTATATGTTTTATATAAGAAAACATTTGAAATCACTCTTTATTCAATGAAAATTTATGACACATTAAATCCTTATGTGAGTCATGTGATTTGTGAACGAGGCAAATGAAAACTTAAGGACATGAAATTTAGTTCCACATCAATTTTTTCCAGTATGTGGCACGGTGATACTTAGCAGTTTAGTTTGCAGTACATATTACATATGATCTATGAAATAAACTATTTACAAAGCTAAACTAATATATGTTGCTGTGATGATTGAGTTGTGCATTTAAAGAATGAATTACACATTTAGATTCCCTGAACAATATAGAATCCTTTACATGAGGCATGTGTTGTGGGGAGGAAACATGCTTCCTGACTAGAGTTACTTTTTCCAGGTCGAGGTAAGACAGAGCATACCAGGGGGGGTGAGAGTGTCAAGGCCAGTGAGGGTAAACTCCTTAAATGATTGGTATCCAACATCAACTAGGGATGTAGATGGTACCTGAGTTTTTTGGTCAGTGGACATATTTGATAGGTCCACTAATGTAGAGTTGTGTAGATCAGTGGACATCCTCTATAGATTCACTGATGCCCAATAAGACTAAGGGCTTTGACTCCCTTACTGAGTAACTAGGTTGAGAGGAGGAGTCAAGATATATGTCCGCTCTCATTAGCCACTGAGAGATAGATGTGGCAAGGCCCGATGCAAATAGGGTCTTACTCAAGAGATAGACTTAGGAACCCAGGCATCTTCTAAGACTTGTAAGGTGATATTGTAGCTTCTAGTGAAGATTTCATATGTCAAGGTACACTTCATGTGGGTTCAAGGAATAATAAGATGAATGCAAAATTAATTGTGTCTATGTAGTGATTACCTTGATTCTTTATACATTTTTAATTTCTAGTTTCCTTTTTGATTAATCAATTATGTTCAAATTTTGATTTACTCTTTTTATATACCTAGAGTATCTTGCCATATATATGTCAGCAAATGATTAGTTCATATATTGCCAATTACTATTCTAATTTAAATTTAATTGCTCAATAACATATGTTTTGACTATAAATTTCTTTAAACTATTTTTTTGAAGTACCCATTCACTGGGCGAGTAGGATCACCCCTCTACTAACTATTTTTTTAGGAAAATCATGGGGATTTGAAGAATGACAATGCCGAAGTAGATCTTCCACATAAGCTAAGTATCTGATTAATTAAGTTCAATCAGTCCTTGTCACTATTTGTTTTTTATAGAAGTGAGAGGGTTGTGAATGATGATGTGTAACTTTGTTTCCTCATTATTAGAGTATTTGTCCATTTATCAAGTCGTAAGTACATGAAAGTGTGATAAACAACATGAATTTTTAGATATATATCTTATTATTGATAATAGATTAGAAGAATTAAGGTTTTATTTCCCTTGCACAGTTAGTTTACGTGATTGAATGTGATCAAATAAGAGTTTGAAATGAAAGAAAAAGTTAGGAGTGATCTTTTTATTATGTTAAATCCCCAACTTATGTCCTAATCTCATGACTAAAAGTTATCATGGGATGTGGGTGTAAATATCTAATATCTGAGTTTGAAATAAAATGTTTGATCCAATATTCGATGGACACCATATGCCAACATCTGAATCCATCCAAATAGTTATTATTTGAATTCAAATAAATATCCCATCAGAACTAAAAACCATAAATTTCATGTAGATATATATATATATGTATATATATATATATATTTATGTATGTATAATATTGATATTACATCAAATATATGCGATAAAGTGTCTATATTTATGTATTTATATATATAATGTACATTTAATGATATATTTACGTATATGTCAAATTTGAATTTTTTCGAGTGGATGTAGCAATATCTAGTGTTCGATATGAAAATTTTAGATCTAAAATTCGATATCTGAAATCCGACCCAAATTTGATGGATGTTAGATTCTTTATCAAATTTTTGACTTGAATCCAGACTGAATATGTCAATTTCAGATATCCATTTACAGGTCTAAACAAAACTACCAATTTGTTTTTTCTTTATTATTTGAGAAAATTTTGGCGCAATAAGAGAAATCCTTACCACAATACAAAGACAATATTATAGGTGTATTAGTAAATAAGATCTAAATATTCTAAAATATATATCTTACCATGGAACACCATGGATTATAGAATATACATGTAATGAAATAACGATCAATTTACTACCAATACTAGAATGATAGATACATGTCAAGTGGTGGGACAAGTTCAATATTAAAATCATTCTAAAGAGAAAATTTCTTTCATTACTAGTTTCTAGTTACCAACATAACTAAGAAACTAAAACAAACAAAATCTTTTCATTTAGTCAACTAAAATAAGAGTTAACAAGAAAATGTTGAATCCAAAATCCTAACATTATCCTTAATAAACTCTAATTACTTGTGTTAGAATAGATATAAAAAATTATGGATGAAGATGTTACTTAAATATCAAAGAAATCTAAAATTTAAGAAGATAAAAAAGAGAGTGAAACTAAAAATATATTGATTGGACAATAAAGAAGTTTGGTAAAAAAGTGGAAAATAAAGAAATTAAAAATTAGCACTATGTTAAAAGATAAATATAAACAAAAATAACAATATAGTAAAAGTAAAATTAAGATAGTTAATATGTTTTTACTCAAGATTTTTTTCCAAAAAAAGAAGCAATGTATACATTGAAGTGTGAACTCTATAAAGAACCAATCAAGATCAAGGAATTAATCTTTTGTCAAAGTATGTATGAAAGAAGAAAATAAGAAACACTTCAAAGACATGAGACACTTGTCAAAGACACAAAGTTGATAGAGCAAGTGACAAACACAAATTTTGGCAACTCCAACAATGAGAATCGCTTTTTGAGGGCATAAATTGGAATGATCAAGTGTCAAGACAAGAAAATTTATCCACTCCATCCAAAAGGCCTATAAAAGGCACAGAAATTGAAGAAGAAAGGAAGATTTTCCATATCTACTACACTCTTCCACCTCAAGAGCTCCCTTTGCTTATTATTCTTAGTTTTGGTAGTATGACTTGTCCTTGTTCAAAATATTCTTTCCTTGGAGAATTTCTAAGTATTGTAATTCTTACTCCGGCTTCAATTATGTTGTATTTTCTTCCATGTTGTCAAGTATTTAGTTCACACATACTTCTGATTGTAAACCCCTCAACTTCCAGAAAACTCGCATCTATTATTTGTTAAATAAAATCATGTGTGTGTATTCTTTCCTTTGTGAATCATAATCAAAGGTCTTTGATTTCTTTAAAATCAAGATAAAACCATCTTGGTGAGCATTGGTGCTTGATTCTCTCGAGGTGCAATCACTTATGACAACAATGATCATCATTGAGTAAGTTCCCTATGGTAATTTAATTTGTATCACATGAGAATTTCCATTCCTCTTAAAAAAATTATACTCCTATTGAACCTTAATGACAAACCCTAGTTCACTCAAATAACCCACTTCACTAAATTATCCAAAGTAACTCAGACTTTACTACTCCAACCATTCTGATGATCTACCAATACCCCAACTCTACCTTCCACCAATTCTCCACCAAATAACCATCAAAATTATAGATTTTAACCACACAAGTATCCCCTCTTCATCTTTAACAAATTATACAACTACTAACCCTTAAACAGTAACCCTAATCAATTATAAACACCCACTACCTTAATTTATCAAAAGAAACTTTGACCTTCCTACTCCATTAATAAATCTCATACTCCACCAATACTTTAGTTTCACCATACACCTTATGTATATATGATATATATACCTTTTTCTCTCCCCAATGTCATTCATGCTACCCACATAAAAGGTGAATGTACCACATGATATATCTTCCTTCATCCTCTCTCTCATTCCTCTTCCTATCAAATCTCTTGTACCTCTCCTATTTGATATCTACATAATCAATTATGTAACTACATCTTTTCTCTTATACCTAAAATTACAATAGATACATACATTGTATTGTCTCTATAATGTGTGTCTCACCTCTCTCATCTCATAGTCCACCTTTATCTACATAAACCCTTCTATAAAAGGAGATGAGATATTGACCTCATGTGCTACATAAAGTCAATATCACAATGTGGGAATTTATGGAAAATATGTGATCATTGTAATGAAAATTTAACTCCATTTTTTTATTATGAATGTGCATGCATGGTTGTCAGTATGTCTAGATGTGTGCATCAAGCACTTTACAACTTTATTTTACCATGTTGGTTTAATAGAATTTTAGAATAAAGTGCACATGGAACAAACACAAATTCTTCCATACAAGGCATTATTGGGGTGTAAGAGAGAGAAAGTCATTTATTTATTAATATATCCATTATGGATACCACTTAGAGTTCTACTTGTCCCAACCTCCCCAAACTTGTCACTAACACTGTTCTCAATTTGAGGAAGACACAAAGTAGGCTAGAATGCACATCTACCCAATACTATGTTGCATAGAGGTGATGTCAAAAATGCTCCAAAGTGGAAAACTACAACATCTATCATCCTCAATCACTCACACACCTGTCAATTACATAAAATCATGTATCCTGACTAATGTTAAACTGCTACGATTTTTTTCAAATATTAAACAAACTAAAATTACATATAAGGTATGGTGAAGCAACCAATGTTCAGGTTGCCTCCCACAAGTGCCTTTGTTTATCATCCTAGGCCTGACACATGTTGATCACCAAAGTCAAGATGTCATCAAGGAGGATGGATACCTCTCCCGCCTATTTCTCTAGAACACCTGGCCCTAGAAATGGAAAATAAATAGCAATTAGGAGCGTAGACTGTATGGAAGACATGCCGTCTCATATGTAACATATTAACGTTATCATACAAATGAATGACACTAAAATGTTTATGTTAGAGCATGTGTATAAATAGGTATCCTTACGAATACTATGAATTTTCCTTAATTACTATGACCATCCCCTGTGGATCACTCCAATATACACACAGTTGAGGGGTTTTGTAAATGATGAAATAATGTTCCTCCTCTTCTTTTAGTTCCATTTCACCACATTCATTTGGATCATCATTAGGATACATCTATATCATCTCTTCCATAAAGGAGTGACAAGATAGATCTTGTGTTGGAGACATCAACTGTTGAATGATGTAATATGCCTCCACTTTGTTAATCTAAATAACATATTCTTTACTCTCTTCTTGATCTCTATTATCTATTTCAAATAAATCATATTGTTGACCATCCTCTCCTTCAATGATGCTTCAAATACATGTATCAAAATTATCTACCACCTTCATTTGTTGATCACTACCTCATCTTTCTCATTACATTCCCAATCATATTTAAAATTAACAATATAAGGTAAGAGTAAAAGTGGGGTTTAATGGTAGGAGGTGGGAGAGGTGGTTCATATTTTTACATTATCTTCTTCTCAATATACCATCCCACCTCTCCATCTAATGCTTCTAGGCTATCATTTGTTGTTCTCTCGTCATTATATAATTCCTCCCCCTCAACCTCAACTTCTTCAATTCCTACATTTATACCTAACAAACATCTCTAACATGGATTGAATTATTATTTAGATATGTTCACAATGAACTTTTTCATGGGTTTTCTCATGGTGTTGTCGGAGTGAAGGAGGGTTTTGCAACATATTAGTGATAGGGAAGGTGAATCCGTGAATCTATGGCATACATGTGTATTTCCATTGAATAATAATGGAGCCATGAACATGTTTTGAAGGGAAAGGAGCATCCATATAAATATCTAGATGAAATAAATACAACATTCAAACTAAAAGTATAATTCAATGCCATGAAACTGCACAAAAATGAAAATTTAAGTATAATGGTCTAGGGTGACCAGTTCTAGCTTTTATCATGATAATGACTTTGTTCACCAAATTCCCAAAAATGAAATCAAAAACTTGATCAACTAAAATTATGTGCACAAACACAAATATATGGTTTTCAAGTAATAAATGGATTTGAGTCTTGAGATTTTGGGGAGTCAGTCCATTAAAAACTATACTATTACAAATAATCAACTAGGTCAAGAAAAAGGTTGACTTGCTAATGAATTTAAACTATCAAAATGATGAACTAAAGTTGATTAAGAATCAGGGCAAAATATTATCTATAATGCCAATTTCACCATAAAAATCTAGTGCTTAAAATAGACTACATTATCATATGTTATTATTGCATGTTTTAGTAGGTGTTGCACGAAAGTTCTAAGTCCTTTTGTAATATGACACCATATCTAATAGAGATGAGTCTCACTTCTGTGGTATCCCAATAGAACTAAAATCAATGTGCTTATTGTCTACAATGATAAAAAAACCATACATATGAAGCTACACCTAAGTGTTTTTGAACATGTATAATCCAACAAAACTATTTGGGCTAAGACAATGAACAAAGTAGCTAATCATATCCAATATGAACAAACCTTCCACTGATAAAATAATGGCAACAAAAACATATCAATCAAAAAAGATATATTACAATAATTTCATACAAGGGTACTTTCTGATCATAGAAAAAGTGATTTAGTTCCTCCTATTAAGATGTTTTTCCAAGCCATCAATATATAAGAAAATAGTTTCCATGGTGGAAATATGTAAAGATAGAAATCCTAGTATAGAAAATGTGGCAGCATGTCGTCAGTGTCTATGGTTGCCTTTAGCTTATGTTATTTTTTCCTTTCTCTCTAACCATCACCACATGTGAATGATGAAATCCATATGTTCTCCAAGGTTTAGGTATTAAGTGACCCATTTCCCAAGATTAGATCTGAGGTGTATAATAAAAACACTTGATTTGTTCTAATCTACTACTTGGTTGATTTGTTTACCAAAATATTACTACACATTGTGCCCAAATTGATGTCATCAACCATGCAAGTTGATGGATCAACTAGGGGAATTTGGTCTTCTGTAGAAAATTTATTTTGGTCTATGTCATTGGCTATGCATGTAGATGCATCAAATAGAGAGTTGATCGTACAATTAAATTCATTTTGTCGATATTGTAAATATATATGGATAAATAATGGTACAAATGGATGTGATAAGATGAAGTTGTCGTAATGATTAGTCTCTATTAAAAAATTGACTCTTAAATATCTAATGAGAAAAATTACAATCAGTATAAAACCAAAACACATAGAGATTGTGTAGTAAATATGTGTATATGAATGCCAAATATATCTCTTGAAAAAGTTTGATATGTTGCTTCTGAGTAGAGATGAGGCTTTAGGAAATAAGAAATACAGTAGGTGATGGAAGGTTATCAATGTTAAGCATTATTTTGATGATGTAACTAGCAAGCCATTGTTTGTGCCAAAAGAATGTTGGATATTATCATTAATATAAATTTTGATGATCAGTTTGAAGATATGATGTTTAACGATGTGTTTCTAGATGTGCAAGCATTTGTAATAAGGAACATTATACCAATAAAATATAGTCAAGACTATTTAGCACTAGGGCCTGTCTAGATTAGGGAGAATGGAGGCTAGGCTTTTAAGGGAATTAGAGTTGGTCACAATGCAAGGTTACCGATCCCCCAACCACCTTCTATTTTAGGTACATATATGGTGTCTTACACAATGCGATGGATCTTGTTGTTTTTCCTGATAAAGTCTATGTGCACTTTATCCATGATGTTTCTTATCTTTTGTGGGATAGGATTGCAACTCAAGAATAAGATGGAAGCTGGAAAGAACTGTAATGGCCAAGAAAATGTAACTGGTTACATAAAGTGAGTAGCTCGACCGATCATTTTGTTTCCATTCAAACAAATCCATGCTAGGATTCTATACATAGATTAGTAGGCCTTGTAGGTCTAGGTGTAGAGTGAGGTATTTGATAGGAAAAGTCTTCGTACTACATTGAAGAGTATGTGAGAAAAGATGCATCTCATCATTAGGGATGTGGTATTTAACAAGGGATGGTTTAGAATCATTTATCTTAAGGCCATATTTGATTTATAATATTTATAGATTGCATTTGATCTTGACAACATTCTGTAAGGTTTTCTCTATGAAGAATCAACGAAGTGTATGAAGGGATCAATAGTCACATTAGAGATATTAATAGGTTCATTAGGTTCAATGATGTGATTTTAGTTGGTCACTTGAAGGAGAGACATAAGTATAGTTTCATAATTATGAAAGGTTGGGGTGACAGGGGTTCCCTTTTTTTAGGACCATTTCTTCTTCAAGAAAAGTCATGGTGGGATCCATTTATAAGGACCAAAAAGTAGTCAGTAGCTACACATGCTTTGATTCAATTAACCAAGAATGGAGGAAATCCATGAGATCACAAAATATTATGATGAAAGTCCATTTAATGTGGTAAAAAATGTTCTCAAAGTTAAGTTTTAGAATAGCGACTGGTATGGATTTTTGATGGTATAAGTGTAAAATTTCATTAGTTGAATGCATCAAAAAGTTTCGTCATACACGTGTGTGTGTTATGTAAAAAAATTGGAGGTACACAGACTCCGACAGGGAACATCCTCAAATCTCTAGAAATGTGCAAGGTAATGCTTTAACCTCAAACTTTTGCAACACTATGTAAACAAGATGGCTCATCCATATCGATATAGTTTGAGAAGCATGCATATCGTAATACTTTGACCTGCAAGGACATCGTACATGTTAGGAACTATTGTGGGTAACTGACAATGCTCTGCTAGACTGAAGGAACAAGATTTAATGTGGAAAATTCTCTTCAAGACAATGAGAGAAAAACTATGACACAATACCAGACAACAAGCATTATGTAACCAGAATTACAACTCACATTGCTCATATTTAATCACCCCTAAATTTGGGAAGTCCTCCCCACTCAAGAACAAAGGTAAGGAAGAACAAAATTAGACCCAATGTGTACAAACCCTCCCTTTTCACTTCTTCTCCTCATGACACCATTGTCGCTGCTGGGGATTGTTTGTTGCTACCGCGACCACTGACCGGGTCACCTCATTTTCTGACAAGGTCGTCTACATTATTTCTGTTTGCGGTACTCATTCTAGTTGGTGACTCCAACTAGATATCTAACATGCTGCCGGAACTCTCTCCACCTAAGTGAGCTGATATGCATCCTCTATTAATCGAAGAGGCCATAGTCATTGCCACATCACCAACTGTGTGGCACCAACCATGTGTGTTTTCTGCTACTCCGATCTTTCATCATGGTCAATGCACCACCTCTTTGTCACCAGATGAAGCATCTCATGCACTGATCAAACAGAGCGACAAAGATGTCACAACACCAACAAAGTGCCACCAACAGATGTGCATCCTCTGCTTCTTAGACCTGCCTCCATTGTCGATGCACTATTGTTGCATTTCTAACTGCCAATCTCTACTCTGCCTCGAGATAGTTGTTGTCTCTCTTATCCACAAGAGAGTTGCATTGTCAGTGCACCCAACATGCTACCAACAACCAACAACTGTTGGGATCACATACCAACACATGGGATGTCTTAATGGCCTCCCCGAAGGCCTCTATTTATAGGCCTCCAAGCCATACTGATGTGACTAGAAATCCTAGTCCAATTCTCAGTCCAATTCCTAGTCCAATTCCATACAATAATTAATCTCACATATAGGGAGCCATCTATTTCTTATTGGATTCAACTCTTATTAGGATTGGCAATACAAGTCAACTCCTACTCAAGTTCTAATCGAATTTGGACATGGGCCAGAACCTTCTGTATCAAATAATCTCCCCCTCTGGGACATGTGGGAGATATTTTGTTCAGTGATCATCTGGAGTAGCTTCTGGACCCCCATCACCACATGTGTTGAATCCATTCTCCTCAAACATGTCAACACTGTGTCATCTTCATCTATCTTGTTGAAGTCCCAACATGACTTCACTCTATTCCCAGACAAATGAGAAGTATCATGATAACACCGCTTCTCTCTCCATGTCTGACCTGGAACACTATTAGCTCCCCCTGATCGATTAGTCAATTCATATTTGATAAAGAATATATTTTTGACCTTCTCTACCAAGGCTCAGAAATCCTTTGATGATGCTCCTCATGTCTATGAAACTCCTCTTTAGAAGCTTGAACCACCACTCTAGATGTAACGGTTGAACACCCACTACATTTTCCTTCTTCTTCACATACATGTTGTCCTAAAGAAGGCTTTACAGTGTCCTTGTTTGACTGGGAGCCTTCATGCTGCATACTGTTGTCATTCCAGATTGAATCCTACATCTCAAACATGTGGCTAATCTCTTGATAGCTTCTTGTCGACATTGCCCTTACCATCCTTAGACGTCATCTCACTATGTTCACTACATCCTTCGAATCTTGCTCTGATACCACTTATTCAAAATTGTGGTGGGAAAGTGATTGCTCTTCTAGACTGAAGGCATAAGATTTAATGTGGAAACTCTCCATACGACAACGAGATAAAAACCACAGGGCAATACGGTCAACAAACACTATGTAACCAGAATTATAACTCACACTACCCAAATTTAACCACCCCTAAATCTAAGAAGCTCCTCTTGCTCAAGAACAAAGTCCAGGAAGAACAGAATTACACCCAATGTGTACAAACCTTCCCTTTTCACTTTTTCTCCTCATGACACCACTACCTCTGCTCGGAATTTCTTGTTGCCACTACAACCACTGACTAGGTCGCCTCTTCTTTTGATAATTTTACCTACCTCATTTTTGTCTGCAGTACCCATTCTAGTTGGTGCCTCCAACAAGATATCTGATGTGCCTCCAGAACTCGCTCCATCTGAGAGAGATGATATGTGTCCTCTGCTAATTGAACATATTGTACTCATTTCCACATCACCAACTGTGTGCCACCAACCATGTGTGTTTTCTGCTATTTAGATCCACTGTTGTAGCCTATGCACCACCTCTGTGTCACCAGCTGATGTGCCTTCTCTAGTGATCGAATAGAGCAACACCAATTTTGATGTCACAACACCAATAATGTTCCACCAACTTATGTGCACCCTCTGTTGTGCGGACCCACCTACGTTATCAATGCACTATTGTTGTGTTGTCGGCTGCCAACCAATACTCTACCTCGAGACAAAGTCATTGTCCCTCTCTGATCCACAAGAGAGTTGCATTGCCAGTGCACCCAATGTGCCACCAATTGTCAGCTGCTACTTTGCTTCAAAACAAAGTCGTTGACCCTCTCGTACCATAAGAGAGCACCACCATTGTTATTGTTCTCTGGCTCTTCTACCATAGAATGCACCAACAACCAACAACTGGTGGGATCACACACCAACAACTGAGATGTCTCAATGGCCTCCCCCAAGGACTTTATTTATAGGCCTCCAAGGCATACAAATGCAATTAGGAATCCTATTTCAATTCTCAGTCCAATTTCTAGTCCAATTCCAAGTAGTAATTTATGCCACATATAGGGAGCCATCTTCTTTCCTTCTTGGATGAAACTCTTATTAGAATTGGCAACACAACCCAACTCCTACTCAAGTTCTAATCCAATTGGGATATGGGCTGAAACCTTCTGTCTCCAATAGTATCTTAGACTTTTTTACCACTGAACCTAGTGTATATGATTCGGGAGTTGCCACACCTTAGTCCTTTTGGTCCATGGCATGCCCTCTTGGCAGAAAAAACAATATAAACATGAAAGGGGTGTGACGAAAAATATAAGTTGCAACCAAAAATCAGCCAACTCCATGGTTACAAGCTTTGTCCATACCCATTATGTGTCCCCACGGTTCTTCCAGTTGTCACACCATTTGTTTATCAAGGTTGTAATTTGGATAAATTATATTTGATATGAGAGGGGACTTAGTTCGAATATTGAGTGGAGACATCCCAACCACCCCTCCAATACACCAAAGTTCATGAATCTATCAGTACACCAGGTTGATTGTCATAATATCACTCTTTTGGTGTCCGTACTCATTAGTGTTACATAGGTTATATTTGTCTCAAAATCGAGTGAGGAGGTGAGCGGGTAGGGGTCGATGCTTGAAGAAGAAACTGAATACTTCATGCACCTGTTTGAACAAGCCCAATGAGTACTAGACTCTCAGGAGGAGATGCTCCTATCAAACATCTTGATGGTGATGACATTAGAAGACGTCAAGAGCTTCATGAGGTAGCCAACTTCTAGTATCCAACTCTAGTGTGTCATCTTAGAGGTATTTATCAAACCACAAGGATCTATGTCTAGATTCCCCAGTGGTAGACTATTTATTTCAAGGGAAAAGTCCATCGAATTGTGTGGGGTTTCGAATAGTATGGGGTACTGAGACCTGATGGCCTCATGATATGTATGTTCCACTTTTCTTGGTAGGTCATGAAATAAGACCTTGTTAACCTAGTGTAGTTCTTCTACAATGGGGGAAGTATTCATAGGAGAATCATGGTTGGACACATTGCTTTGATACAAAAAAATGATGGCGCAATGAGACTGGGCTCAGATTTCAGACCAATAATGGTGGAGAACTATTCTCGGTGAGTGATAGCAAAGGTAGTGGTGAATAGACTGGAAGTGTTGTTACCAAGGATGGTGAGCCCTGAGCAAAATACTTATGTTGGTGGGGGAACATTATGAGTAATATTCATTTGGTGAAAGATCTCTTTATAACCTAGGGATGACAAGGAGAGGGAGAAACATGGTGGTGAAGGTAGACATGGAAAAGGCCAATGACATAGTTTATTGTCCCTTCCTCTCTTTGGTTCCTAGGAAGTTTGGTTTGGCAGAAACAATGATGCAGATGTGTATTATCCTATTTCATGGTTTGTGTCTTTCAGTGTGGATGAACGAAACATTGGTGGGATTCGTTGAGATCTTCCGAGGGCTGAAAAAGGGAAACCCGTGCTCTCCCAGACACTTTATCTTGTTTGAAGAGGCGTTGAGTCGAGCTTTAGAGAGGAATAATATGAGAGGGAGGACACAGCGGTTTTCCACAAGAGGGGGGCTCATGCTCCCACACATCTTCTCTTTACAAATGATATTATTATATTTTGCAACTCTGAAGGAGGGTACATTGCCATGTATTTTGCAATCTCTCTAATCAAGAGGCCTATGATATCATACTCCTGTAGGAGGGACAAATCCCATATCTATCACTCACATTCAGTCCCCATGTGTCACAGTCACCCATTCATCACCTTTATAACAACCCATGTTTTAAGATTAAGTAAAATGATGTCAAAGCATACCAAATGACATGTTATGAGTGCAATGATTTCAAGTATAAGAACTACAAACACCACCATCACTATAAGACATGATTATGAATTACCTAGTTAAGGTTTCCATGTATCACTCTTATGCTCAGTGTGTCTGATACACTATTCTCTTATATGTATCTATGTGCTTGGTTTGATATTGCCATATCATGACTAATGAGATTCTATCATCAACCAACTCACATTCTGCTCTTATGTGTTATTTTTGTCTATTTACCTTCCACAATAACAACCAATCAGGGACATAATGAGAATGTATATATACTCTTAACATATGTATGATCTCATCTTCCAAGTCACGTACTTGAATACATATGTCATTGAGTAATTTCATTCTCTATACATTTATTATGTTATTTCATTATCTCCAAAATTGAATAAATAGAATAAATGGAAGCTTGCCTTTATTAATAATCAAATCATTTACAAGTTATGCCATTACAATCATCATATGATTGGCTCTCTATGCATACATACTAACCGACTCCCACTTGCACTTAGAGCCAACCGCCCACGAATCTTATTTCGAGTGACCTAACATGACCATCATGCTTCTACTATGAAAGTGCATTTGTCAAGGCATCAACAACATTGTTCTCAGTTGGTACTTTTTGAATCTTTACATCTCCTCAATGTACGATCTCTCATATCAGATGGTATTGCCTTTGTACATGCTTTAAGCATTGATGCGATCTGGGCTCCTTAGCTTTTGCAGTAGCTCCATTGTTTTCCCAATATAGCTCGATTGCATTGCTGAAGCTTGGAATGACCCTAAGTTCTGTAATGAAATTCAAGATCCTTAGAGCATCCTTTGTTTCATTTGATGCAACAATATACTTAGTCTTTGTTATAAAATCACCAATTGTCTCTTGCTTGGAACTCATCCAACTTAAATCTATGTTGTTTAGGAAAAACACAAACACTAGTACAAAAATGATATATAACGTCACATTTGATGGCATCAGATACACGTAAAAAATGGACGCCATAAACTAACGACGTCAGTTAAACACTACAATTGTCACCAATATGTGAATACCAACCAATTTACAAAAGAAACAGGTACCGCTTTTACTGTAAAGTCAGTTTGTTTACCAAAACACTGACGTCTAAAATTACCCATGAAATACAATTTTCCAAGGAAAAAATTAGACTCCAAAATTTTCAATATGGCGTCTCTTGTGTAGAAACTAATGATAAAGGTTTTGCACCATGGTCCCGTGAAATATTTTATCCCTTATTAGTCGTCAATCCTTTGTCAAAAACCAATGACTAATCACCCTTCATGAAACAAAATTTATTCCCTTATTAGTCACCGATTTTTCTCAATGAACCGATGACTAGGTGTTTTCGCACATTGTCCCCACAAAAATATTTCCCCCCCAATATGCTTCTTCGGCATCTGTTTTTGTTAGGTAACAAAAAACTATGGTAACAAAAAATTTTGTTGCGATTTGTTAATAGACGTCGTTTGTGTACCTAGAAACTAGTGATTAAAACCCTAACCGAGTGTATTTGTTTTGTTTAAAATTGCACTTAGTTGTCAGTTTTTCACGTGTGACCGACGTGTATTGCTATGAGGCGTCAGTTGTTACAAACAATCGACGACCAAAGTGAACTTAATACCACCCATGTAAAATAGAATCTTCCTCTTCTCTGTTTCATCGTGATTTAGCTAGGTCTATTGAACGATAGCTCCAACCGCTGCTCTTCCTCCGTCGTTGCTCCATTTTCTTAGCTCTAGCCGACAGAGTGTCGTCGATACCACTGCTCTTCGTACAACCAGAGTCGCAGTCACTATTGCCTTCTCCACCATCGTCGTCCATTTGGTTAGCTCCACCTAGTCTAGTTGTCGCCACTCTGCCTTCTCTGCTACTGCCAGTCCTCTGCCTCCATCAGCTGCCACCGGTCCTCTACCTCCAGCCCCATCTGGTCCTCTTCCTCCAGCCGCCAACCACCACCATTATAAAGGAAGTTGCAGCTATGAAAGTCACCTATGGAGCTTCCTTGAGGAGCTTCTGTGGCTCCAGAGCTTGAGCTTGAGGTCACTAGATCCTCTGCTTCCCCTACTGCTAGGTAGGTTACATATCTTGAACTATATGTTAACTTGATAGCAGTGAAATGTAACCTAATGTGCATGTTGCTATATTTGAGACCTAATCTTGTGATGATATATACTTGTATTAACTATATTTCTCAAATCTTGTGATCAATCCATCTAAGATATTAAAAACCTAATGTTAGATCTCTGGTTTGGTAATGATGTGTCACCCTAACATCTACATGAATCCATATTGTATGATGTAGATTGATGATGATAATGCATGAGCTAGTTTTAAATTTTGAAATCAATTATGAATGATAGGATACCTACATTTATGTGTCATGATTATCTTGATGATGAACATGCATGTATATTTGAGATGTTGAAATCAATATTATAGAGTATGGTACCTAGACTAGGGTATGATTAAGACTATAAGATGTTATTGTAAATCAACCTAGGATATGAATGATGAAACTAGGATCGTTGGTATAGGAATGACAACACATGTATTTAGTTGGCCTAGAAACCCATCCGAGATTTACTCATTAGGAGTAAATCTTAGATAGTCCCCAATTTGGGACTGTTGTTTAACACTTAATCTCACTTAGGATGTAAGTGTATAATGTATATTTGGTTTTCATGATGTTTCGTCAGCACTTCCCCATTTGTTTTCTAAGTACATATGTTGGTGGGCATTTTCTCATGCACATCGGTGTACTTGGATAATAGTGGGGAAATGCTGCCGAAATTTTCTTGAAAGCCCAATACACATTATACACTTACTAGTGAGATTAGGTGTTCAAGAATGGGATAGGTGGTACACATTTATTATATATGTATATATATGTATATATATATATATATATGACCCTGGAATCTAATATGTTAACCCTAAACCCTAATATTTTAACGCTAAAACCTAATCTTTAAATCTTTATCCCTAAATCTAAAACAATAAACCGTAATAATATTCTATATGCAAATTCTTAAATTAATATGTAATCCCTAAACCCTAATATATACTTATTTTCTCTTTGATCATAGAATGGACAGATCATGGATGTCCATTCCAAATTTCTACACCAAAGAGTTTATTGCTAGTCTTGATCAGTTTATTTGATTTGTGGAGGATCATAGGAAATAACATTTATATAGGTTCTATTGTCCATGTAGGCATTACAGCAGCAACTTGAAAGTCAACAATGGTGACAAAATCAAAAGTCATGTCATGTGCAATGGGATTGTACAAGGCTATACATAATGGCACTGGCATGGCCAGATAGCCACCTCCACTGCCCCATTATCTCCAAGAAACTCTTCCAAACCCTTATCCAAAACAGAGTTGGGAAAGAGTTGATCTTAAGAAAGGTCGGGTGTGATGACGCCATCGATAACCCTCTTCTTTGGTACTTGCATATACATAATCTCACCCACATCGATTTCCCATTATAAACATTGTGTGTTGCCTTCATTGCAAAGTTCTCTTGTGTTTGCTTAGGATCTATTATGCGTAGGCCTCATTTATCCCTTGGCTTAGCTACATTTTGTAACATGTCATATCTCGAACCCTACCCTAGAAGTTTGACCTTTTGGATTTAGCCAAACAAGGTTGAGGTTAGGCTTAAGAGATGTTCCCAATAAGCTATTGCATGAATGTATCACCTTAATGTAATTTAATATGTCACATAATTCATTTAGAGGTAATATGAACATACATAACTTAATTGGATAAATAATGTAGCTAATGGGCCATTAGTGGGCCATAATACATATCTCATAAACATAAATCCCAAAAGTTAAATATAAGTTAAAAATCATGTTCCATGGGTCCCAATTGCCTTGGGAGTCAAGTTTCACATTATTCACATAATAATAATTCATTTAAATCAAATTGGAAAAGAAGATGTGTGTTTTCCCAAAAATATCAAATAAAATAATAAATGACTCCAAAAGAGGAAAATAATCTTGGATTCATAATCTACATCATAAATATAATCTCTGGGTGAAATCTCATCCAATTTGGAGAAGGTTTGCTTAAAAGGTGAAATCAAGAGAGAGAAAGTGTGCAGAACCTTCAAAATATTAAATAAATATGCAAACAATTCCAACATGTAAAATTGATGGCAAATTCATACGCAACACATTAAGTATGACTTGTAGGTCAAGTTTCCTCAAATTTGGATAATCCTAATGCCATTAATGAAGGAGGAAAGAGAAAATTATATTTGATTTATTTAACATATCAAAAGTTTCCAAAACTGAAATCCAATTTCATAATCAGAATCTACATGCCTTAATTTGCCTTTGTGTGAAATTGCATCTAATTTGGAAGATGTATGGACCCTTAATTTAAGAAAGAGAAAAAGGAAAATATATTTTTATATCATTTTACTATTAATCGGATATGATTTAATTTCCTTTTGATGTTATCATTTAGGATATGTTGGCTTTTGAAATATTCGATCATCTTTTCGAGCGTCAGATCTTGATCTTACGGTTGCCCCTTATCTCCTTCCTCTCACAGTCTTCCCTTTCTTTTCTTGCGCACAGAACGGTTCCCTATGGTCTTTCCTTCTTTGATCTCTCCCTCTACTTTCTTTCTTTTCCTCCAATTTCTTCTCCCTCACCTTCCTCTCTCCCTCCCGAACCCATCCATCATGGGCTTATGGTACTATGGAGCCCTATATAACTTGGAACCTTGGAGTTATCGCAAGCATCCCCTATTCCCAGTTTTTCCTTTCTCGACCCTTGTAGGTCCCTGAGACCCTTTGTGACCCCCTCTACACCATTCCCAGAACTCCCTGGTGCTACATATACCTCTCGTTCTTCCTTGAACACAGTGGGCCCCTTTTTCCATACTGGGTTTCTCCTCGGCGGCTTCCTTGACACCAAGGTGTAAGGTAGATCCTTGGAACCAAATTTTGAACGCCGGTATCCCCTCCTTGGCATGTTGAGGTGCTTTTCACACCCCTATGACCCTTCAATTCTAGGTATTTACTCTTTCCCTCTTTTTCCTCTGGAGACAGCCTATTATGAGGTTTCTTTTGAATTGTCATGTTTCTTTCTGATTTCAGTCTGAGGTCTTCTTCCACGACTTCATTTTGGTGTCATGATCATATCTATGGTTTCTCTGTTGGTTTTGGCTCCGATTCTTGCTTTGGCAGCTTTCGATTTTGACCTTCTTTCCATGTCAGTGGTGGTGGAAGACCGAGTTTTGGCTTCTAGGCACCTCAAGGGTCATGCCATAGCTCGTTGAGGTCGGAGCAGTGCAAGGAGGTCGAGTACATGGTTTGCTCTTACTGTGAAGGATTGATTTAAGGTCTGGAGTAGTTTTAATCTGTCTCTAGTTCTCTGGTTTCTGTGGCAGCAAGGAGGTGGATGACTCCCTCGTGCATGTTTCCTTCCCTTCCCTCGTTTTTCTTTTTATTTTGATTTTTTTTCCAGGGGCAAGATCGACATTTCACACCATGTCTTCTCTTTGGATATGCGCTTGGCTTAGCTGGATGAGGGGCTAGCCGAGTTGGCCAGACCTGATTGGGCCAACTCCGACCGCACGCACTCTCCCTCTCTCACTTCTTTCTCGCCTTTAATTTACTGACACGTAATTTCCTGATTGGTCGAGATTTAAAAATTAATAACTAATTAATCAATGATCAGAAAAATATGGAAAAGTATTTGTTGGATTCAGAAAAATAATACATATCTAATGGTATAAGTTTTGATGGCTAAACCCAATGTTTTATAATAAGTAATTTTTAATGGATCTAATTAAATAAGATAATAAATTGTATAATTCATAACTAAATATATATAAGTCCAAAAAATATAATAAAATATGTTTTGAACTCAGTAAAATATAACCTAAAACATGGAAGTTTTGATAACCTAATTCACTAATAATAAAAAGGAAAAATTTTAAGATTTTGAATAATTAGTGGAAACCTAACCCTAATTCCACATAAATGCATCATATGTTTTTTGGAGGCCTAGGCTTGCACCTAGATGTGTCTTTGGATCATTTGGCTCAGAAGTTGAGGTATGTTGTATCCCCTATTATACTATGTTGAGCAATTCACCTATATTTCTTCATTCTTGTGGTCCTATGGACAATAGCCTACACAATATGTCTTTTCTCTTGGATATCATGGTTCATGTGAACTATCTTGCTTGTTATGGTCTTGGATATTATCTTGATATCTATCTTGTGCCTTGATGCATGTTGGTATTATATAATGATAAGTGCCCACTTTGAAGTGGATGTTTATAATTTTGTGGTGTCCATTGTGTGATGGCAACATTGTATAATTCTGACCATACTTTTCTACTTGCCTCTACATTTAACCTGCTATGTGATTCAGTAGCACTAGAGTAGTAATTGCATTGGTTTTGTTTATGGAAGATGTGTTATTTTTTATCGAGCAGATGTGATATTTCCTTCTCTTTTGGGATGGCAAGGAACCTCATACCCAGGGCAAGATGTGTGATTCTTGGCCCTATTTTTATATATATTTGGGAGATTGGAAGTATTCCTTTCTCTATCAGGTTTCAAGTTTAGGAGACTTGGCCTCCATTGTTATTTATATTGTTCTAGGGCTATGCTTATCTCACATGCATGTAGGTTGATGATGATTGATTGTGGGTTATGTGCCCTAATCTTATGATATGTGCTTATGTGGCACAAGTTTATTGTTTTATTCATGGCAAGTATTCTTTTATTATCATATGATTGCAATTCCTTTTCTCTTGACCCATTTGGATGATCATTGTCTTTTCTATGGGAAACTATTTATTTTGATGTCCCTTATTCTTTATAAATTGCTCAATTTACTTTTTAGTATGCACATAACAACCTTTGTTGATGTCATCCATTTTTCTCTTCTTGCTAGGGTATGCTTCCAACCCTAGGTGGAGGACTTGGATGACAAGGCACGAACTTAGATTGAGAAGTTAAAGCTTGGAACAATCTTGAGGTGGTTTAGATTTCCCTCTACATGGATCCTTATGATGTAAGTTTCATTTGTTCCCTTGTTTTATAATTGAATATAGTCATGTTTTTATTCTGCTGCTACACTTTGGTTGTTTTGAATACCATTAAATAAAGATTTGAAAATTTTACATATATTTCAACATACCTTTTGATTATGTTGGGAATGGAGGTTTGATATTTCAATTTTTTAGTAGAGAGGTGGTTTCACTTCTTTACAAAAAATAAATCAAATCTCATTTTCTGTTTCCTCCTTCATTAATGGCATTAGGATTATCCAAATTTGATGAAACATGACCCACAAGTCATATTTAATGTTTTGGATAAAATTTTCCTTCAATTTTACATGTTGGAGTTGTTTTCATATTTATTTAATATTTTGAAGGTTCTACACACTTTCTCTCTCCTAATTTCACCTTTTAAGCAACCCTTCTCCAAATTGGAAAAGATTTCACCCAAAGGCTATATTTATTATGTAGATTACGAATCCAAGATTATTTTCCTCTTTTGGAGTCATTTATTATTTTATTTGATATTTTGGGGAAAACACACATCTTCTTTTCCAATTAGATTTAAATGAATTATTATTATGTGAATAATGTGAAACTTGCCTCTCAAGGCAATTGGGACCCAAGGAACATGATTTTTAACTTAGATTTCACTTTCAAGATTTCTTTTATGAGATATGCCTTACGGCCCACAAATGGCCCATTAGCTACATTATTTATCCAATTAAGTTATGTAGGTTCATATTACCTCTAAATGAATTATGTGACATGTTAAATTACAGTAAGGTGATACATTCATACAATATCTTATTGGGAACATATCTTAAGCCTAAGCTCAACCTTGTATGGCTAAATCCAAAAGGTCAAACTTCTAGGGTAGGGTTTGAGATCCGGTATGTTACAAAATGTGGCTAAGCCAAGGGACAAAGGAGGCCTAGGCATAATAGATCTTAAGCAAACACAAGAGAAATTTGCAATTAAGGCAACACACAAGGTTTATGATGGAAAATCGATGGGAGTGAGATTATATATATGCAAGTACAAAAGAAGAGGGTTATCGATGGTGTCATCACACCCGACCTTTCTTAAGATCAACTCTTTCCCAACTCTATTCTGGATAAGGGTTTGGAAGAGTTTCTTGGAGATAACGGGGCATTGGAGGTTACTATCAGGCCATGCCAGTACCATTTTGTATGGCCTTGTACAATCCCATTGCACATGACATGACTTTTGATTTTGTGACCATTGTTGACTTTCAAGTTGCTACCGCAATGCCTACATGGACAATAGAACCTATCTACATGTTATTTCCTATGATCCTCCACAAATCTAATAAATTGATCAAGACCTACAATAAACTCTATAGTGTAGTGATTTGGAATGGACATTCATGATCAAAGAGAAAACAAATATATATTAGGGTTTAGGGATTACATATTAAGTTAAGGATTTACATATAGAATATTATTAGGGTTTATTATTTTAGATTTAGGGACAAAGATTTAAATATTAGGTTTTAGCATTAAAATATTAGGGTTTAGGGTTAAAAGATTAGATTCTAGGGTCTTATATATATATATATATATATATATATATATATATATATATATATATATATATATAAAATAAATGTGTACAACCTATCCCATTCTTGAACACCTAATCTCACTAGTAAGTGTATAATGTGTATTGGGTTTTCAAGAAAATTTAGGTAGCATTTCCCCACTATTCTCCAAGTACACCGATGTGCATGGGAAAATGTTGAACAAATGGGGAAGTGTTGAAGAAACATAATGAAAACCAAATATACATTATACACTTACGTCCTAAGTGAGATTAAGTGTTCAAGAACAATCCCAAATTGGGGACTATCCAAGATTTACTCCTAACGAGTAAATCTCGAATGGGTTTCTAGGCCAGTAAAATACATGTGTTGTCAATCCTATACCAATGATCCTAGTTTCATCATTCAAAGCCTAGGTTGATTTACAATAACATCTTGTAGTCTTAATCATACCCTAGTCTAGGTACCATATTCTATAATATTGATTTCAACATCTCAAATATACATGCATGTTCATCATCATGATAATCATGAAACATAAATGTAGGCATCCTATCATTCATAATTGATTTCAAAATTTCAAACTAGCTCATGCATTATCATCATCAATCTACATCAAACAATATGGATTCATGTAGATGTTAGGGTGACACGTCATTACCAAACCAGAGACATAACATTAGGGTTTTAATATCTTAGATGGATTGATCACAAGATTGAGCAATATAGTTAATATAAGTATATATCATAACAAGATTAGGTCTCAAATATAGCAACATACACATTAGGTCACATTTCATTGCTATCAAGTAAACATATAGTTTAAGATTTGTAACCTACCTAGTAGTAGGGGAAGTAGAGGCTCGGGTGACCTCAGGCTCAAGCTCTGGCAGTGCAGAAGCTCCTTAAGGAAGCTCCTCAAGTGACCTTCACAGTGGCAACGTCCTTCATAGCGGCGGATGGCGGCTTGAGGAATAGGACCGGATGGCGACTGGAGGAAGAGGACTATGTTGGATGGACGAAGAGGACCGGTGGCAGAAGAGAAGGCAGAGCGGTGGTGGTTGGACCAAGTATAGATAAGTAAATTGATAGTGATGGATGAGAAGATAGTAGCAACAGTGGCTTTGACTAGAGGAAGACCAGCGGCGGAGACGACGCTCAATCAGCTTGAGCTAAGAAAATGGAGCAACGACGGAGGAAGAGCAGTGGCTGGAGCTATCATTCGACAGACCTAGCTAAATCACGATGAAACAAAGAAGCGGATGAGTCTGTTTCACATAGGTGGTATTAAGTTCACTTTGGTCGTCAGTTGTTTGTAACAACTAACGACTAATACCAATACACGTCGGTCACAAGTGAAAAACCAACAACTAAGTGCAATTTTAAACAAAACAAAAATTCACCCGGTTAGGGTTTTAAATATCGGTTCTAGGTACACAACCGACGTCTATAAAAATTTTACCATAGTTTTCAGTTACCTAACAAAACCCAATGCCAAAGAAGCATGTTGGTGGGGAATATTTTCACGGGAACAATATGAGAAAACACCTAGTCTTCGATTCATTGAGAAAAATTGATGATTAATAAGGGAATAAATTTTGTTTTGCGAAGGGTGATTAGTCGTCGGTTGATGAAAAAAAACTGATGACTAATAAGGGATAAAATATTTCACAGGACCATGGTGCAAAAACTTTATCGTCGGTTTCTACACATGCGATGCCATATTGAAAATTATGGAGGCAATTTTTTTCCTTGGAAAATTGTATCTTGCAGGTAATTTTAGACATCAGTTTTTTGGCAAACAAACTGAAGTTACAGTAAAAGCGGTACCTATGTCTTTTGTAAATCGACCGAACTTCACATTTTGGTGACCGTTGTAGTGTTTAGCCGATGTCGTTGGTTTATGGCGTCAGTTTTTTACGTGTAACTGATGCCATCAAATGTGACATTATATATCATTTCTGTACTAGTGTTTGTGTTTTACCTAAACAACAGAGATGTAAGTTGGAAGAGTTCCAAGCAAGAGACAATTGCGAGTTTTACAATAAAGACTGAGTATATTTCTCATTGAAATGCAACAAAGAATGCTATAAGGATCAAGAATTTCATTACAGAACTTAGGGTCATTCCAAGCTTCAATGACACAATCAAACTATTTTGGGACAACAATGGAGCTATTGCACAAGCTAAGGAACCCAGATCGCATCAATGCTCAAAGCATATACAAAGGTGATATCATCTGATATGAGAGATCGAACACCAAGGAGATGTAAAGATTCACAAAGTACCAACTGAGAACAATGTTGTTGATGCCTTGACAAAGACATAGTAGTAGCATGATGGTCATGTTAGATCACTCGGAATAAGATTTGTGGGCAATTGGATCTAAGTGCAAGTGGGACTCTATTAGTATGTATGCCTATAGAGTCAATCATATGATGATTGCAATGGCACAACTTGTAAATGATTTGATTATTAATAAAGGCAAGCTTCCATTTATTCAGTTTTTTAAATAATGAAATAACATAATAAATGTATAGCGAATGATATTACTCAGTAACATATGTCTTCAAGTATGTGATTTGGAAGATGAGATCATATGTATGTTAAGAGTATATATAAATTCTCATTATGTCCCTGATCGGTTGTTATTGTGGAAGGTAAATAGACAACAATAACACATAAGATCAAAGTGTGAGTTTGTTGATGATAGAATCTCATTAATCATGATATGGCGATATCAAACCAAGCACATATATATATCAAAGAACACTGTATTGTACAGACCCAACATAAGAGTGTTACATAAAAACCTTAACTAGGTAATTCACAATCACGTATTATTGTGATGGTGGTGTTTGTGGTCCTTATACTTGAAATCATTGCACTCATAACATGTCATTCAGTATGCTTTGACATCATTAAACGCAATCCTAAAACATGGGTTGTTATAAAGGTGATGATTGAGTGACTGTGATACATGGGTACTGACTGTGAGTGATAGATATGGGATTTGTCCCTTCTATAGGAGTATGCTATCCTAGGCCTATTGATTAGAGATATTGTGAAATACATGGCAATGTACATGTGAGTCAATATGTGATATTGAGCTTACATATATCTCAGACAGTCTGCTGTAGTTCAAGAAATAAGATTGAATAATAATTAGGATGACTACTTCATGCCTCTAGTTCAATCTGGATATCAATGACAAAGGAACCACACAAACACTGTAACACCATACACAGATTTTTGGTTGAAGTTGTTCTCCAACTTTCCATTTACATGGGGAGAAATGATATGTGACTAGTCACCGCTCATTGCTTTTGATGTCATAAGTTGTTATGGACATTCACTGCCAACGTAATATGGGACCTATAGAGCCACACCCATATGAACTCATATAGAAGAGGATTTTGATCTTGAATGATGATTTAATTGATTACTAAAGCATTTAGGTAATTCAATTCACACAACATGTTAGCTGACTAAACTGCCAAACGATTTGTTCAAGTGCTGAGACATTCATTTGGAGTGTTAGGCTGATTGTATAGTGCATTGGTTGGAATTCAACCTGACCCTCCGGTGAGACACCCGTCTCACCTATGTGAGATGACCATATTAGGTGGTGTGAGATGCCTGTCGCATACACCAAATTTATATGGGGGGTGCAATTTGATTGCATCAAGGATTGGTGCTGACATCATAATGTGCACCAATTGTAATTGAATTTTCGACATATTTACAAAACTGGGAAACTACAAAATTACCGTCTCGTATTCTAGATGACCTTCTGAGTTTGCCAGATGGATGTTTCAGCTGTTGCATGTGGAAAAGTTCTTAGAATTGTTGTTAAATTTTAAATCTTCCAATCCTTTCCACTTCCACACAGACTGTGAACCCTGACCCAAACCCTGACTATAAATATAGCTGTATTGGGGGCTTCCCAGAGCACAACACAAACAATTGAGGGTCATTTTCTCTAAAAATTGTTGTCCTCTCTAGTTGTTGTAACCATGAGATCCCAAGCAAGTCCTACCCGACTAGGGAGGGATAGCCAAGGGAGAGAAACAACTGAGGATCATTGTTGTGGGAGAGCAGGTTGGTGTCTAGTACACCAACAAGATGTACAAATTCTTCCTATCTATCTTGGAAGGATGAAAAGAGTTATAGTTGGTCTATTTGGACTTCTCTAGAGGTGAGGTGGCCTTTTCTAGTCACTAAGGAGGAGGATGTTAGCCAACAGTCTGTGACGAGAGGAGTTGGTGTAGAAGAATATGTTCAAGTCCCAGTACTATCTCTGGAGAAGCAGTCAGATGAGTCCCAATGCAACTTGGAGCTGCACAATCACCATCCAAGATAGAGTGTGCATCTACGTCGATGTGGATTGTCACTGGACTTGCTCCAGGACTAGGGATATCTTCATGAAACCATCCTTTCCATTACATAGTTATTGACATGATCAGCTGGTTAATGGGAAATGTGTCGTAAAAATTTTATTTCCGCTGCCTATCTGATGTCATATTTCCCTACAATTGAATATGATTTTGTGATGATGTATCAATGATAGATAGGGTCCAGTAACGGAAGAACCACATTCTAAAAAAGAAAAATAAGAAGTAGGATATCAAAGGAGGGAAAGGATAATCATCAACCAAGGGTGCTATTTAATGTGTGAGTTACCGTCACTCAAGCACTATAAGGAGTTTTGGATGACCTTCAACCCTCTCTATGTAAATAATATGCCACTAAACACCAAGTGTGAACCAGGGGTAGGCAGAGTAGGGTAGCACTAATCGAGGAAGAGTGGGATCAAAAGAGCTTAGAGGAAACATATAAAAGGGTATGAAAGATGTAATAGAAGAATCATATCAGACTTATGAGTCTTAGGGCGTTGATGGGATTAAGTAGACATGAAAACACAAGGAGAGGCAACTGCGATTCTCTAGCGTTCTATAGTAGATGAAAATTTGGGAAACTTTGGATCAATAAATTTAGAAAGGAAAGTGGAAGTCGATGAATAAGAAATTATCCATGAGGAAAGAGGTAGAGAGAAATTAGGACTATAGAGAGTGAGTATGTTGAGTGATAAAAGGAAGTGAGGCATGTCCAGAAGACAAATATCAGAACACTATCTGACTTGGACAACATAAAAATATAGGAGAAAATATACTGGTTCGATCAACTCCATAGAAAATAGGAAGGAAACCCACTCAATAGACAAAAATATGAGAACAATAGTGAACAATTTTATTAATTCAAACTTTTATCAAATTAGGGTCTTAACGTTATACCTTTTTTCCAAATTTAGTTAATTGATCATTTAATGTCCAAACAAGATGAAACTTGACACCTAAGCAACATGCAATATGTATATTCCAAATATCTTACTAGTTTCTCCTTTGATATTATCTTTAAATTTACACGATATGTTTGAATCAAGATATATTATTTCTATATATCTAGTTTTACACCCACCATTCATATTTTTTATCTGGATTTGTTTTGGACTATCTATACATTACTCACTTTCCTTAGCACCTATTTATATCTACCACCATTATCTTACTCAACATCCTATTTTAAGGAATTTTTGGTATTATAACTAAATAAACATAAAAAGGGTCCCAATTTTTATATATAATATCTTGTACTAGTGTCGGTTCATCATATGTGCCGATCGGTTGGAAGTGCAGACTCTACAAAATCATTCAATTGCAGTCTCAATCAATCTGATACTCTAATCAATCGGTCCAACACCTTGAACACTATGATATTTAGCTATCAATCGATTGAGTGTTTAATTGAACTACTAAACTCCTTTAGTAATCAATCTAAACACCATTTGTGGATAAACTCCTCTTCCAGGTTAAATCCTATGTGCGTGACCCTGCAGGTCCATTTCGCGTTGGCAGTGAAAGTCCATAACACTTATTACTTCACAAGCAAAGAGCGGTGCCTAGTCGCACATCAGGGCTACTCAAGTGAAAAGGAAAGTTGGAGAACAACTTTCAATCCTACAATCCGTGAATAGTGTTACAAGGAATGTATAATTCCTTTTTCACTGTAACCCGAATGAACTCAAGGCATGGAGCAGTCATCCTTTCAATGTTCATTCACTTTCTTGATCTCAGAGTAGATTGGAGGAGATATGTATGACATCAATATCACATACTGATTCACACATGTGTGCGCACGCCTATCTCAATCCTACTCATCAAGTGGCCATGGATATCAAACTCCCTCAGGAGGGACAAATCCCATATCTATCACTCACCCCTCAAAAGCCCCATGTGTCAAAGCCACCCAATCATCACCTTTATAACAACCCATGTTTCAAGACTACGTTTAATGATGTCAAAGTGTACCCAATGACATGTGTTGAGTGTAGTGATTTCAGGTCAAAGAATCACACTCACCAACATCACTGTGAAAACTGACTGTGACTACCATGTCATGGTTCCATGTGTCAAACTCACGGTGGGTCTATCTGGTACACTTGTTCTCTAACAAGTACCTATGTGTTTGGTTTGATATCTCCATATCATGACTAACAAGATTATGTCATCAACCAACACCACAATCTAGTCTTGTGTGTCATTATAGTCTATCTACCTTCCACAATGACATCCAACTAGGGACATAATAACAATGTACAAACTCTTAGCATTTGTATGATCTCATCGTTCAGGTCCTAAACCTAAAAGCATACGTCATTGAGTACTATCATTCTCTAGACATTCAATATGTTCTATCATTATCTCACATGACTGAACCAGAAAGAATTGGAAGCTTGCCTTTGATGTTTATCAAATCAATCTTAATGTATCCCACCAACCATCACATGATTGGCTCTCAGGGCATACATACCAACAGACTCCCACTTACACTGTGAGCCAATTACCCTTGAATCATATTCTTAGTGATCTTCAAACATGTCCCACATATTACTTTTCTCTAGTGCTAACATAGTGAGTTATGGCAACACCTTGCCAAAGTCAGTATTAACTACATGTCTCTCATCTCTTCGTTGTACGTCACACGTATGAGATGGAGTTGTCGTAATATGTGATCTAGTATTCCTTTGCTAACCTTTATCCACATTGCATGACCAAGCACTCCTAACTTGTCATCAATGACCAGAATAACTATAAGTTCATCTCTATGAACTCCTAGATCCATATAGTATCCACTACTGTTCTTTAACACATGGATACTCGGCTTTTCCTTTTAAACGGATTTATTGGAACGTTTCCATTCATCAACAAACATTCACTTCTATATGTCCCATATATATATTGCGATTAATTTTCTATCCTTCTTAGAAGTTCGCATCAGTGTAACTCTTTACAGTGAACCCTTCCTTATTTCCATAGAACTAGTAATTCTGAAGTACTTATTAAGTTCTTATGGTATTCCAGTAACCCTTACTAGAACTAGATAGACATCCACTCGTCATGTCCCACATACGAGTTATCAGGATGAGCATATCATATTGTCATGTCCTGCATACAAGGTGATAAATGTGTTTTGTTCTTGACATGTCCATACATGCGAGATGATGGGATGATTACATACATGATATATCCTTATCTATTCTTAGTGTTCCCATTCTTCATAAGAATTGGACACTGGGCCTTGGGATACTAACTCCATGGACAAGTTTTCTTCCACTGAATCTGTGCACATTGAACCCTTTAGTATAGATTTCCAATGTATGCTCTCTCTTTTCAGGTTAATAGGTTTTCGAGAACTATCTCTATAGATCTCTATTCCTATCACGTAGGAAACATCTTTATCTTCCTTAAAGATAATTTTCACTTTGGATTTCCATTCTAGAACATCTCATTCATCATCGACATGTGGAATGCAATCACAGATCCCTTTTTTATCTTTGTCATATCAGTCAAACTCTTTGACCATATCATCAAAGTAAAGATCCAGCTCTGAGTTGCTTGTACTAAATCAATCACATTGATTAGTCCATTGTAACTTATAGACTTCATTTGCATTAATGGATTCATAAACCTTATAGGTTGTGTCACGTACACATCGTTGTTTTATTCCTTATAGGAATGTGGTTTTAGTATCTATATGCCAAATCTCTTAGTCATTAAGTTGCAATCAACAAACATAACAAAATTGAGGTTATATCATCCTTCCCCTCTTATAAGAATTTTTCCCTCAAAACTCGACTAAATCAAGCAAACAATTTAGGGTATGATTTTTCCATGTCTGTCTTCAACTGCCATGTGGCTTCATCCTCTCCACGGTGCTTCCAAAGAGCCTTTATCATCTCTACCTCTTTACTCCTGATATCTTTCACCTTGGTATCCAATAGCCTCACAGGTGACTCAGGGTATGTCAGCCTCCCTTAGAGTTCAATAGGTTCAATGCTCAGCACATGGCTCGAGTCCTTTACATAGCGCTTTAGATTGGACACATGGAACACATCATGCATCATACTACACTGAGGGGTAGGGATAAATGATAGACAACTTCATCAATTCGTTCTAAAATCTCAAACGGACCCACGTATTGGGGACTCAGCTTTCCTATATTTTTAGCTATATCTTGGAGGGGTCAGATTTTCATAACACATGTTCACCCACAGTGAAGTGTAAGTCAGTTTGCTTTACATCAACATATGACTTGTGTCGATCCTGGGCTCTCTTTAGCCTTTGCTTGATCAAAGTGACTTTGTCAGCATACAACTATAGTTCCTCTGACCTCAACATGGTCCTTTCCCCGACATCATCCCAGTGAAGTGGCGAACAACACGGTCTCCCATAAAGAGCTTCGTATGGAGGCATCCCAATATTGGACTGGTAGATGTTATTGTAAGAAAACTCTGCTAGGGGTGGGTATTGCTCCCATGATCCATCCCAATCAAACACATAGCCTCTCAACAAATTCTCTAATGTCTGGATTGTTCTCTCTGACTAACCATCAGTCTGGGGGTAACATGTTGTACTAAACTTTAATCTAGTACCGAGTTCTTCTTGCACTTGCTTCCACAACTTGGAAGTGAACTTTGGGTCACGATTGGAAATAATTGAGATTACAACACCATGCAGTCAAACTATTTCTCTAATATTAAATTCAACTAGACCTGTCACTTTGGAATTGGTCTTTAAGGCAAGGAAATGTGTTGACTTGGTAAGGCGATCTACCACAACACATATTGCATCATGACCTCTCTTGGTCTTGGGGAGACCCACCATGAAGTCCATGTTTATTTGTTCCCATTTCCATTCTGAAATTTAAATCTACTGTAGCAATCCACTAGGTCGTTGGTGTTCATCCTTCACCATTTGGAACGTGAGACAACTGGCCACATATTCCACTATGGCTCTCTTCATCCCAGGCCACCAGAAGTACCCCTACAAGTCCTTAAACATCTTGGTAGTGCTAGGTTGTATTGTATACTTAGAACCATGAGCTTCTTGAAAGATATGATTCTTCAAGGGTGAATCTTCGAAACCCAAATATGATTCTTGTAGAAGATTCCACCACCTACTCCCACTGAGAGATGTGTCAGATGATTCTCTAACAAACCTTTCATCTTTTCAAGCTATGGGATGGCTAACTGGATTGCTACCAAGTTGTTCAACATCTCTGGTTTTTATCTTGAATGTTAGCCATACGGATCCAGTCTTCTAATGGCTGCAAAGTCCACCTAGCAAACTCTCCCAGTTCGCTCCACTGGATAGATAAGATAGTTGGGCACATGAGCTATTTCTGACTAAGGGAATCTTCTATTAGTCTTCCCAGGGTGTTAGGATATGGTGAAATCATAATCCTTCGTATACTCCATCCATCATCTTTGTCTCAAGTTTAGGTCCCTCTAAGTCAGGAGATACTTCAAGCTCTTGCATCCATTTCTTTGAGGACCAGATTCACATCCTATACCTATAGAATTCAAATTCCACTTGATAATTATATCCTCACTTGAAATATTAATTCAATTATTACTTTTCTCACATCCTCTCCTAATCCATTTATCCAATACTCACTCCTGAAGGTGTGGTAATTCATACAATTATCACAAAAAAGAATTCAACTTAAGTACTTGTTCCTCATATCACTTTTTTTCCTAGTATGGCATGTGTCTATCCCGTCTCTGACACTCATAACAAGATGAATTAAGCATTTGGCTACAATACAAATACATAGCTCATCTTTTTCTAAGTGTAGATAAGGTACGTCACACATCACCATGTTAATTCCAAATTTAGGTTGAGTCATTCTCCTCATACTACCATTCCATGCACACTTGTAGGAAAAACTTTCCACATAACCTTTGAACCTTATCATAACTCATATTTATAGTCCCTAGTCATTTCCACAAGGTCTCTAGGGTGTTGGAACTTTTGGGGTGATCTTACCCTTATGCATCTAGGGAGTGCCTCCCACATTTACCCCACAGGCCCCATGAATTTATGAAGGTGGCCAAACTCCTAACCCATGGGCCTCGGGAAAACATAGTTGTTACCTCCCGACCCTATGGTCTCATGCATTCAGGAAACGATCAACTCCTACTCCCTCAGTCTCCTCCCTTCTTGACCTTATGAATGACTTAGGGTTCTATCATAACTTCATTTTATTTCATAACACATTGTGATTGTGGTTCCTTTGATGATATTCAAGCACATTGCATCCTTTAGAATCCTCACCCAAATTTTCATAATCTCTAGGCACTCATAGTTTTTCTTATGTCCTTTCATGGGAAATACGGTGACCTACCCATCTGGGCCTGGCCCCATTCTATCGATTACTTCCATAGTGACTTTTCTTCATATCCCTCAGATATGGTCATACTTGGGTCTAAAGAATCATACTCAATCTATGTGCTTTTGTGCTTCATGCACTTAATCTCTCAAGTTCTTTTAAGTGACCTTTAAAGTTACCTCAATTCTTAAATGAATTTTGGTACTCACTCCTTTAGGAAGAGTCCTTTCCCAGGATAGGAGAAAACTATCACTTGATAGTACCAAGTGTCAAAAAAAATTTCTTACATCCAAGGTTTATATCATCACATGTAGGCATATATCCTATCATCCCACACACGCATGTGGCTAGCAAATAGACAACTTATTAAACCATTTCTAAGTTTCCCGTTATGTCGTATCCATTAATCAGCTCTCAAGGTTGGACCAATTTCATACATACACGTGATAGCATGGTAGTGTTTGACCAACTGGTGTGAGTGGCTCATCAAACATACATCCCAATCCAAGTGGGGTTTCCTTTAACCCAAAACCTGAGGGGGGTGCCATGCTTAATCCCTATGAACTCAATCAACCTTGTGAGCACTATATGCACCAGATATCATTATTTCCCCTCTTTGGTCTAGGAACCTAAGATTTACCTCCTTTTCATTAGTTATCTAAACTACATGACTTAGTTGTTCAAGCATGTACTAAACCAAAACATGATATGGTATATTCTTATTAACTTTCTGTTTCGATGTAACCAACCCTTAGAGCCCTAGATAAGGAATACCAAACTAAGTCTAAGGCTTCACATCACATTATCATTCCTTACCTCTCCAGGATCTTAGGACTCTCTTTCCCTCACCTAGATGGTAGGTACTCATATCATCTATACATGTGTATAAGATGACTCTTTCTCTTTTCTAGGATTTGGTCCCTCCAAAGACATCTAGGTTACAACAAGCCTATATATATCATGCATGAAGCAACTCAACTCATCCACTCAGGGTATTCTAGTATAGGACGCATCATACAAATATTTCTCATGATTCCTCATGTCTTGGAGTCTAGTTTCCCAACCTTCTCCTTCTGGGTCGCACTCTCTTCTGAGTTAACCCTATAAGTGGTCCTAGCACTAGAGGTCCTTCTTTGTAGATGAGTTTGTGGCTCTTGTAGTTTCACATCTTATCCTCATTCTAGTTTATCTTATCTAGAGAAGTGCACGCACACTTTTATTATCAAATCTAATGTCCAACTTCAAAACCATAGTCAAATTCTTAAATCCAACTGAGGTCATCATAAACCATATTATCTCATTACGTACCATGAACCTTCTCATTCATTCCTCTAGTATGCCTATCTCATACTCTAATCCAATAGGAATTACCCCATAGGTTTAGAACTAACCAGTCTAGATGTCTCCCACTCCCACTTAGGTGCATGCCTATCTCCTACTCATATCAGATTGGGAACACATTCATTAGGGTTCCTACCTAGAGGAGTTAAACTTTTTGGTCGTCACTAACCTTACAAATTAGGGTTTCATCTCTCTCATAGATCTTTTCCTATTTTCTGAGACATCCCACACTAGGTCAGGTTACCAAAACCAAAAGTTGTACTAGGGGTCATACACCCACTTATTGTCTGTGTTTACCATGCATACTCGAGTCATCCACTTATATCATGCATGCCCAACCTATGTACATTAATGCATGGACAAACTAAGGTATCTAACTTATTAGGGTCGCTCTTTCTCTATCCACAACTTAAGGTTTGGGGTTTAGGTTAGGGTTCACAACTTGCACTTTAAGTATTGCAAGTCATGTGACCCACTGGGGTTGTTTTCCCTTACTACCCATTGTTCCATATAGAGTTTACCTTTATAGGAGAGAACTCCCTCAAACGTTTTCTCTTTATCATTATGTCCACTTTTATTATTTGGCAGAGGATGCCTTAGTCCTTAACACTCTTATCCCCAAAACTCTAAAGGAGGTGGAGAGAGAGAGAAGAACTTTAAAGTTTGTCCAGTGAAAGAGGGTAAAGAAGGGATGATAGTAGATGAGAAAACCTACATGTATCTTATTTTGAGTCAAATCCTCAGATTTTAACCAGGAAATCACATAGATTCTGGGAGTCCTCGTAAACCAACAAGAGGGGCAGAGGAAAATCTTGCCAGCCCCCAGATCATGATCCTTTTCTAGACACCTCCATCTTTGGAAAATTCTCTAATAACTCCCTTTGTGCTCTAAATAATTTGTAAAATTTATTAATTATTAGAGATTTTATGGAAAATCAAGCTCTGATACTAAATGTAATGACCCCACTTCTCAGCAACCCCCAATTAAGGGAGGCCAAGAAGCTAGATCTGTTATCTCAAAATAGGATCATATGGTTGTGCAAATAAATTAATAAATTCTACCACAAATAAGCTTAAAATAGGATAAAATTTTCTTTTCAGATACCTTTCAAGAATAGGTTTCAGAACTTTACCCACACAAAGAAGTAACTATAATCCTCCAAATATTATTTTTCCTTGTTCTTTTTCAATGTCACCTTTTATTAAACGTTCACTTTCCATTTATCTCGTAACTGAAGTTTAACCTAAAACATCGACAAACAAAATGTTGGTCAGTATAAAAAGTTATATAGGTATGTGGGGAACACAAAATGTTTGCATCTAGTTGTAACAACATATTTCAACAAAATTATTCCATAACAGATCAAACTATATGTTTTAAACATAACTACTAAATCATGACATATCCAAGCCTCTGTGTTGTCCCTGTAGTGGACATGGATACTACCTCTCATATGGTAGATTCTCAATAGCCCCTTTTGATCATACCATAAAGGTAGACCAAGACATAGAGTTGTATAATCATATGATCCTACCCAAAGGTAGAACAAACATCAACTCATGGTAACCTAATGATCCTACCACAAGGGTAGACCAATACCTAGGTCATCAATTCCTCACATATACTCAAAGCTATAGAGGAGGACTAGGATCTGGGCTAGTCATGCATATATATGGTGATAGCCATAGTCACTATATTGTTGTAAGAATTAAAGTTCACCTAAGTAGTTAATTGCAAACAAACTGGTGAAACCTCAGAAAACATCAAGAAACTAAGACGAGTAATCTTATTCATAGCCACATACTTGATTTGGAAGTCTCGAAACCAAGAAATATTGCTAATCCAATCAAGGAGTCTAATCAACTAAGCCAAGCAATAAATCAACCAACTTGATCCTAAAAAGTATTTACAACACCTAATTGTTATAATCACATCCAAACATCTTCTATTGACTTGGGATTCCATTCTAGGGTTTCTAAGCCTTATTAGGGTTTCCTTAGGGTTTCTTGGTTTCCACACTTTTACTTCCCAATTTTACCCTTTTTAGGTCAACAAACCCTAAAAGCACTTTTCTATTCATGAAAACCCTAATTACTAAAATTATTCAAATTAAGGGTCTTTATCCATAAATTAGTTCAAGAGAATCATTTTCATGCCTTCTTGATTGATTTCCATATTTAGATCCATTACACATCATAGTTATCAAAAGTAGGGTTTCTAAGTCCATTAAGGCACTTTTATAATCATGGAACCCTAATTAAGCAAATTATGAACAAATATCATCCAATTAGATCTAATCCATCCTTTTAACGTCAAAAGGCTAAAATTTTTTCATCGTTGTCAGGGAACATCATTAGATCCATTAATCTTTGAAACTTATGTTTTTAAATTAATTAAAACTATTAAAGATAGCATCTTTACACACTTTTTGAGTTACAAGAAGATTTAGGCCTTGATAACATTTGTATTAGATTCTTTGTATTTTTTGAGAAAAATCATATATTACATGTGTTACAACCCCAATTTTTGGGTTCATTTGGTGAGAAATGTAATTTCTCATATTAAAGATATTTGAACAAATAATGATATAAATTGTTTTGAATAAATGGATTCTGTTTACAATAGCCTTGATGGTTGTTTTGTGGGTTTATTAGTTATTGGGCCCAATAATAAGGAAAAGACATAAGGAACTCCACTATTAATAAGAAATGGAGAAAAGAAAATTGTAGAAACCTCTAGAAGGAAAAATTATGTAATCCAGAGGTGGATTCCATTCCTCCTGGGTTCCTTGGGGTCCTAGGAGTCCAAATTTGCAAAGATAATGCAAAAAGAAAAGAAAAGATCAATTAAATATTTCTTTATTAAGAAAGAAATTGAAAATAATGATAAAATGTGGAAAATAAGTGGAAAGAGGCATAATTGAGTTATCTTTGATGGATTTTCGTATCCATGAGGTTTCTTATGTTAAAAGGAATTCGAATGAGGAAAATAAAAAGAAAAATAAAGAGAAATCCTCAAAAAGAGATATTTTAATAAGAAATAAACAAGATAATGGGAAATAGATGCATCTACAAGGATAATAAGCATCCTCAGAAAGGAATTTCGAAATCTTGGAGTTTCTTGCGGTCCAAGGAGCCCCAATGGAGAAGAAAGAAAGGGAAAATACCAATAATGTCAAATAAGAAGATAATATGATGCATACTGAATGATTTTTGGGGTATTGTTAAAAAGGAAGTAATTTCTATTAAAAGAAAATAGAAATTTCGTGCCAATGGATTAAAAAGCAAGAATAAAGAGAATAAGAGGGATGATTTTCGAAATCCTAATATCAAAAGAAGAAGGAATATTAAAGAGCTATTAGAGGGAGAGAGAAGCTTGCTTCTTAATGAAGGAATCACATTCCTATTAGAAAAGGGCATTGTTTTTTCATAAGCAAGCATCTTGGGGTGTGAATACTCTCCCCTATAAAAGGGGTAAGACCTTGGTTTGAGTTCAGGATGGAATCACATGCGACTCTCTTCTTTCTCTTTCTTGTTTGCACACAACCCTAACCAAGGAAAAGAATGCTACCCCAGAGCAACCACCCACCGTGAAGAGGTTATGATGGAGACCTGATGCTTCCACGACACCACAGAGGAGCGCAGTCCTCTTCCCCGTGCTCTAGAGCTTGCACACAGCCATTGTATGGCTACAGGTTGGCCATGAGTTATGGAGCCAAGCAGGCCTGAACAACCACCCTACCTACGACCCAAGGGGTACCTCCCTGTGCGCAAAGGAATGGCGGAGCTAGGGCGCCGAGTTCTGGGGAGTTTCCGGCCTTGGAGAGAGGGGAAACAACCCCACGACCAACTACTGCTGACGGCCGCCTAGGGTTCCTGAGCTGGACGACGATGGGGAGGTTTTGTACGGATCTACCCCTCTTGGGTATACAGATCTGGAAACTTAACCAAGGGCACGGACGCCATTTCGAAATGTTTCCAAACTAGCTACAAAGCAACGTTGCGTGATAAAGGCTATGTGGCACCTCCCTATTGGCCCAAGTAAGGTTTTATTACAAAAATCATATCTCCTTAATAGTAGCTCAGATGAATAAGCACAACATATGAAAATTTCTCATAAACATTAGGGGAATCCAATAAAAATATATGTGGAAGCTAATACCTCTTACAATTCGAAAAGTAGAGTAATTAATCAACTATAATGAATTAAAGATTAAGAAACCCTATTCTGAGATGATTAATATATTTAGTAGGGTTTAATGGATAATTAAAGTTGACATTAACCTATTAATGATAAAAAGGAACATTAGGAACAAAAATGATGAACTTTGCACGTAATTGGTTTAATTTAGAGTTTCATGTGCATGAATATACTTTAATGGGCCTTAAAACCCTAATTTTGGTAAATGCGACTCTTAATGGCTTTAATTATTCAAAATCGTGAATAAAGTTAAGATTTGATGATTCTAAGCTATTTTGAGTATAAAGGTTTCTAATTGTGGATAAATACCCTTAATGTAGTAATACGGGTTTTCTAATGAATAAAAGGTAGAATTAATGACAAATAGAGTTCATATGTGAATTAGATCATAATGAACAATGAATTGATGATAAATAAGCATAATGATCTTGTCATGGATTAAAAGGATAAAAATGGTAGCTTTAATGCAAAAGAGGCTTAATGGACTTAATTGATGGTTAATTATGTTTTTTCTAAAATTAAGGTTATATGTTGTTAAAAAGTAACCTTAATAATTTTCATGAAGGATAGATGAGAAATTAGAGTTCAAAAGATGAAGTAAAAAAAACCCTAATTGCAAAGTAAACCCTAAAAGAGGTAGAAACCCTAAAAAGGAATAGAAACCTTAAGTACCAAGATGGTTTGAATAGCTTTTGATAAAAAGGAATTGGATGTAATTTCAGGACTCTTGTACTTACTTGATTGGATGTCTTGATTGATTGGACTATTCTATCTCAATTCAGCCTAACAGGTATGTGGTTAATTATGATTAATCGCATTATTTTTCCCGAAGGTTTCCCAGATGGTTAATCGCATTAATTGAAACTAAACAGTTTGGATGTTCATACTGTAATTATAAAGTCACTATGGTTATCACAATTATAAATATATGTGTATTCTCGCACCTACATGCCACCCTGATGGAATATGCCATAAATGTTAGGCCCAAGAGGGTAGACTAATGGGCACCATGAGAGGTGACCCCAGACACCAAGCTCAGGAATAAGAAGGTGGTCTATGTTGCATGACTATGGGGCACCATGAGAGGTGACCCCCAGGCACCAAGCTCAGGATTGAGAAGGTGGCCTTAAGTCAAAGACAAAAGAGAAACCCTAGAGGGGTATTTCAGGGTTAGGGTAAAAGCGGTGGAGAATGACACATTGAAAATGTAAATTGGTTTGCTAATTACCCTGATTGTGATAATTAAATTGTTAGCCATATTTGTGAAATTTTGGTTGTTCCCACATACCAGCATATTCCTATATGTTGACCGACATTTTGTTTGTCGACGTTTTAGGTACAACAATTGAAAGAACAAATAGTAAAGTGACACATTGTGAAAATAAGAAATAAAGTGCAAGGAGGATTAGATAGAATGAATCTTGGATGTGATAGAGTAGCTTACCAAAGTTTTAAAAAGGTATGCAAGGTTTTATTTTATACCAGTTTTCAGTTTAGTTGGAAAATTTTGATAATTTTTATCGATTATTTGTCAAACTTTTGATCCTGTTAATGGGGATAATGGCTCTGATCTCTTGGTCTCCCTTAATTGGGAGTTACCGGGAGGTGGGGTCGTTACATTTGGTATTAGAGCATAGGTTCCTCATTTAATCTTTAATAATTATTAAATTTTACAAACTCTGTAGAACCCAAGGGAGTTATTAGAGGAATTTCCGAAAGACAGAGGTGTCTAGAAAAGGATCACGTTTGGGGGCTAGCAAGATTTTCCTCCGCACCCCTAGTCAAAATACGAGGACTCCCGGATTAGTGTGATTGCCTTGTCGATGTCTTAGGATTTGACTTGAAATAAGATACATGTAGGACGCTCTCATCTTGTTCATCCCTTCTTAACTCAAATGTTGTTAAGTATTATAAGGATTAGGGTTTTCTCTCTTTCCTCACCCTCTTGAGGTATGATAAGGTTTAAGGAATCCTCCACCAAATTAATAAAAAACATGTAAATAAGATGTCATGGACATAAGCTTAATAGATTAAGCGTAAAAGAATAGATACATGCTTAGGTCGTATGACATAAGTTGTCATGCCCCCAAGAGAGACCTGAGGCTAGACCTTCTTGTCAGGAGGATAAGTAATGAGAGTTAGTCCAGGAGGTAGAGATCTCCATTACAAGTAGAGACCTGGCACATCCTATGAGAATGGTGTTAACCCTAACCCAAAGTGAATGTTAGAGAGAGAGATGACATGATGAGTTAGATGTCATGGTAGACTAGGTGTTTGGATAGGCATTCCTTGGATGCCATATGAGCCATGAGAAGTTGGATGAGTGAGTACCTTTGGCTACCCAACTCTGGGAAGGGTCGTGCATGTTAGAGTGAAGGATAGCTCCTTCAATGATGAGGTTAGAGAAGAACCTATAGAAACCTTATGGGATTATATGATCATGGATTAACATGCACCCAGAGTACGTTAGTGGTGAGGCAGTAGGTTGAAACCCTGGCCAGTAAGTATGATGGATGGCTTATGAAATAAGCATAAAGAGCTATGAATAACCTCGAGCAAATGTAAGTTTGAACATAGGCTTCACCCACGTAGAGGTGTGCTTGTGAGCTTGATCCTTCATGAAGAGAGGACCTCTAGTAGTAAGGTTGGATGTGGAGTTAACTCTAGAGAGAGAAAGTAGGACCCAAGCAAGGAGGATGGAAGCTTAGATTCTGATACATGAGGAACAGTGGGGAGTTGAGGATAATGTGACCTAAGTGGATGATAGTGGTTGCCTCGTGCTTAATCTTTGGAGGTTGATGATATCTTGGTTGCCTTTAGGGGAACCAAACCCTAAAGAGAGGATGATGCTTTTGGAACCTATGTGCCTATGGTATAGGAGTTTACCTACTGAGATGAGACAAAGAGTGTCTTAAACCTTGAGGATGTTTAAGTACCAAGTCGTAAGGCCTTGTACCTTGTTGGTTGCTCTTGAGGAAGACTCAACTCAAAGGTGCATCTCGAATAAAAGGATCATGGGAGTACATGACATACCTGGGACATGTTGAATTCATGGTTAAGATATTGAGCATGTAGTTGGATACCCAAAGGTGAACCTAGGGTTCCTAGGCCTAAGAGGGGAAGTGGTGTACCTGATGCTCATGACGAGGTTTTAGTTTCAATAGATTCGAGCATGGTACTTCTCATGTTTAAAGGAAATAGAAACCCCTTAATCTTAAGGCAGGTTTGATGAACCCCCAACAGTTAAGTTGATGACATGGGAAGGTATGATCTTGATCCAATGTTGAGGATGAGAACAAGTATGACCTAGCATGGTTTAGTAGGTGGTCTGCTTGTGCCTTAGTGGTTGCTGGGTTAAGCATGGTCATGTGAATATAAACCCTAGGGATGTTTGTGACCTTGTTGTCAAAAGTTTTAGTTTCCTCCCATCCTGGGAGAGGAACCCTTTGGTAGGGTGTGTACCAATTTGTGGGTTTTGTGGAAACCTAAAGAGGTATCATAGGATCGTGAGAAGCTAAGTGAAAAGTACATGGTATGAGAATGAACCTGTAGACCCATATATAACCATCTCTAAGTGCATGTGGATGTGTTACCATGAAGGTACTCGGTATCGGGCCTGGCCAAGGTAGGTAGGTCTCCATGACCCCTATGAAAGGGATGAAAGTCAGCCCATGAATGCAGAGAGAGAGAGAGAGATGATGAAGGATTGGTTAAGGTTCTAAGTTGGACATGTGCTATAATAGAATCCTAAGTCTATCCTAGGGTCAGGTATGGATAAGACCGATGGAAGTAGGAGTTTCCTAATTCCCTAGTTGCACATGATCACAGGGTCGGGAGGTAACAGCTATCATTGTCTGAGGGCCATGGGTTAGGAGATTGATCACCTTCATGAACTCATGGGATCCAAATGGAAGATGAGTAGGGCACTCTCTGGATGCATGAGGGAAGAGGGATGACCCCAAAAGTGTTGGCACCCTATAGACCTAGAGGAGATGACAAAGGATTGTGTGTGGAACCAAGTAGGTTCGAGACTAGTTTTCCAAAAAAGTAACTTAGAGAAAAAGATGATTTTGATATAGAGGCATAAGTTGCACGTTTCAACTTAGATTTAAATGTGTATTGGCAAGGTGGGATGTACCATCTCTACTCTTGGAACAGGAAGAACTTTGTATTTGGACTGCAGCCAAATGCTTATTTCCTCTTGTTATGGGAGTGAGAGATAGGAAAACACACATGCCATACACCAAGGATAAAAGATGATGTGAGTTGGAACGTTGTTGTGAGGTATAAGGACAGAGATGATAACATACCCTAGTGGAGTGAATGATACATGGATGGTTTACAAATGATAAGAGTATTAAGGTAATCATCTTGTGAGAATTTTTTATCATGAGCTATGTGGAATTTGCAAGTGATATAAGGTTGAGTTTGATAACCAAGAGGATGAGCTAAGAGTGTTCTGATGAAGATAGACTTAGAGTTTGAGATGAGATGATAAGTGGAATACATGAAAGTGTATGTCTTCAACACTACCTAATACCTAAGGATGTGAAGTGGTAATGGATGCTCTGGTTGAGATATAGCTGCCTAGTTTGGCTAGAGACTAGAAGAGGTAGTTAGGCTAACCCTAAGTTTGGAAATGAGATAGGTTTGGCTAACCCTCAGATGCAACGATACCGATTGATTAAGTTAATGGTTGTTTGGTTAGCCAGCCTAGTCTTTGATGCAATGAAAGGATGGTGGTAGAACCTCAGATACACTTCTTTGGATAGGAAGGTAATAAAACCCTAATGAGAGTGGTTTAGGGATTTTGAGGAATCGATCTTGAGGAATCATGACATATAGGAGATCATGGATTTAAGATCATCATACACCATGATACTACAAAGTGATAGTAGCACTTTGAATGCTTGATATGAAGTTGCATGTGGCATGTGACCATGCAAGCTGGGGGTGAAGGATGAACACCAGTAACCCAGTGCTTTGACAGAGAGGATAAAGAGTCCTGACGTGGGATTTTTATCGCACTAACAAATTCACTCGGGGTTGAAATCCCCAAGTTTTTACCAAAACCAATGTGCAATAATACCACTCGCAAGCGGACGAGACTTATCGCAGTATAGTTAAGGATCAAACCCAAAGGACAACGTTTTTAATAATCTTTGTCAGTCAAATCTAGCTCAAGTAAAACTAATATATTTAGAATGATTGGTTGGTTTGTCGTTAATTAAACTAAATGCATGAAAGTAAAGGTTGAATTAAAGTTGGATTAAGATCAAATGATATGGAATTGCTGGGATGGTATTGGGTTTCACCACTGCTACGCATGCAAACACATCCAAACATCAAACATCCAGGCAAGATATAACTATCCAAATAGAGATACTGCAAACCCCCCCCCATACGAGTGTTAGGTTCACGTAAGCATCACCTTAGGCGTCATATGTCTCATCACCATCTGGATCACTTACTTACGACTCTGAAGATACAAAACTCCAACGAAGGTTGTGGGCCCTCTATATCGGCGTTAGGCACATAGAAGCATCACCGAAGGCTAGATGGCTCATCCCCTCAGGGATCATACACTTACAACCTCAAAGAAATCCCATTCTATTTCTAGTTTGGGAGTCAACCGCATTAATCGATAAGCAAGCAGGTGATTAATATACGAGCAAACATCGACGATTAATAAGACGATACAAAATCCAACTAAGGTTGTGAACCTCCTATACAGGCGTTAGGTGCACAGAAGCATCACCGAAGGCTAGATGGCTCGTCCCCTCACGGATCATATACTTACGACCTCAAGGAATCCCATTCTATTTCTAGTTTGGGAGTCAACCTATTAAATGACATTCAATCCTACATATTGAAGTTCTCACAACATAGGAAGAACAAAGATGAAAGAAAACAATTAATCTAACTACGAACATAATGATTAACAACAAAATGAAAAGTTATTTACATTGCAATGGAAACTTTAATAAAAGAACATGATTGCATGGGCAGCAGGGCTAGTCCCCACACCCCAGCGAAAGTGGACTAGTCGCTCATGATGTGAGAAATAAGAAGAATGAGAAAGAGAGAGAAATCTGCCATGAGCACGGTGCAGAAGGTAGTCGCAGCTCGGTAAAGATGATGCGGTCTTCTACGTCATGTCAGAGCAGATCTGTACGTGAAACGGGAGATTCCAAGATAGAGTGGATGGTCTCTCTCGCTTTGTCTTCCTTCTCTTCTCAGTCTCCTTGATTGCAACACGGGCAGTAGATGGAGTGGAACTAGCGTGGATGGAATTGGATCTGGATCGGACCAGTGTACAGGTAGCCTGTCGGCGTCCCGGAACCGATTCCAATTGAGGACCGTTGCGGTCCTATTTATAGTCTCAGATGGGGAATTCACGTTTTCTGCATGAACCTGCTTTAAACGGTTTTGGAGCAAACGGTCTTAGAGAGTGTATGTCATTCAAACGGTCTTGGAGATCCACCTTCAAATGGTCTTGTAGATCGATCAAATGACCAAACGGTCTAGGGAATGACTGGCCTATCAGTCTTGAGGGCAAACAATCTTAGGAGCGTATAGTTCCAAATGGTCTTGGGACCGAATGGCTCCAAATAGTCTTGGGATCGAATGGCTCCAAACGGTCTTGGGACCAAATGGTTCCAAATGGTCTTGGGACCGAACGGTCTGTGCTTGCGTGTCCCAAATGGTCTTCATCCAAATGGTCTCAGATCTTCGTTGTCCAAATGGTTTGGCGATGCAAATGGTCTCAGATACCGATGGGTTTCAAACGGTCTTTGTGTTGAAGTTCAACTGGTCTTCATGTCGATTTCCAAACGGTCTTGGACTGGGCATCATCCAACCAGTCTGTGTGATCTCCTCCTTCGGTATGCGATTGATCAATGCCTTACGGTCTCAAGATCGTGAGGGATTCTTTGTGGTGAGCATGGAGTGGGAACGGTGGCGTTGCAGGTAGCTTTTAGGGTTGCTAGAGGTAGAAGGAGGTGGACGTATAGGTGATGAAGCTACTATTGGAAGAGGAAGGGAAAGCAAGAGGAGAAGAAGCATGCCCAGTGTTGTTGAGTTGCCCAAACAGTTTCGAGCAGGTTGTTCAACCGATCTTGAAGACTGTATGGAGTTAGAAATTGATTGGATGAGATTGAACGGTCAAGACTGAATGGTGAGTGAAAGGTGGGTCTCAACTAAATGTTCAACCTCATCAAGACCTGCATCAAAGCAACATAAATTCAGTTAAAATCATGATAATTGGACCAATTAAGTAATTTTGCACATTTTGATATTTAGAAACTGAAATTGGGTGTATTGAGTCGAAAAGGGTCCAAGATAGCGACTGAAAATCATGATGAATATGCATTCATCAAAACACCCTGGACTTAAACGGTGCTCTTCCTCGAGTAACACAAAATCTGAAACAGTCGCCAAATGAATACTTTCAATTTGTGTGATTGCCTCCTCTTCACATCACGATTGTTTTCCTTTTGTTCAGTATGACTCAGTATCTCAACTTCCTGTGACCACTGAACACATCTTACCATATCTTCATTCCTGAGTTTGCTTCCCAATATCACTTCCTCCTCACTTTTTCCAACAACAAGCATGTCAAAGAGTTTTGTAAGGGTCCAGAGTCGCCCACAGAAAAACAAGTGTGCACCTGATCTGACACTGGTGTATTTCAGAGTAGTGGAGGCTTTTATTGTGCCTTTAGGTAGAAAAGGGAGTGAAGGGTGGTATGGAAGGGAGAAGTAAATATCTCCTCTATTCGACTCGAGATTTTTATTATTTTTGAAATTTCATTTATTGCATTTTTTTTAGCAACTCTCTCCTCTATTCGACTCGAGATTGCATTTCTTTTTGTGTGCGCTTTGGCATCTTTTTGTTTGCAAATGTCTCCTCTATTCGACTCGAGATTGCATTTTTTTGTGGTACGCCCCTATTAATTTGCGAGGGGTATGGAAGAAGCGGATATAGAGGGAAGTGGTGTGCCACCCCGAACTTAGGGTGTGGCACTATATTGGCTATTTTTGTTTATTTTTGATGGATGGAGGGGTACACAGATCATAGAAGAAGTGTAGAAGAGAGTTCATATCAGAATTCAACTTGATTTACAATTTTGTGCATCGGGTCATTCTCTTTATCGTACTCTGCTCAGATAATGACTTGATGATGATCTGGTGGGGATTCCATGTTATTGTTCCACTAGTCAGTTAGGAAGCATGACGTGTTTGATCCCTATCCGTCTGACAAACACTTGTCATTTTTGCATACGTATCATGATGTTAAGATTTATAAGCTTCACAAGATGATTTCAATCAAAAGGCTAGTTTTCATAATAAGGTCCTTTTGAGGATCTACTTCGGATAAGGAGGGTATAATGATAAAGGCATAGAATTTGAAAACATGTCAAAATTTCATCAAATATCTTTTCAAATTTCTTTTGAAAACTTTAAAATTTGGAAAATTTTATTTGAAAATTTAGGTCAAAATGTGATGATGAAATCTTAAGTTTGATTTAGATGGGTGAAGGTGGAAAGTAAGATACGTACCACCCACCCTCCACCCCGAACTTAGAAATTTGCTCGTCCCGAGCAAACTCTAAATCTGAGATGGAGGGGAAAGTTCATGCCATTTGGACCACTGGATGTGGTTGCGTTCCAATCAGCGTGTTTCCTCCATCTGAAAATCTCAAACAAAAAGATCATTCGGAACTCAAAGTAGCATCTCGTGATGCAATTTTTATTTAGTGAAAAATTATCTAAAATTTAAAAATAGAATTGATTAAAATTTCTAATTCAAAGTTAAAATGAATTGTATTTATCGGGTTGCCTCCCAATAAGTGCCTTTGTTTTACATTGATGGCTCAACATGATATCTTCAACTTCACGGTAGTTCCTTTAGATTGGAGAGATCTATTGTTGCTTCGGTGGTTATGTCGGCTGTGGTGAAATATCTTTTCAAACATTAACCATTTGCCACGGATTCACATGACTTTTCGCTCCATAAAGAGAAAGCACCATGTGGGGAGATGCTTTTGACAATGTATGGTCCAGACCAACGAGAGCAGAGTTTCCCTGGGAATAACTTAAACCTTGAGTTGAATAGAAGAACTTGGTCTCCAACTTGTATGTCTTTTCTTTTCAAATGACCATCATGACAAAGTTTGGTGTGTTATTTGTAGATTCGTGCATTCTCATAAGTTGTCATCCTGAGTTCGTCCAGCTCTTGGTGTTGCAGAATCCTAGCTTGGCCTGCTTCTTTCATATCAAAATTCATTTGTTTTATTGCCCCCCATGCCTAGTGTTCCAGTTCGACTGGCAGGTGGCAAGCCTTTCCATATATTAATCGAAAAGGTGTAGTCCCGAGGGGAGTTTTATAAGCAGTTCGATAGGCCCATAATGCGTCGTTGATTTTCACCGACCAATCTTTCCGATTGCGGCTTACGGTCTTTTCCAAGATACTCATGAGTTGACGATTAGAAACCTCAACCTGTCCACTTGTCTATGGATGGTAAGGTGAGGCTACCTTGTGAGTAACACCATACTTTCTTAGCAATGCTTCAAAGCTTCTTTCAAGAAAATAGGAACCTCCGTCGGATATCATCGTGTGTGGGACACCAAAATGGGGAAAAACAATATCCTTGAATAATTTGATGACTGGTTTGGAATCACTAGTGATGGTTGGTATGGCTTCAACCCATTTTGAGACTTAGTCCACCGCCACTAGGATGTATGAAAATCCATGAGAAGATGGGGATGGACCCATGTAGTCCACCCCCAATCATCGGATACCTCTACTTCTAGCCATAGATTCAGCGGCATCTCATCTCTCTTTGTTATATTACCAGATCTTTGACATTTGCACTAGTATATAACCGGCCTTTAGTGTTAGTTATTTAAGGCCTTTAGTGTCGGTTTCTAAGCGACACCTATGTGGGTGCCGCTAAAAGCCCAACCTTTACGCATCGGTTCTCAACCCGACGCCACAACCCTTCGCGCGCCAGCAGGGGGTATAGGCGTTGGTTATCCACTTCGAAACTGACACTGAATCACCCGCTTACACGGCCGTGCTGGCCAGCACAGCTGTGGTGTCTGGTCTCATTAGGGAAACTGACATCGGTTACTAGTATGGCAACCGACATTGTAACCATATATCGTTGGTTTTATATAGATATCTGACACATATTTTATGTCTGGTCCACTGCCACGGTCGTGCTGATAGGGAAATCGACATCGGTACTAGTATGGAAACCGACATTGTAACTGTATGTCGTCGGTTTATACAAATAACCGACGCCTATGATTTGATTTTTTTTCCCTGTCAATCTGCAGACCTACTGTGGCTGGTCGCAGGATGAGAAACCTGCAGTTCAGTTATGAACTGCAAGTTTTACGACATCCATTGATATCAGCCAACAACAGGCCACAAACCTACAAAATTAACATGATGGACAAATTATTATATATGTGATTCACACTCATGTATAAGAAAATTAATTCATATTATTTTTTCATCACACGCATGTAGAAACCAGTAGCAACCTGCAGTTCCATTTATTTCATCTCTTTTCACATTCAGACACATGTAGAAACATTCATGTATTGATGATTTTCACACACATATGACAATTCATAAAAATTCATTCACATTTACACAAAATTAATTATGAGAACAAAGTTATTTTATTCATCATCATCATTGTCATCATTGTCATCAAAATCATATTGAAAAATTCCCACTCTTTACAGGGCTTTTGCCCAATCTTCTCTTATAGCATCTAATTCATCTCTCATATAGGGAGCATGTACATCGAAATACTTTGCACCTGTGTTGACGTCCTCAATTTTAAAGACCTACAAAGAGAATGACGTACATACATAATTATAACAATATATAATAAGATTCATATATTTCATATTATCTAACGAGACTATGTATAATACCTGTTGTATGTTATCGATTTCCAATGCAACATGTTTGATTATTAGGTCCATAAATCGCATCACATAGTAGGCACATGCCCAACCGTTGTCTTGTGTAGCACACTATAAATTGAAACATACAAAATATTCAAAAATACAAATAAGCACACTTCACATAAATAATATATACATTGGAGTCAGGAAATTACTTTCACATTCTTCCAAATGAGTGTCAGATTTTTTTTCCTGGGGACCTTTCCTCCAGATTTTTTGTACTCTTATAAAGCCCTCTATATGTTAATGTAACACATTAAATTTCATAATTAAATAGTAATGCAGTAACAGATGTTAACAGATATAAAAACATAAAATATTTCTCACGAGAATAATGGCCTTTTAATTGCATGTCCATATACATGCAACTCACTCCCCGCAGGATCTAGATAATAGACGGTGAATATCTTGGGGACAATAACTAATAACTCCCAATGCTTAGAACAACAGGTAAGAAAGTAGAAAATTAATAACTCAATATCCGCAATAAAAATGTAATTTTCTTAAGTCCAAATTACAAGCAAAGTAAACTTACTCGACATTGAATGGAGCTATTATCATCGTCTTATTATTTTTACCAAAATATTCAAAAGCATCACAGCAGTATGAAGTAACTGAACCAGGGTATGTATCTACAAGACTAATCAAAGATGGAACCAAAAATCCCACATGGGAAAACCCAAAATCTTTACATGTCTTGTATAAGTGGCTGCAAAACATGTATTATGTATGCATTAATATATAAGAAACCAGATTGACGTATATAAAACAAGGTATATGGATGTATAAACCATATTGTCGTATGCATTAATCTCACCATATCCAAAGCTCTATCATAGATGTGTTCAGCCATTCATACTTAAACAACTCCAAAATATCTTGTATAAATATGTTGTTTCTGAATGTTTGACCTGCATTAATACGTATCCAGAACTTCTATTATGTATGCATTAATACGTATGCTAAACTTGTATAAATAGATTGTTATCGTATGATTTACATGTAGCATTCTCCAGAATAGTAACATTTATAGGGCAATTTGGACTATGTTTGCCGATCCATACTGCCACACTCCTACAATTAGGACCTATCGAGGTGTGTAGGTCCTCTGGAAGCCAACTTGGTAGTCGAGGAGGTGGAGGCCAAGATGTAGCGGGTCTTGTCTTTTTGACCTATATATATAATTTCATATCAATTGACTCAAATATATATATACACACTAACAAAGTAACGTAATGAAAATTTATCATATAATATCAGTATAGAGGACATCCGCTTCGGGCCATAGTATCACTCCGCCTACTACATCACCAAGTGTTTCAGCATCTGGGTGTGTATGAGGCAGTGCAAGATTCGTCCAGCCAGTGAGTATATGTATGGGGCTCACACGTACCATGCCATCTGGTACTGGACTCCCATGAAACATGCATCCTTTAAGGGGTGGGGAAGCGGATGCATCTGCAATGATATATCCTTCACTTTGTAGTCGGCATGGCTTCAACCCCTACAAATTTACGTAAAGAATGTTATATGCATATATACACAAACATATCATCTTGAACAGACTAGCTATTATATATGCCATAAAAATACCTACAGAGGACGTGCTAGGTGGGTCTATAGGATTACTCCCAACCTATGTAGTACAAGGAGTAGGAGAAGAGAGGTTCACCACAAGTATTGTCTGAGTGGCAATTTGAGATGCCTGCCACTTGTGAAATGCTTCCTGGAGTCTTTTTTTCAATTAAGGAATCTACTTATACATTGATAAAAGAAATGCTAGTTTCTTATTATTGAATTCCCTTTCGCAATAATGTTCTAAAATAAGAATAAGTTACCTCAGCTTGTGAAAGTCCCATTTTGGAATAGGTTTACGATGGGATGGCCCAAAGAACATTTTGATGCCCACACCAGCTCCTGCACCCCATACACATCCAGGATGCTCTGGGTTACCCAAAGCAACTGTCAGTTCATCCATTATACCCTGAGGGATGAACTTGCCTTCCTTCCTCTGTTCGTGCAGCTCCCGCTAAGCACCATCAACAAAAATTCATAAGTAAACATAACAATAATCAATATCGATAGATTGCTCTAAGAGTTTGATTTTTACCATTTTTGCAGCCGCCTCAGCGGTTGTGGGCTTTGGTATCTCTCCCTTCTTGTTTTGCCTCCCAGCTATCCACATAACATGACGAGGCAGAGGTGCGGGAGCAGCAGTAGAGGACTATGTAGTTTCATGAGTAGCAGTAGGCTGAGTAGACTCAGTCTGTAGTCTTTGGCAAACGCCTGTATATCCTCTTGGACCCATTGTGTGGTCATGCACATTCAGTGCACGCCTTGCTCGTTGAGCATCACTCTTAGCCTAGTTAGTTAGCACATTGATTTGGTTAGTAACACTAAAGGTTAATCTTGAATAGGTGAATACATAAAAACATAAATTAATTAAATTGGGAGTGGCTGCGCTTAATACCTTGAATTCATCTATTTGTCTTTGGGTAACAAACTCCTCCCATTCTCTGGGGTCCAAGTAGTTCCATTGTTGTGTGGCTTCCTTCTTCCTATATTTATTTTTTAAAGAGAATACAAACAAAAATTATTAGTGTAAAGTTAGTGAAATACTGATCAATGTCTAGAATTGGAATCTATCAAGAACCTATTCTCAGCATCGCGTATGTAATCTCAGGTGAGATTGGTCCTATAGTTCCTTAGGACCCTCCCACAATGTTGCATCACACATTTCCGATGCATCTTTTCATCCAGATCAAATATGCTCTACAAATTAAATAGAATTGCTATTAACTAGTATCCTAAAAATAGTAATCTACACAAATAGAATTACAAATAATAATAACTAACACATAGTTCCTTCCATATGTGGTCTTTCTTCTCCTTAGGAACTCTATGCCATGATTCTAGGATAAGACTGTAATGGCTGCGAGTAAGAACCCCAAGATATGAAACAAATGAGTTGCGGTTCACTCCATATGGATTTCCTACCTAATCGAAATCCACAGCCAATTTGGGTCCATTGCCCCTTTGCTGTATTAACTTGTTCATCATTGTGATGCCCCTCACTTTCTCAATTTTCTTTTGCTTCTCATCAAGCGCTGTAATTTCTTCAGGGGGTACATCACCAACCTAAAATTTGATAAAAAAAAAACACACTTACATAATATAATTATAAATGAACATATAGATAGAATCCTCAGGGATATATTCTTAAAACTTACATTGTCAGGCGGTGCAAGAACGTCCTCACCCTCAAGGTGATCATCAGCACGGTCCTGATCAGCCATCTGATACAAGTATTAATACTTACACTTCAACAATTCATCACATTTGCACCATTATATACAAGTTCTAGCTTTATCACACATACTCATCTTAATACTAAACTTCTAGGGTTTTCAAGAAGTCATCCTTTGTTCAACATCATAGGAATTACATAATTCAGTAATCCATCAACACAACCCTAAATAGGGAATATTGCCACCTCACACTGATCCTTATGTATATATCATATTCAATTTCAGTAAGAATCAACAAACACTTGTATAATTCATTCTAATACAATTCAAATATGATTTTATAATGTCAATTTCAATTCCCAAGCATATTAACCACTGACTTGATTTTTAGGCAATATTCACATGAAATAGCATAGTCATATATCCATAGAATTTCCCATGGATCGTCAATCAATATAGTATGCAACATGGTCGATCGAGTTAATCTAGGGAATACTCAACCGCCACTCCTCTCTATATAGTTCAAACATCATTAAAAAAATAGGAAAGTTTAACAAGACGTCCAGAATGGAGTTTCCAAAACATAATTAAAATTTCAGATCAATTTGATATACCAATAAAAAGATAAAATTCAAATACTAGACTGCTATATTTCAGTTTGAATACATGGCCTATTGAGTTTATCTTGGGTAAAATCGGCCGACAAACAAGTCAAAAAATTCTTCCAACTAATATCTAATTTCTCCAAACCATGTACAAATTTCAACTAAATCCTAGTTGTATATAAAATGCTGAAAATCATTTAATACACGACTATACTAATCAAATTTTGTATTCATATGTTACCAAAACCCTAATTTATGTCGATTAGGATTTTCAATTCTCAAACCCTAATTATGTGAATCAAATAATGTTTAAATCCTCTCATTATTTTTAAAACATAATGATTAGATTACCATAATTAATCAAGCTTTAAACAATGTAATAATGCATTCATCAACTTGATGAATCTACATATCATAACTTTTGAGTGGTTGAAGTAGTGAAGATGTAGCTTAAAACTACCTAGAATTCTAAAACTTGAACCAAGAGAGGATAAATAAATATAAAAGGTTATGCATAGATAAGCACATGAAGAACTTGTAGTGCAATATCCCACCCCCAAATCCCCCACATTAACCCTGAATTGATATGTGAGTATGTTGTAAACGTGAGTAATATTGTGTAGAACAAAACACAGTTTGTCATAGAACAATTATAGAATATTGATGCATGTAAACCACAAATATAAAAAGAAAGCACACTGCCACAGCCATAGGATTAATGGGCATGCCTGTGATACAGGAAAAGCAAGAATAGGGGGGAAGGTCAGGGGAAAACCTAATAATGGGCGTGCAGGAGGGCTGGTCGTGCTTCAACCGGAGGCCCTTCTAGCAGCTCGAAAAAGCAGCCCTGCTGGCTGCTTCAAGCGGCAACGCTGCTGGCTACTTCAAGCGGTGATGTTGCTGCTCTGTGCAGGTGGCAGTGCTGCTCCGTGCAGTCGGCACTGTTGCTCCTTGTCGGCGACGCTGCTGCTCTTACGGCAGATAGCTCTGGTCGGGCGATTGTCGGGCAGAGAGATGTGGTCGCCGGAAGCGGCTGGTGGAAGCAGAGGTGGTGAGTGGCGGCGGTGTCGGGGGCAGAGGTGGAGGCGAAGGCGGAGGCAGAGCAGCAGCGGAATCGTCGAAGCAAAGAAATCGTCGGAGCAAAAACCATGATCAACGGAAATGAATGAAACAGAAGAGGAAGAGTTTGCCTCATGTTGTTAAGTTATTTATAGGTGTCGATTGCTAACAAAAACTGACAATAAAAACTTTAAGTGTCGGTTTGCAAAAAAACACCGACACTAAAGGGAGGTGAAAATTTTCACGGTTATTCGTGCGAAAACACAATGGCGTCAGTTATTGTCACACAACCAACGATAAAAAGTGAGCAAATTTCCGTCTCGAAGAAAACCTTTAGTTGTCAGTTTCTATCTTAAAAATCGATGATGTATGTCAATTTTTGGAGGTAATTTTTTTCGCTGGAAATTTTAGTTTGGGCAGTTACTTTTAGGTGTTGGTTTGTTATTAAGGAACCGATACTAAATAAAAGTGATACCCATGTCTGGTCGCCCTTCACAGATTGATGCCGGCTTATGTTATACACCGACGATGTATGGTTTACGTGTCAGTGTATTATTACAACCGACACCATTAAAAGTGACGTTATAAGCCATTTCTGTAGTAGTGTTGTCACATGATAGGACAAAGTCATAGGAATCTTTGGATATGGTTGGCCAGAAGAATCCACATTGCAAAACCTTCAAGGCAGTCTTTTTAGAGCTCATATGTCCTCCCATTGGTCCTGAGTGACAGTGCTCTAGAATAGATTGAGCTTCCTCCTCAGCGATACATCGTCTGTAAAGACCATCAGCACATAGGTCAAAAAGGTACGACTCATCCCAATAGTATTGTTTCACATGATGCATAAATTTCTTCAGTGCATTTCCGATGCATTGAGGATGAATAACCCCAGCAGCGAGGTAGTTCACAAAATCCAAGTACCACGGTATATCTTCTGAGACCTTCATTAGTTGATCATCCGGAAGGGAATCATTAATCAGAATCTTCTCGGTATCTAGAGTGTGGATGTGACTGAGGTGATCTACTACCACATTTTCTGTACCCTTTTTATCTCTTATCTCCAAATCAAATTCTTGCAATAGGAAAATCCATCTAATTAGCCTAGGTTTTGCATCTTTCTTTGCCAGAAGGTAACGAATGGTAGTGTGATCTGTGTAGACATTGACCTTTGAACCAATTAGGTAGGATCTGAAGTTGTCAAAGGCATACATGACTGCCCGAAGTTCTTTCTCAATAGTAGCGTAATTCCTTTGAGCTTCATCGAGGGTCTTTGATGCATAATAGATCACATAATGTTTCTTTTCTATATATTGGCCCAAGACATCACCTACAGCAAAATCGCTTGCATCACACATTATTTCAAAAGGGTGGTCCCAATCGGGATCTCTAATGATGGGTGTGGTTGTAAGGGCATGCTTCAATGTGTTGAAGCTTTTAACACATTCTTCGTCAAAATTGAATTCGGCATCCTTTAGTAACAAATTTGTCATTGGCTTGGTTATCTTCAAGAAATCCTTTATAAACTGTCTATAGAAACCTACGTGACCAAGGAATTCTCGAACTTCCTTTACATTGATAGGGACAGAGAGCTTGGAAATCACTTCAATCTTGGCTTTATCTACTTCAATTTCTCTATTGCTGACCCTATGGCCCAGGACAATGCCTTCCTTTACCATGAAATGACACTTCTCCCAATTCAGCACAAGATGAGCTTCTTCAAAATGTTTGAGAATGAGGGAGAGGTGTTTTAGACATGAGTCGAAAGAATCTCCGAATATAGAAAAATCATCCATGAAAACTTCCATAATTGTTTTAGTAAGACCAGCGAATATGGCATCCATGCAACGCTGGAAAGGTACAACTGCATTGTAGAGGCCAAATGGCATTCTTGTAAATGTGTATGTTCTGAATGGGTAGGTGAAAGTAGTTTTCTCCTGGTCATCTTAATGTATAGGTATTTGATAGAATATAGAGTAACCATCGAGATAATAGAAATATTCTTGATGGGCCATCCGCTCTAATACTTGATCAAGAAAGGGCATTGGAAAATGATCTTTTCGAGTTGTCTTGTTTAACTTCCTATAATCTATGCACATCCTCCACCTTGTTACTATTTGAGTGGGGATGAGTTCATTATTTTCATTTCGTATAACAGTTGTTCCACCTTTCTTTGGGACTACATGCACTGGGCTCACCCATGGTGAGTCTGATATCGGATAGATTATTCCAGCTGTGAGTAGTTTAATGACCTCACGATGGACTACTTCCTTCATATTTGGATTCAGTTTATGTTGATGTTCAATAGTTTTCTTGTGATATTCCATCATAGGGATCTTATGCATACACAACTCTTGACTAACCCCAGTGAGGTCACTCATTTTATAGCTGATGGCTTTCTTTCTTTCCTTTAATTCTTTCAGGAGTTTATCTTCTTGTTGGGTTGTAAGATTGGAATTTATTATTATTAGACAAACCTTGAGATCATCCAAAAATACATACTTCAGTCCCTCAGGCAGGGGCTTCATTTCGGGGGCCTCTGGTTTTTCGCATGTTTCTTCAGTAGCTTCCACTGCCTTGAGTCCTTCAAACGTAGCTTTGGCATCTTCTTTGGTAGTGTCAAGGTCAAGAACACACTCTTTAACTTGCTCACTGATGGAGTTATCAGCAGAGGGGTTTGTTAGAGTCACTTCTAAAGGATCGTCTTGTTCACATCCCTCTTGTGTAAGGAGTGATATTTGTTCAATGCAGTCAATCAGATAAACTTCTTCTTGCATACTTGGTCTTCTCATGCTTTCAAAAACTTTGAATTCGAGGGTTTCTTTACCAAGTTTGAGAAGCAATGTTCCTATTTGAACATCAATTAGAACTCTTGCAGTGGTGAGGAACGAACATCCAAAGATGCCAGGATATCTGACATCCTCGTTTATGTCCATGATGACAAAGTCACATGGAACATAAGAATCTTTCCCTACCTTGACAGGTACATCCTCAATAATTCCTAACGGGCATTTTATCAAATTGTATGTGAGTTGTATAGTCATGCCAATTGGAAGAAGTTCAACAAACCCTAGCCTTTTGCAAAGGCTGAGTGGCATGATGGAGATGCTAGCACCAAGATCTTACAGTCCTTTCTTGCATGAAGAAGCATCGATATGATAGGAAATCCCAAAAGATCCTGGATCTTTCTGTTTCTTTAGCATCTTACTTTAGATGATATCAGAAGTGGTTTTAGCTAACTTGACGGTCTCATATTCTTCATTTATATATTTCCTGGTGAGGAGTGACTTAAAGTATTTTGTCCAAGCTGGTATCTCATCCAGCGCGTCCAAAAAGGGTATATCAACATGAAGTTTCTTCATAGCTTATTTAAACTTATTGAACTGAGTATCAAGTTTGGTTTGCCTTAAATGAGCAGGGAAAGGAATATGAGGCTTGTATACAGGGATATCAGGTTCTGGTGTTTCAGTTTCTTCATCAATAGGTTTCTCAGGACTTTCCTTGTCTGTCTTATCAGCAGTTACTAGTTCTTTCGGTTGAGACTCCGGTGTTGTTGAGTCTTGGACAGTCATAGGTTCATCTCCATCTGTAACAACCACATGTGTCTTGACAGGGGGAACATAATAGTTTTTTCCTGACCTGGTGGTGACTGTCTTCAACTGTTCAGGATGCTTAGGATTATTCTCAGGTTGGCTAGCAAAAACTCCAGCAGGTGGCTTTATGCTAGCTGCGAGTTGAGCTAGTTGGGATTCAATAGCCTTCTGCTGAGCTTGTTGGTTAACTATCATAGTTTGCTGAGTTTGCAACATGTTTTCAATGGTTGATAGCTTGTCATCATGTGATACGGGACTTGCTTGTTGTCCTTATTGTTGATAAGGAACTTGGTTTATGCTCTGGTATTGGGAATTGTTTTGATAATTATTGAAGTTCCTATTCTGGAAATTTCCCTTGAAGTTTCCTTGATTTCCAAAATTTTGTTGTTTCTTATACTGAAATCCTGGTGGGCCTCATGGTTGGTTGTTCGAACCAAATTGATGCAAGTTCACTGCTCTAGAGGGGTTTCCATATTGAAAACTTGGATGATTCTTATTCTGATTCGGATTGTAATAACCTTGACCAGGGATGGTATTAACAACATTCAGGTTCTCCAATTGATTATTATCTCCTTGGCCACATACATTTCTTAGAACAACATCATAGAGAACATTGCATGCCAAAGTGGAATGATCTGGTCCCTTACATGCTTCACAAAATAGTGAGGCAGACCTGACCTATTCTTGTTGTTGAGTGGGTGAACGGACTCTACCCATAGCAGCAAGAGATGATTCAATGTGGTCTTACTTGGCAACTAAGAGTTTTAAGGTTTCAGTTATAGCCTTGTACTCGGGAGTAGCTTCAGCCATAGCTACTTTTAAGACTCCTTTACCTACAGATCTACCCCAATTGGCTTAATGTTTAGCTCCAAGGGTTACAACCCTCCATGCATTGTCATAACTTTGACGCATGAAGTTTCCTCCAGATGAGGAGTCTAAGAATCTCTTTATATCTTCATCCACACCCCTATAGAAAATTTCAATGAGTTGATTCTTAGGAATTCCATGGTGTGGACACTTGCGTAGAAGCTCTTTGTATCTGTCCCAGGCTTCAGCAAGGGTTTCTCCAGGGACTTGAGTGAAATTTGTTATTCGGCTTCTAATTTCATAGGTGAGAGAGGGAGGGTAGAACTTTTCTAGAAATACATTTTGAAGTTGTTCCCAAGTGGTGATGGGTTCACTTTGCAATGAGTTATACCAACTTCTGGCCCTATCAGCGAGAGAGTACTTGAAGAAACAGAGTCAAATGGCATCATCAGATACTCCATTTTGCTTTGTCATGTCACATAGATCAATAAACCTCAAAAGATGTTCCTGACTATCCTCTCCTTGTTTGCCATAGAATCGGCTGTTTTGAAGCAATGTGATCCAATGTGCCCTAATTTCAAAATTGGTAGCATTGATGGGAGGAGGTTGTATTGGATGATGAACATTAGCAGCTTTAGGGATCGAGAACTCTCTAAGGTCCTTTTGTAGTTCTTCTTCTTGTACGGCTGCTTGTGCTGCTTGAATTTCTTCTTGAATAGCAACTCTAGCTTCTTGCATGAATCTTTCTCTCTGTACATTAAGGGCTTGAGCCACCCTTCGAACTATCTCCTCTTCTTGAGCCATCCTTGCTTGATTCTTTCTTATCATCATCTCTTATCTGATGATGAAAAGTTCTGTCTATCTTAGGATCAAAACTCACTGTCAGTCTGGGGCTGTCCGAACGGCACATGCACTATGCCTTGGGTTGTACCTGAATTAGAAAGATTTTAAAAGTGAGAACCACAGAGTAGAGTCAAATTCAAGTAGATGATCAATTGTATCAAAAGAAAATTAAAATCCAAGATTAGCCTCAAAAGAACTAGATTTAACTAACTGATTTTGTTTTCCCCGACAACGGTGCCAAAACTTGATGTGGGATTTTTATCGCACTAAAAAACTCAGTCGGGGTTGAAATCCCCAAGTTTTTACCAAAACCAATGTGCAATAATACCACCCGCAATCGGATGAGTCTTATCGTAGTATAGTTAAGGATCAAACCCAAAGGACAAAATTTTTAAGAATCTTTATCAGTCGAATCTAGCTCAAGTAAAACTAATATTTAGAATGATTGGTTGGTTTGTGGTTAATTAAACTAAATGCAGGAAAGTAAAGGCTGAATTAAAGTTGGATTAAGATCAAATGATATGGAATCCTTGGGATGGTATCAGGTTTCACCATTGTTGGATCCTAGATGGGTTATTAGATGCTCTAGAGGGGGGTGAATAGAGCTGAATGCACTTAAACAAGATTCATTAGACCTTCAAGATATATCATAAGATAAGGTTGCTAAATAGGAAATTTGTGTGCAACTAAAACATGCATAGCAAGGGAGAGAGAGATTGAGAAAACACAAGTAGACAAGCTATTTAGAGTGGTTCCACACTTCAAACTAGAAGTATGTCAGTCCACTTACCTAGAGAGGTCAACCTCTAGGATTTCCTAACCATTGCATTCTTATATTCATTCATAAGACTTACAATACATGACCAAACAAAGGACTTACCTATCCAATACAAAGAGTCTTCAACCTTACCAAGGACTTACCCACTTTGCAAGGAGTCTTCCACCTTCTTCCAAGGACTTACCTACTCTTTCACAAGTCTTCAGCCTTGCAGGGATTACCCATTCTTCTTCGATCTTCCGCTATTGACTTCACCTTCACTCGGAGAAGCTTCCACCAAGGATTACCCACTTGAGCAAGGAGTCTTCTGCCTTCACTAAGGGCTTACCCACTCTAGCTCCAAGTCTTCAGCCTTGATCTTCACCAAGGGACTCCTTCCCTTGTTCTTCTTCACCTCTCTTAGACAAGAGAGAGAACCTTCATCTTCATGGTTGAAATGAGAGATGGGGAGGTGGTGGAAGTGAGAGCCTCACAAGATATACATGTAGGACTAGCTCTCTTATATATTTCCTACTCACTCTAATGGATGTAGCAAGTGATTAAGCTTAGACAGAGAGAGGAGGTTGTAGGAATCACTCAACTATAGAATAAGAACCTCACATAGAGTTTGCCTCAACCTTGGAATGAAGCCCAAGGGGTCCTATTTATAGCTGGGGATGCCTCTTAGCCTTTGGGAACACTTGAGAACAAAAACTAGCCATTTTGTGGCTTGCAACGGATATATTTTCACTTGTTGCAACTACACAATGGCTAGAAGCACTTTTCTGTACAATGCAATCGGTCGAGTTTCTATAAGGGTAACTCGACTGATAGAGTAAAAGACAAAGCCGATATTCAGACCATCGGTCGAGTTTGTCCTGGGAAAGCTCGACCGACCAATGAAAATTGAATTGGTCTGGTACTCCATTGGTCGAGTTTAGTGTAACCACAACTCGACCGATCAAAAGTCATTTTCAAGATCCAATCAGGATCGGTCGAGTTTGCACCTCACATAACTCGACCGATGAATAGCCTGATATGAATTTTGGAAAATGGCTTTTGAGTGCTTAAACATTTGATCTAAGTGCTCCTGATTTTTTTAAGCTTAATTACAAGTCAATCATTACAAGTGATTTACAACATGATTCTAATAGATTTACATCATATTACAAAAATGTTCACTTGTATGACTTTGACTTGTCTTTTCTCCAATTTAATATGCACAAGTTAGGGCATTTGGAGTGTGTCTATACCTAATTTGAAAACACCCAAGTAGAGACATTAGACACCAATATGTGGAATGGTTAGTCATCATCAAAACACGGTTTTAGTCAATTTAGATGTGATTCAACATTGACCTAATTGACCTTGAGTCAAAAACCACCACTACGCATGCAAACACATCCAAACATCAAACATCCAGGCAAGATATAACTATCCAAATAGAGCTGCTGCAAAAACCCCCCATACGGGCGTTAGGTTCATGTAAGCATTACCTTTGGCATCAGATGTTTCGTCACCATCCAGATCACTTACTTACGGCTCCAAAGATACAGAAATCCAACGAAGGTTGTGGGCCCCCTATACCGGCGTTAGGCACACAGAAGCATCACTGAAGGATAGATGGCTCGTCCCCTCACGGATCATACACTTATGACCTCGAAGAAATCCCATTCTATTTCTAGTTTGGGAGTCAACCACATTAATCGATAAGCAAGCAGGTGATTAATATAAGAGCAAACATCGACGATTAACAAAAAGATAAAAAAATCCAACTAAGGTTGTGAACCCCCTATATAGACGTTAGGTTCACAGAAGCATCACTGAAGGCTAGATGGCCTGTCCCCTCTCAGATATACACTTACGACCTCAAGGAATCCCATTCTATTTCTAGTTTGGCAGTCAACCTGTGAAACGGCATTCAATCCTACATATAGAAGTTCTCACAACATAGGAAGAACAAAGATGAAAGCAAGCAATTAATCTAACTACAAACATAACGATTAACAATGAAATGAAAAGTTATATACATTTCCATGGAAAGTTTAACAAAAGAATATGATTGCATGGGCAGGGAGGCTAGTCCCCGCACCCCAGTGAAAGTGGACTACTCACTCATGATGAGAGAAACAAGAAGAATGAGAAAGAGAGAGAAATCTGCCATGAGCATGGTGCAGAAGGTAGTCACAGCTCAGTGAAGATGATGCAGTCTTCTACGTCATGTTGGAGCATATCTGTATGCAAAATGGGCGATGCCAAGACAGACCGGACAGTCTCTCTCGCTTTGTCTTCCTTCTCTTCTCGGTCTCCTTGATTGCAACACAGGCAGTAGATGGAGTGGAACTGGCGTGGATGGAACTGGATCTGGATCGGACCTATGTACAGGAAGCCTATCGGTGTCCTATAACTGATTCCAATTGAGGACCCTTGCGGTCCTATTTATAGGCTCGGATGGGGTCTTCACGTTTTCTGCATGAACCTGCTTCAAACAGTTTGGAGCAAATGGTCTTAGAGAGTGTTTGTCATTCAAATAGTCTTGGAGATCTGCCTTCAAACGGTCTTGCAAATCGATCAAATAACCAAACGGTCTAGGGAATGACTGGCCTATCGGTCTTGAGGGAAAATGGTCTTAGGACCGTATGGTTCCAAATGGTCTTGGGACCGAATGGCTCCAAACGGTCTTGGAACCGAATGTCTCCAAACGGTCTTGGGACCGAATGGCTCCAAACGGTCTTGGGACCAAATGGTCTGTGCTTGCATGTCCCAAACAATCTTGGATCTTCATTGCCCAAACGGTTTGGCAATGCAAACGGTCTCGAAGACCGTTGGGTTTCAAATGGTCTCTGTGTTGAAATTCAATCGGTCTTCACGTCGATTTCCAAATAGTCTTGGATTGGGCATCATCCAACTGGTCTGTGTGATCTCCTCCTTCGGTATGCGATCGATCAATGCCTCGCAGTCTCAAGACCATGAGGGATTCTTTATGGTGAGTGCGGAGTGGGAGTGGCGGCATTGCAGGTAGCGTTTAGTGTTGCTGGAGGTAGAAGGAGGTGGAGGTGTAGGTGTTAACGTTGCTGTTGGTGGAGGAAGGGAAAGCAAGAGGAGGGGAAGCATGCCCAGTGTGGTTGAGTTTCCCAAATAGTTTCAATCAAGTTGTTCAACCGATCTTCAAGACCGTATGGAGTTAGAAACCGATTGGATGAGACCGAATGGTGAGTGAAATGTGGGTCTCGACTAAATGTTCTACCCCATCAAGACCTGCATCAAATCAACATAAATTCAGTTAAAATCATGATAATTGGACCAATTAAGTAATTTTGCACATTTTTATATTTAGAAACTGAAATTGGGTGTATTGAGTCGAAAAGGGTCCAAGATAGCGACTGAAAATCATGATGAATATGCATTCATCAAGTCCCCGAGAGGGAATGGGAGTTCACCACTATGGATGTTGTGGTAAGTCTCCCCTTGACCCAGGGAGGTTAAGATACAATGTGGGTTATGGTAGATCGCCTTACCTAGATGACAAGAGAAAGAAAGAGTATTGTCAAGGGAAAATTTTGGTTGAACTACTTATAAGAGAGAGAGATGGTTCAGCTACACCATGATGTGAGTTCAAAAGTTCTAGAGTAGGACCTAAAGGTTCACTTCCATTAGGTGGAAGTAGATAAATGAAGAATTCGATTTCAGTACAGTTTATCACCCCATACTAATGGTCAGTATGATCCAGACTAGAAGGTCTGATGAGAGCATGTGTGCTCATTCGGGGTGATACATAGAGATAGTTCTTAAGATGTGATGTTAACCACCATAGCCTTTATCGGGATGCAAGAAGTTCTATAAGGAGGTTGTGTCGGTCACCACTTCATTAAGATGATGTTGGTGAAGGAGGCCTCGCAAAGGTCTGAAAAGAACCACAGTGTATGCTGATGAAGTTGCTTTGATCGTGCAATGGCTGAGAGGGAGCCAGAGATGATACGAGTCATGAGATGATGCAAAGAAGACTGACATGCAGTTCACTGTGGGAGAGTATGTGATGTGAAAATCTGACCCCTCTAAGCTACAACTGAGAAAGCTGAGTCCTCGATATATGGGTCCATTTGAGATGGATTGGTGGAGATGGTTGTGGTTCGCCTTACCCCTCAGGATAACATGACGTATAATGTGTTCCATGAGTCTGATCTAGAGCACTATGTGAGGTACCCAAGCCATGTGTTGAGCCCTGAACCTATTAAGCTTTTGAGAGGCTAAAATGTGTTGAGTCACCTATGAGGGTACGATATACCGAGGTAAGAAAGAACTCAGATGAAAGAATATGAGATAATGAAGGTTCTTGGGAAGAACCATGGAAAGGGTGAAGCCACATGGGATCCCTGATGGACATAAGAAAGGCTTATCCTGTTTATTTGTGTGCCTGGTGGAATTTTGAGGACAAAATTCCTATAAGAGGGGAAGGACGTTACAACCCCAATTTTTGGGTTCATTTGGTGAGAAATGTAATTTCTCATATTAAAGATATTTGAACAAATAATGATATAAATTGTTTTGAATAAATGGATTATGTTTACAATAGACTTGATGGTTGTTTTGTGGGTTTTATTAGCAATCGGGCCAAATAATAAGGAAAAGACACAAGGAACTCCATTATTAATAAGAAATGGAGAAAACAAAAATGTAGAAACCTATAGAAGGCAAAAGTATGTAATCCAAAGGTGGATTCCATGCCTCCTCGGTTCCTTGGGGTTCAAGGAGTCCAAAGTTGCAAAGATAATGCAAAAAGAAAAGAAAAGACCAATTAAATATTTCTTTATTAAGAAAGAAATTGAAAATAATGATAAAATGTGGAATATAAGTGGAAAGAGGCATAATTGAGTTATCTTTGATGGATTTTCGTATCCATGAGGTTTCTTATGTTAAAAGGAATTCCAATGAGGAAAATAAAAAGAAAAATAAAGAGAAATCCTCAAAAAGAGATATTTTGATAAGAAATAAACAAGATAATGGGAAATAATGGAAATGGATGCATCTAGATGGATAATAAGTATCATTAAAAAGCAATTTCGAAATCTTGGAGTTTCTTGGGGTCCAAGGATCCCCAATGGATAAGAAAGAAAGATAAAATACCAATAATGTCAAATAAGAAGATAATATGATGCATAATGAATGATTTTTAGGGTATTGTTAAAAAGGAAGTAATTTCTATTAAAAGAAAATAGAAATTTCATGCCAATGGATTAAAAAGCAAGAATAAAGAGAATAAGAGGGATGATTTTCGAAATCCTAATATCAAAAGAAGAAGGAATATTAAAGAGCTATTAGAGGGAGAGAGAAGCTTGCTTATTAATGAAGGAATCACATTCCTATTAGAAAAGGGCTTTGTTTCTTCATAAGCAAGCATCTTGTGGTGTGAATACTCTCCCCTATAAAAGGGGTAAGACCTTGGTTCGAGTTCAGGATGGAATCCCATGCGACTCTCTTCTTTCTCCTTCTTCTTTGCGCGCAACCCTAACCAAGGGAAAGAATGCTACCCCAGAGCAACCAGGAACCGTGAAGAGGTTACGATGGAGACCTGATGCTTCCACGACACCACGGAGGAGCGCAGTCATCTTCCCCATGCTCTGGAGCTTGCGCACAACCATTGTATGGATGCAGGCTGTCCATGAGTTGCGGATCCAAGAAGGCCCAAACAACCACCCAGCTGCAACCCAAGGGGTACCTCCCTGTCTGTAGAGGAATAGCGGAGCTAGGGTGCTGAGTTTCGGGAAGTTTCTGGCCTTAGAGAGAGGGGAAACAACCCTGCGACCAGCTACTACTGACGGCCACCTAGGGTTCCCGAGCTGGAAGACGACGGGGAGGTTTTGGACAGATATACCCCTCGGGGTATACAGATCTGGAAACTTAACCAAGGGCATGAACGTCATTTCGAAATGTTTCCAAACTAGCTGCAAAACAACGTTGCATGATAAAGGCTACGTGGTGCCTCCCTATTGGCCCAAGTGAGGTTTTATTACAAAAATCATATCTCCTTAATAGTAGATCGGATGAATATGCATAAAATATGAAAATTGCTCAAAAAATAAGGGGAATCCAATAAAAATATATTTAGAAGCTAATTCCTCTTGCAATTCGAAATGTAGTGTAATTTATCAACTGTAATGAATTAAAGATTAAGAAACCCTATTCTGAGATGATTAATATATTTAGTAGGGTTTAATGGATGATTAAAGTTGGCATTAACTTGTTAATGATAAAAAGGAACATTAGGAACAAAAAGGATGAACTTTTCATGTAATTGGTTTAATTTAGAGTTTCATGTGCATGAATATACTTTAATGGACCTTAAAACCCTACTTTTGTTAAATGTGACTCTTAATGGCTTTAATTATTCAAAATCATGAATAAAGTTAAGATTTGATGATTCTAAGCTATTTTGAGTATAAAGGTTTCTAATTGTGGATAAATACCCTTAATGTAGTAATTAGGGTTTTCTAATGAATAAAAGGTAGAATTAATGACAAATAGAGTTCATATGTGAATTAGACCACAATGAATAATGAATTGATGATAAATAAGCATAATGATCTTATCATGGATTAAAAGGATAAAAATGGTAGCTTTAATGCAAAAGAGGCTTAATGGACTTAATTTATGGTTAATTATGCTTTTTCTGAAATTAAGGTTATATGTTGTTAAAAGGTAACCTTAATAACTTTCATGAAGGATAGATGAGAAATTAGGGTTTAAAAGAGTACAATGAAGTTAAAAAACCCTAATTGCAAAGTAAACCCTAAAAGAGGTAGAAATCCTAAAAAGGAATAGAAACCTTAAGTAGCAAGATGGTTTGAATAGATTTTGATAAAAAGGAATTGGATGTAATTTCAGGACTCTTGTACTTGCTTGATTGGATGTCTTGATTGATTGGACTATTCTATCTCAATTCAGCCTAACAGGTATGTGGTTAATTATGATTAGTCACATTAGTTTTCCCGAAGGTTTCCTATATGGTTAATCGCATTAATTGAAACTAAACAGTTTGAATGTTCATACTACAAGTATAAAGTCACTATGGTTATCACAATTATAAATACATGTGTATTCTCGCACCTACATGCCACCTTGATGGAAGATGTCATAAAGGTCAGGCCCAAGAGGGTAGACCAATGGGAACCAAGAGAGGTGACCCCAGACACCAAGCTCATGAATGAGAAGGTGGTCTATGAGGCATGACTATGGGGCACCATGATAGGTGACCCCCAGGCACCAAGCTCGGGATTGAGAAGGTGGCCTTAAGTTAATCACAAAAGAGAAACCCTAGAGGGGTATTCTAGGGTTAGGGTAAAAATGGTGGAGAATGACACATTGAAAATGTAAATTGGTTTTCTAATTACCCTGATTTTGATAATTAAATTGTTAGCCATATTTGTGAAATTTTGGTTGTTCCCACATACCAGCATATTCCTATATGCTGACTGACGTTTTGTTTGTCGGCATTTTAGGTATAACAATTGAAAGAACAAATAGTAAAGTGACACATTGTGGAAATAAGAAATAAAGTGCAAGGAGGATTAGATAGAATGAATCCAGGTTGTGGATATAGTAGCTTACCAAAGTTTTAAAAAGGTATGCAAGGTTTTATTTTATACCAATTTTTAGTTTAGTTGATAAAATTTGATAATTGTTATCAATTATTTGTCGAACCTTTGATCCTATTAATGGGGATAATGGCTTTGATCTCTTGGTCTTCCTTAATTGGGGGTTATCGGGAGGCGGGTCGTTACAACATGTCTTAATCTAGGTTATCAACAATTAGTTATGATTATTCTAAATTATCTACCTTTGGACCAATGGGGAAGAACCACGTCAGCAAATTGTTTATTTTCTTCCCCTCCATGAGGGTATGTGCTCAGTGAATCAGGTTTGGCCACTTAGGTGACGTGCTCCATGCAAGCCTGGCACTGGGTTGAGGTACAAAGTTACATATGCACTCATGACCTTGGGTTTGGAGCCTTGCTCCAGTAGGGGTAGGAGAGTACTTTTCTCCTTCCTCATCTTCAACCCCCTCCTTGCCTTTCGCTGTGCAATCTCATTCCCTAGGGTGGTCAACCTAGTCATTGACCCCAGCCTTCTGGGTGATTTAGGGTAATCCAGTAGTGAGGAAGCCTTCGTGGGACCTCCATGAACTTTCTAGCGGTGTTGCCTTCAGTCGGGCGAGTAGAGAAAGGGAAGGCAGAGACCAGTTTGTCAGTGGAAGAATAGGGGATCAGAGTGGGGTAGTGTAGGGTGTAGTGCATGGACTTCTCGCTCCTTGGGTGCATAGTCACCTCCCTAGGGTTTTCCAAACTTTTATAGGTAGTAAGGTTGAGAAAAGAGAGGGTTTCTTCCCATCTCAGGGACCTGCCTCTTTGTAGAAATTAGGGAAAGTCTTCATTCTAATCTACAACCAACAAATTCAAGGTCAGTTGTGTTTGAATTTACTTCCCGAACTTGATGGAAGAGTGTAAATCTATCCATACTGGTCAGGGGGAGAGAGGTAGATGTGAGAACGTTGTCATTATTGTTCCAGTCTTCCAAATCGGGATGAAGGTAGGAGATGGCTTTAATGCCATCGAGTAAGGATCGTGTAGACACTAGGGCTTGCAAAAAGATCCAGGGGAATCAAGTCCCTAATTTCCTAGTTAGATCAAATTGTGACATAGATGTATGTTTCCATAATCCTCCACACTTTAGGAAATTTAGAAAAATCCATATTTCTCACTCCTTTAATCTTTTTAATCCCAAATTTTGTAGGAAAGTTTATAATGACTTTATCTACATGTGGCCAAAGTATGAGACTAAAACTCAAAAGAAAATGTAGTTTTCTTAACATGCAAGTCATCCATTCAAAAGGCATATATTATGCATTAAAAGTCCATCTTTTCTCTTTCTTTCTTTTCTATTTTCTTTATTTTGATTTCTTTCCTTATTAGAAACCATGGGGAACTGAAAACTAATCAATAGTGGACATCAATGCCACTTTCTAGAGAATTCTACCAAATTGTCACATATACACACAATTATCTTCCATTTCTTTTCCTTTTACTTATTATGGGATTTCTTTTTTCCTTTTTCCCACTTTATTATTATTGGATTTATCAAAATAGTATAATCCTCAAAATCATGCATCCAAGGGAAATTTTGCAAAAGAAACCATCCTTTGAATATAAAGCATACAAATTTCCATTCAAATCCCTTTTATTTGAAAATTGCATTTCAATCAATACAAACATAATTGAGGTTATAACTTTTTTGTTTCTACTGCCTATTCTATAGACATATTTCCTTATAGTGTATCGATATCTAACATCAATTTACGATAATATGGGATAATTGATATGATTGGATTTTGGTTTTGTCATTCTATCATTGCATGTGATGTGAATAATATTTGTCCAGTCAAATACCACAATTATCCCAAACGATATATATATATATATATATATATATATATATATATATATATGTGTGTGTGTGTGTGTGTGTGTGTGTGTATGTATGCAATTTACACGCAACGCCCTAAAGGAACTTTTGATGGTGGATTTGTAGAATGGTTATTTCCAATAACCCCTATTATATGTGCATGGTTGAGTGGTTGGTTAATCATTTTATCACGGTCTACGTACCGAACCTATATCTTATCTTCCCAATGTAAAGTTAATTCTTTCCTACCCTTGCTCCCCTTAAATGTAACTCAAGATTTATCAATAATTATTTAAAAGTAGGATAGTTTAGTTTCCTATTATGATGAAGAAGATGATGTCCCAAAGACGAGCCAATTGGGTGGAGGAACAAGGAGGACCAGATGAACGAGCCAAACCGACTTTTTGGTGGACCCACCCGACCAGTTTGAGGACCCAACAGGTGGTGTACAGAAGAACCAGATGACCGGTGAGATGACCAAATGACCAGCCATGAGGTGTGTCGATCTATTCAAGGGTTGAACCAATAAACTCAAATTGGCAAGTACGAATCATCATCAACAATAGGTTTATGCATGTGATGTAGACCTAGGATGTTGTAATTCCTTATGGCTCTAAGGAATTCCATTAGGCTGGCCATAACCATCGCTTTAGTTTATTACATGCTTTCCTTGTGGGATATAGCATGTATGATACCTACTATCTATCTGGTGATTGGATAAAGTATATGTATTTAAAAATACAAACTCCCTCGTATAAAAATTATATCAAGTCTTAGATGCTTTTGAATAGAAATCCACATGAAAAGCTTGATCGACCAAGGGTAGCTTACACCTTCACGTGGTGTGTCGTCTATCTCGTGGAAGTGTGCCAGTAGATATGTAGGTTCATCATTTGTAGGATGCATATCTATCATGTTGGTTGTTGGATCAGGCTTAAACTAGTGATTCATAGAGCGTATAAGCCCAGAAGCATGTAGATGAGTATGCCAAGGAGTTGCATATATCATCTATCTAGAATTACATATGATGCAATTGGAAAAAGTTTCCTACCTTGGTAATTGATTGTGTTTTGTGGTTGTGAATCAAGCCACAATTGAATTATCTTAGATCTGGTCCATTAGAATATTGTACATTGCAATATTCCAAATTGATATGTGAGGGATACTAATTTGAAATAAAATAGTGGGAGAGATAATAATTAAATACCTAATTAATATCATCAAAATTTTCAAATCAAATCAAATATTTTGACAAATTCAAATTTTTTCTTGTAGAATCAAATGACGAACAAGTCCAAATTGTGATTGGTCCTTAAAAAGGACAAACTTGATGGGACGAATTTTCACTAGTAGTTTTGGACTTTGAGAAGGGTTCTTAGTGTGGAGTGTCATCTCTACATCCTTGATAAAATTATAGCTTTCAATTCACCTCTGACCATCAAATTAAATGTGAATAACCCAGTGTCATAAATACATACTCCTGATGCACCTAGGGCACAAGTGGATTCTTACTGGAAGCATGACAATGATGCCTTAGAGGTAAAGTACCTTATGCTTATCTGCATGAACTATGAGTTGCATGAGTAGTGTGAGGGAATGAGTGTTCTTGAGATGTTAACACATCTTAAGAAAGTGACACTTGTCCTTAAAAAACATGAAAGAGATGGTATCCTAAAGAGGCTACTTGATTCTAACCTAATAGATGGAACCTTAGTAGAAGAACATGTGCTCAATATAATTGGACATGTGTATCATCTTGAAGAATTGGGATTTACCTTGAGCCAAGAGTTGTCCATGGATATGATTTTGAAGTCAATGTCAGAATCATATAGTTGCTTTATTGCATGTCATCATGTGAATAATGTGATTGACCACATGTCAAACTTGCTAGCCATGTTGATTCATGTTGAAGAAAAATTGAAGGACAATCCCATGATGATGATCAACAGAGATGAGTCCAAGGATCAAAGCAAGGACAAGAAGAGTTCTAAGGTCAAGCCCAAATCTAAATCTTCAACACTCAAGATAAGGATAAAGAAAAGTATAAGAGGAACTCATCCTTTTGTACTTGAAGGCTGTCAGGAAGAAGAAGGTGGGGATGGTGATCTCAACTTTAGGTATATACATTATTGAGATAAACATGTCTACTTATTCATCATGGGTACTAGATATCAGATGTGGATCTCACATATGTTCTCATATGCAAGATCTAAAAGGAAGTAGGCCTTTGGGAAAAGGTGAGGTCGAACTATGAGTTGCTAATAGCACAAGAGTTACGTTCAGCGTAGTTGGAACCTATAGTATATCTCTACCCACAGGGCTTGTAATAGAGTTAAAGAACTGCTATCTTGTACTTTCTATAAATAGAAACATCATTTTTCTATCTTCTATGGACAATGATGCATTTGAATTCCATATTAAAAAGGGTCGATGTTCTAATCTAAAAGATTGAATGTTTTATGGTAGTGCCCCAATGTCTTATGGTATTTATTTGTTACATCTAAATATAGATGATTATAACGTAAATACCAAAAGACTAAATCTCAATAACTCAAACAAAACATACCTTTGGCATTATTGTATAGGGAACATAAATGGGATCGCATATCTAGACTCCATAAGGATGGTTATCTAGACTCTTTTAATCTAGAATCAATGGAGGCATATGAATCTTGTTTTTTGGGCAAGATGGATAAATACCCTTTCACTAGTAACAATGAGAGGGCCAGTGATCTATTGGGACTCATACATACTGATGTGTGCAGACCTTTTAGAAAAACCACTACATGTGGGTATCGGTACTTCATTACCTTCACTGATGACTTCAGTAGCTATGGCTATGTTTATTTAATGAAACATAATTCAAAAACTCTTGAAAAATTTAAAGAGTTTATGAATGAAGTATAGAACCAACTTGGTAAAATAATTAAGAAACTTTGTTTTGATTGAGGTGGAGAATACTTAAATGAAGAGTTTGAGAACCTTCATAAAGCCCATGGGATTGTATCCCAATGGAGTCCACCTGGAATACCTCAGCATAATGGTGTGCCAGAAAGAAGGAATCGCACATTGTTAGATATGGTATGATCAATGATGAGCTTAGCTGAGCTTCCAACTACCTTATGGGGGTATGCTCTAGAAATCACCACATTTAAACTAAACTAAGTGCCATCTAAATCAGTTCAAAAGACACCACATGAGATATGGCATGGGAAACCTCCCACTGTGTCTTTTATGAGGATTTGGGGATGTGAAGCTTATGTTAAGAGAGTGTTTTCTGATAAGCTTGGTTCTAAATTTAATAAATGTTATCTTTTTGGATATCCAAAAGAGACAAGAAATTTTATTCCCAATCTAAAATCAAAGTGTTTGTTGCCAGGGATGATGTATTCCTTGTGATGGATTTCATTTCCAAAGGAATCAGTGGGAGGAAAGTGGAACTCGAAGAGGTATGAGACCAACAAGAGAACATAAGACCGATAGATGAACATGAAGAACTAAGAGAATCACAAAGTGTTGTGGAATCTCAAATTCCTCAAGTTACACAGGAACCTTGTAAATCTAATAGGACACATCTTAAACCTAAGAGATATGGATATCTTGTGACTCAGGAAGGTAGTGAATTGGTCATATATGATGAGCTAATTACCTATCAAGATGATATAGAGGGACCAGAGTCTAAGAAATGTCTTGAATCCATGATATCTGAGATGGAATCAATGTACACCAATAAGGTATGGACCTTGGTGGATCCACCTGAAGGGGTAAAACCCATAGGGTGCAAATGGGTTTTCAAGAAGAAGACAGACATGGATGGAAAAGTTCAAACCTATAAGGTCAGATTGGTTGCAAAGGGTTTAAGACAAGTTCATGGTGTTGACTATGATGAAACCTTTTCTCTAGTGGCCATGGTTAAGTCCATCAGGATCATGCTTGCTATTTTAGCTTATCATGACTATAAGATTTTGTAGATGGATGTTAAAATTGCATTCCTTAATGGGAATTTTGTTGAGGATGTGTATATGACACAACCTAAGCTTTTTATAAATCCAAAGTTTGCAAATAAAGTTTGTAAGCTACAAAGGTCAATCTATGGATTCAAGCAAGCATCTCAGAGCTGGAATCTTTGTTTTGATGAGAAAATCAATGAGTTTGACTTTATTCAAAATGAAGATGAACCTTCTATGTACAATAAGGTTAGTGGGAGCATAGTGGCATTCCTCATATTATATGTAGATGACATATTATTGATGGGGAATGAAATCCCTACTCTACAAAATGAAAAGACATGGATTGGAAATAAGTTTTACTTGAAAGACTTGGGAGAAGCATCCTACATCTTGGGGATACAGATATATAGAGATAGATCCAAAAGGCTTCTTGGACTAAGTCAAAGCGCATACATTGATAAAATGTTGAAGTGGTTCATCTTGGAGAACTCAAAGAGAAGAAACCTGCCTATGTGTCATGGTGTCCCCATCGCTAGAGCTCAATGTCCCAGTTCTTGTGAAGAAAGGTAACACATGAGTTTGATTCCATATGCATCAGCAATAGGATCAATCATGTATGCAATGTCAAGTACCCGTCTAGATTTCTTGTATGACTTGAGCATGATGAGAAGATACCACTCAAACCCCAATGATGCTCACTGGATAGCCGTGAAGAACATCCTCAAGTACTTCATAAGAACCAAGGATCAGTTCATGGTCTATAGCACACAAGAAGAACTGGTGGTAAAGGGTTACACTGATGCAAGCTTCCAAACTGATCAAGATGATTACTAATCATAATCAGGATTTTGTGTCTTGCCTAAACAATAGAGTTGTAAGATAGAAGAGTTCTAAGGAAGAGATAGTTGTCGATTCTACAACATAGGCAAAGTATATTGCTACATCAAATGTAGCAAAGGAGCATGTATGAATCAATAAGTTCATTTCTGAACATGGGGTTGTTCCAAGCATCAGTGACACAATTGAGGTATATTGTGACAACAATGGAGCTATTGTACATGATAAGGAAACTAGATTGCATCAGTGCTCAAATCATATACAAAGGTGGTTCCATCTCATACGAGAGATCGTACAACAAGGAGGTATAAAGATTTGTAGAGTACCAACCGAGAACAATATTGTTGATCCCTTGACAAAGGCACTTTCACAGTAGAAGCATGATGGTCATGTTAGATCACTTGGGATGTAATTCATGGGTGATTGTCTCTAAGTGCAAGTGGGAGTCTGTTGGTATGTATCCCCATAGAGTCAATCATATGATTATTGTAATGGCATAATTTGTAATTGATTTGATTAAAAAATAAAGTCCAGCTTCCAATTTATTATGTTTATTTCCTTATGAAATAATGATGTAACATTACAAATATCAAGAGAATAATATTACTCAATGACGTATGTCTTCAAGTATGTGACTTGGGGAAATGAGATCATAAGAATGTTAAGAGTACATATATATTCTCATTATGTCCCTGATCGGCTGCTATTATGGAAGGTTTATAGACAACAATGACACATAAGATCAAAGTGTGAGTTGGTTGATGATAGAGTCTCATTAGTGACCCTATAGGTCCCATATCATGTTGGAAGTGATTGTCCATAACTAACTTATGACATTACAAGCAAAGAGTGGTGCCTAGTCGCACATCAGTGCTACCCAATCTATAACACCAAGAACATATTGTAGGTTGAAGTTGTTCCCAACTTTCCATTCACTTGGGTAGCACTGATGTGCAACTAGGCACCACTCTTTGCTTGTAATGTCATAAGTTAGTTATGTACATTCACTACCAATGTGATATGGGACCTATAGGGTCACACACATAGGCCTTGACCTAGAAAAGGAGTTTAATCTTAAACGAGGATTGAATTGATTACTAAAGTATTTAGGTATTCAATCCACATGATAGATCAGCTGGCTACACTACTAGACAATCATATTTCCATATAAGATAGCCATTTGGAGTGTCATATGGTTGGCTCATGAGTTGAGATGGGCGTTTGGATTGTCAAGTTAGTCAGGAAATTGAATTGGCTAAGTTTTGTCCAAACTAAGGTGTGAACCTACCAGTTCACTCTTTTGAATCGATCAGCTCAGATCAGATCACCAGACGACCGTCTAGGTGAGCGAGACACATGTATCGCATGTGTGAGATCGCTCGTTTTTTGGGAAATTTGATTGTAACAAGGAATTAGTGTTGACATCATGTCGTGCATTAGTTGAATTCGAAATTTCCAAGTTCATATGTGGTTGGGAAACTATAAAATGACTATCTCATAGTGCAATATGATCGTATCATGTGTTAGCAAACTATCTGGGTCACCAGACGGACATTTGGGTGTTTTTTGGTTGCAAACATTCAAGATATTCTGGTCCTTTCCACTCCCGTGTCGACTGGGAATCCATACCCTAACCTCTCCTATAAATGGAGGGGTAATGGGGTCTTCCCAAAGAACAACACAGACAATTGAGAATCAGTTTCTCTGAAAAATGTTGTCCTCTCTAGTTGTGGTAACCAAGAGATCCCATGCAAGTCCTACCCAACTAGGGAGGGATAGCTATGGGAGAGAAAAATTGAGGATCATTGTTGTGGGAGAGCAAGTTGGTGACTACTATGCCAACAAAAGGGAAAACTCCTTCCTGTCTATTGTAGCAGGATGACTGGAGTTCTAGTTGGTCTGTGTGGACTTCTCTAGAGGCAGGAGTCTTTTGGCTATTTTTAGGAGGAAACATCAACTTGTAGTCTGTGGTGAGACCACAGGAGTCATTGTAGAGGCTGTCTAGTCTGTTGTATGTGGTGAAGACAAGAAGTTGTACAAACACCATTCAAGAGAAACGAGTCAATAGTTCTACATATACAACAACCAACATATGTTGCTGGACTTTCTCTAGGACTAGGTATACCCTCGAAACCATCCTTCCCATTCTATAGTTATTGACATGATCTGCTGGATTATTGGGGAATATGATAGTAAAAAATTCCGCCGCCTATTATGTAGCCATATTTCCTTACAGGAAGCTAGTCGCCACTTGGATGATTCATGATGTTGGACTCAGGTGTTCATTAATATTTGTGCAACATATACCCATGGGAAGGTAAAGGCGGTCGACATAGAGAAATAATTCCCCCTTGCCCTAGTGTTTCCAACATCTTCTTCTCCATCTCGTTCAATCGCTGACCGCAATATCATCTCCATGTTGTTGCCCATCTCGCTAGTAGTCAACACGCACACCCCCTTTTCTATGTGGTGACCAGCCATCTCCACCTAGATGATCGTGCTCTACTGGACGAGAAACAACATGTGTATTCGATTCCTAACTAAGCTCTCTCTCCACTTCCCAATGGCCAATCGATCGATTGATCACTCAGTTACCATTCACCTCATACCCTTCCCCTTCTCCACATGCTCCACGCCAAGTAGCAAGTCACTCGACTTTTTCTTCCCAACCAGGTGAGTCACATGTCCCAGCACCGATACTCACACATCTACACCTAAGCAATTTGCTCGACTCACCATCTCCCACTCACTTGAATCGCTTCTCAGTAGGCATGAAGAATGCCTCAGACGAGAGGAAGAAGTTTAGGTAGCTCTTTTGGGAAACCTAATCATTACACCATCTATAAAATTAATCCCTTTAGGAAGGAAAAAGAGACAGACATTGAGAATAAGTCTTTCGCCCATCTTATCCACATCCCAATCCATCTTCCCCACTACATCAAAATAAATCCATATCCAAGATAGGAGGGCTGAAAATGATTCAATGACACCAAATGCTTCTAATGTCTCTAACTCTATTTCTGATGATGCGGCCACACTTGATGTCCAAGCTAGCAAGAAAATGATTGCTAAATTAGATGTACATTTGATGGTTATTTTTCTACATAATGGAGAGGCCTAGGCTTTACCTCCACAACCTCCTCTTCATGATTTCATGCCACTAGCTACATAGTGTCCTATCCCTCTAGCATAGCCCCGCCAAATCCCAATAAGTTTAAATCGACAATCACCATTGAAAAAAAGAGATAGTAAAAGGCCATGGAGCTTCATAGGGTGACACTCCCACATTGTATCTATCTAGACATGCTCAAGGTGCTTGAGATTCAGGTTGATGTTGAGAGTTTGCTTTGAATCTCCCTCATTTGATTATTCCTCTTTAGATTACATCTCATCTATGAGGAGCTCAATCTCAAGTTCCTTCCTCATTCACGTAGCATTACTCCACATATTATAAGTTCATCGTTTGTTTCAATTTCTGTGGTGAGGAGCACACCTTAAAGGACACTAACCTAACTACAATTCTCTTTGATGTGGAAAAGGACTTTTTGGACAAACGTGACAAGGACAACCATAACAACTACAATGTGTAATTCAAAGAAGGCAAGTTTGGGGCATAGATCATCGGCCAAATCCCTTCCTTTCCAAGTTGAGTAAAAGCATCTTTCATTCATAATACCATGTTGTGTTACCTCCACCACATTCTCTCATGCACTATTTATCCCATGAAAGGTACACAAGGTATAATTGCTTACAATGATCTTTACACATCTAGAGATGTTGAATGATGACCCATTTAGTGGAAAAGTGCACTGATTGATCATCTTCACTTGGTAGTTATTCACAATAATGGTTCCTCATTTTCTCAAGGTAAGTTAGCCACTACCAAATATTCATATATGGGATACACTCACATTATGTATGAGGTAGTGGCTTGAAAGGAAACCTACATAATTGACCTCAAGTATCTTCAAGCAGCTGTAGTCATACAACCATCTTCTAAGGTGAGTATCTACTTCTTACTATTTAGAGGCATCCCCTCCCTACTCGAACTACATACTCATGCTTACTTTGTAGTGGTGAATTTATATTATGAGTTCGTGGACCTCTTAGCACACATGCAACTTTACATATGAGAAAATATATTCATAGAGGGTGAGATCCTTAAACCTTATTTGGTCATTGTAGTGGTTCCATGGAGGCCAATGATGATGAGACATGACCTCCTCCTTTCTACTCAATATCACACTAAGTAGCATGTTCCTAACAATGCATACCATTTCAGATCCTATGGTTTCACTAACTTGCATTAGAAATCTATACCACTTTGAGGATTCCTAGATATGCATGTCATGGAAAATACGACACCATGGCCACCATGCATCATACCCATGAGTAGTGGTACATTGACCGGGGTGATTATGATTTTACACATATGCATTATAGAGACTATGGTGTAGGTCAAACCTACCACATACCCACCTATCAATATTGAGGGAAATAGTATGCATATGATGGACTACCCACAACTTGTTCACAACCATCATAGGATCAAGGTTGGCCTAATCGGATATTGGAGTCTTCTTATCATGCAAAATTTTATGCACCGGTACCTGAGCATCAACATTAGGAACCAACCACGTCAAGTCATCATGATGGATGGTGGCTATTATAGTTAGCCCTCTCCCCTCCATTTTGAACTTAGGATTTTCTCGAGGATGAACAAATTCCTAAGTCTATGGTGGAGGGTGGATGGTACACGCCTATTCCACCTGATTTATCTATGTTTTTGTAGTGTTTTTTATTCTTAGATCCATTCGTGCTATCCATGCATGCATTCCAATTTATTACATATTTTATTCAAAACATTATGCATATTTCCTTTTTATCTTAGATGTGTAAGTCATAATCCATTATCTAGTCTGCCTAATATCATTTACATGTTTGTACAGCATGCATTTGCATCACTTTATCATGTAACCCCCTAAATGAATCAAATTCTTATGTTATTTTAATCCATAGATTTATTGATGCTAGAACTTATTTTGTCACCACTTACCTTAATCTTTACTAGTCCCTAGAAATAATGGCAAACCTTATGGAATTGGCTAGAATCAAATGCAACATAACTCTTATTGATTAGCATATCATGTTTGTGGAATTTTCTTTATCTTACAAGTTGCATAATGTGATTGAATTTTTTTGTAAGATTGGTCTATCTACTAAATTCTGACATATGAGATGCATAAGTTCAGCCCTCTTCTACACTTATGTCATTATCATCATACTCTTCTATTCGCCAAAAAAAAATAGTGTCAAACCCTTAGTTTAGGGTGACACTCCCTCTCACTCTCTCTGCTTCTTCCATACCCCTATGATATAATAGGGGAGTACCAATCAATAAGAAAAGATGCCAATGTGCACATAGAAAATATAAAGAATTGCAATATATAGTAATTGCAAGAAAAAACAATCTCGAGTCCAATAGAGAAGAAAGCCACAATTTCTTCCTTTCATACCCCATCGACTCCAAACTGGCTAAGTTCTGTCCAAATTGAGGTGTGAACTGACTGGTTCACTTTGTTGAACTGATCGGCTCAGATTGGGTCACCAGACGACCATCTCGGTGAGTGAGATGTCTATATCGCATGTGGGAAGTCACTCATTTTGTGGGAAATTTGACTATAACAAGGAATTAGTGCCGATGTCATGTCGTGCATTAATTAGATTCAAAAATTCCAAATTAATATGCGGTTGGGAAACTATAAAATGACCATCTTGTAGTGCAAGATGACTGTTTGGGTCACCAGATGGCCATTCAAGTGTTTGTAGGTTGTAAAAATTCGAGATATTCTGGTCCCTTCCACTCCTGTACTAACTGGGAACCCAGACCCAAACCCCTCCTATAAATGGAGGGGTACTAGGAGCTTCCAAAATCACAATATAGACAACTAAGAATCAGTTTCTCTGACAATTTTTGTCCTCTCTAATTGTGGTAACCAAGAGATACCAAGCAAGTCCTATCTGATGAGGGAGGGATAGCTACGGGAGAAAACAACTGAGGATCATTGTTTTAGGAGAGTAAGTTGGTGACTATTATGCCAACAAAAGGGAAAATTCCTTCCTATCTATTCTAGGAGGATGATGGGAGTTCTAGGTGGTCTCTATGGACTTCTCTAGTGACAGGAGTCCTTTGGTTGTTGTTAGGATGGAAACATCAACTTGTAGTCCGAGGTGATACTACGGGAGTCGTTGTAGAGGTTGTCCAGTCTGTTGTATGTGGTGAAGACTAGGAGCTGCATAGACACCATCCAAGAGAAACTAATCAATAGTTGTGCATATAAAACAACCAGGAGATGTCATTGGACTTGCCAGGACCAGGTATACCCTCGAAACCATCATTCCTATACTATAGTTATTGACATGATCTGCTAGATTATTGGGAAATATGGTAGTAAAAAACATTTTTGTTGCCTATTATGTAGCCATATTTCCCTACAACAAGCTAGTCTACACTTGGATGATTAATGATGTTGGAGTCAGGTGTTCCTTAATTTTTGTGCTACATATACCCTTGGGAAGGTAAAGAGGTTGACATAGATAAATCATTCCCCCTTGCCCTAGTGTTTCCCACATCTTCTTCTCCATCTTGTTCAATTGGTGACAGTAATAGAATGCCATGAAACCACATAATTTTCCCTTCTTATTTAGAAATGTCATCTCCATGTTGTTTCCCAACTCGCTAGTAATCGACACACGCACCCACTTCCTCTATATTATGACCAGCCATCTCCACCTAGACGATCGTGCTCTACTGGTCGAACGATAACATGTGTATACACTTCCTGAGTCAGCTCTCTCTCCACTACCCAACATCCAATTGATCGATTGATCACTCAATTACCGTTCACCTCACACCCTTCCCCTTCTCCACATGCTCCATGCCAAGTAGGAAGTCACTTGAGTTGTGCTTCCCAACCATGTGAGCCACATGTCCCAACACCGATACTCACACATCTGCACCTAAGCAATTTGCTAGACTCACCATCTCCCGCTTACTTGAATTGCTTCTTAGTAGGCATACAAAATGCCTCAGACAAGAGGAGGAAGTTTAGATAACTCTTTTGGGAACCCTAATCATTGCACCCTCTAGAAAATTAATCCCTTTAGGAAGGAAAAAGAGATAGACTTCAGAATAAGTCTTCCCCCAATCTTATCCACATCCCAATCCATCTTCCCTGCTACATCAAAAGAAATCAATATCCAAGATATGAGGGTTGAAAATGATCCAATGACACCAAATGCTTGTAATGGCTATGATTCTATTTCTAATGATGTGGCCACACTTGATGTCCAAACTAGCAAGAAAATGATTGCTAAACTATACGTACATGTGATGGTTATTGTTCTTCATGATGGAGAGACCTAGGCTCTACGTCCACAACCTCCCCTTCATGATGGCAAGCCAAAATCCTACATAGTTTCCTATCCCTCTTGCATAGCCCTGCTACATCCCAGTAAGTTTAAACCAACAATCACCACTAAGAAAAAGAAATGGTAAAAGGCCATGGAGCTTCTTGGGGTAACACTCCCACATTGGGTCTATCTAGACATGCTCAAGGCGCTTGAGATTCCAGTTGATGTTGAGATTTGCTTTGACACTCCCTCATTTGATTATTCCTCTTTAGAGTACACCTCATCTACGAGGAGCTCAATCTCAAGTTCCTTCCTCATTCACAAAGCATTACTCCACAGGTTATGAGTTCATCTTCTATTTCAATTTTTGTGGTGAGGAGCACACCTTGAAGGACAGTGACCTAACTAATATTCTCTTTAATGTGGGAAAGGAATTTTTGGACAAATGTGACAAGGAAAACCATAACAACTACAATGTGCAATTCAAAGAATGCAAGTTTTGGGTAGATATCATCAACCAAATCCCTTCTTTTCTAAGGGAAAAAGCATGTTTCATTCAAAATACCATATTGTGTTACCTCCACCACATTTTGTCATGCACTATTTTTCCCATGGAAGGTACACAAGGTATTGTTTCTTACAATGATCTTTACACATCTAGAGAATGTGGAATGATGAGCCATTTTGTGGATAAGCACGGTGATTGATCATCTTCACTTGGTAGTTATGCACAACAATGGTTCCTCATTTACTCAAGGCAAGTTAGCCACTGCCAAATATACATATATGGAATACACTCACATTATGTATGAGGTAGTGCCTTAGAAGGCAACCTACATAATCGACCTCAAGTATCTTCAAGTGTTTGCAGTCATACAACCATCTTCTAAGGTGGGTATCTACTTCTAACTATTTAGAGGCATTCCTTCCCTATTCGAACTACATACTCATGCTTACTTTCTAGTGGTGAATTTATATTATGAGTTCATGGACCTCTTAGCACACATGCAACGTTACCTATGAGAAAGTATTTTCATAGAGGGTGAGATCCTTGAACCTTATTTTGGCCATTGTAGTGGTTCCATGGAGGCCAATGATGATGAGACATTTCCTCCTCCTTTCTACTCAGTATCACACTAAGCAACATGTTCCTAACAATGCAGACCCTTTCGACTCCTATGCTTTCACTGAGTTCCATTACCAATCTATACCACATTGAGGATTCTTAGATATGCATGTCATGGAAATAATGATACCATGGTCACCATTTCAGCCACCTGGACCTGATGCATCATACCCATGAGTAGTGGTACATTGACCGGGGTGACTATGATTTTACACATATGCATTATAAAGACTATGGTGTAGGTCAAACCTGCTAGATACCCACCTCTTAATATTGAGGGAAATAGTACTCATATGATGGACTACCCACAACTTCTCCACAACCATGATAGGATCAAGGTTGGTCTAATCAGCTAATGGAGTCTTCTTATCACGCACAAATTTATCCACATGTACATGAGCATCAACATTAGGAGCCAACAATCGGGACCCAATCTTTTGATTCACATAAATACCAACTATTAGAGATAATCCCAAAACCTAAACCCAGATTATGAAATAATACAATGAATTCTCGACAAAGGAGATTAAACAATATATGAAAAACATACATAATTTTTTTCCTTTCTTTCTTCACAAATTCATAAATCAATGTCACATCAAGGACATCACATTTAGATATCACAAATCTTATTCAACTCCACTAAAACCAAAATCAAATCTTGTTCTCATATGCGGTTCAATTTACATCAGATACATGTACATTGATGAAGAAACTTAGTCTACAACCCATCTCGGGAAAGAGAGAGTACAGGGGCATTCTCATCTATCTAGATTATGCTATTTATATCTTCTTTTTCATGACCTCTCTACTGGATATCATTACACCTAAAAACATTTTTAACAACCTCATGAGACTCATATAGAGCCCCAGTGAGTGGATACCTCCCACTCAAGCTAGGTACATGCATCAACATCAAATTAAGTATAATAAACTTAATAGAAACATGCACATATTGAAAATTCTAGTAGATAGTTCTATCATGAGTCAAATCTAGCTTACAATGGTAATCTAATCATACACATACAGTAATCACTTAAACTAATTAAACTTTGAAACAACGTTTAGAGCATGTCTATGAACAAATCAGTAGATACTTCTTAGTTCAAATTAAGAATCCTACTGCACGAGCAATAAGTCAAGTCATTTTGAATCAATACATAACAATAACATTATCTTTGTGACACTCCACCAGCCGAACCAGGAACACATCCTACAGTCCTGAAGCTGAAGTACACATAATACATATATACCAAGCAATACTATCAAATACAAAGCAATCCAACTCATATTCAGAATGGATATAAATCCCATCATTTATAACTTGTCAACATAGCATATCATAATTGAAATAGAAAATGTATGTAGCAACATTGTTACTTTCCACAACAAGAAGCATAATTAACAATGACAAATCATCAAGTAGAAGTACAAGGAATGTTACAACCATTCAAATCATGTTCTACACGGCTTATATATCATCTTTTTTTCATCTTCCCTGAAACTACTTGGCTTGTACCTCACCAAGTAGAAGTTGGTATGCTTGACTCTCGTAGCTACGATTCATCCATTACTATCATAGGGTTTAGCCAGCCACCCTAAGATATCAACAACAGACCGTGGCCACCGAAGGGTTGCCTAAAGAGGCTCACATCTTCATCTTGGGTATACGAGATAGGAACCAACAAAATAGTATATCACAATATTTCACATATTTTCACATTTCACATATTTCACTTCATCAGAGTCTATTCCATCTGGACATAGACTTTCACAACAAGGATTCAGGGCTAGATACACTCCAGATGACTCACTCCTAACTCCTGGTGGCCTAACCTTTAAGGCCTTGATCCACACTCTAGATATCCTTCTCAAAATTCTTCGAAGATTACAAGGAGATCCATTTTGTTTCCCCAGTGTGGTCCTCGGGGGAAAGACACGGTGTTCAGGGCACCTAGCTAGATGTTTCAACATTTCACCCATTATTGATCTCTTTTACTCATCTTGAAATGAAGATTCAAAACATCACATATCATACTTGTGTATTCTCACGTAACTAGAATAACATGAAATAGATTAAGCTTATTAAGAAATATAATGATTAAAGCAAGAAGCACAATAAATCTATAGATTCCAACACATATGATTATTTATGTCTTCTACATCATCTAATAACAATTATCAATAGTGGGCCTTCATCCTGAGACACGGTCTTATTGTCCAGCATTTAACCCATCAGGGTTTTATCATCATCATTGGGATTTCAGCCCTAGTCATTATCTCATTATGCAATATTTACCCTCATCAGGGTTTCTAAAAAGTAAGCAATGCATGTTTATTTCAATCTCAACATATTTCTTATCAGTTCATTCTATGTCACAACTCTCAACAAATATTCATAGAGACATTAGATCTAGCAACACTAAAAGCATATAGGTATCTTGTATCATTTGTCATACTCAGATTAGATTTATCATACAACATATACTTATTCCATCCAATTTCAGTAGATGCAAATATATTTCATGCATAAACATGCATAACACACTTAATTCTCTTCTTCTATTATTTCACATAATTTAGTTAAGGTTACTAATCAACACATGGTGATTATCATTTGAATTCCATCAAAATAGTTCATTCTCATAGTACAAGTATTCTATCAAACAATCACAATACAAGAACACATTCTTGTAAATCAATTCAAATGCATGAACTTCATCTTTTAATTGAATTAAACTACAATTATGTACATTCCTTAATACCTCATTTGGTATTGTCATTCGTTACCATAATCTAGATCAACATTTTAGGGTTAGAGTTTGGTTCTTAGATTCATCTACTAATTCTCATCTTTTTCCTTCATTTCATATTCATCAATCTCAACTTCTTTCATGTCATGTTCATTACATTATTGGAACTCATTCTTAATTCAATTTATATCATATTCTTCTCTTCTCATTAACATCCATCAAAGACCAAATAAGTATATTTTATTCAATCTAGATTAGCCAAATGTACTTAAGAAAAAGATTAAAGACTTCATTAGAATAACTTCATTAGTTTCATATTTAGCTTGCCATCACTATTCATTACATTATTCTTCATATTATTTCTTATATTTAGTTAAGTGTCCCATGGCATTGACTTCTAATGTCATTCCCATAATCAACAATGATCATTCTTTATTATACTACTAACTTTAGCTTAAAATAATGGTTTAGGTTTCATCTTATTACACCATAATCTCTAATCAACCTTCACGATTTCATTGTTATGTAGCTTGTATAAAAGGACTCACATTCATGTGAGGGATTACTCATCATTTCATTAGTTATACTATAATAGATGTATTAGATTTATATCATATTAGTAATACTCATCATATTCAATTGAAGTATTAATACTTTCAACATCAACATTTCATCACATTTACAACACCATATACAAGTTCTAGCTTTATCACTCATAATCGTCTTAATACTAAACTTTTAGGGTTTTCAAGAAGTCATTACTTAGTTCAACATATCACAAGAATCATATCATTCAGTAATCCAATCATGATTCAAGGGTCCATTAGGGCTATTCACAAATAAGGAGACCCTAGTTTCCATTTTCACACATTCCATTCATCAATCATAAGTATACATTGATTAATTGACTCATTTGATTCACTTACTCAACGCAAACCTTAATTAAGAAATGTGGTCACCTCATATTGATCCTTATGTATATAGCATATTCAATTCCATTAATATTCAACAATAGACTTATGTAATAAGTTCTAGTACAATTCAAATATTATTCTATACCTGTCAATTCAATTCCAAGCATAACGGCCATTTGGATGATTTTTACGCAAAATTCACATGAATAACATAGTCATTTATCTGTAGGATTCTCCATGGATCCTCAAACAATATATCATGAACTAATCAAGATCCAATCAATGAGAAATAATCAAAATCAGTATAATTTTATCCCCTAATATCTTTCCCAAATCAATATCCAATCACATACTTATTCAAACAATATTTCTGATTATTTTAGCCAGATACAATTAGGTTTTCAACATTAATACATAACTTAGGTGGGATAAAAAAAATAACCTCAGGTGCCAAGCACCTTAAAAAAAGTAGGTCAACCTCTGAATTTTTGGAAATCCAATCAAACTCTACCAAATGAATCCAATTCTTTCTCCTCTCAACTCGGAAACCCAAGAAATGGGGATTAGAAGAGAAAGAGTGAGAAAAGGGAGATATTTGATGTGATTTTGAATCAAATCATAGTAGGGATGGAATCTTGACTTGTCAAAGAAGATTCACCATGAAATTCTATGCAACGAAGCTAAACTTACTTGATTTCATCATATCTCGGATAGAGAAACCCTAGGTCAACATCTCCACCACTTTCTCTTCTCAAAACCCTAGCTCTCCTCTCTCTAGAATTTTGTTTCTTGGATAGGAATGACTAGTTATGAGAGCTCCTTGTGTGTTAGTTAGTCATATATATGAATTGAGGTGCTTAGAATAATTACAAACAAGCCCTCCCTTGTATTTTAATTTTGTTCAGACTCGTTGGTCAATTAAGTTATAAACTCGACCTACACCACACTCTTCCGAACTCAAACATCGCCCAAAAATTATAAAAATTAAAAAATGTATGAAATTGAGTTTTTAAGATACAGTTAAAATTTTAAAGAATTTGGAATTACCAATAAATAAATAAAAATCAAATACTACACTACTATATTGCAGTCTGCAGCATGGTCGGTCGAGTTTGTCCTGGGCAGAACTCGATCAAAACCCCTCTCTATATAGATAATACATAATCCAAAAATTATGCCAATTTAACAAGATGTCTATAATATAGTTTTCGAACTACAATTAAAATTTAAGAATAATTGGTTATACCAATAAAAATATAAAATTCAATTACTACACTGTTATATTTCAATCTAAAAACATGATCGGCTGAGTTCCGCTTGGGGAAACTCGACCAACAAACAGGTCAAAGAACTATCCAAAAATTCTGATATTTTTCAAGAGTACTTAAATTTTGAATATCCAAATTTCAACTAAATAAGAATTTTAAATAAAATACTAAAAATCATTTTGTACACCACTATACTTATCAAATTATGTATTCAAATTCCATCAAAACCCTAACATTGGCCGATTAGAGTTTTCAATTCTTAAACCCTAATTATGTGAATCAAAGTATGATTAAAGATTCCCATTAGATTTAAAACATCAAAATTAAGCTACCATTATTAATCATGCTTTCAATAATAATCAATCTTATTAAGCATGAAATCATCCAAGTAAACCCTAATTTGATGACTAATATGAAAACCGATCATTACAAATTCTCCCCTCCTTTTAGGATTTTGTCCCAAAGTCCAATCAAATATGTGGAAGAATATCATATCATGTGATCGCTCAATTCTCCTAGCATCAAGTTAGAAAGACTTTCATTTTATCTGTGTTTCATCTGACATCATTTGTTGTTGTTGTTATATTAGATGGATAATTCATCCCTTGTCATCATCTTATCTCCTTTTGAGTATTACAAACTCTTACTTCACAAATATTAGTAGTACATCATTTATCAACATGTGATTCACAACATCTTTTAAATTCTTTTAGAATTTGATTATATATCCCATGGATCAAGATTATGACTCATTCTATATTATCATTTGCATTCATCAATTTCCTTCATAAAGGAGATTATATAGTGTGCATCATCTTTGTTCTTAGCTTTTTTTTTAGATTGCATACTCAGACTCAAACTCATTAGAGATTATCTTCATAATCCATTAGGAATTCATCTTTCTTATATGAAATTTCCTATATATTCAATATTGTCTTATACAATGTTTTTCTCTTTCACCATTTTATCATCATTATTTTTTTATCATCATGCATCTTTTTATATTACCAAATTGTGCTTATCTGGATACTTGGTCAAGGCATACAGAAGAAGTATAGTCAGGAGTTCCATACTAGCTTATCTCAACAACCATATACTTGACCAGAGTATCTGGATACTGAGTTCAGTCAATATGCACATCATTCGGGTTATATTCAAACTCCACATTATCATTTAACCCTAAATCCTATTGTCCTAGTAGGCTCATCTAAACTAGGCTATGATACCATGTTTTTAGGACCCGCTCTTTTAATCAACATAAATACCAACTATTAGACATAATCTCAAAACCTAAACCTAGATAATGAAATAATACAATGAATTCTTAACAAGGGTGATTAAACAATATTTGAAAAACACAGATAACTTTTTTCCTTTCTTTCTTCACAAATTCATAAATCAATGTCACATCAAGGACGTCACATTTAGATATCACAAATCTTATTCAACTCCATTAAAACCAAAATCAAATCTTGTTCTTATATGCGGTTCAGTTTACATCAGATGCATGTACATTGATGAACAAACTTAGTCTACAACACATTCTGGGAAAGAGAGAGTACAAGGACATTCTCATCTATCTAGATTATGATATTTATATCTTCTTCATCATGACCTCATGAGATTCATATAGAGCCCTAATGAGTGGATACCTCCCACTCAATCTAGGTATATGCATCATCATCAGATTAAGTATAATAAACTTAACAGAAACATGCAGATAATGAAAAGACTAGCAAATACTTCTATCATGAGTCAAATCTAGCAACATGATTACTTTCCACAATAAGAAGCATAACATCATCAAGTAGCAGTACAAGGAATGTAAGAACCATTCAAATCATATTCTACACGGCTTATCATCTTTTATTCATTTTCCCTGAAACTACTTGGCTTGTATCTCACCAAGTAGAATTTGCCACGCCTAATTCTCATGTCAATGACTCTCCGTCACTATATTAGGGTTTAGCCGGCCACCCTAAGATATCAAGAACAGACCCTGGCCACCTCAGGGTTGCCTAAAGAGGCTCACATCCTCATCTCAGGTACACGAGATAGGAACCAACAAAATAGTATATCACATATCACAATATTTCATATATTTTTACATTTCACATATTTCATTTCATCAGAGGTTATTCCAATTGGACATAGACTTTCACAGCAATGATTTAGGGCCAGAGCCACTCTAGATGACTCACTCCTAAATCCTAGTGGTATAACCTTTAAGGTCTCAGTTCACACTCTGAAAAACCTTCTCATAATTCATCAATTACTACAAGGAGATATGTTTTGTTTCCCCAGTGTGGTCCTCAGGGGAAACTCACAGTGTTCAGGGCACCTAACTAGATGTTTCACCATTTCACTTGTTATTAATCTCTTTTACTCCTCTTGAAAAGAAGATTCAAAACATCTAATATCATATTTGTGTATTCTCATGTAACTAGAATAATATGAAACAGATTAAGCTTATGAAGAAAGACAATGATTAAAGCAAGAAGCACAATAAATCTATAGATTGCAACACATATGATTATTTGTGTCTTCTACATCATCTCATAACAATTATCAACAGTGGGTATTCATCTCGAGACATGATCTTATTATCCAACATTTAACCCATCAGGGTTTTATCATCATTACTGGGCTTTCATCCCTGGTCATCATATCATTATGTAATATTTACCCTCATCAGGATTTCTCAAATGTAATCAATGCATGTTAAATTCAATCTCAAAATATTTCTTATTAGTTCATTCTATGTCACAATTATCAAAAAATATTCAAAGAGACATTAGATCTAGCAACAGTATAAGGATATAGGTATCTTGAATCATTTGTGTAATGACCCCGCCTCCCGGTAACCCCCAATTAAGGGAGACCAAGAGATCAGAGCCGTTATCCCAATAAACCGGATCAAAGGTTTGGCAATTTAATCAATAATAATTAAGAAATTCTACCAACTAAACTGAAATCTGGTATAAAAAAAATGTGCATACCTTTTAAAAACTTTGGAAATCTACTTCTATCTACAGCTTTGGATCTATTCTATCAATCCTCCTTGCACTTTATTTCTTATTTTCACAATGTGTCACTTTACTATTTGTTCATTTTGGGGTTGTACCTAAAACGCCGACAAACAAAATGACGGTCAGTATATAAGAATATGTCGGTATGTGGGAACAACCAAAAGTTCACAAATATGGCTAACAAACTAACTATCACAACCAAGGTAATTAACAAATCAATTTACGTTTTCAATGTGTCAATCTCCACCACTTTTGCCCTAACCCTGGAATACCCTCTCTAAGGTTTGACTTAAGGCCACCTTCTCAATCCCGAGCTTGATGCCTAGGGTCACCTCTCATGGTGCCCTTTAGTCATGCAACATAGACCACCTTCTCACTCCCGAGCTTGGTGTCTGGAGTCACCTCTCATGGTGCCCATTGGTCTTCCCTCCTGGGCTTGGTCTTTTTGCATCATCCATTAGGGAGGCATGTAGGTGCGAGAATACACACTTATTTATAATTTTGATAATCATAGTGACTTTATAATTTGCAATTATGAACATACAAACTGATAGGTTGCATTCAATGTGATGAATCATCCGGGAAACTCCTCGGGAAACTAATGTGATTAACCATAATTAACCACATACCTGTCAAGATGACTTGAATGCAGATATAATTCAACCAATCAAGAAACCAAGCAAGCACACACAAGTTAATCTTGAAAAAGGCATCCAATTTTTCTATCATTAATCATGTCATCATGATCTATTAATCCTAGTTGTTTCCTAGGATTACTAGTCCTTTTTAGGGTTTTGAGCACAATTAGGGTTCCACTTCATTTTTATTACTTTAAACCCTAATTATATCATATTTCTTTTCACAAAAGATTCTAAGATCATCCTTTAGCAACATGAAACCCTAATTTCGGATTATAAGTACCTTTCTTTTCTTTTTCTCTTATTTAGGGTTTCTAAGCATATTAATCATCATATTAGGTTTAAAACCCTAAACCTTGCAATTCCATCTTCAAAATAGGTTAAAATCCATCTTTATCATTAAACAAGTTAACCATGCTCGAATTAATCTATTTGCAATATTAAATCTATCCTTTATCAACAATTAGGGTTTCTAACCACAAATTAATACTTTTTCCATCAAAATTATATACTTTTGCAAAAAGATACTGATTTAGGTTCCCAAACTATTTTTAATGTATCCCTCGTATTTTTTGATCAATTTTCATGTATTAAATTTCCTCATTCGAGTTTTCTAGCAAAAGATACGATTTTTGTAAGTAAAACCATTTTTACTGATTTATCAGCAAATTCTAGAAAATGAGGATCGCTAGATTCATGGTCCACTGGTCCACTCAGGATCCAACGGCCAGGGATGCGCGCGCCTTTTTTGCAATTAAAAGGATGCGAAGGACAAGATTGTCCTTACTTGGACTAAAGGCATTGAGGGGCATGTTGGTAATTGACCATGAGGTCTTCTTCTACCTCGCGCTCGAGCACAATGACTCTCATAGTCAACTTGGGAGTTGACTTCTCGCTCCCGTCCACCTACGAGCACGCCAAGGGATCAGGGAGCTCTGCCTCCCTCCATCGAACTTGACTAGGGGTCTAATTGCATGCTGCGATCACGTTGTGACCCTCTCCAACTCGCCAGACTCTGGTGAGGTTTTCTGGGGTGACGAGAGTATAGGTCAGGATGAAAGGATCAATTGAAGGCACGGAAGTACCCCTTATGCTCTTCCGCAGAGGTTGGGGTAGCAAACATGCATGTTGGTTCCATCATTCACCCTCCCCTATATATAGGGTCAGGGCAAGTCTCTGACGGATTGGGGATTCTCCCAATAGGCGGCCAATCCCCTACAAAGTAGGGTTGGTTTTCCTCAGTTTCATCCTCTGAGTCCAAAGGAATCATCATCGGGCATGCACACTCTCTGGATCGTGAGAAAACTAAGAGGGAAAATCCTTATGTAACTTGTAGATTCCCAATCCTGGTGGGACTTAGATGATGAGCGCCAGGCGTTGGATCAAGATCCAACAGTCCTCCTTGCTCGCGATCAACCCAAAAGGAAATACATATTCCTATTTGCAAAATTAATGCTATATTTTTTGAGAAAATTATATCTCCTAAACAATAGCTCCTTTTTATCTCAAAATTTAAGGGAAAGTTCATCTTGACATTATCTAGCTATTTATGAAATTTGGGAAACAAATTCCAATGGATGAGAAGGCTTCCTTCCCTCCCAAGTTATCCTTTAATTAATCCAAAATTAATTAGTATTCCTTTTCCCTTTGCCATTATCTTGTTATTTTGGGTCCCTTGGACCTCAAGAAAACCTAAAGGCACGAATTCCCATATTGTGGAATATTTACTTGCCTCTATTCTCTTATCTATTTCTATTTCACACACTCTCCTTTTATTTAATTAAATCCTTTTCCTTTTTATTTGTCGGTTCTTTTCAATTGGGCTCAATGGCCAACAAAGCCCAATATCAATCAATCAAGGCCATTTCACAGGAAATCCATCACAAATCAAAGAAATAGATTTCATTTATTCTTTAAAAGAGAATTACACTTTTCATTACATACTTAGGAAATTGAGGTTATAACATCCTCCCCTCCTTATAGGATTTTTTTCCTCAAAATTCAAACAATCAAACAAACAAATCAGGTATGCTTTCTCCATATCTGCCTTCATCTCCCATGTGGCCTCATCCTCTCCATGGTGCCTCCAAATAACCTTTACCATCTCTATATTCTTGCATTTGAGCTCTTTCACCTTGGTATCTAGAATCCGCAAAGGTGTCTCAGGATAAGTCAGCTTCCCTTGAAGCTCAATCGGTTCAATGCTCATCACATGGCTCAGATCTTGCACATATCAGTTCAGGTTGGACACGTGAAACACATCATGCATCATGCTATACTGAGGTGTTAACACCAAACGATATGCAGCTTCACCAATCCGTTCTAACACCTCAAATGAACCCACGTATCAGGGACTCAACTTTCCTCTATTCTTAGCTATAGCTCGGAGTCGTCGGATTTTCAAACACACATGCTCTCCAATAGTAAAATGCACATCAATCCGCTTTGCAACAGCATACGACTTATGTCGATCATGGGCTCTCTTCAACCTTTGCTTGATCAAAGCAACTTTATCAGCATACACTTGGAGCTCATCTGACCTCAACAGGGTCCTCTCACCCATATCATCCCAGTGAAGTGGGGACCAACACGGTTTCCCATACAAAGCTTCATATAGAGGCATCCCAATACTGGCTTGGTAGTTGTTGTTGTAGGCAAACTTAGCTAAAGGTAAGTACTTCTCCCGTGAGCCACCCCAATCGAGCACACAAGCTCTCAATAGATCTTCTAATGTCTGGATTGTCCTTTCTGACTAACCATCTGTATAGGGGTGATAAGCGGTGCTAAACTTTAACCTAGTACCAAGTTCCTCTTGAACTTTCTTCCACAACTTGGAAGTAAACTTTGGGTCTCTATCAGAGATGATCGATCCAGGTACACCATGCAAACGCACTATCTCTCTGATATACAGCTCATCTAGGTCTGACACATTAGTGGTGGTCTTTAAGGAAAGGAAGTGTGATGACTTGATAAGATGATCTACCACAACCCATATCGCATCATGACCTTTCTTGGTCTGGAGTAGACCCACCACAAAATCCATGGAGATCTGTTCCCATTTCCACTCTGGAATCTCTATCGACTGTAAGAGCCCGTCGGGTCATTGGTGTTCAGCCTTCACCATCTGGAACATAAGATAGCTGGCCACACATGCCGCAATGTCTTTCTTCATTCCTGGCCACCAGAAAAATCACTATAGGTCCTTGAACATCTTAGTAGTTCTCGGGTGCACTGTGTATTTGGATCCATGAGCCTCTTGCAAGATATGTTCCTTTATCGATGAATCTGCCGGAACCCATATGCGATTCTCAAACCCGATTCCTCCATCTACTCCCATGGATAGATGAGTCTATGGCTTCATCATTAAACCTTTCATCTTATCTAGCTCTTCACTAGTTAATTGTGTTGCTATAATCTCACTCAACAATTCAGATTGAATCTGGATATTAGCCAAACAAACTCAATCTTCTAGAGGTTGTGGAGTCCACTCCACCAGCTCCTCCAAACTCTTCCACTGACTGGACAAAATAGTTGCACACTTAAGCTATTTCTGACTCAAAGCATCTGCTACAACATTCACATTACCAGGATGATAGACGATGGTGAAGTCATAATCCTTCATATACTCCATCAATCGTCGTTGTCATAGGTTCAGGTCTCTCTGTATCAGCAGGTATTTCAAACTCTTATGGTCGGTGAAGATCTTGAAGGTAGCACCATATAGGTAATGTCATCATATCTTCAAGGCATGGATAATAGCAGCTAGCTCTAGGTCATCTGTCAGATAATTCATCTCATTGGGCTTGAGCTGTCAGGAAGCATATGCAACCATGTGTCGATTCTGTTCCAACACACAGCCAAGTCCCATCTTGGAAGCATCAGTGAATATCATGAAACCCTCATTGCCAGAAGGTAGAGTCAACACCGGGGCGGTGGTCAGTTTCTCCTTCAACTCCTGGAAATGAGCTTCACATATGTCAGACCACACGAACTTCACATCCTTCTGGGTTAACATGGTCAGTGGCAAAGCACTCTTTGAGAAATCCTTGATGAAGTGACGATAGTATCCGGACAACCCGAAGAAGATGCAAATCTCAGAGGGGTTCTTTGGTGCCGACCAGTCTCAAACTGCTGATACTTTGGCTGGATCTATGGTGATTATTCCTCTTGAGATGATGTATCCAAGAAACATGACTTGGTCTAATCAAAACTCACATTTTGAGAACTTTTCGAAAAACTTATTCTTTCTAAGGATATCAAGGACTCTACCCAGGTGGTCACAGTGTTGGGATAGGTCATCCGAATACACTAAGATGTCATCTATGAATACTATAACAAAAGAGTCAAGGAAAGGCTGGAACACACTATTCATGAGGTTCATAAAGACACTAGGTGCATTGGATAATCCAAACGGCATGACCACAAACTCATAGTGGCCATATCGGGTTTGAAAAGCCATTTTGGGTATATCCTCACTCCTTACTCTCACCTGGTGGTATCTTGACCTCAAATTGATCTTGGAAAAGACTCGAGCTGATTTGAGTTGGTCAAATAGGTCATCTATTCTAGGCAAATGATACTTATTCTTAATGGTTTCCTGGTTGATCATCTGATAGTCAATACACATCCAAAGCGACCCATCCTTTTCCTTCACAAAGAGGACTAGTGCTCCCCAAGGTGATGTACTGGGCCGGATAAAGACTTTATCCAACAACTCTTGCAACTGGGTTTTTAACTCAAGAAACTCTGCAGGGGCCATTCTATAGGGTGCCTTAGATATAGGGTTAGTCCCAGGAGCTAACTCGATGGAGAAATCTACCTCCCTCTCAGGGGGAATTCCTAGTAGATCATCTGGAAACACATCCCCATACTCCTGAACCACCTCTATCTCCTCTAAAGATCATCCCTTAACCTCAGGTATGGTAACTATGGCTAGATAGGCTTGACAACCCTTGGATAGCATCCGTTCATCTTTCAAAGCGAACATATAAATGCTGGTTTTTGCATCCCTCCTTCCTTGAATGGTGAAGTGTGGATGGTCGATTTTCCTAATAAGAATCTTCTTCTCTCTACAGTCAATCTGGGCTCTGTAGGTGGAAAGCCAATCCATACTGATGATTACATCAAAATCATTCATATCGAGAAGGATGAAGTCAATGGGAAGCTCATGGTTCAGATACTTCATTGGCAAGATGGGGTTTTCAAAAGAGATGTATAAATATGACCACTTGGGGTTGTGACATCCAAAATGTAACCCAAATCCTTGATATCCAAACCAAGCATAGTTGCCAGATTTCTTGAAATAAAAGTATTAGTAGAACTAGGATCAAAGAGTGCTTATACATTTTATCCCATGACTCCCAACAGGACTACATAGTTCATACCACATTAGAAAGCTATTACATGATCTACTGAACTAAAAGGAAAACTTCTAGGGGTTATTACCATCGATAAACCTATTAGCATTCGACTGAGCTTCTTCATTGTCGATGGCGAACAATCTATCTTGTCTCCTCTCTCCAGCTGGAGGTGCTCCGGCTGGTGCTCCTACTAGAGGTGTTGCAGCTACTAGTTGTGCTGCCACAGGCTGCGACCCCAAAGGTCCTCTTGGGTCGGGCTGAGGGTAGTTGGCAATGAAGTTTCCCTCTTGCTGACATCTGAAACACACCTTCTTCTCAAAACGTCACTTCCCAGGATGTGTCTGTCTGTAGGTGTGACACTACTGGAGGTGACCACAGGGCTTGCCTTTGTGCCCAAGCTTGCTTTTGTTTTGGTTGCATCCATGTCCCTTCTTGTGTTCATTCATCTACCCTTGAGCTCCTTCAGTGAAACCCAGGTATCCTTTGGAGGGATTCTTTGCAGACATCACTGTCCTTTCCATGTCCAAGGTGGTGTTGTAGGCTTCATAGAAGGTATTCGGCTTACTAGCCATCACATGGGGCTTGATGGCAGGGTGCAGACGCTCTATGAAGTGGTCCACCCATCTTTCTTCATCCATCATGTGATCGAAACGTTCCAAGATGTGGAACTTGCGACCAAAGTCCGCAAATGACGAGCTTCCTTGTATCATGTTAGTGAACTCTCTTTCCTTCTCCTTCTTGGATGAGACGGGGATGAATCTGGCGGTGAAGATGTTCTTGAAATCAGTCCATGCCATCAGTTCTTCTCTTAGGTCTCTTCTCATGATATGGTTCTCCCACCATATCTTGGCTGTGTTGGCTAAATTGGACATATTATAATCCCTTTATTTTGATTATGACAAACATTTCATCCTTGTGGATCTAACGTGCTACTTGAGTGTTGCAGGAACTAGGGGGATGACACAACTTGGAAGATCTATATGCTCAAAATGCTTTAATTCATAATTGTAATCAAATGTAAAAATGTGTACAAGTATATAATGTACAAGTACTTAGATATCATGTAAATCAATCATTTAGATCTTCCCTAGCCAATCACAACACTTAGATAGGTCATCCCCTACAATTGTGTCACAACTACACACTGATACACACACTTAGTACATAGTTTAAAACATTGAAACATAGTCATTCTCGGTCGACAAACTTCTCGACCGAGACACTCTCATTCGACAATCTCCTCAGCCGAGAATGACCCAAGTAGTCGTTAGACACAGCAAACATGGTAGTTGGGAGTTGGAATCGAACGTTATACACACTTGCTCCAGACAGTCCCTCGGTCGACAAAAACTTCGACCGACTGGGCACTCGGTCGACAATCCCTCGACCGAGACTGTCTCTGTATGTACTTTTTAGAAATAATTAACTAGTCGTTGCTAAAGCAATTAGTGGACAACTAACGACTAGTTAAGCACTAAGAACCCCCTAGAAAGTGTCTAGAACATCCTTAAGCACTCATAGGCCATTCCTATAAATAGGACATGTCTTAAGACACCCAAAATACACTTGTGCAACACTTGAGCATATTACTTGCAATTGGAAATCTTTCTTGTGAGCAATTAAGTAACTCTAACATTTTCTACTCATTTCCATTGCTCCAATTTCATGTCCTATAGGCTAGCATCTCCTACCCACTGCACTTACAATTCCATACACATTGGTTAGGAGATCAAAACGCTTGATATAGGAAATCAAGCCTTGTGCTACAAGCAGTAATTGTAATTTCTATTTTCCCTTCTTATTCTTTCTTATTGCTTGTACTCTCCTTGATACTCCTAGGGTTGGAGGCTACGGATTGGAGAGGGATTGATCTTCTCGGTGGAGAAGGAGGACTTTGGATACTTCAAGAAGGTTGTCTCAACGGGAAGCTACTTTAAGAGGAAGGCTACTTTAAGGGGGAGCTTGAAGTTACTTCAAGGAAGGTTGCTTCAAGGATGGTGAGAATACTTCAAGGTGAAGGCAGTCCAAAGGGTGGTGAAAGTGTCGTAATTTTATGTAAAATCCTTGTGAGGTAATAAAATTAAATACTTTCAAAATCCCAATTGGAAACAATTGGGTAGTAGACTGACTCCTTTAGTTTTTGCTAAAGGTGGAACCACTCTAAACACCTTGCCCCCTTCTCATTATCTCATTTGTGATTGTTTGAGTTGAATTATTTTTAAAACTTTTATAAAACCATATTCACCCCCCCCTCTAGTGGTTTTTCATTTGGTATCAGAGCAGGCTTCAAGGAACTCTAACAAAGTCTTGAAGAATGTGTGACGGGGTACTCAACAACCTCAACTTGGAAGGGACACTCGTGGCTAGACCTCCACCTTTTGATGGCACCAACTACACCTACTGGAAGAGGAGGATGCAATTCTATTTCCAAGGAATTAGCTGGGATTTATGGAGAATGGTGTCAAATCCATATGGATTTCCTCAAGTAGAGTATGCAAATTGGGATGCTAATACGGTAAGATCTGCCTAAATGAATGTAAAAGTTGTAAGTATACTCTTTTGTTCAATTTCCATTGGTGAATTCAATAGAATATCAAATTGTGAAATGGCATATGAGATATGGCATAGACTATTTATAACCTATGAAGGAACTGTTCATGTTAAGAATTCTAAAATCGGAATGCTTAAACAAAAGTTTGAACAGTTTCGTATGGATCAAAACGAGTCTATTAGTGAAATGTATGCAAAGTTTTCCTCTATTGTTAATGGTTTGAATGCTTTAGGTAAATCGATTAGTGAAGAGGATCAAGTGTCAAAATCCTTAGATGTTTGTGTCCAAAGTACAAACCTAAAGTAACTGCAATCAAAGAAGCCAATGACCTTACTCGAGTAAGGATGGAGCAACTCATTGGAAACCTAGAAGCACATGAGGAAACCTTGGAGGAAGAAGAAAGATTGGCAGCTGAACACAAGAAGGAGAAAAGAAAGGACATTACATTCAAAGCATCAACCAAGAATAGTCATGACACAAGTGAAGAAGATAGTGAAGAAGAAACATTGATTGTAAATGGTAAGCAGTATAGAAGTTTTAAAACTAACAAAATTCCTAGTGTTTCTTCCTCTATATGCTTTGAATGTGGAAAAACGGGACACATGAAAGGTGATAGTCCAAAACTCAAGAAGGGGAAGAAATCATCTCACAAGAAGAAATAAATAGCATATAAAGATGCATGGGATGATTCAAGTGATGATAGTGAAGATGGAAAAGAAGAAGTAGAATGTCTTATTGCTACAACCAATAAAGAAGAAGAAGAAGAGGTAAGTCTTTTTTATCTACCAAAAGAAGATCTAATTGATAGTCTTCAAGATACACATGAGAAATATATTGATTGCAAAAAGAAACTAAATAAAGCTACTAAAATTAATGAAGATTTGTATGTTAGATTAAATAATCTTTCTTTTGAAAAGGATAGTATTGCTTCTGAAAATCTTACCTTGAAATCATATTTAAATGATTGCAATATGAAGTTGCTTACTTTAGAAACAAATCATGATCTTCTTTCTTAAGAAAAGGTTGATTTGCTTGCAAAACTGCATAATTTTCAGACTCAACCTATCCTATGCAATCATCTAGATTATGATGCTATTGTTAAATAAAAAGATGCTTTATCATCCAATTTAGATCAAGAAAAGCTAGATATCAAAAATAAAATGGATGAGATTACAAAGTTACAAAGAGAGATTAATAGCTTGAGAAACAATGATGTTCTTGATAAAATTCTGAATAATTCTTCTAGTTATAATGGAAGGAGAGGTTTAGGATGTGTTTCAAAAGGGAAATCCTATCAACCTAAACCTAGAAGAACACAAGCACCCAAGACCAAGATTATGTATGTACCCAAGAACGACTCAATCCCTAGAAATGAGATTGACTCTATTAGTTGTCATTATTGCTTGCGTCTTGGACACTACTCTTTTTCATGCCCATACAAGAAAAGGAATGATGATCTAGTTTGGGTTCCTAAAACTTAGAGATTTGATTTAGATTAGTTGAGATTTGACCTAAAACGTTACTTTGATATAAAAATGTCATATCTCAACAAAATTAAGCTTTAACTTTCATATTCTTGTACCTTGCTTGCAAATAATTACTAAGAAACAATACAGAAACATTCTTGGTCGAGAAAATGTTCGACCGAGAACACTGTCGGTCGAGAATTTGTCGACCGAACAGGTTACTGTTTTTTAAGCTTGCAACAATTTTATAAAACATGTGCAAACAGCAGCATACTCGGTCTAGAAAATCTTCGACCGAGATAAATTCGATCGAAGAATAGTTCGACCGAATCAAGTCTTGTTGAACCTATTTAATTGATCCAATTTGCTATCAATTTGCTATTAATGATTGATTTAATTTGCAAATCAAGAATGAATCTTGGAGACAAATTCTTTAAGCTTGCATTGTGACTTATTAAATATACTTTTATCAAACTTGTATACTTTTTGCAATCTAAAATTGAACATGCCTTCTTGCAAAATGAATCAATACAGAAATAGTATAGATTGCAAGATTCACTTTTAATTGTTGTAATCTCCTACATGGTTTGGCTTAAAACTGAAAATATGAACCATGATTGGTTTAATCAAGGAAATTACTATTTTATCACAATCCACATGGTTTATCCTAAGTATTCCTTGGTCTATCTATATGAAAACCATGTGTCTTGAAATTTTCTTTTAAATAATCATCATTGCATTTCATAAAATTATGGATATACTTTTACTATTTTCCATTCTTTACTTGGTTTGTCTAAAATAATTTTTGATCTATATATACAAACCATGAGTGGATATTGTTTTTTATCATTGTGATTCAGCTCATATGAAGATGATGAAAATGCCATTTTACATAACAGTAAAACTCCATGGCGCAAATGCATCTTAAATTGGAAATCTGCAGAAATTGCCTCTTGGTTGAAATTAAGTTTGACCAAGGGGAACCCTGGTCGAAGTCAAGGTCAACCTAAAATAAGCTTGACCAAATGCTTATTTGTTAAATCATTTTCTTGCACTTAATCTTAGCATATTGAAAATAAGATCTTCATACATAATTCTCATAAAAGGTAAACTTATTATGATCTAATACTTATTGTGACCTTAGAATCCTTAAATTATCTTGATTATAAGATTAAGGGGGATCTCACAAAAACTATTTTGACTATAAGATTAAGAAGGAGCTTACACAACTTTATAAACATCATAAAGAAAATTTGAAACTAGTTATGACCTTAGTATCTTTAAAGTAATTTTGGAGCCTACAATATGAATGAATATAATGGAATTCTCTAAACAAATTAGGGCTTAACATCCCATGTATTTAGTTAGAGATAAATTTATGCTTAAAGGATTCTCTTGTTATTTTCAGGGCTTAGCATCCCTTGTAAAATGGATGAGAAATCAATATATGTATCCATCATGAGCTCAAATGGATCTCATGTCATTTTCAGGGCTTAACATCACTTGTAAAATAGATGATAAATCAAAACACATATTCCATGAATGATCTCATATCATTTCAAGGCTTAAAATCCTTTGCAAATGATTGAGAAATAAATTATGGCTAAATTTGACAATAAGTGGTTTGCATCCCTTGCTTTTAAAACTGAATATCTTATTAAGGGGGAGCATCTAATTATCAAATTAAGGGGGAGTGATAAAACTCATACTAAAAGTTTATCTTGGTTATCTTTTTGAAATGACAAAGGGGTAGAACTAATATAAAATAAAAAATATAAAATAAAATAATCAATCGACCAGCACACACTTGCAAACAAGAGAATGGCTATAAAAGGTAACCTTCAGGTATGAAACTCATATGCTTTACATTTCCTTATTTTATATTTTGGAAATGTTTGTCATCTTCAAAACGGGGGGTATTGTTGGCTAAATTTGACATATTATAATCCCTTTATTATGATTATGACAAACATTTCATCCTTGTGGATCTAACGTGCTACTTGAGTGTTGCAGGAACTAGGTGGATGACACAACTTGGAAGATCTATATGCTCAAAATGTTTTAATTCATGATTGTAATCAAATGTAAAAATTTGTACAAGTATATAATGTAAAAGTACTTAGATATCATGTAAATCAAGCATTTAGATCTTCCCTAGCCAATCACAACACTTATATAGGTCATCCCCTACAATAGTGACACAACTGCACACTGATACACACACTTAGTACATAGTTTAAAATATTGAAACAGAGTCATTCTAGGTCGACAAACTTCTCGACCGAGACACTCTCGATCGATAATCGCCTCGGCCGAGAATGACCCAAGTAGCTGTTAGACACAGCAGACAAGGTGGTTGGGAGTTGGAATCGAACGTTATACACACTTGCTCCAGACAGTCCCTCGGTCGACAAAAACGTCGACCGACTGGGCACTCAGTCGACAATCCCTCGAGCGAGACTGTCTCTGTCTGCACTTTTCAGAAATAATTAACTAGTCATTGCTAAAGCAATTAGTGGACAACTAACGACTAGTTAACCACTAAGAACCCCCTAGAAAGTATCTAGAGCGTCCTTAAGCACTCATAGGCCATTCCTATAAATAGGACATGTCTTAGGACACCCAAAATACACTTGTGCAACACTTGAGCATATTACTTGCAATTGGCCGTCTTTCTTGTGAGAAATTGAGCAACTCCAACATTTGCTACTCATTTCCATTGCTCTAATTCCGTGTCCTATAGGCTAGCATCTCCTACCCACTGCACTTACAATTCCATACACGTTGGTTAGGCGATCAAAACACTTGATATAGGAAATCAAGCCTTGTGCTTGTAACATACTGAAATTTAGGGTCTTCCCTGCAATTTACCCACTTTTGAGCTTTTCTTTGCTTTCTAGTCCATTTGGACCTTTTTCATAAATTTCCCTTGTTTTATATTCTTTTTGGACCCCTCGTGCAATTTGAGCACAATTCGATGTTTAAAATCACCTTTTTCCCTCATTATGATAATGGAGGGGTGCTTGCACAAATAACCCAATTTAGGAGATAAGTGAGGGTTAATAATGTAATTTTGTCATTAAGGATGGAAATAAGTAGATAATATTAATTTGGAGCTTTTTGGATAAATATATTAATAATAATAAGCATTTGAATTAATTATGAGTATATTACTCCTTTTACTTTCTCTCTCCTCCAATTTGATGATAAATGTGTGAAAACATGTTTTCAGGTTGATATTTTGCTCTTAATACTCATACATATCTATCACCTCTAATTTGACTCACTAATTGCATTAATATAGTCATTTCATAATAATTCACACCTTTTAATGTGTTAAAATACACTTTAATGAGCAATATATTAATTGAGGACCTTATTGGATATAAATATGAAATCTACTTATATAGCATCGTTCTAAATGCTAACATGAACCTATGGTCCAAATTTGGTGGCTTTTGGAGTTCAATTGACCCTTCAAATCCATTTTATAAGTACTGAATATAGTGTGACCTTTTCTTAAATTGATTTCATTAATTTGATGTGTAACGCTATGGTTCGGCCGATTTTTCCTGTCACGCACCCTTATCTGCTCATCTGACGGTCACAATCTAATCGTTCTCTGATCTAACGGCAGATAGGTCGTCACCTTCCTCCCGCCACTGAACAGGCGCGTCGCCCCAGCTCCTCGGAGCCGTTCTCCCTCTCTCCTTCTCCATTTAACACAATTCCTTCACCGTTAGCTCCATCTCACGCCGCCAGTTCGAATGAGCCGTAGCTCATCGGCCCTTTCTCCCTGGCGGCGTTACACCCAAACTGACCCCTTCACTCCTCTCGAACCCCGAGTCGTAGAGGCGACCTCGGTCCTCTTCCTACCTGTTTAAGGGGTCGTCGAGCACCCTTAGATCCCGAGCAAGCCTCCTCCACACTCAATTGGCCCTAAGATACCCTCAGTCACCTAGACCTACTCGATGTGCTTCACCGGCGACCTTGGCCCACTGCTCGCAGCACCGACCTCCTCTTTCAAATTAGACGCACGGTGAGTTTCTTCGACGTCTTCCCATCAATTCCCTGGTATCTCTTTGTCCCGCGACGCCCTCGTTTGCCCTGACCTACAAGCCGCCGGACCTCAACCACCGCCACCTTACGGTCAGGTTTGTAATGCTCCTCCGCCCGTTCTAGGACCTGACCTAGGTCCATTTTCACCTCACAAAAAGATCACCGACCTCCGTTTCCCGGTTCCTGCTGTTTCCCTTTAATTTTCGTTCTCCGATCAGTTCCCCTGTTCCCGGCCAGGTCGACATGGTTTTGTGGCCTCCCGAGCAAGTATCGGCTAATGATCTTTCTCTTTGACTTCAGTAGTTCATTGCGATTTTCTTTTCAGGTTCAGTTTGTGGAGTTGTGCCCTCATGGCGAGTTGGGGTCGAGGAGTCGAGCTCCAGATGCCTGCCATCGCCATGGCTAGCGAACGATGATCACAGGTCATGGAATGACCTTGGTATCCCCACACCTCTAACTTCATGATTTGCACTGCAGGGGCAATAAAGACTTTTTGCATCTGGTTTTGTTTTCTCGCAGGGGGATATCGCGAGGTTCAGATGACCCTTTTACCCTCACAACTACAATCCATATTATCGGAACCATAAGGGTATTTTAGTAACTTCATCTTAGCTCATTCGCCCTTGACCGAGGCCTAGCGAGCCTGGACCGGCTGACATGGCCAAAACCGATTGGCCCAGGTCACCGTGGGTCCGACCACTGTGGCATGCGTTTTGCAAATATAATTGCCTATGTGGCATCCTCCTAATTTCTGATTGGTCGGATTTACTTAATTCATAGTAAATCAACCGTTGGTCAGAAAAATATGAATAAATAGTCAATGGAAAGGATTTTTAACGTAGAATTCAATTTTATGGTTTTTGAGTCATGATTTGGATTCCTTTTTCGAATTTTGCCTTGAATGCCTTTTTATGTGTATAAAATGTTCTAAAATACATAATAAATTCATTTTAACTCCAATTTGTAAAATAAAATATGTTTTCTTATTCAGGAGAATATGACTAATCATTTGGGCTTGGTTTTAAACCCTAAATCATGGTTTTGTAAAATTAGGGTTTTTCACATACTTTATGTCTTTACATATATTAATACATGTGTAATTATGTAACTAGGGAAAATGGAATGGATGCAATCAGATTGGTGTATGTTATGGTAATTAATTAAAATAGGTATGTGGTCCCTATGTATGTGAGCCCTATTTTAGTATGTGCACCCTATTTATGTATGTGACACCCATTATGTGGTCCCTATTCATATATGTGATCTCTATGGATGAATGTGAATGGTTATTGTGCAAACTACCTATCCTTCAGTTGGGTCTTTTCCAACCCCACAATCATTATTGTGCTAGCCTGATTATCCCTCTAATTGCATTTATTGGCTCTTTACTTATTTTATGCTTCTAATGCCATTGTGGCTCATTCATTTGGAATTATGTGAATCTTGCTTCTACATATGTTGCCCAATTACTTGGAAATGCTTAATCTTATTATTGCCTATGTGTCTCATCCTTTTGAAATATTTGGAAGCATTGTATAATGTTCTTTCTTGTTGACTCATTTACTTCTTGGAGTTCTTGGATATTGTTGTGGCCTATGATGGCCTATTTAATTAATTTTTGGGTTTTATTCCCAATGCTATGATGTTATCTTGTTATACTTTTCACTCTACTGCCAAGTGAATGTTTATGCATGATATAGTTATTGGCCAATTGACAATGTAGTGTACATGAGTATAAACCACCCACAGGGCACTGGGGTTTTAGTCCCCCTACCGGGCACTGGGGTTTTAGTCCCCCTGCCATTTTATATATTAGGCACTGGGGTTTTAGTCCCCCTGCCACTTTTTAGGCACTGGGGTTTTAGTCACCCTGCCATTGGTGAGGTTCGGTAGGTGCCTCACCCTACATTGAGAGGATGTTGAGTCATAATTTATATTCATGAAATTGTAATATTTGTTGATATTGGAATGTGGCAGTTTTCTAGAATCTTATTCACTCATTTGCTCTCACTTCTTGAAATCCCTTAATGGAATTTTTTGCTTAGCTTATTGATTGCCTTATTCCTATTTGTTTAACACATACCTTGTATCTTTCTCTTGTTGGATGACCCCAACCATCTAGGTTAGGATTAGAGTGCGCATGGAAGCTTGGTGGACCCAAGGCTAAGGATAAGATAAGAAGAAAAGGAACATATAGCTTGCATGGACATAGTTGCCTTTATATATTAAGTTGTTTTGTTTGGAGACAATGTTGGCTTAGTCTAAGTCTTCCTCTACCTAGATCCTATGTTTTTTATAAAGTTGTACTTCCTTTATGGAAATTTTATAATGTACTCTTTATACATTTTGAATAAAGTCAAGTTTTTATTTCTTCCGCTACCACACCATTGGTGTTTTTGTTTGCCATGATTTTTAGTAGAGACTTGGTCTTTACAGTGCTACAAGCGGTAATTGTAATTTATATTTTCCCTTCTTGTTCTTTCTTATTACTTTTACTCTCGTTGCTACTCCTATGGTTGGAGGCTGCGGATTGGAGAGGGATTGATCTTCTCGGTGGAGAAGGAGGACTTTGGACTACTTCAAGAAGGTTGTCTCAACGGGAAGCTACTTCAAGAGGAAGGCTACTTCAAGGGGGAGCTTGAAGTTACTTCAAGGAAGGCTGCTTCGAGGTTGGTGATACTACTTCAAGGTGAAGGTTGTCCAAAGGGTGGTGAAAGTGTTGTAATTTTATGTAACATCCTTACGAGATAATAAAATTAAATACTTTCAAAATCCCAATTGGAAACAATTGGGTAGTGTACTGACTCCTTTAGTTTTTGCTAAAGGTAGAACCACTCTAAACACCTTGCCTCCTTCTCATTATCTCATTTGTGGTTGTTTGAGTTGAATTATTTTTAAAACTTTTATAAAACCCTATTCACCCCCCCCTCTAGTGGTTGTTCAGGCTGCACCTTCCAAAAGGTGAGTAGCAAATAGAACCTTCTTATTTGGATGCACTTCAAGCATACAGAATCCATTCTCAACTGCAAGCAGCCAAGCTTCCGCCTTGTCGACCACTTCAGACTTATCTTCTCCCCAGAACTTCTCGATGTTCAGCTTGACGAAGTCCAAGATGGTGGCTCCTAGTCAAGGACGAATAGGCAGTGGCTCGCCATTCTCATCTCTAGCTATGTCCCTGAGGGCTAAGACGTGGATAGCCTCAGTTAGTCATTTCTGTTGCTCCATCCATACTGCATCCATAGTGTGGACTACCATAGCCGGTTTCAGACCACCAGACTGGTCCTCCTCGATCTGGGCTACTTCCTCGTACACATGTTGATCCTCATATCTCAGTCCCTCCTCTTACTCTAGGTTGTTGAAGGGTATTGGTTCAGGGTTGGGGGCCTCATGTGCAGTTCCTTCAGGTCTCTTTCTCTTCTTTGAGGTTTCACCATCATGGTTCTGCTTCCTTTTCTTAGAAGACCCATTCTCTTTGTGGGGAGGCCTACCACTGTTGGTGGCAACCAGGATAGCCACAGTCTTTGTACGAGCCATCTACATAAGCACACAAACAGACCTTTAGTCTATACTTAACTATTTATACTTATGTTGATGACATCTTAATTACGTATCTTTTATTAATTTGATGCAGGATTCCTTAAACCTTATCAACCTTACCCATACCTCAAGAGGGTGAGGAAGAGAGAGAATACCCTAATCCTTAAAATCCTTAATAGAATTTGAGTTGATAAGGAATGAACAAGATGAGAGAGTCCTAAAGGTATCTTATTTCGAGTCAAGTCCTAGGACATTGGCCAGGCAGTCACACAATCTGGGAGTCCTCATATTCCGACTAGCGGTGCGGAGGAAAATATTGCCAGCCCCCAGACGTGATCCTTTTCTAGACACATCTGTCTTTCGGAAAATCCTCTAATAACTCCCTCGGTTCTATAGAATTTGTAAAATTTAATAATTATTAAAGATTAAATGAGGAACCTATGCTCTGATACCAATTGTAACGACCCCGCCTCCTAGTAACCCCCAATTAAGGGAGACTAAGAGGTCAGAGTCATTATCCCAATAAACCGAATCAACGGTTCGACAATTTAATCAATATTAATTAAGAAATTCTACAAACTAAACTTAAATTTGGTATAAAATAAAATTTTTCATACCTTTCAACAACTTTAGAAATCTACTTCTATCCACAACTTTGGATCTATTCTATCTAATCCTCCTTGCACTTTATTTCTTATTTTCACAATGTGTCACTTTACTGTTTGTTCGTTTCGGGGTTGTACCTAAAATGTCGACAAACAAAATGACTATCAGCATATAAGAATATGTTGGTATGTGGGGACAACTAAATGTTCACAAATATGGCTAACAAACTAATTATCACAACCAAGGTAATTAACAAATCAATTTACATTTTCAATGTGTCAATCTCCACTACTTTTTCCCTAACCCTGGAATACCCTCTCTAGGGTTTGACTTAAGGCCACCTTCTCAATCCCGAGCTTGGTGCCTAGGGTCACCTCTTACGGTGCCCTTTAGTCATGCAACATAGACCACCTTCTCATTCCCGAGCTTGGTGTTTGGGGTCACCTCTCATGGTGCCCATTGGTCTTCCATCCTGGGCGTGACCTTTCTGCATCATCCATCATGGTGGCATGTAGGTGTGAGAATACACACTTGTTTATAATTGTGATAATCATAGTGACTTTATAATTTGCAATTATGAACATCCAAACTGATAGGTTGCATTCAATGCGATGAATCATCTGGGAAACTCCTCAGGAAACTAATGTGATTAACAATAATTAACCACATACATGTCAAGATAACTTGAATGCAGAAATAATTCAACCAATCAAGAAACCAAGCAAGAACACACAAGTTGATCCTGAAAAAGGCATCCAATTTTTCTATCATTAATCATGTCATCATGATCCATTAATCCTAGTTGTTTCCTAGGGTTACTAGTCCTTTTTAGGGTTTTGAGCACAATTAGGGTTCCACTTCATTTTTATTACTTTAAACCCTAATTATTTCATCTTACTTTTCACAAAAGATTCTAAGATCATCCTATAGCAACATGAAACCCTAATTTTGGATTATAAGTACTTTTCTTTTCTTTTTCTCTTATTTAGGGTTTCTAAGCATATTAATCATCATATTAGGTTTAAAACCCTAAACCTTGCAATTCCATCTTCAAAATAGGTTAAAATATATCTTTATCAGTATACAAGTTAACCATGCTTGAATTAATCTATTTGCAATATTAAATCTAAATCCTTGATCAACAATTAGGGTTTCTAACAACAAATTAATACTTTTTCCATCAAAATTGTATACTTTTGCAAAAAAATATTGATTTAGGTTCCCAAACTATTTTTAATGTATCCCTCATATTTTTTGATCAATTTTCATATATTAACTTTCCTCATCCGAGTTTTCTAGCAAAAGATGTGATTTTTGTAAGTAAAACCCTTTTTACTGATTTACTGATTTATCAGCGAATTCTAGAAAAATGAGGATCGCTAGATTCGTGGTCTGCTGGTCCACTCAGGATCCAACGGCCAGGGATGTGCACACCTATTTTGTAATTAAAAGAACGTGAAGGACAAGATTTTCCTTACCTGGACTGAAGGCACCGAGGGGTAGGTTGGTAATTGACCACAAGGTCTTCTTCTACCTCGCTCCTGAGCACAGCGACTCCTGTAGTCAACCTGGGAGTTGACTTCTCACTCTCGTCCACCTATGAGCGCGCCAAGGGGTCAGGGAGCTCCACCTCCCTCCATCAAACTTGACTAGGGGTCTAATTGCATGTCGCGATCATGCTGTGACCCTCTCCTACTCGCCAGACTACGGTGAGGTTTGTTGGGGTGACGAGAGTATAGGTCAGGACGAAAGGATCAATTGAAGGCATGGAAGTACTCCTTGTGCTCTTCCGTAGAGATTGGGGTAGCAAATATGTGTGTTGGTTCCCTCATTCACCGTCCCCTATATATAGGGTCGGGGTAGGTCTCTATCGGATTGGGGATTCTCCCAATAGGTGGCCAATCCCCTACAAAGTAGGGTTGGTTTTCCTCGGTTTCATCCTATGAGTCCAAAGGAATCATCATCGGGCTTGCAAACTCTCTGGATCGTGACAAAACTGAGAGATAAAATCCCTCTGTAACTTGCGGAGTCCTAGTCCTTGTGGGACTTAGACGATGAGCACCAGGAGTCGGATCAAGATCCAACGGTCCTCCTTGCTCGCAATCAACCCAAAAGGAAATACATATTCCTATTTGCAAAATTAATGCTATATTTTTTGAGAAAATCATATCTCCTAAACCATAGCTCCTTTTTATCTCAAACTTTAAGGGAAAGTTCATCTTGACATTATCTAGCTATTTACGAAATTTGGGAAACAAATTCCAATGGATGAGAAGGCTTCCTTCCCTCCCAAGTTATCCTTTAATTAATCCAAAATTATTTAGTATTCCTTTTCCCTTTGCCATTATCTTGTTATTTTGGGTCCCTTGGACCTGAAGAAAACCTAAAGACACAAATTCCCATATTGGGAAATATTTACTTGCCTTTATCCTCTTATCTATTTCTATTTCACACATTCTCCTTTTATTTAATTAAATCTTTTTCCTTTTTATTTCTCTTTTCTTTTCAATTGGGCTCAATGGCCAACAAAGCCCAATATCAATCAATCAAGGCCATTTCACAAGAAATCCATCACAAAGCAAAGGAATAGATTTCATTTATTCTTTAAAGGAGAATTACACTTTTCATTACATACTTAGGAAATTGAGGTTATAACAATTTGTCATACTCAGAATAGATTTATCATACACCATATACTTATTCCATCCAATTTCAGTAGATGCAAATATATTTCATGCATAAACATGCATAACACACTTAGTTCACTTCTTCTTTTATTTGAGATTCTTTACTTAAGGTTACTAATCAACACATGGTGATTATCATTTGAATTCCATCAAAATAATTCATTCTCATAGTACAAGTATTCTATCAATCAATCATAATACAAGAACACATTCTTGTAAATTAATTCGAATTCTTTAACCTCATTTTTTAATTGAATTAAACTATAATCTTGTACATTCCTTAATCCATAATTTGAGATTGTTATTCATTACCATCATATAGCTCAACATTTTGGGGTTATAGTTTGGTTCTTAGATTCGTCTAATAATTCTCATCTTTTTCCTTCATTTCAAATTCACCTATCTCAACTTCTTTCATGTCATGTTCATTACATTATTGGAACAATCATTCTTAATTCACTTGGTATCCAATTCTTCTCTTAACATTAGCATCCATCAAAGACCAAATTATTATATTTTATTCAATCTAGATTAGCCGAAAGTACTAAAAAAAAGATTAAAGACTTCATCAGAATAACTTCATTAGTTTCATCTTTAGCTTTCCATCACCATTAATTACATTCTTCTTCATATTGTTTCTTATATTTATATAAGTGTACCATGTCATTGACTTGTAATGTCATTCCCATAATAAAAAATTATCATTCTTTATTATACTACTCACTTTAGCTTAAAAGAATGGTTTAGGTGTCATCTTCTTACAGCATAATCTCTAATCAACCTTCAAGATTTCATTGTTATGTAGCTTGTATAAAAGGACTCACATTCATGTGAGGGCTTACTCATCATTTCATTAGTTATACTAAAATAGATGCATTAGGCTTTGATCATATTAGTAAGACTCATCATATTCAATTGAAGTATTAATACTTTTAACTTCAGCATTTCATCACAATTACAACACCATATATAAGTTCTAGCTTTATTACTCATAATCGTCTTAATACTAAATTTTTAGGGTTTTCAAGAAGTCATTCCTTAGTTCAACATATCACAAGAATCATATCATTCAGTAATCCAATCATGATTCAAGGGTTCATTAGGGCTATTCACAAACATGGAAACCCTAGTTTCCATTTTCACACATTTCATTCATCAATCATAAGTATACATTAATTAATTGACTCATTCGTTTCACTTCCTCAATACAAACCCTAATTAGGATATGTGGTCACCTCGTACTGATCCATATGTGTATATCATATTCAATTCCATTAACATTCAACAATACAGTTATATAATACATTCTAGTACAATTCAAATATTGTTGTATACATGTCAATTTGATTCCAAGAATAACGGCCATTTGGATGATTTTACGCAAAATTCACATGAAATAGCATAGTCATTTATCAATAAGATTCTCCACAGATCCTCAAACAATATATCAAGAACTAATCAAGTTCCAATCAATGAGAAATAATCAAAATCAGTAGAATTTTATCACTCATAATCGTCTTAATACTAAACTTTTAGGGTTTTCAAGAAGTCATTCCTTAGTTCAACATATCACAAGAATCATATCATTCAGTAATCCAATCATGATTCAAGGGTTCATTAGGGCTATTCACAAACATGGAAACCCTAGTTTCCATTTTGACACATATCATTCATTAATCATAAGTATAAATTGATTAATTGCCTCATTTGATTCACTTCCTCAACACAAACCCTAATTAGGAAAGGTGGTCACCTCATATTGATCCTTATGTGTATATCATATTCAATTCCATTAACATTCAACAATACACTTATACAATACATTCTAGTACAACTCAAATATTGTTCTATACATGTTAATTTGATTCCAAGCATAACGGGCATTTGGATGATTTTTACGCAAAATTCATATGAAATAGCATAGTCATATATCCATAGGATTCTCCATGGATCCTCAAACAATATATCAGGAACTGATCAAGTTCCAATCAATGATAAATAATAAATATTAGTAGAACTTAATCCCCTAATATGTTTCCTAAATCAATATCCAATCACATACATATACAAACAATATTTTTTATTATTTTAGTTGGATAGAATTAGGCTTTCAACATGAATAAAGAACTTAGGTTGGAGAAAAACACTCACCTCAGGTGTCAAGTACCTAAAAAAAAGTAGGTCAACCTCTAAATTTTTGGAAACACAATCAAACTCTAGCAAAAATCACCAATTATTTCTCCTCTCAACTCGGAAACCCTAGAAATGGGGATTAGAAGAGAAAGAGTGAGAAAAGGGGGATATTTGATGTGATTTTGAATCAAATTAGAGGAGGGATAGAATCTTGTCATGTGAGAGAAGATTCACCGTGAAATTCTATGTAAGAAAGAGAAACTTACTTGATTTCATCATATCTCAGATAGAGAAACCCTAGGTCAACATCTCCACCACTTTCTCTTCTCAAAACCCTAGCTCTCCTATATCTCTATAATTTGGTTTCTTGGTAAGGAATGATGAGTTACGAGAGATCCTTGTGTGTCAGGTTAGTCATATAGATGAATTGAGGTGCTTATAACAATTTCAAACAAGCCCTCCGTTGTATTTTTAATTTGTTCAGAGTGGTTGGTCGGCTGAGTTATAAACTCGACCGACACCACAGTCTTTAGAACTCAAACATTGTCCAAAAATTATAGAAATTTAAAAAACATGTCTGAAATTGAGTTTTTAAGATACAGTTAAAATTTCAAAGAATTTGGAATTACCAATAAATAAATAAAAATCAAATATTAGACTGCTATATTGTAGTCTATAGCATGGTTGGTCAAGTTTGTCCTGGGAAGAACTTGACCGACACCCCTCTCTGTATAGATCATACATAATCCAAAAATGATGCCAATTTAACAAGATGTCTATGATATAGTTTCCCAACTACATTAAAATTTGAAAACAATTTTATCTACCAATAAAAAGATAAAATTCAATTACCACACTACTATTTTTCAATCTGAAAACATGATTGGCTGAGTTTCTCTTGGGGAAAATCGACCAACAAATAGGTCAGAGAATTATCCAAAATTTATAATATTTTTTTAGAGTGCTTAAATTTAAATATCCAAATCTCAACTAAATAAGAATTGTAAATAAAATACTAAAAATCATTTAGTACACCATTATACTTATCAAATTTTGTATTCAAATGCCATCAAAACCCTAACATTGGTCGCTTAGGGTTTTCAATTCTTAAACCCTAATTATGTGAATCAAAGTATGATTAAAGATTCCCATTAGATTTAAAACATCAAAATTAAACTACCATCATTAATCATGCTTTATATAATGATCATTCTTCTTAGGCATGCAATCATCCAAGTAAACCCTAATTAGATGACTAATCTAAAAATGGGTCATTACACCAACCATGCCATGTCCTCATGATGGATGGTGGCTATTCTAGTTAGCACTCTCACCTCTATTTTGAATTTAGGATTTTCTCAAGGATGAACAAATTGGTAAGTCTGTGATGGAGGGTGGGTGGTACACACCTATTCCACATGATTTATCTTTGTTTGTGCAGTGTTGTTGATTCTTAGATCCATTCGTTCTATCCATGCATGCATTCCAATTCATTACATTTTTTATTTAAAACATTATGCATGTTTCCTTCTTATGTTAGATGTGTAAGTATTTAACCATTATCTAGTCAGCCTAAATTCATTTACATGTTTGTATTGCATGTAATTGAATCACTTTATCATGTAACCCCTTATATGATTCTTATGTTATTTTAATCCATAGATGTGTTTATGCTAGAACTTATTTTGTCACCACTTACCTTAATCTTTACCATTCCCTGGAAATAATGGCAAACCTTATGGAATTGGTTAGAATCAAATGTAACATATCTCTTATTGATTAGCATATTATGTTTGTGGAATTGTCTTTGTCTTACAAGTTGCATAATGTGATTGAATTTTGTGTAAGATTGGTCTATGCACTAAATTTTGTCATATGAGAAGCATAAGCTCAGCCCTCTTCTACACTTATGCCATTATCATTGTTCTCTTCTATTCGCCAAAAAAACCAAAAAATAAAAAATAGTGTCAAACCCTTAATTTAGGGTGACACTCCCTCTCACTCTCTCTGCTTCCTCCATACCCCTATGATGTAATAGGGGAGTACCACTCAATAAGAAAAGATGTCAATGTGCACATAGAAAAAGAAAAAGAATTGCAATATATAGTAATTGCAAGAAGAAAAAAAACAATCTCATGTCGAATAGAGGAGAAAACCATAATTTCTTCATTTCATACCCCCATTGACTCCAATTTTCACATAAGTGTACCCTTCTATATCCAAATACTATTATTGTACAAAAATCTCATACAAAAATGTGGAATTGTCTGAAACATCAAGAATGTTGCATCTTGTTTACATTGTGAGTATCGAGATGTAAATGTGTTACAAGGAAAATTGAGACAGAGAATAGAGAAATGTTTGTTGATTTTCAGAGACTGGGGATGCTTGGCCATATGTGGTGGTAGAGATGAAAATGATGTTGATATATGGAGAGAGGATGACCAACATGTAGAATTGTTTGGTAGCCTATTTGGTATTCTGTCTTACTTGAGGTCAAGGAATGTTGAAGTTTGGGGTTATTTGATGAATTCATATTCATATCATTTTAATTGCACATTTTAGTTTATTTTTTTTTTGGTTTTGTATGCCAATTTCCCCATTTCTTGCACAAATGAATTTTAATTTTTTTCTTGTACTTATGTTTTTAATGTAAATTCCACTCTATTGTAAAATTAAATGAAAAGGCAAGCTCAAGAACCTATCCCCGATGCTTTGAGTCCAATTCCCTCCCATTTGAGACCTTAGGAATTGATCTAGGAGCAAGTTTGTTCTTCATTTATGATATTCTTGAACACTTCAAGATATTCATATTGGTATTTCATTAAACACCATATCTGAAGTATTAGCATTTATTCCAATAGGTATGTATATACATCAATATGTCTTATATCTAATAGAATAGTCATTCTCCCACTACATCTTAGTGAAGTTTGACTTGTCATCATGCCCAATAAACAAGACATTCATATCTCTTAACGGTTCATTAACCAAGGGAGTCTAGTTTATCCATCAACATGGAACCCACATATGAATTTATCATTCATTTGTTTAGATGATAATGCTAATTTATTATTTGAGTCATCAATAACTTTTAGGTATTATTATTTTACCCCATGCATATCAAGTACCACAAGATAAATAAGGCATTTTCCATAAAAGATCATATCTTTGAAATTGAAACATGAAATGTATTCATAGACATCTGTGTCTTTACAATATGCATAAATAAATGTTACTACTTATTGGCAAAATGAAATAGAAGTTCATAACTCTATTACATGCCATTTGGTTTGAAATAAACTAAAAGGTACTACTATCTATGGAAGCAACACTTGCTCCAATGTTGATGAGTGTTCCTTCTTGGTCCTTTCATAAAGGCCATCACTTCTTTTCAGATCATGCACATCATATATGTCAGATCTATATCTTGGTATCATATACCTAAGATAAAGAAGCATTTAAGTTTATTTCATTATACCTGAGGTGGAGACTTCCATCCCCTCCTTCTTCTTTAGTTCATCTATGTAGAGAGGGAAATTCCTCTTCCAATGTCCTAGCTCATGAAAATGGTGACATTTACCTCCCTTATTCACCCCTCCCTTGGCTTTTAGAGTTGAAGATGACTTGGGCTACTGGCTAGCATCAGAACCTTTCTTTACTTTGCCCTTGCCCTTGCCTTTAGACTTTCCCTTCTTTCTGGTGATCATCATCACAGATTTGGGTTTTTCTTTCTTCATCTATTCCTCGGCTATCCTCAACATGCCCAACAACTCTGTCAGTGGCATGTCAAAGTTTTTCATGTTGTATTTCATCACAAACTAACTATAGGATTCTGGAAACAATTGCAGTATCACATCAGTAGCCAACTCTTGGCTCAGAGGGAATCCTAGTTGAGTTAGGTTCTCCACATACCTAATCATCTTGAGTGTGTGAGGGCCTACTAGATCTCCTTATGTCATGACACACTTGAACAATGCCTTGGAGACATCATATCTATCTTGTTGTGCTTGATCTTGATACATGTTCTTGAGATGTTGAACCATCTCAATGACATCCATGTTCTTATGTTGTCTCTACAACTCATAGTTCATTGAGCATAACATCAAGCACTTCACATTAATGGCATCCTCAGTATGCTTCTTGTAAGCATCCCTTTCAGCCTTTGGTGCAGTGGGAGCGGGTTCTTCTGGATCTAGTGTATCTAGGACATAGAGCTTTCGCTCTTGAGTGAGAACAATTCTCAACATCCTAAAACAGTCGTGGAAGTTGTTCCCATTTAGCTATTCCTACTCAAGGACCGATCACAATGAAAAGTGATTGTTGTTGGTAGCCATTTATTCTTCAAAAAGGAAATTTGCAATTTTAGTTCAAAACTCTTTTGATTTGATTTGATTTGGAAATTGACGATATTAATTAGGTCTTTAATAATTATCGCTCCCACTATTTTGATCAAACTGATAGCCCTCACTATCAATTCAGAAGATTGCAGTGTACAACCTTCTAGTGAGCCCAGATCCAAAACAATTGAGTTATTACCCGACCAACGCCAGCGTCCATAATCAATTATTAAGGTAGGTAACATTTACCAATTGCATCATATGCAATTCTTGGATAGATGTCATGTGCAACTCCTTGCCATGTTCATCTCTATGCCTCAAGGTGCTTGATCCGATCAAGGTCACCTTGTTAAGTCCGACCCAAAAGCCAACACAATGAATATGCACCCTGCTAGGGCAGACCCACATATTCACCATCACACATCTACAAGATAGATGGTGCACCACACTAGGGCATGCCTACACTTAGTCGATCAATTTTTTCATGTGTGCTACTTTTGGAAGGCATATTAAACTTAATATTTTGTTGAGGGGTTTTAATATGCTAATATATGTATATAAGTATCCAATCACCACATATATAGAACGTATCATATACATGCTATATCCCACAAACAAAAACATGCAATAATGATAAGGCAATGATTATGGCCGTACTATTGTAGTTCCTTGGAGCCACAAGGAACTTCGATCATCTAAGGTCTACATCACATGCAACCTCTTGTTGATGAATATATGTGCTTAGGCCATTCCGAGTTGATCAACTCATCCTATGACTGATCGGCTCGCCTCCTGGCTGGTCGGTTGGTTGTCACCAACTGATCATCTGGCTCCTCCAGACGGTCAGTTTACCGGGTCTTCGGGCTCCTTCTCAAGCGACCAACTGCTCCTCAGTCGGTCGTCTCGGTCCATCAAGCAGTCTTCTTCAGTCTTCGTCATAACAAGAAATAAAACTATCCTACTTTTACATAATCTTTATGAAACCTCGAGTTATATTTGAGGGGAGAAAAGGTAGAAGAGAATCTTGAGTTATCTCGAGTTACATTTAGAATAGAAGAAGAAGGCTCGGTGTGTAGACCAAGATGTAAACAACCATAACCAACTACACACACGCACATAGGGTTTATAGGCCATAACCATGCTATACATCCACCATCAAAACTATTTTAGGGTGACGTGTATCGATTGCATATATATACCATATCATATATGTATATATTATTTTGGGATCGTGTGGTATTAATTGAGTATTCACATTAGTCATTTAAATATTCACATCGCATGTAATAAATAAAAGATGATAAAACCAAAATCCAATCATATCGATTCTCCCAAAACATCGAATATTGACGTGGCTCTAATACCACTATTGGGTTTTACATGTCGGAGCAGGCAGCAGAAACAAAAATTTTACTTGACCATAAATGCATAACCAGCAGATCGCATCAACATCTTACGTAATGAGAAGGATGATTTTAGCGAGATATACCTGGTCCTAAGACTTTCTCAGTGACAATACCTCACAGTTAGTACGATCTTCAACCACCTGTCTTTGATGACATCTGTGCAGCTCCTGGTCTTGACCTGGACTGCGATTGACTATCATCCTCCTGAGCGGCAGAAGTCTCTCGCCTCTATAGATAATCCACATAGATTATTGGGAACTCTAGTCACCAACACACTCTCCTACAATCAGTTGTTTTTTTGTAGTTATTTTTCCCTTGTTCCTCCCTAGACGGGTAGAACTTGCTTGGGCTCTCTCGATTACCAGTATCAGTGAGGACAACAACTTTGTAGAGCAACTAATATTATGAGTTATGTCTCTGGAGAAGCCCCATGTACCCCTCTAATTATAGTATAGGGCAGGGTCAGGGTTCCCAGTCTGTGCGCGGGTAGAAGGGTCCGGAATTTCCATGAATAATTTGCACTTTGGCAGATGAACTGGTCGTTTCATAACTGAAACGGTCATTTGGCAAGTTGAACCGATCAGTTCACTAGTGAACCGGTCAGTTGGGAGTGTGAAACAGTTAGTTCACTTAATGAACTGGTCATTTCAATTCCCAAACTTGCCTCCAATTGAATTTCCTTATTCGTTTCTAATTAACATAAATATTAATTCTTGTCCCAATCAAATTGAACAAGTGAAACAAAAAAAAAACTTTTTCTCACAAGTCGGGAAAATCCAATACTGCTCATTTGGACAAGTGAACTGATCGGTTCACCAGAGTGAACCACTCATCTCACTAACCATGAGCCAATCGGTTCACCCAGTGAACCGGTCGGTTGGTGGTCCAGGTTGTATAGAACACAATCAATTCATTTCTCAATCAATCTGACACTCAAATCAGTTGGTTCAATACTTGAACTTTGATGATTTTGAGTCAAGTTTGTTGATTGAGTACCCAAATACTTTAGTAATCAATCCAAATATCATTCATGGATAAACTCCTCTTCTAGGTTAATCCTTTGTGTGTAACCCTATATGTCTCATTTCATGTGGGCCATGAATGTTCATAACTAGCTTATGACATCACAAGCAAAGAGTGGTGCCTAGGCGCACATCAGTGCTACCTAAGTGAAAAGGAAAGTTGGTGAACAACTTTCAATCCTACAGTCTGTGATTGGTGTTCCAATGACTGCATAATTCCTTTGTCTCTGATATCCTGAATGAATTCAAGGCATGGAGTTGTCATCCTTTCAACGTTCATTCATGTTTCTTGAACTAGAGAATATTGTCTCAGATATGTGTGACATCAATATCATATATTGATCCACATGTGCATGCACATGCCTTTCTCAGTCTCTCTTATCAAGTGGCATGGACATCATACTCCCTTAGAAGGAATAAATCTCATATCTATCACTCACAGTATGTGTCATGCGTCAAAGCCACCCAATCATCACAGTTATAACAACCCATGTTTCAGGATTGTGTTTGATGATGTTAAAGTGTACCCAATCACATTTAACGAGTGTAGTGATTTCAGGTCTAAGAATCACAATCACCACCATCACTATGAGAGATGATTCTGACTACTAATTTTATAGTTCCATGTATCACTGTAATGGTGGGTTTGTCCGATACACTATTATCCAACATGTATTTGTGTGCTTGGTTTGATATCATATATCATGACTAATGAGACACTGCCATCAACACTGCCATCAACCAACACACACTCTAGTCTTGATGTGTTATTGTTGTCTATCAACCTTCCACAATGACATCCGACTAGGGACATAGCAAGAATGTACATACTCTTAGCATTTGTATGATCAAATTGTTCATGTCCTCAACCTGAAGACATACGTCATTGAGTATTGTCATTCTTTATACATTCATTATTCTCTATTATTTATCTCATAATTGATTAAGCTAGAATAAATTGGAAGCCTACCTTTGATATTTATCAAATCAATCATGACATATGCCAATCCAATCATCATATGATTGGCTCTTTGGGCATACATACCAAAAAGATATACATGTATTTAAAACTAATTTCTTGTTAAAAAAATAGAAGATGAACATGGACTGCATATTAAATATGCAATGTAATTGATGATTATATTGACACCAAACACACTTAAAAGTAATATTTTTAGGAATAAGAGAGAAGATTTCATTACATCATCAACCATATATATAGGACATCAAAGAGGTACAAAGGAGGTAAGAGGAAGAGAAGGTTAAAGAGAGGCCAAAGGAAGAGATAGAAGGGGGGTAGATTCACCATTTACGTGGGGGCACAAATGAGTAACATATTTCTGAGTTTTTAGTGTGAACTATAAGGAAGTAAGGCAACATTAAGTGTTTGAAACTTTGTTTTGTGTGGTTTGAGAGTGAAGAGTAGAAACATAATGTCTTGTAGTTTGTTTGGTAGAAAAGAAAAGTAGAAAACGGAGAAGGGAAAGCATGCCAGTCATTTGGCGATATATGGAGAAGGAATGATAGATATTGGCAGTGATTTGCACATATTTACCTCCACTTTCTCATTGAAGAAGCATGAGAGAGGATATATACTTGTTGTTTTTATACTAACATGACTTTCAAACAACCATCCTTGGCTTTCCTTTCTCATGCTTACCATACATATAAAAAAAATCTTTTCTAGAAACTCCATCCTTTCCTCCTATTAGTTTCTGAACAACCCTTTCCCACATTATATTGCAAACAAACGCAGATGTTTTGCTGAAAAGGGCGCTCGAGGAATGTGGTCAATCACCATATTTTAAGCAAACCAATTAACGTTTTGAAGCAAAGAGGGTGTGAGGCATGTGATCAATCAATCACAATGTTCAAAAATAAAATTATTAATATTTTGAAGGCAAAGGTGCATGTGGGATGTGGTTAATTTGTCACACATATTCAAGTTTCATCTTATGTTATATTGTGGATCTATTAGGCTGATGTTGTTACATGGTGAATTATAGGGAAGGAAGTGATAGTGAAAGAAAAGAAATTGTTTGTTTGTTGTGGTGACATGGAAGGGGAAATATTCCACGGTGAATCTGTGGGAAAATTTAGTTTGTTTTTGTCATCATCGGAAATCATGGTGAATCATGATGAAATCAGTTTATTTCAAGATTCCACTATTTATTTAGGCACACAAAAAAATTTCTAATAATATGATTCTTAGTTGTGTAGTGTGTTTTATATAAAGAACATTCTCCTCCCGATCTTTGTACATATATTGCATGTTTGCTTCAAAGGATACTGATAAGGATAGGATTCAAAATCCTAACTCTAACTGAATCCTATGTTTGGTTGAACATAAAGGAAGCAAGGATGGTAATAGAAAAGGACTCAAATCCTAAGTGATCGAGACTCTTCAATCCTCGCTACCCCCTAAGTATTCACTCAGTATATATCACTCACCCCTCACGCACGCAAGTTAAATCTATTCAGTCCCAAAATGTGACACCCTGGTATGGTGATTTTAAACATGTGCTCCTTCGCCACGTCTGATCGATGGTTTCTTCCACCTTCACGGGCGCTGCCTTCTAGCTTCCTCAGACACGCCGATCTCCTCAGTTGTCATAGTTGATGTCCACTGACTTACTCACACACGCCAGTGTTGTTCTCTAGCTTCTTCATGTACAAGAGCCTCTTTGCCAGGTTTGTTATCCTTGTTCTTACTCACAAATGATATCCTCCTCGATGTCAGACCTCTCAGCCTATTCACCTCACTCTGGCTTCAACCATCAACAGATCTTGGCCTTTGGCTTCTACCATCAACAGATCTTGGCCTATGGCTTGTACCATCAACAAATCTTGGTCTTTGCATACTTTATGTTGTTAGTGTGAGATACCATCCCAAATTTACTGTCTACTCAAGGACACTGATGTAGTTCGCCCAAAATTATAGTTGTATCACAAGCCATTGTTGTTTGACAGCAAAAATTGTGCTCGTCAACAACATCCACATCCGAAATAAATCCCATCCCAAGTTGCTTCCAAACATGAGATTGGATAATTGGTATGCCATCCTCCACGTGTACTTGCTCATGCTATCCTTCTTTGCAACCTATTCGAATCTTGCCCCTTGAACCAAACATATTGATATAATAAACAACACTTTATAAGTTGTACCCCATTTCTACATCTATCAATGCACACGTTACCAAATAATACATTCATCAATCACAATCAATTTTTTCACCACACAGCCTAAGGAACTCAGAATCCAGAATTTTAGAAAAACAGAGATTCATCTCAGAGAGTGATCTCTCTCTCTCTCCCACAGCAATCAATAAATGTGTGATGAGAGCATTCAGCATCCCATGTGATGGAGCAAAACAAGTTATCAATGCATCGATCACCAATCTAGCAACAAGACCAATCAACCTTGATTTGCCGAAATCAATATTATTTTAAACGCACCCCAAACAAACAGGTACGTTCCTGATCCTATTGTTAACTGATTTATCCTTTTGGGTGGTGATCACTTAACTCGATAATTATCCGCCAAACAAATGAAAAGGGAAAGCATGTCGACTTATAAACATGAGACTGCACAAAATTTGCTTTCCTAGTGTGTTGTCACGTCTCAACTCAACCAGGGACTCATGAGTGAGTGGGGTCTGAGTCGACCAAGATTGCTCCACTGCAGAATCAGCAGCAGGTTGGCAGCAGTAGAGTTGCAGGCGGGCGCCGTTTGCGCAGAAAGCGCCAAAATTTGGGAACTGGTGATGAAGAAGAATAGGAGCTTGCTTTGGTGGAGCTGTCGTGGTCATGGTGGTTAGGATCCACCACCACAACGCCGATCCTCCTAGCACGCGCCCAACTCAACTCCCCTCATCTGACAAATCACACTGCCGAATCAAGAAAGGCAACATTGTCCTCATCCTCCCCAACGCTGCTGCAACCTTTAGGGCCGCCGCTTCTGCTCCCCGCCGTCATCTCCACTCCACCACCGCCGGTAAGCTTCCTCGCCCTCACGGCCTCCGCGTCCCAATCGATCCTCCACAGAATCACTCCCAAAACCAGCGCCGCACACGTGACTTGAGCCGACAGCAGTCCGTACCACAGCCCGCCGAACCCGACCCGCAACCAGAACGCCAGAGCCACCGCCACGGGCGTCCCGACGAGGTAGAACGACAAGAGGTTGATCCTGGCCCCGACAGCCGGTCTCGCCGCGCCGCGGAGCACGCCGCACCCCGTTGTCTGCGGGCAGTTCCCCAACTCGCATAGACCCACAAGCGGCATCGCTGCGGCCGCCAGGCCAGCGACTTCGGCGTCCGTCGTGAAGAGCGCCGCCCATCGACCACGGAGTGTAGACGTCCACATGACGTGCACCGTGGCGACTGCTACTGAGCAGCCCAACGCCACCAGCGCCGCCAGCCTCGCGCGGCGGGGATTCCCGGCGCCGAGCTCGTTGCCGACCTGCGAGAATGAAATGCATGTATATGATCAGCTAGAGTTGGAATGGGTATCTGAAAAAGTGATACTACAGATGCGTGCATATGAACATTGAGATGCATGCAACCCGTGACAAGCAAGCCACATATCATAATCAAAACACAGATACATTGCTCCTTCCTGCAACACACAAATACATACCCTGGTAGACACGCATGCGGCGAGACCCATCGGCACAGTATACATGAAACTGGTAGTCTGAATCAATATCGCCGTCGCGCCAACCGCGACTCTAGGGTTGGGCAGATACCCAGAAAGGACAGTAACGATCTCATACCACCACCATTCAAGACAAATCCCCAAACAGCTGGGCAGCGCGAGCCTCAACAACGGCGTCAAACCCGTGACGGCTTTCCAAGACCACCCTTTCCACGTAACTCTACACGCACCAGTGACCTTCAGATAACACAGCAAGAACAGCACCATGTTGAGGTTCGTCATGACCTGCGCCACAGCCACACCGGGGACACCCATCTTGAGAACGAAGACCAGGACCAAGTTGAGCGGGACGTGAAGCAGCACGGCGAGGGCGGAACATGCTGCCATAGGCCTTGTGATCCCTTGCGACCTCAGGTATACGCGGAGCGGCTGGAGCACGGTGTTGGTAAGCAGGTCAGGGAGTGAGTAGAGGCAGTACCTCGCCGCCACGGCTGTGATCTCCGGGTCTTGCCCTATCCCCACGAGGATCGGGCCCAAGTTCGACCACAGGAGCGCGATGGGGAAGCTGGCTAGGAGGAGCATGACTATGGTACGCTGGAACGATAGGGAGATGAGATCGTAGTTTTTTGAACCGTAGGCTTGGCTGCAGAGTGGCTCGAGACCCGACGCGAGGCCGAAGAGGACGCTGTAGCCGGTGATGTTTGTGAAGCCGATGGAGAGCGCCCCGCCTGCGAGTTCCAGGCCGCCTAGACGGCCTAGACAGACAACGGAGACCATGGCGCGCAGGAAGACGACGAAGTTCATGGATGATATCGGTAACGCCAGAGCCCAGAGGTCGCGGAGCTCGTCGGTGACGGCGTCCCTGGTCGGAGTCCCATGGTCGGCGTGGTCCTGTATGGTTATCGTAGTTCCGGAAATCGGAGACATGCGAGGCAGGCAGGGGTTAGAGAATGATCATACGGACCGACAGATCTGCATGTATTTAGACTTTAGAGTAAGTAAGTTGGTCTGCTCTTTTACCTTGGTTGGGGAAGGGACTAGATCGATGATGTCCTTCGTCTTCTCCGCCATGGAGTGTGTTCGAGAAACAGGCGACCCTTGGTTGTCTTGAACAGTGGAACAGGAGACAGTGCGGAAGTCGCGAGGAAGGCAGGAAGGTGAAACAGGGGGCGAGGGGAGTGTTATATTGCTCCACCAACTTTATTAATTATTATTATTATCGAATTATTAATACAGGTTTTTTATATGCCAAGAGTGGAGCGGAAACTGAGAGCAGTGGCACCGTGGCTGCGGAAACTGAAAGCGATCCGCCAAACAGGCCTTATATTGCTGCAGCGGTACCGCTATCGTTATCACCGAATCGGGGTGGTCGGCCCAGGCCTGCTGCTTACTTATTCATCACGCGCGTTGGATAATAGAAGATCTATATTATGGTCGGCCGTGGCGGCGGAACGGCGGCAGTACAGCAGGAGTCCCGACAGGTCGGCAGTGTCCCTGCCGTAGGACGGCGGCGGCGGGGAAGGGGGGCTGTCTGGCGGTGTCAGCGGGTGTACCGGGGGATTGTGTTCATATGATCATTGCTAGTTGCTACATCCTGCCCATTGCCTTAATATATACTTCATTCACCACCCGCACATGGGAGAATTCCGGATACATTAGCACTAATGACCACTGATGGAAATGGTTACTGTTTGTACAACAATTTTGTATCGGTAGGCGTGACGGTCCAAGTAATTGGGGTCCCATCAGGGTTCAAATTCCTAATAAACTGCATTTTGTGAATCTGTAATGACACTGACCACCACAAACAAAACAACGAAATTTACTTAAACAGTGATGAACAAAGGGAAATGGTCACTCATTGCGCTTCGTACAACAATTTTGTATTTGTAGGCGTGACGGCCCTAGTAATTGGGGCCCATCAGGATTTAAATCCTTGGTTATCTCAGCTTGTGATCAAGGGCGTGGGAGGACCGATTTATACATTTTTCTTTTACTATCGCGTTTTGAATTACAGAGTTGTCGTTGTAAACTTGTAATCTAATCTAGTCTGATGTGTATTAAATAAGAAAGTGTTAGTACATATATTTTATAGATATCCAGTTCGGATTTTAGATATAACATTTTTATATGTTAAATATTTAAATCATATACTTACATCATTAAAATATAATTATCTATTGACATTAAATGATGTTTTCAGGTTGGGATTGGATTTTATCTATGAGATTGATTTCTGATGTTGCCGTGGTGTGATAATTGTCGTTGACACCCCAGTCTAGGGAGTTACAACAACAATAAGGGGTCGTTTGGGTTATGCGTTTCACGGGGGTATTGTAGTTAAGCACGGTATTTCAAATACCACCAATCACAATTACGCAATTTGGATAATCGGTGATGTAATCCGCAATTGCAGGTATTTGTAGACCGATATTTTTGTAACATCTCTGACCTGAGTTATGTATTAATCCTAGGTGTTTTGCCTAATAAAGTTGATTAGATACGTGCCCTTATCTTTTGGAATGTAATTAATGCTTTTGAGAAACTTATATTTCAATTTCAGTCCCTTTTGAATAATGTTGAAACATGGTTTTGTTACTTTTGGACTAAAGTGCAAATTACCCAAGTTGAGGGGTTAACTTGCTATATTGTATATGATAAGATGTTCCTCTGATGCTGAGACATCATAAGAATGTATATGATGTGGTGGTATGGATTCCACAAGCTTGGACATCAAGATATAGCTTGTAAAGAAATCCTTGTGCATTAAAACCTAGTTTTGGTGTAATGTGCAAATTACCCAAAACCTAGGGTTCAATATGCAAGATATCACCTCTATAGAGTCTCTCATGTTTCTTGGCATCAAGTAGAGAAAAGAAAATGAGAAGGGTGCCTCATTTGAATTATCATGGAGGAGAGAGAGTCTTGACATTAAAATAAATAAGGTTTAAGCACAAATGGCTCTTTAATATAACTTAATGTAAAAGGGAAATATATTAATTATGGAGCCCTTCAACCAAAAGTTGGAGGATGTGTTTGCAATAGTTTGGAAAAGCTTGTTCCATGCTTGGGAACCAAAAATATCTCGTTAAGAGTGGAAGCCATTCACATTAATTATTATATAAAGCAATATTCACTAAAAGTTGGATATTAACACATAACTCTGTAAGGTGCTTAGTTCTTTTCCATTATTCTTGGATAATGGAGAAAGTTTTGCAAGTAAATAGAAGGTGGCCACGAAGCCAAGAAGAGGAGGAGGACTTGGTGTATATATTTGGGAAGTAAAAGGAGATATTCCTCTTTTTTTCTATTCTCCTTGAAAATCCATAAATACATATATATATGTATCCTTTTTCCAAAACACCAAAGGATCGTTCCTTAGTTTCTTTTCCTTATCACCTTTCTTTGGCCGACCAAGGGAGAGCTCTGGACCAGAGGAAGGACGACCGAACTAGCTTGGTAAGTTTTGATCATCTCCTACCTCAAATTCATGGTGGAAACCATAAAACAAGGTTAGATTCATGGTTTTCTTCACACAGTTTCCTTTTCTAGCCACCTTGTTCATCCAAAGATTGAAGAACGAACCTTGGACAACTGCTGGAACTCAATCCACCATTAAAGTTGCTGAGCTTGGAGCTCTAGATCAGTTCTAGAGGCGGGTTTTATAACTCTAACCCTTAAGCATTGCTAATGCATCCACCTCTCTAATAATCGTTGGCTATTTTTCTTCTTTGGTACTCTTTTGGTTAATTGCTATAACTTCCGTGAAGAACAACAACAGTTCTTGGTTTCTTGTAGGAAGAAGATGATGACGCTAACTTTGATGATTATCAAAAGAAAATCACTTTAGCAACCGGTTTGGTTTTGTGCTCAAACGGTTTCCCAAACCGTTTGGGAGCAAACAGTTTCAAACCGTTTGAAAGCAAACAGTTTCATACAAACCACATAGAAGAAAACAGTCTAAGACCGTTTGGTGGCGTTGACCAAGCGTTGACCATTTGGAGACCTGTTGACAATAATGTAGATTAATGACCTATCAATAATTGTTGATTAATTCCAATTGAATCACTAATTAAAGGTCTATCAATCATCTAAACCCTGATCAGGTTAATTGCTAATTTGATAATTGAATAAAGTTGAAATTTGGGTTGAGTGACCCAAACGGTTTTAAAACCGTTTGGGGATCACCCAAACAGTCTCAAGACCGTTTGGTGATCACCCAAGACCGTTTGGAGGTCTAGGGTTAAGTATAGTTGACCAATTGAAGATCCAAAGGTTCTAAGTTGAAGTACAATCAATTGTTATTATGGTGATCAATCCAATAGATCAAACCCTAATTGGTTGACTTGGTTTTTAGTGTTGACTTGAGAAAATGGTCTCAAGACTGTTTGGAGGTCATCCAAACGATCCCAAGACCATTTGGGGTCAGGTCATGACCAAATTTGATGATGGTTCAATAGGTTCAAATCAATTAGACTCACATTGAATTATGTTGAAGGGTCATTGATTCTAAACGCTAATTCAATTGATTCAAGCCCTATGTAATGGCCAATTAAGGGTCAATTGAGGTTCAAATCAGTTGAAGGTTGACCTAATTAACTCAATTGAATGATGGTGATAGGTCCAATTGATAATCGAATACATATATACAACTGTCGAAGGAACCAACAATGGAAACCCTAATTCAATTTGACTTGTTGAGACCGTACTTGGTCCATGCGGTTTTGAGGGGGTTTGGACCAAACGGTCTCAAGACCGTTTGGGACCAAACGGTCTCAAGACCATTTGGGACCAAACAATCCCAAACCGTTTAGGGTTCATGCGGTTTCAAAACCGATTGTGTTCATGCGGTTTCAAAACCGATTGTGTTCATTAGGTTTCAAAACCGATTGTGTTCATGCGGTTTCAAAACCGATTGTGTCCATGCGGTTTCAAAAGTCAAACTTGGGCAAACATTCTTCACCTCCTACTTTAGTAAACAGTCTTGAGTATGTAACTTTACCAAACGGTCTCAAGGGTAGACCAAGACCGCATGAAGGTCCAAACGGTCTTAGACCATTTGGAGGTTAAGTATGCAAGACCATTTGAGGTCTAAGTTAGTCAAGATCGTTTGGGGCCTTAATGGCCAAGATCATTTGGTGGTTGATTAACCTAAACCCCTTGGGTATTTAAAGTGGTTAAGGGACAAAGTGATTAATTAATTAATACATGATGTAATCACAGGTGATCATGGTACTTATACCTTAAAGGGGTAGTGTGTTTGTAACCATGAAGTAATTAAGCTCTAATGATTACAATGGTAATGATATAAATCATGAAGTCAATTCTCTTTCATGATTGAGTTACTTAACCTAATCAAGGTTGAAGTAAACATCATCCTATAAAGGATGAGAGAGAGAAGACTCCTTTTATGAATGATTAATCAAGTAATGGACTTCCTATATGAATGAAAATATAATTAGGGTATGATCCTTCATAGTGAGATCATGAAAACCCTAATTATGATGGTTAATGAATCTTAACCCTAAATTGAGGATAATAATAAAAGTATCCCTAATGCACAATGATGATGTAATCTTAATTCATAATGATGACATGGTAAACCTTAATTAAAGGTACTTTGTTGATCACTCCTACTTGGGGTGAATAGTAAACCCTAATGGAGGGATATTAATGCTAACCCTAATCAAGAGTGATGTGATATGAATAGTGAACTCTAATCTAGAGTGATGTGATATGAATAGTAAACCCTAACCCAAGGTGATGTGATGTGAATAGTAAATCCTAATTTAGATTATGTTAAATAAGAACTCTAATCTAGAGTGATGTGATATGAATAGTGAACTCTAATCTAGAGTGATGTGATATAAATAGTAAACCCTAATTCCAATTAAGGTAAATAAAGGTGTGAAACCCTAATTCTGGGTTATGCTTTTAAGCATGAAACTCTATGATTGGATAATGAAATGTTGAGTCACTAATCCTTTTGAGTTTAAAAGGATGATTAATCCTTTTTGAATTGAAAAGGGAAACCCTAACCCTAGTAAGGGCATAGTGGTGCAACCCTTGAATAGTAAGGTTATCTTTGTTTTGCATTATGCTGATATAGAGATAATGTGCCTATTATCATTTGTATTAATCATGCAGGTTTTTATGAAATAGTGAGCATAGCCAAGTAAGAGATATGATGCCATATTCATTGAAAGCACTATATAAGCTTTGAAAGCAATAATATGCTATGTTGCCTAGAGAGAGGTAACAAATGAGACTGATAGGTTGTATGAGCCATGTGAAATATCTACATTACTACTATTATGTTTATACTGTCAAATGACTTTATGGCAATGTGTTACTTGGTAACAAGTGTTTTGATGATTTAAGGGTTTGAACACCCATATTCTTGAATCATAATGGTGATATGATTAGGGATCAAGATCCCAATGTTAACAAGATGTGAAATGAACTTGATACAAATAGTACTCTTTCTTTATAGCAATTGTTTTAATGGTTTATGCTTGAAAACATGCCTGATGCTAAAAGAATGCCATAATGTACTTAAATAATCAAGTATAATGATATCATGTAGAGCCCTGACCATAGATCCATCATCGTCAGAGGTGAGATGATGGTGAAATAGGTTTTCCTAAGGGAACTCTTGGAGAGCATACTTTTGAGTAAGTGGGGGTTATGGACGTGAATATCCTTACGTCCTAATGAAGGAATTGATGTGAGATAAACATTAAATCCCTCAATCTTTCATTATATGTATATGTCGGGATGATGTATCACTAATCTCCCGATGATGATGTTAATGTTGCATCGATGAGAGATAAACAAGAAATCCCTCGATGGCAAAGAGAGTACAACATGCCACTGTAACTCGAATAGCGAAGTTTCCAGAATACCCTGGAAAGCTATTTTAGCATAGACACAAAATGTCATGCATGTTGTTCCTCACACTGACTGAGGATGATGAGGTCATAGAAATCCGGCTCTTCTAATGACCTATGTATGGTACCGATTTTGATTTTGCAATGGTCGGTTGGAGTATGAGCGGTATACCTCATCTCCTCAGGGCATAAGTATGTTGTAAAATGTAATCAGCCGTGTAGCATATTTGCTTAGGGTTGAATTACGAGAATCATTATTTGATGATACATTATTTATTATGTCTTAAAAAGATAAAGGATATACATGTTCTTCATATTCCTTATTAAATGAATGACTTGCTACTTAATCAAGTTATAATTGAAATGATTGCACAGAGAATATTGCTCTACTTAGCTCAACCAATGATTTATCTGTTGTTGAATATTTATAATCCTATTGCCCAGTGTTATTCTATTATCTACAATAACAATGCTTCTAGCGAAGAGTTATAACTCTCCCTGGGACAATATTCAATTTCCTCATCCCTGTGGGATTCAACTTTTTAGGTAGACGCCGAGGAAGAAGAAATCCATCAGTGGGTGAGCAGCAATAGCAGCAGCAACAACAACAAGGATAGCAGTGATCTTCAGGTGGAGACACTCTCTGTTAGGTCTTATATATAGAGAGTCCTATGTGTCGTCTCTGTACTCTCAGGTCCTAGGAATCAGTAGATGGTTTAATATAGATATGAGATTTTTGGCTTAATACCTCGAAATTTTTGTATACTGCTCATGTACTGTTTAACAGGGCAATCAATGTTATGACTCTCAAGATGAGATAATATGGAGATGTACTGATGAATCAACTTGTAAATAACTTACTTGTTTCTTTATGAAAGAGTTTTATAGTTGTGGATCTTTTTGCAAAAAGTTTTAATTTTTAGTGATTTTCAGTAATTTCGCTGCTAATTAATCGCTTCCACATTCGTTGATCTCATTTTGATCGCACGGGGTATCACAATTTTCACGTGGTCAAATGATACTTTCAGAATCTCATCAGGATTGACATCATTCATAATCACCGTGGAAGCACGTCACGGAACCCTACATCTACCGCCATCTCTCCTCACAAAAACTCCTCCTGCCCCGTACACTTCCTGTTGTGCCGTCTCCCACCATCATCATCCTTTGTCCCTCCCTCCTCTCTCCTCACACCAATTCCTCCTAACCCACCGTTTCTGCCTATTGTGCCACCTCCCATCATCTTCTACCTTCATCCCTCCCTCCTCTTTCACACCAACTCCCTCTATCCCTATCTTTCTTCACTACTATAGAATAGGCCTTTGGCGTCGGTTAATTAAGGCCATTAGTGTCGGTTTCCAAGTGACACCCAAGTGGGCGCCGCTAAAGATCGATCCCGTCGGCGTCAGTTCCATAACCGACACCAAAATGCTTCCCGCTACCGAAAATGCGCCAGCAATGGAACTATAGGCGTCGGTTATTTAAGAAAATCGACACTATAGCATGATTACAGACGTCGGTTAGTAAACAAAAACTGACGCCCATATCCCTGTCAGCACGACCATGGTACCTGGCCATAATAGGCATCGGTTTGTGCCGACAACCGATGCTAGGAAGGGATAAAGACGTCGATTTTTAGCTAACAACTGATGCCATATGTCTTTGTTTGTCAGTTTTATACTAAGAACTGACACCTATGTTCTGATTTTTTTTTCTTATCAGTTTGTAGGCCTGCTGTATGGCTGGTCAGCAGAATACAGAACCTACAGTTCAGTTCTGAACTGTAGGTTTACAACATCCATTGATATCAGCCAATAATAGGCCACAAACCTGCAAAATTAACATGATCGATGGATAATATTATATATATGTGATTCACACACATGTATAAGCACATTTAATTCATAATTTTTTTCATCACACACATGTAGAAACCAGTAGTTCCATTTCAAATTTCCTCCATTTTCACACACATTTAGCAACATACAGTTCCATTCATTTCATCTCTTTTCACATTCAAAGACATGTAGAAAATTCATTCATACATGTATATATAAAAGTTTCACATGTCATCAAATAAAAAAATAATTAAGTAGTATATACCCATCATATGCAGCTTCCATAAGCAACTAAGAAGAAAATTCAGAAAAACGAACAACATGCATCTATTACGACAGATAAGTCTAGACAGATAGACAACTAAATATTACACCAACATGGTCCCGCATCAGTAACTTCGAGGCATTTTTATTGTGGCGATCTTCTCCTAAAGTTTAGAAAAGAAAGTAGCTATGAGGATTGGTTACTTTAAGACAAAAAGTGTAAACACAAAACAAGACAGGACAATTATATTTGTTAATTGGACCTACCATGGTCTTTTTGATGATTGTGCTATGTTGCGGAGCTCCTCACTGTATTTAGACGAATCTGAACTAACAAGGATCTCATCATCAGATTCTTCTGAGCTGATATTGTCCATCGTGCGCTGATACTGCCATAGATGATCAAGGGTCTCATTATTGACGTTAGTTATCCAAACTTTGATGGTATTATGGCCAATTGGACAGAGAAAAAGCTTGTCGCTACGGCCCACTGGCATCTTTCTAATCCAATCACGCCAACTGGATTTTGATACAAGATTTCCCGCCAAATCATACTCAACCTCGATAACATGTGAAGAATTGCCAAAATTTAGGGTCACTTCACCAGGCCTGTAGTGTCTTCCATTTAGAAAATGCCAATATTTGAGTATGGTTAGTTGGTTTAAGGAACGATCATCTAGGATGATGTTCAATTGTTCTTCATTAGGGAATGTTAACATTGGCATAGAGGCCCAGTTCATAGTGACTGTTGTGGGTGGACATAGACTAAAAAATATAAGTACTAACAATTGTAAGTATATATAACGATGTTATATATTTTCAAAAAAAGTAGTAGACAGAAACTAAAAAATATAAGTACTAATGGTTTATTTTGAAAAGCAAATGATAAGCACGTCATACAACTTTGCATAATCTTCAGATATACAGTGAAATTGAAGAATGGTTTATCTTTTATTTGACAAATTATGTCTTGAAATAAGCCAAATAATCAAACAAATGATATTGATGCGGAACTTTATTCACACAAATTACATTGAAATGAAGATGGTTCTACACTGAGAACAAAAAAAAAGTTTGGCGCGATGAGTATGCCCTCTCCTTTCATTATTTTCAATTAATTATCCCACCTATCCCACCCCTACCCTCCTCAAACCACCCTCCCTCCTCACCCTCCCCCTCCCCTAGCCCTCCACCCTACCCACCCCATCCTCCTCCCACCCTACCACACCCCTCACCCTCCACTGGCCCTCCACCCTACCCCACCTATAACTATTTGTATTAAATTTGTATGTGGTTTGAGAAGATTCTTTCATAGTGTTAATTGAGAATTTGCAATATCTGAAAAGACGAGCATGTGAAATGTTATATAGAAAAAGGAAGTTGTGGAAACAAGGACAATATGATGCCATGTACACACTTCAACACTGCCCGCCTCCTCTGTGTTGACCATCGTCGTTGCAACAACACCACAACTCCACCGTGCCCAGTCACTTATCACAGCCACAACACCTACCTCTTCTGCATCACTGTCTCTGTGGTAGGTATGCCACATCACAACCATGCCCAGTCCTCCATAACATCCATGTCCTCTCCTCTGTCATCAAACATGACTTAGGCAACAACTTCACGCCACCTTCATCGTGCCGGCACCGCCGGGTACCACCCTTGTAATGACCCGTTTTCAAATTAGTCATCTAATTAGGGTTTACTTGGATGATTGTATGCTTAACTAAGTTGATCATTATTTAAAGCTCGATTAGTGATAGTACTTAATTTTTAATATTTTAAATACAATGAGAAGGTTTAATCATACTTTGATTCACATAATTAGGGTTAAGGTTTGGAAACCCTAATCGGTCCAAATTAGGGTTTTGATGACATATGAGTACAAAATTTGATAAATATAGTGTCTCACTAAATGATTTTTAGTATTTTATGTGTAACTCTGATTTAATTAAAATTTGGATATGACTTGTATATATAAAATTTGAACACTCTTGAGAAATATCAGAATTTTTGAAGAATGGTATGACCTGTTTATCGGTCGAGTTTCAAACTTGACTGATCATATTTTCAGATTGATATACAAGTGTGGTAATTGAATTTTATCTTTTTATTAGTATTTACAATTGATCTAAAATTTTAAATTTACTTGATAAACACAATCATAGAGACCCTGTTAAATTGGCGTAATTTTTGGATGAAATTTGATCTCTACAGAGAGGGTATAGGTCGAGTTTTGTGAAGGACAAACTAGACCAACCATGCTGCTGACTGTAATATAGCAGTGTAGTATTTGATTTTTAATTATTTATTGGTAATTAAAAATGATCTAAAATTTTAATTTATCTTATAAAATCAATTTCAGACATTGGGTTAAAGTTTCATAATTTTTGAATGAGGTTTGAGTTATGAAACATGTGGTTTTGGTTGAGTTTATAACTCAACCGACCAACCAGTCTGAGCAAAATAAAAATACATTGAGGGGCTTATTTGCAAATGTTCTAAGCACCTCAATTCATCTATATCACTAAAATAACACACAAGGAGCTCTCATAACTCGTCCTTCCTGTCAAACAAATGAAATTCTTGAGAGAGAGGAGAGCTAGGGTTTTGAGTAGAGAAAGTGGAGGAGATGATGACCTAGGGTTTCTCTATCCAAGATATGATGAAATCAAGAAAGTTTAGCTTCTTTGCATAGGATTTCATGGTGAATCTTCTCTCACATGTAAATATTCCATCCCTCCCCTGATTTGATTCGAAATCACATCAAATCTCCCCCTTTTCTCACTCTTTCTCTTCTCATCCTCATTTCTAGGGTTTCCGAGTTGAGAGGAGAAAGAATTGGATTCTTGTGAGAGTTTGATATGGTTTCCAAAAATTCAGAGGTTGACCTACGAATTTAGGGTGCTTGGCACCTGAGGTGAGTGTTTTTCTCCCTCCTAAGCTTTGTATTCATATTGAAAGCCTAATTCTATCCGGCTAAAACAATCAGAAACCTTGCTTGTATATCTATGTGACTAGATTTGATTTGGGAAAGATATTAGGGGATCAACTTCTATTGATTTTGATTATTTCTCATTTATTAAAAATTAATTAGTTCCTGATATATTGATTGAGGATCCATGTATAATCCTAGAGATAGATGAAAATTCTATTTCATGCGAATTTTGCCTAAATGTCAGCCTAATGGATGATATGCTTGGAATTGAATTAACATGGATAGATTCATATTTGAATTGTATTAGATCATATTATACAAGTGTATTGTTGAATGTTAATGGATTTAAATGACCACATATCCTAATTAGGACTTGTTTTGAGGAAGTGAATCAAATGAGTCAATTAATCAATGTATACTTATGATTGATGAATGAAATGTGTGAGAATCAAAACTAGGGTTTTCATGTTTGTGAATAACCCTAATGAACCCTTGAGTCATGATTGGATTACTGAATGATATGATTCTTATGATATGTTGAACTAAGGAATGACTTCTTAAAAACCCTAAAAGTTTATTGTTAAGAATATTATGAGTGATAAAGTTATAACTTGTATATGATGTTGTAAATATGATCAAATGCTGAAGTTGAAGGTATTAATACTGCAATTGAATATGATGATGAGTCTTACTAATATCATATAAGTCTAATGCATTTATTTTAGTATAATAAAGAATGATCATTGTTGATTATGGGAATGACATTAGTAGTCAATGACAAGGTACACTTATCTGAATATAAGAGACAATATGAACATGATGTACTTAATGGTGATTTCAAGATAAAGATGAAACTAATGAAGATAGTATGATGAAGTATTTTATCTTTTATTTTAATTACATGTGGCTTAACCCAAATTAAATGAAATACACTAAGAACTTTACTTTGATAAATGTTATGTAGAAGAGAAGCATTGTATGTAAAGTGAATTAAGTAAGATTGGTCCAGATAATGTAATGAACATGAAATGAACAAAAGTTGAGACTACTGAGTATAAAATGATGGAAAAAGATATGAATTAGTAGATGATTCTAAGAATGTAACTCTTACCCTAAAATGATGAGTTTGATGATGCTAGTGAATGACAATCTCAAATGGGGGATTAAGAGATGCACATAACTATAGTAGAATTCAACTAAAAGATGAAAGTCAAGTATTTGAATTGATTTACAAGAATGTGTTCTTGAATTGATTATACTCTAAGAATAGACTAATAGTACAAACTTCAATTGATAGTCAACATGTGTTGGTTAGTAAACCCATATGAAGAATGTGAAATAAAAGAAGAAGATAACTAAGTCTGTTATGCATGTATATGCATGAAATTATTGGCATCTATTCAGATTGGATGAAACAAGCATATGTTATATGATAAATATATTCTGAGTATGAGGAATGATACATGATGTCTATATGCTTTTACTATTGCTAGTTCTATTGCCTCCACTAATATTTGTTAAGAATTGTGGTATACAATGAACTGATGAGGAATATGTTGAAATGGAATTTAATATGCACTCCTTACATTGAGAAACCCTGATAAGGGTAAATGTTGCATAATGAGATTATGTCTATGGTTGAAAGCCCACTGATGATGATAAAACCCTGATGGGGTAAATGATGGACAATAAGATTATGTCTTGGGCTGAAAGCCCACTGTTGATGATTGCTATGAGATGAAGTAGAAGATAGAAATAATCATATGTGTTGCAATATACAGATTTATTGTGCTTCTTGCTTTGATCATTGTCCTTATTGATAAACTTGATCTGTTTCATGTTATTCTAGTTACACGTGAATACACAAATATGATATATGATGTTTTGAATTCTTGTAAGATGAGTAAAAGAGATTAATAACAAGTGAAATGATGGAACATCTAGTTAGGTTCCCTGAACACCGTGAGTTTCCCCCGAGGACCACACTGGGGAAACAAAATGGATCTCCTTGTAGTAATCGATGAATTATGAGAAGGATTTCCAGAGTGTGGAACGAGACCTTAAAGGTTAGACCACCATGATTTAGGAGTGAGTCATCTGGAGTGGCTCTGGCCCTAAATCCTTGCTGTGAAAGTCTATGTCCAGATGAAATAGACTCTGTTGAAATGAAATATGTGAAATGTGAAATGATAAATATGCAAAATATTGTGATATGTGATATACTATTTTGCTGGTTCCTATCTCGTGTACCCGAGATGAGGACGTGAGCCTCTTTAGGGAACCCTAAGGTGGCCAGGGTCTGTTGTTGATATCTTAGGGTGGCCGGCTAAACCCTAAGATAGTGACGGTGAGTCGTTGACACGAGAATCAGGCGTGGCAACTTCTACTTGGTGAGGTACAAGCTAAGTAGTTTTAGGGCAAATGAATAAAAGATGATAAGCCGTGTAGAACATGATTTTAATGGTTGTTACATTCTTTGTACAGCTACTTGATGATTTGCTATTGTTGATTATGCTTCTTGTTGAGGAAAGTAATCATGTTGATATGGATATTTTCTATTTCATATTATGATATGTCATGATGACAAGTTATAAATGATGGGATTTATATCCATTCTGAATATGAGTTGGATTGCCTTCTATTTGATAGTATTGTTTGGTAAATATGTATTATGTGTACTTCAGTTTTAGGACTGTAGGATGTGTTCCTAGTCCAGCTGGTGGAGTGTCACAAGGGTAATGTTATTGTTATTATTGATTCAAAAATACTTAGAACTTATCTTATTTCACATGCAGTAGGGTTCTTAATCTGAACTAAGAAGTATCTGTTGATTTGTTCATAGACTTGCTCTAAAAGATGTTTCAAAGTTATAATTGGTTTAAGTGATTACCTTATCTGTCAGATCAGATTATCATTGTAAGTTAGAAATGACTTATGACAAATCTATCTACTAGACTTTTCAATATCTGCATGTTTCTGTTAAGTTTATTATACTTAATCTGATGCTGATGCATGTACCTATCTTGAGGGGAGGTATCCACTCACTGGGGCTCTATAGGAGTCTCATGAGGTTGTTTCAAATGTTTTTAGGTATAATGATATCCAGCAGACAGGTCCTGACAAAGAAGATATAAATAGCATAATCTAGATAGAATAGAATGTCCTTGTACTCTCTCTTTTCCGAGATGGGTTGTAGACTATGTTTGTTCATTAATATACATGTATTTGATGTAAACTGAACAACATATGAGAACATGATTTATTTTGGTTTTAATGGAGTTCAATAAGATTTGTGATATCTAAATGTGATGTCCTTGTTGTGACATTGATTTATGAATTTGTGAAGAAAGAAAAAGGAAAAATGTATCTGTATTTTTCATATATTGTTTAATCGCCTATGTCGAGAATTCATTGTTCATTCCATAATCTGGGTTTAGGTTTAGGGATTACCTCTAATGGTTGGTTTTTATGCTGATCAAAAGATTGGGTCCCGACAACCCTACCTATGATGTTGCCGCTCCCACGTCGCCTCCTTCACCATTGATAGTGGACATCACAACAACAAAACACCATCACTCATCGATGTTGTCATTATATCTATTTTCAATTGTTGGTCAGCCATACATGCTTGGTATTGTAATATAGAAAAAGTTAAATATGCATTGAATGAATTTTGATATTATTACATTTGTAAATAGTTTTTAATTTTGTTACTCACTATGGAAGAATGGGATCCGTATGCGCCATATGCAATAACGTTGAGTTATACATAAATATATAATGTACATAAGATAGTGAATGCTACTATCTCTTTTATTATATTTTTTTATCACAAAACTCCCCTGAATGTATGCATTGTTCTGGTACATATTAAGTTAGGTTGATGATATCTTTTGATAGTACAATGAACATTTAATAATATTATATTTGGTATTTGCAACAAAATGTGGAAGAATGTGGTCCACAAATTTTTATCAAATGTGCTAGTCTATCACATTTAGAAATATTTTATTTTAAGTATATGAAATAATGATATTAACATAATAAATCTTCTTAATTTAGTTGAAATAATAATATAGATTGTTCTAATTTATTTTAAGTCTGATTGTTGATAATTTGTGGTATTATCTAGAACATAATTAAGTATTTCTTTAAGACTGACCATTAAAATGTGTAAAATTATGATTATGGGCGGCTATAAGTGGAGGAAAAATGATGGAAAATTTTTAAATTTGAAATTAATAATTTTGACTGTGGGAGAGAGAATAAATGTAAGTTGTTTGGTAGTGGGTGGTGCAATGTCAATATTTTCTTTGTTGTGATAGTTGCATGCATACATCAATGCAACCATACTTGTTGACTTTTCTCTAGAAGTCTGTGTCGCACTGTGCTACTGATTTTTTAGTACCTTTTGTCGCTATATTCTTATTACTGTTTTAAATATATTTAAATATTAATTTTTATTATAAGATCAAAATGTAGAAAAACATAATTTTGGTCAAATTAGACATTATATTCAATAGAAAAGTGGAGGGAAAATGAAGAAAAAATTATTTTGAATGTAAAGTGAGTTGTTTATTTGTAGAAGGGAGAATAAATGTACTTGGTTGGGTAGTGGGTGGTTGAGTAGTGGAATTATCTTTACTGCAGGCACTACATGCATGCAATATGCTCACTAATAAATTGCTCATTTAGAATGTTACACTGATAAAGTGGATTTGTGCGGATTTCCAATGTAAGGGTGTAGATACTGGTGAAAGAGATGTGTTATGAATAACTTCCTTTGTGTGGATTCCTGATGTGGGGGTGTATATATTTGCATGAATAATTTCCCTTTATCATCAGATCCAACATTGGATCGAGCGTTTCCTTCATACTCATATAGCAGATACAACATTGCCTGCTCTAAATTCTCTAGTAGAAGTTGTTGTATGCATCTTTTATTTCTTTTACCTTTTTTTTAAAGTTACAAGTTAGACCTTATATTCCTGTAAAGCAGCCACACCGGTAGGGTGAAATTTGTCTTCTATTTTTTACATTACAAATATACCCTTCTGTGTTCTTAAAAAAACTAAATGAAAGGTTGTGAGAGGGGTTGAACATAATTTTTATTTTTAGATTTTTGAATTACAAATTTGCTCTTAGTCTTACTATATATGAGAAGATGTGTGATTGTATGAACTTTTTGTGTTCTAGTTATTTGAATTAGGAAGTGACCATCATACATTTCAATAAGTTTGGATGTACAACAATAGTGGGAGTGGGGATGTAAATGGGTAGGGTGTGGTGTTGGTATGGTCATACCCACATATATATATATATATATACATATATATATATATATATATATATATATATATATATATATATATATATATATATATCCTCTTCGTAAAAGGATATACATGCATCATATTCATATCTATATAACCATAGGTATATGGAGGGGAGCGGTGATTCTGCCCTAGCGGTGGCGACGGGCGAGGGGACCTCCCCCCTCCCCCCCTGCGACGCACCTCTACGAAGGCGGCGAGGGGATATCCCTGTGAAGATCCTCCATCATGCCCTCCATGGTGCTCCAGTGGTTCTCTCCGCCCCAAACGACAGAATCCATCACGGATTTCAGGGCCCGACTCATGGCGTCTCAGGCAGATTGGGAGCTTTCCTCAGCTCGTCAGCAGGTGAACGTCGTGGATACTGGCGCTTCTGCCATTGCGGTGCCTTCTCGGTGAGAGGAGGTTTTTCCTGGTCGTGAGAAGCCAGGGGCTCAAACCGCCCACAGAGAGGGCGACATAGCCAGGGGCGATGAGGTGGGGCTGACGATTGGCGCTCCTGGATGCGAACCCTCTGATGATGGGCGGACGGGTGACACAGCTGACGACTCGGAGGCTCCTGCGACTGAAGTGACCCATCCTCTTGTAGATGGGGATCGGAGTGGTGCGGATTTTGGCAACCTAGAGGGGTATAGATCAGAGAGACGGGACAAGGTTGGGGGCTTGGACAAGCCCAAGGAGTGGGAGAAGAACTTGCTAACAGAAGCTGTAGGTACGATGTTTGAAGTTTTGCCTCATAGACCCGATTCTGGTCTACTTGCTTGGAAGTCAGGTTGCAAGGCATCGAGTGGTGTCAATGGCGATGACGGCCTCCATGGAGATCACATCTGGGTTGGGACAATCTGTGTCCCCTTGAAGGAAACGTGCTCAATGACGGCATCAGTTGGGAAGATAGATGCAGGTGACCAAGCTAGTTGCGCGCAACTAACAGACATGGTCTCACCTACCCCACATCGACGACAAGCCTTTCGTGTCTCCAAGGATACCTGCTTTTGCTGCCTGCAGCGTGGGCACTGGAAACAACAATGCTCTGCCCGGAGGGTGTGTTTTCATTGCAGGTCTCCGACGCATTTGGCCCGCCACTACAGGGTGCGGAGAGAGAAGGTGGTGTGACCCTCAGGGCTCTCGGTGCTTCCGATGCCTACAACGTGGGCATTGGAGGAACCACTGCACATTCCAGACTGTTTGCTTCCGCTGCAAGGCCGCATGGCATCTCGCACAGGATTGCTGTGCTAAACGATCTTTGGAGAAGGCTCGTTTAGAGTCTGGTGGTGTTGACGGATCCCATGATACTGTGTCTGGAGTGGATGATCAAGGCAGGAGGTCATATAACGATGATGACAGGAGTGACAAAGATCGACGAGTCTTTGATTTTTCCAGAGTTAGCAAACGCTTGCCAAGGAGTCGCCTTAGGGATTTCTTCCAACCTTGCCTTGACACAGGCTGGAGCTCAGCCAAATCATCGGACAGGGATTTGGAAGACTACCCCAAAGATGCTGCGGATGTAGGTGATTTAGAGGAGTATTATGAACATGAGAGGTGGTTTGTTGTCCTTGGAGGAAAGAAGATGAAAAGAAGAGGTCCTATTTAGACTGATCTTTAGCGGAATCTTGGTCTTTTGCGTGTTGTGAGGCTTGAGTTTTCTAGGGATGCTAGGATGATGGGTTTGATGTTTTGCTGATGACACCTATGAGGAGGGGATTTTTGATGGTTGAGGTTTGTGTGGTGATGGTTTTCTGAAATATTCCTTTTTTTGCCGATGGTTTTGGCCTGCGTGAGGTGCAGGATGAATAAGATCGACCTCTATTATATTAAAAAAAAAGGTATATGGAGGGGTAACTGGGTGTATGGTTATGCATGGACTTGGTATAGGAAGACATCACAAATTTTGAAATACAACAACTACCACACTAATTGTGTACCATTGGTATTAGTATGACATCAAATACATTTGATTTTGTGTCGAATAGAGTAGTTGATAGATAAATAATAAGTCACCTTAAATTGATAACCAAGAATAATGTGTTGATATATCTAAATCAAATAACAAACAAATGACGATTATTGACTTTGTTGGTGAATATTAAAGAGTTTGACTATACTATTACGCTGTGTTTGGTACATGGTGAAAATTTTGATAGTGATGGGGATGGTGACGGTGATGGGAAAGGGGACAGTGATGGTGATGGGGAAATTGTTATAATATATTGTTTGGTAACATATCCATGGTGATAGTGATAGAGATGGGAAAAAATTAACACATAGTATTTGTTACATGGTTATAGGGATGGGGAGGGATATTTTTTTAATTAAAAAACACCCTACATGAATAAGAATTATATTTATTAGAATGTTTTTTGCATATATGTCCAAATAAATAGTGGAGTCTTGACAGAAAATTCTTTCACCATGATTCACCATGCTATTCTATGTGGAAAAAATCAGACTAAAATTCAACATGAATTCACCATGGATTCACCATGATTCCCTATTACTGTGGCAAACAAATAATATTTTTTGTTTTACCATCATTCCCCTCCCCATGATTCACCATGTTGTTGACTCAAGGTCTAAATTGACTAAAATTTTATTTTGATGATGACTAACCATTCCACTTATTTGTGTATAATGCTTCTACTTGAGTGATTTCAAATTAGGTATAGACACACTCCAAATGTCCTAACTTGCGCATCCTAATTGGGAGAAAAGACAAGTCAAAATCAATGCAAGTACACTTTTTTTAGAATATGATGTATATCTATTAAAATCATGTTGTAAATCACCTGTAATGATTGCATGACTTGTAATTAAGCTTCAAAAAAATTAGGAGAACTTAAATCAAATATTTAAGCACGTTAATGACATTTACCAAAATTCATTACAGATTTTTTTCGATCAAGTTACAAACTCGACCGATCCCTTGATGGATTGTGAAAATGCCCAGGTTAGGTCGAGTTACAAACTTGATTGATCCATCCGATTGAGTTACAAACTCAATCGATCGCTACACTGGACAAAACTGATTTTAGTGATCGGTCGAGTTTCATCCAGGATAAACTCGACTGAGTCTTCAAATCTATTTGTCGAATAATGCAATCGGTTGAGTTCCTGACACACATAACTTGGCTTATCGTACTATATAAAAAGTGCAAATAATTTCTTCTAGCCATTGGAGTGTTGCAAAACTTGAAAAAACATCCGTTGCAACACCCCAAACGACTAGAATTCATCCTTAAGTGTTTCCATTGGCTACTAGCCATATTCAACTATAAATAGGACTCCTTGGACTTCATCCCATGGTTAGCCGATCAATATGAAGGTCCCTATTCTATAGTTGAGTGCATCCTACAATCTCCTCTCTCTCTCTCTCTAGGCTTAATCACTTGCTACATCCATTAGAGTAAGTTAGAGATTTGTAAGAGAGATAGTCCTACATGTATATCTTGTGAGGCTGTCACTTCCACCACCTCCCAATCTCTCATTTCTACCATGAATATGAAGATTAAGATTCTCTCTCTTAGCTAAGAGAGTTGAAGAAAAATAAGGGAAGGAGTCCTTTTGTGAAATATTCTCCTTGGCGAAGGTGAAGTCAAAGGCAGAAGATCTAAGAAGAGTAGATAATTCCTCAAAGGTGGAAGGTTTGTGTAAGATTGGGTAAGTCCTTGGTGAAGGTGGAAGACTTGGTGCAAAGTGGGTAAGTCCTTGGTGAGGTAGAAGACTCTTGGGTGGATAGGTAAGTCATTTGGTAGGTTGTTGGATCCCTTCCCCTCAAATAAAAAGCTGGGTATCCTTGTTCTGAAAAAGAAAGGCCATATGTTATAACTCTTATAAGGGAATATAAGGAGGGAGATATGTTTTAGAAATCCTAGATGTTGATCTCTCTATGTAGTGGACAGACAATCTCCTAGTTTGGAGATTGGAACCACTCTACATAGCTTGTGTTCTTGTACTTGTTTTAATCTCTCTCATCCTTGTTATGTATGTTTAGTTGCACTCAAAATTCTAATTAGCAACCTTATCTTGTGATATATCTTGAAGGTTTAATGAATTTTATTTAAGTACTTTTTAGGTCTATTCACCCACCTCTAGAGCAAATTGCCCATCCTAGATCCGACACATGTAACAAACACAACCTTAGTAGACTAAGAAACTTCACAATTATTAATGACCTTGGCTATTGTGTTAGCTTGCTATCACATTGGAAATAAATGTGCGACCAACAATCTGTAACATATCTCTAAATTTGTTAATGGATAAATGTCATTTAAGGCAGTGAGGAAAGAAGAGCAGAATGAGAGAATGAATTTTTGACCTTCTCAGATAATTTTTTATGAAATGTGCATGTGTGGTTGTTAGGGCTTGTGAGATCCAATGGAATTATTGATTTTATTGTTGTAAGGTACTTATACATAGATGTGAGTGCTATTATCTGCACTATTATATTTTGATATAAATTATCGGTATCAAAATATAATATAATGGGTATGATGTATGCATGATATAGGTATATACATAACTATGATGGTTAAAAAAATTTGTGCCCATGGCGGATTTGCAGGGGAGGTATATCCATGTCCATTTATAGCCCTAAGCGGGAGTTGGACCTGAACCAATCTCCGCCCTGAGATCATACTACTTTTTTATGGCTGCTAGGGTTGAAAGTGCAGGGAAGGAGTTAGAAGATGTGGTTTTCTACGTGATTGACGATGTCCCAAAACATCTGGCTCATTACACTTTATATTCGTTTGTTTAATTAGTATGAAGATGGGAGGGGTTGGGACAAGTTTGATTAGCATTAGAAGAAAAAGTGAAGAGAATATAAAATAATATAAAAATATAATTATGTTTTTGAACTAGAACGTTGTTGAGGTAAAAATGAGACTGCTCCTCTTTTTATTTTTATTATAGTTATACAAATAGTTCTTTCCATAATTATATATTTCCAAAAAGCTTTTCTTCCACGTATTTGAGTTACCTCAATACTTTACTTTCCTCCACAATCCCTCAAATATCTCTCTCACATTATTTGTCTTTTTTTGTATTTGTAATTTTAATAATTTTCAAATTTTCAAATTTCTTACTAGTAAAATTTAAAAGTCTCGCAATAAATTGTGTACAAACATTTATTGTACTTATTCCTTCAGCAGCTGCACATGGGAGAATTCTAAAAATGGTTTAACGCCCTCCAATTACAACAATTTTATAATTGTAGGCGTGACGACCCTAGTAATTGGGGGTCCATCAACATTCAATTTCTTAGTTAACTGAGATTGTAAGTCGGTACCGGTACTTTCACTATAAAACAAAGCATCGAGAATTTACTTAAACATTAATCGATAAATACAGTGATCAAATGCGTGGGAGGTGCAATTTATACATTTTTTTTCTTAATATCATGTTTCACATTACCGAGTGCTCATTGTAAATTTGTAATCTAATCTGATGTATACTAAACAGAAAAGTGTTTGAATGGTGCATATATTTATATACATGCAGCATCCGACACTTGGTTCATAGTCATGTCCGAAATAAAAAAAGTTATAAAAGCGGATCGGATTTTGGATATTAGATTTTAGATCCAAAAGAATTAAACCATATGTTGGATGTCATCTTCAATTCGAATAGAAATTTGAATTTGACAAATACTTTCATATATTACTCAAGACATTTTATTCATATATGAAATTTGAAAAATATAATTATCACATATATTATGTACTGTAAAAATTATTATTAGATATAATTATCTATTAACATTAAATAATGGTTTTCGTACCAGATTTTATCCATGAGATTGAATTCTGATATTGTCGTATAATAATTGCCAAACACCAGATCCAACATTGGATCAAGCTTTTCCCCATATTCATACAAAAAATGTAGCACAACCCTTTCCAAATTCTCCAGTAGAATGTGTTGTATGCATTTTTTTCTTTTATTTCTTTTAGTTACAAATTAGACTTTATATTCCAGTAAGGTAATCGTGCAGATATGTGAAGAGGTTTGGGTGAAATTTTTCTTTAGTTTTTATATTATAAAACGGTCCTTCTATATTCTAACAAGACTAAAAAAAAGGTTGTGGGAAGAGTTGAAAACAATTTTTATCTTTAGATTTTTAAATTACAAATTTAACGTTAGTCTAACTATGTATGAGAGGATGCGTGATTGCATTATTTTTTTTTATCTTTTAGTTCTTTGAGTTACGAATTGACAATCGTATGTTCTAAAAAGTTTGGATGTAACACTATTTTTTTAGTGACTGCTAGGGTTGGAAGTGTAGGGGAATCGAAGTCAGAGGAGTTACAACATGTGGTTCTCTACGTCATTGCCGATGTCCCAAAGGCAGGGCTGTCAATGGGTAAGGGTAAACCCGTTTATCCTTTACCCATACCCTATAGAGGAAGGGTAAGGGTAAAGGATTTTCTTATCCTTTACCCGCCTACCCACTACCCTCTAACCCGCTACCTTAGTGGGTAAGGGTAAGGGTAAGCCATTACCCATACCCTCTAACCTGCTACCCACCAATATTTATGTATAATATATTAAATGTATGGTCATATATTGTTTGAATCTATGTAATATTTAATTTTATTGGGTCATCATTTTAAATTATACATGATATTCTTTTCTACTTCTTATATAGTTAATTTGATTGTGTATGCAACACAGTTTTGGAGGTGCAAGACACATGTATATATGTAGTCTATGTTCTATTAAATTATTTGTGGTTTAAGGCAAACATGTATATAATAACAAGATTTAATCTTTAATGTATCATTTAATACATATGTGAGGTAGTGTTATCTATTTTATTTGTTCTTTATTTTTTTGGATGCTACAACATTTTAGAGGGTGTAAGATATGCATGTTTCTAAGAATAACTCTCTATGACATATTGTCATTTAATATCATTTTAACGTAGAAGTCTTAATCTACTAGGAATAATTTATTTTTTCACACACTAATGTTAGGGTACTACCATTTGTACATGCATTCAATACAACAATTGTAGAATATTACTTAAAATTTTTTGGATATTTAAAATCCATTATGGAACATCTTGATATTTCACTCAAATAAATGAATGTACTAGCTAGACCATTATTGTTAATATTACCACAAATTTGAAGATGATATATAATGTGGCGAAACATCCCGCTATCACACAGACAACGAGGTGCCACGCAAAAACGTACAGAAAACACCATAAACCACTTATTACCAAAAACACAGATTAATTAAAACCGATTTCGACAAACAGATAAACCAAAAAACTATTACATTCAGATCCTCATCCTGCAAGAAAACATGTTATATAAATATTTTTAAGTCTTGATATGTGTCCACAGCTTAACATGACAACTATCTTGTCATCACATGAGTTCATCACCTGTCTATATACATAACGGGCCACATCTGGCCAACAACAGGATATACAAAGCTTCATCAGCTATACATCGTGAAACAACGTCAAAACGCCTTCGAGGACCTGAGAGTACATGGATGACTCTAAGACTCTACTACAAAACAACCAAAACAACAACATATCCATCCCGTGCCTTCTATTGCTCGTTTTGCTGCTCGGCCGCAACCCCGCGACCACCACCACGTCTAGCGCGGACACCTAAAAAGGTTGTAAACCAACGGGGTGAAACACATAGTCCCAGCCAGAAACATAACTCTCCGCCGAAACCATAAAACCTCAGAAAGATTAAAGTAATAACAGTAGATAATTGATAACGCGTAGAATAAGGGTAGCATACTAAGCAAAGCTATTCATCCCATGAAGCTTACCAAGATGCACGGAAGGCATATAACTAAGTATTTCTTTATGGAACATGATTGACAAGATAAGATTTATAAGATCTTACCACATAATATAAGGAACGTATAAGTAACTGCAACGTATAAAAAGATCAACTACAAAAGCAAAGCCTCAACCAATGTTTCATGTTTTTCCTTAAATAAATACTATTCGGCTGGATTATGCATTGTTATGCCCTGAGAAAGTGAGTTGTACCGCTCAAATCCAACCGACGACTGCGAAACCCAGAGCCGGTGCCATACAAGGTCAATGGAAGAGCCGGACTCCACGACCTCCCACCTCGTGGTCAGTGCACGAGAACCAAAGTAGGACCACAATCTCATGCTTAAGTGGCCTCAGCCACAGGGTCAGCTCCCGCAGGCTACCCTTTCTCTAGCCCGCCTTGGTACAAGTCTCGACGCTAGTATAACTGAGCCACGGGCCAGTTCATCGTGCTCCCTGAGCCATGAACGCATTCATGCTCTATCACACTGAGCCATGGGCCTGTTCACCATGCTCTATCTATCCTGAGTCTACAACCGCAGCTGCACTCGAATCCTCATTATTTTAGGCTAGGAGAAACCTCGAATATTCAACAATATGCGCTCCGGGTTAACCCGCAGGAGAACCCCTTTCACCATCACCAGCTACTGACGATGATGGATCTATAGCCAGGGCAAACTACATGAAATATTTCACTATAATTAATTAGTATATTTTAAGTGAATTGTTGAGGCAACCAGGTTGTAACACATTCATAACATTAGGTTACCTTGTTATCACCACCATCACAATATCCCAGAATCTCAATCCATCACAAAGCTCAACTCTCGAATCCATGGTGAGAGGAGGGTGTTGCTCAAGCAACTAGAACACAAGCTCACCTCTCAACTTAAACGAGAGAGGGGTGTTTCTCATATCACTAGAGCTCAAGCTCACTTCTCTAGACCAAGGAGGGAAAGGAGTGTTGCTCAACAAGGGAACCCTAAGACATGGTTCGGCCAACTAGGGTACAACTAAGCAAGAAACTAAACTAACAACATACATGGTCGATTATGATCATAAGAAAACATACAAGAACATAGAAGAAGGTAATATGATTAGGGTTAGGAGTTATGTAACCCGCCTTAAGCAAGATCCAAGCTCCTAGCTCCAAGCACACCTTTGGCCACCTAAAGAGGAAGAAGAAGAACACTCCAAGATAAGGATCGACCACCAAGCTTGCAAAGGAAGAGGTGTTGTGCAACCAAAGGGAGAGGGGAACTAAGGAACTAAAGGGATCCTTACCAAGAGAAAGGGAACACATATATAGGAGAGGATGGAGGAGAAACCAAGATAAGACATGGCAAGGTGTCGCCCACCTAGGGACACTTGTCCATTGGCAATGTCACCACTCTAACTTGCCTTAAACACATGTCCAAGGCCATTGCCACATGCAAGCATCAAGCACCAAGTGTCCACTAGTAGTGACACAAACGAGGTCAAAGGGTCAAAGGGGTCCATGGCCGATACACCTCAACTCCATGCCCGACACACTCCCTGGGCGACACACCCAGGCCAATACAAGGCACTCCTGCCTGACACAAGGTCCAACAAAGCAAGGGCAAGGTTCAAGCAAGGCATCTTAAGGCCCAACAAGCTCATCCAAGCCCAAAGCAACTCAAGCAACGAGCCCAACCCTTCCTCTCAACACTACAGGAAGCAAGGAGAGAGGGGAACACTTCTCAAGGTGACAAACTTGCTCAACAACCCTGGACTTGGGTTAATTGCAAGTAGAACCTCCAACTCTCAACAAAGCACAAACAAACCCTAATCACCACTAAAGGTGATTAGCAATCAACTAAGCATCAGGGTTAAGCAAAGCAAATAGGATAAGCCCTAAACAGAGGTTAGGGTCCTTGCATATAAATTCCCCACTTAACCTTTACCCTCCCCATTTACCCTGTGGGTAAGAGGGTAAGGGTAAGGGGAGGGTAAGGATATTGGTGGAGTGGGGAATTACCCATACCCTTACCCGCCAGACTTGGTGGGTAAGGGTAAGGGTAAGACCTTACCCTCCCCATACCCTCCCCATTGACAGCCCTACCCAAAGCATTTGTTTCATTACACTTATATTATTATGTTTGGTTAGTATAAAGAATCAGATGGGATGGGACAACTTTTGGTTAGTATGAGAAGAAAATGTGGAGAAAATATGAAAAATAATACAAAAATAAAAATGTGTCTCGTGATGTAGAACGTTGCTGAAGTAAAAATATAACTACTCATATTTTATCTATTATTTCTATACAAGTAGTTTCATTGATAATTAGGTATTTTCAACAAATTTTTCTTTCACATATTTTAGTTATCTCAATACTTGACTTTCCTCCATTCCTCATAGGAGTGGCAATCGATTTTGGGTTGAGTGAGTTCTATTTTAGATCAATATTTTTTTACTAAACCCTAACTTACAAAAGATGGATAATTCTAAACTGACCTGGAAAGGATTCTGGGTCTATCAGATTTGACCCATAAATCCAAATTTCAAGAAAACAATTTATAAAAATATTAAGATTTTCTAATATTTGATAATTTCCAGGTGTAACCAACAAGTTTGATTGTGTCAAACTTACAATGTGATTGAGAAATACATATAAATCTTTTTGTAATTTGTTTGATATTTCCAAGCACAATCTTGTAAAATAATTAGCATAATAAATCATACAAACTAATTTAGAATCATGTAGAATTGTGAAAATCAACTTTATGAATGATAGATTAGTCATTTAATAGGCTATTGGGTGTCTTAAATTTTAGTATTTGTAATATTATTTGTATATGTGATTGTAAACTTCAGATCAATCGGGTCAATTTGGGTCTAACGTCCAAATCCAGACTTGACTCTTAATTCATTTCGGGTTCTTCCAGGATCAACTCAATTTTGGACAATCGAAAAATCTTAGATCCTAACTTGTTTAAAATTTCAGGTTGAGATCGGGTCATTCGGGTCAGGTCTTGTTTTGCCAACCATAATCCCTCACATATCTCTCTAATTAATTATCTTTTATTATTTATTATGTTTGTAATCTCAATAATCTCAAAAATTTCAAATTTACTACTAATAATATTTTGAAAGTCCCTTTATAAAATGTCTACAAAATTTAGTGCACTTATTATATTTTATTTTAAACTTATTTCTTCCCTATAAATTTCATTCATACATTTATTGAAAAAGCTCCCAACATTTTATGTCCTCAAGTGACGTAGGATATACATAGAAAAATATTTTCTTTCATATTATTATGTTTTTGTTCTCACATTTTATATTTCTGTTGAATCTTCAAATTCTCCTGCCAAGTCTTTTTCCTTCTCTTTCTCTCCAATCCAGAGAGAAGTTACTAAAATTATAATTAATTCTTTTACTCTTTTTTGTCTTGATTCCGTCTTGTTCTCCTCCCTTCTCGGTGACTTTGTCTAACCAAAGAACTAAGTCCTTTCCTCTTCCTTCCCTCCCCTCTGTCCACCATATAACAAACAAGGCATTGCCGACAAGGAGTGGCTCAAGTTGCCACCTTGATTTATCACCTTCCCAGCCGTTCGACCTCCGCCACCGACGTGGGGGGGGGGGGAATCTTTCTCTCTAAATCCCATATAACAAACAAGTCCTTAGCCTTCAACAAGAATACGTGAGATAGTACATTAATCAAAACAAGTGCTGGTTTTCTTTCCTCTCTGCCTTACTCTTAACCAAATTGTCTATTATCTTATCTTTTTTTTTTTAACTGACCCACAATGTGTGCATTTATATTTTTCAAAGTAACCTAATGCTTTCAAATCCGTAAAAACCCTAACGTTTATGCCTAGTTTCTTTAATCGGCCGCCGAACATGGGCGAATTCCGGATACGGCAGGGTGAAGACTAGTATTAGATGGTTTAACGCCCGCAATTAACCAGCTAGAAACACTAATTACTTATTAAAAAATAAAAATAGCTGCTAATTCCTACAATAATTTTGTATTTGTACGCGTGACAGTACTAATAATTGGGCCCATCAAGATTCAAATTCCTAGTCAACTGAGATTGTAAGTTGGTAATGATACTGACACTATAAACAAATATCTGATCACACCAATCGTTTTCAGTTTAAAACTAATGTATCCCTGTCATCACGATGATTGACTAAATTAGAAATTAAGTGTTTGATTGCAGTGATTGCATCATTGATTACAGTGTCCCCCATCTAAAAAACAAACTGAATGGTAGGCTTAGTGAGTGGACACGTAAGATTTAGCGACCGTTTATGATTAGTTTTGGGGAGAAAAGGGATTGCGTGGTGAACAACATGTCGCCGGTCATGCAACAGGGGATGGTGTACACCATTATTAAGTTACTAAGTGAGATAGAGTTAGGCCAGGGCATAAAATATAAGTAGACCATGAAGCGGCCAAACGATGTGATAGATTGGAATTGTAAAAAAAATCATCACACAACAGACTTATTCAGTTTAAAATTACAATGAAACCAGACCAATATATAAATTTATATCATACATGAGGCTGTGTCTGCATTATCCAAGATCATTTTTACACTTCTCAATCGTATAGCGTCGTGTTTGTGGGTGTTTTCCTCACACTAGTGTTATACATAGTACACATGCCTTCCCAATCCCCGCTTTAGTTTATAATCTTCTTTATAAAACCATATTTTTTTATTTGGGTTAATTTGTTCAAAAAGGGCTGATAACGATGAGATGTGGTTGGAGAGCGTGGAGCGTCTACATCAAAGCTTTCTAGTTTATAGGATACTGGTTTGAAAATGGCGCAAAAATAATCCAAGACTGAAGACAATGACTGAATTTGGTTCTATTTTGGATAAGCTAAATAAATATGGGTTTAGTTTAATGGATTTCCAAAGTGACGGGTATGTTTTGATTTGTGGTTTATTGGTAAACACAATAAGACCAGACTATAACCAACCCCTAGACAAGGCACGTATGAAGCCAACATACTCCGAGTGTTATGCGAGATGGGCGCATGGTTGTTTAGGAGACTAGGGGAATTTCTCTCCAGTCGATAAGTGGGGGTTTGTCATCTTTCAGCTTCCCTATTCCAAAAAGTTCATAAGGCTGCGTTTCGTGTGTTATGATTTATGGAGAGGAGAATAGTGGGGAAATTAAAAAAAAATGAATTTTTATATAGCATGGTGATAAAAAAGGAGAATTTTTTTATGAAAAATCTATGCAAAAATATGGCTTGTTTTTCTCCCCATTGAAAAGTATGCTCAATAATTATGAAAAGGGTTTCTTAAAAAACACTGCTAATCATTTGGGTACATATGCAAAATACGTTTTTTTGATCTTTTTCTTCTCTATGAAAACATATTTCCTTCTGCCAATAAATTTTATCTTCCACTAAAAAAGTTTTCTTCTAAATATTTTTATCTATCTTACTTCCCTCCAATTAAAGTTTTTCAAACAAAATTTATTTCTTTTGTTAAGGTTGTTGTTCGCAACTAGAATTGAATTTTTTCCATCAAAAATATCTTCAAAAATATATTTCTTTAATTTATTTTTATCTCACAAAAATTATTTTCCCTTCATGGATGTCTTTTTCTCCACGTACAAAATATCCATTAAATAAATTTCTTGCCAAAAGTTCAATTTCTACCAACTCTTTTTTTTTCTATCCAAACAAATAATATTGTTCTAAATATTATTTTCCATCAAGAACACATTTAATATTCAAAGTAAGTTAATTCTAACATAACAAATTTCTGTCAAAACTTTTTACTCCTAGACAATTTTTCATCAAATTATTTCTATCCAAGCAAATAGTGGCATTTTACGTATTCATGCAATAACCAAAAGTTGGTTCCTCCCAGTTGAAGCAAATTTTTTCCTTATAAGAAAGTTTACTTTAAATTAATTTCCGTTGAATTAGTGGCATATCTTATATAAATATTTACAATGAACCAAATCAATATTAATATCATTTCATCTATTATGAATATTCTAGAGCCAATATCTGCCATACCTTTTTCCCTTCGAAAAAATTCCCTCCAAATCAATTTGTATCCAAGTAAGTAGTGACATGTTTTTCACATACAGTTTACAATCAACCTAATCTATATGAATATATTTTCCTTTATGAATGATATTTTGGACATGCTAAAGTGTTGGTTCCTTCCTAGTGAAATTCCCAAAAGTTTAGTTCTACCAATGTAAGTATTGACATATTCTAGAGCCCATACCTGCCATACCTTTTTTCCCATCACAAAAATTTCCTCCATATCGGTTTGTATCAAATTAAGTAGTGACATGCTTTTCACATACAATTTATGATGAACCAAATCTATATCGTTATCTTTTCCTCTATAAATGATATTTTGGAGATACTAAAGAGTTGGTTCCTTCCTAGTGACTTTCCCACCAGTTTAGAGGAGTAGATAAATAAAGAAAGAAAGAGCAACCTCATGGTTGTTGTGTCTGTTGAAGCAAAGACAATGATTGAAATTGAAGGTGGAGATGACACATGGCAAGAAGCATAGAGCCCTGATCAAGAACCATGTAAGGTAGTAGGAAGAACGGGAGTAGGGAAAGGGTTTCATGGGTTTGGGAAGAGGGGAAAACTGATTGCACATGTATAACTGGGATACTAGAGTTAGTTTTTGAAGAAAAAAAGGTCGATGACATAAGACAATGGTAACCGAGTCTTCAACATACGATAAGTTTTTTTTGTAGAAAATTGATGCTAGATAAGAGTTTATAGAGCCTCTTAACTGCAAGAAACTGACAATACAAAAAGCATTACTAGGATTTTAATCTAGAGACCTATATCATATGTTTCTAGAAAAATCATCACTAGAATTATATAGCAGTTCAAATGTGGAAAGGAAAAATTATTTCATGAAATGTTAGTGGGATTCCTATCATATTGGTCATTGAAAATTGATGCTAGATTTTAGAGATGTAATTTGGCAAGAAATTTATTTTAACATGATTTTTCTAACATCATTTTCTTTGTATCTAACTGTGGATATGCTGAAAGTGATACTTAGAGTATTCCCAGTGACATTCAACATCTTCTATCATCAGTTTTAGTTGTAATTAATGCTTTCAGAAGCACTATTATATCTAGAAAATGTACTAGTGATGTATAAACCTTCTCCGACAGAGATATGGGGGAGCTTCCATAACATGATATTCAAAAAATTCATAAATCAATTTCTCATGAAGGGGTCACTCAAAGTACAAGCCCTGGTTGATGATAAATGCAACAACACATGAAGTGTTCATACATATGGTACTTTGACATTGGAGTGAAGTCATAAAGTGTGTTTTAAGCATCTGAATGGGTGAGGTCTTAGGAGTCATCTTAACCAAGGCTTTGTGTATTGGTGGGGGTATCTGGGTAGTTTGCAGAAGTTTAAGCTATGAACCATGAATGGGAAGACCTAGAGGAGGATCATGATATTAAAGATGAATCCAACATTTTATAATCTTTGTTTAATAGTCTTTGATTTCTTTCTAAAGGTATAAACTAGAGGCTGTGGCCAATGGGTTTTTCAATTAACTGTCAAATAATGTATGATAATATAATGATTAAATTCACATGATATTTAAGAGAGATAGATATTATTTGGTAGATTTTGGTGTATTAAAGTTGAGACTTTTCCATATTCATTTTGGAAAATCACTCTTAAAGAAGCTATGTTGGCAAAATTCAAGGTCATCCCAACAATGATTGTAAGGGAAGGGCCATGTATGACCCTTTTTGGTTATATTCCCTAAGATCCATCATGTGACAGTAAAAGGGAATATTTTGTACTTGATTTGATTACTAATAAATGAAGTTTCACTTCTTATTATTCTTTCAGTATTTAGATAATGAATACAACTTAATAATGTCCTAAGATTGTTAACTCGATGACATATGGTTTAGGTTAAGGACGTAAATTTGAGATCATATGTATAATAAGAGTACTCAATATTGTTATTCCCTAGTCAGTTATTATTTTGGAAAGTATAGGACAACAATAATACACAAGAGTAGAATTTATGGTAAGTAATAACTATGTCTCTTTAGCCATGATATCAGATATCAACTTAGATGCATGAATACTTGTTAGAGAATAAGTTGTACTAGATAAACCCACATTGAGACTGACACATGGAAGTCATGCAATGACATATAATATTCATATTAAAATGTGATAACGATGATTGTGATCCACACGTGAGAAGCTAATGAATGGGTTGGATCAGGCTGGGGGCGATTAGGGTTCACCGCCCGCGCCCATAACGACGACGATGTAGGAAGAGGGGTCTTTGTAAGGACCCTGACCTAGGTTTTGGGGTAACCCTATTTTCTTTGGATTAATCTTGATTAGAACCTTACTCTAATCTTTTGAGATGTAATTAGGGCTTGTGGAGAGATAAAATCTCCAGATTGAGCTTGTTTTGGATGTTGTTTGCTCTTTCTGTGCTAGTTTTGGTGCAAATTGAAATTTCTCCAACATAGGGGGTTGATGTGCAATTTTCCACCTCTAAAGTGTTCCCTCTCTTTCTTGACATAATCTAGAGGATAGAGAAAGAGGAGGGAACCTTGTTTGAGCCTTGGTTGAGGAGTATCACCCCAGGTGGTGTTTAGGTTGATGTGAGTGTTGAGTAACTTGACCATGTGTGAGTTGGTTGTGTTGCCTCGACCTTGGTTCATGAACAAGTCTAGTTTTGGAGGGTTTCATGGTCGAGACACCTTTTTTAGGTGTTTAGGTTGTGACCTAGGAAGTCTAGGGTGGTTTTTGATCAAGATGGGTGACCTAGCATATGTTGTCTTGATCAAGTCTAGGGTTCATGGTAGTACCTTGTCTCGACCTAGATGGTGGTGTCACGACCAATGGAGGTGCACCCTAGGATGGTCGTGACCATGACCATGGGGGATGACACGGAGGTCGAGACACTACTGAGATTCTATCACCATGTCTTGCATGTCATGTTTAAGTGGTTTCATGTGGGTGCATGTTGGTCTTTTGTGAGGACAAGTGTCCCTTGGGTTCGTTAGTGTGTTGGCACCTTCTTTAGTGTGTTGGCACCTCACTCATTACTCTCTCTCTCATCCTTCATCTATATAACCCCTATCTTTCCATGTTTGCAACCTTTTTGGCCATCTATCTTCCTCCTCCTTCTTTTCTTGCCTTGGAACTTGGTGGAGCAAGGAGGTTCGTCCTTGGAGCTTGGGGGATCAATCTCATCTTGCATGTGGTGGTCATGGTGATCCGAGCTCATCTTCTATCCTTAGTAAGTGTTTTTCTTCTAAGTTGATGTTTCCTTTGATCTTCTACCTTCACCATCCTCTCTTTTATCAGACCTAGACCATGGTTCTTCCATGGTGGCCGTTTTGGGAGAGAAATCCCTCATCACAAGGGTCATAGGCCATGTCTGGACAAGGTAGACCCAAGTGTGAAGATGATTTCTCCTCTCTTTCCCCCTTTCTATTTTGGTTCAACCAAGAGATTCTTTACTTCTTTCCTTGGGCTAGATTTAACCTTGGTGTCTTCTCCTTCTTGAGGTGCTCTTGTGGCTAAGTGTGGAGCTTTTGGTGAAGCTTCTTCAACCCTTGGATAGTGTGCTTGGGGTGCTTGATCTTGGATTTTAAAGATTTTGGTGGTGATCATCTTAAGGCAGGTTATACAACTCTTTTCCCTCTCTATTGCTTGCACTCTTTCATACATGAAATCTGATATATTCTCTATTTAAAACATTTCCCTAACATGATATTAGATGATGATAATATATAGAACTTGTTTTATAGTGATTATCTTGCATGTTTATGATGAAATCCAAAACCCTAATTTCACATACCAGATTTTGACAATTGTCATGTTATAGTGATCTTCCTCTATCCTTTTAACCTTAGTTTTTCTCACATGCATGATGTTCTTGTACCTAGATGTTAAGTGAAGTTTAGTTTCTATTTTGACACCTTATTCATGGTTTCCTTTTTCGTAGATGATATCCTTCCATGTGGTATCATGATGTATGACCTAGGGTTTATGGTGATCGTTTTGCATGAGCCTCTTCCATCATGTTGATCACAGTTTTCCCTTAGTCTTTTGTCTATTTTGAGACCTTGACATCATCCCTCGGGGTGGTCGAGAAACCTACCCCATATTGTCCATGATCATAGTTCATCTTGGGAAAGATGCTTCCCTTTTGATGTGGTGTACCTAGTGTTGATGGAGGTCGTGACATTTGAGGATTGTTGGCCATGTTGATCCCTATTTTGATGAGGTTGTTTCCCTAGTTTTGGGACTTGACCTTATCTTACCTTTGGTTGTGACACACCCATGAAAGGGGTCGCAACATGTGGTCTTGGATGGTGACATGATGCCATGGCTTGAGGACCGATGTATGCATTTTTAAGTCATTTTCACATGCATATTTTCCTAGATTTTATGTGTTGATTTTTCATTTATTTGATTAATTATGCATGATAATCTATAAATGGCCTGCTATATCTAAATGAATCAAATTATATGATTTTTATTGTTTAAAATCATTAATATTCATCCCGAGTGCTTATCCACATTCTTGTGCAATTTTAGGTACAACTGAGATTCACAGACTTGGTACTTTTGACACCAAAAGTTGGTGGTACCGACTTCACGTCAGTACTAGACCAAAAGATTTGCCCAGACTCGATACTACTGACACCCAAAGTTGGTAGTACCAAAACCATGTCAGTAAGCACAAGAATGAGTCAAGGAAACTTGGTAATAGCGAGTCCACCGACTCGGTACTACTGAGATGGCATCAGGGAGGCAGTGCTCGAGTGAACTAAAGACTCGATGCTATCAAGACAAGTCAATAGTATTGACATAGTGATGAATTGTGGATACCCTTGAAACTCGATACTACCAACTTTATAGTCGATACCACCGAATCTGCCTGATCAGGCAATCTGAAGATAGAACTCTAATCCAACGATTGGCGTTATTTCATACCTTAAGTGATTCCTATGACTTGAGGGGAGTTCGGCCAGACCTAAGGATGTAGTTGTTTTCCATTGTATGAAACCAAAGAGAGAGGAGAGAAGAGCAATGAACCAAATACTTCACCCAGGATGATACAATCACCTTCAGAGGGTGAATCTACAACCAAAAGATAGTAGATTGCACATATGACATAGGGGATCATCTGGATAAGCCATTATCAAGGGGTTACTTTAGTTTTTCTAATGTTTACCATGTTTTTCTCTTTCTCTACCATGTATTTGTTAATGAAAACTATGTGGGGCTAAACCCCTTGATTCCTTAGGATCCATGAATATCCCGGATATGCATTGTAATTGATTTCCATGCATTAATATCATCCTTACCCCTATGTTCTGGATATAAATCTATGAAATTGTCTTGTTCTATTTATGCTTCATCACCATAGATAGATTATCAGACCCTTAATCATTTCGAGAGAGATGTTAAGGGTTGGAAAATCAAAGATTTACCCACTTATGGAACCCCTTGGGATATGTGGAGAATAAATGGGAGGAGAAACCCAGAGATTAATTTTAAAGCACCTAACTAATCAACCAATTACTATGGAAATGGGGTTGGCATTAGAATAGGTAGTGAACTACACTGCACGAGTGGATAGTTCTTGCTACAAGCTCTTTATCTAAGGATAGGGGTAATAGATATTATTGTGTGGAGTTAATTGCAATGTTATCTATGATGACCCGACAGACGATCCATCACAATGTAATTATGTGGAATAATCATTAGCAGCGGATTAAAAAAATCACTAAATATTTAAAACTATTTTGCAAAGAGATTCACTACCAGGAAACTCTTTATATAAAGAATCAAAGTAATATATACATCATGGTTCACATTGTACATACATTGTACCATCTCATATCGAGGATAACATATACCAGTTGCTTTGCCAAAACACATACTGAAATAACATAAAACCTCGAGGTATATAAGACAAAATCTCAGATCATTTATAAGGCCATTACGTACTAACTCCCAAGGACCTGAGAGTATAGAGACGACACATAGTACTTCTATCTACAAGACACGACAGACAACACACTCAACCTGAGCTGTTACTGATGTTCCTGTTGTTGTTGGCCTTCCTTTGTAGTACAGTCTCTACCTCCTTGTCTACGTCCACCTAAAAATGTTGGGACCCATCCAATATTTACTCATTAGGAGTAAATCTTGGATAGTCCCCGGTTTGGGACTATTCAACACCTAATCTCACTTAGGATGTCAGTGTATAATGTGTATTGGGTTTTCAAGAAATTTCAGCAACATTTCCCCATTTGTTCTCTAAGTACATATGTACTTGGAGAACAACGGGGAAATGCTGCTGAAATTTTTTTGAAAACCCAATACACATTATACACTTACTAGTGAGATTAGGTGTTCAAGAATGGGATAGGTGGGGCTCATTTATTATATATAAGAATGATATCACATGTATATGTTGGCCTAGAAACCCATCCAAGATTTACTCAATAGGAGTAAATCTTGGATAGTCCCCGGTTTGGGACTATTCTTGAACACCTAATCTCACTTAAGATGTTTTAACCATTAATTATATATAAGACATTAAACCCTCAAGTTTTAACCATGATTAAACTCTAATATGTTAACCCTAGACCCTAATATTGTTGTAATATATACTTGTTTTCTCTTTGATCATAGAATGGATAGATCATGGATGTCCATTCACAATCACTGCACCCTAGAGTTTATTTCTGGTCTTGATCAATTTATTAGATTTTCTGAGGAACACAGGAAACAACCTGGAGATAGGTTCTACTATCCATGTAGTCATTGCGGTAACAACTTGAAAGTCAACACTGGTGATGAAATCAAAAGTCATGTCATGTGCAACGAGATTGTACAAGGCTATACAGAATGACACTGGCATGGAGAGATTTCAAACCTGAAACTAGTGGATGTCGATAGCTGTGCTTGTGTGGAAGAAGTTATTGCCTCTGATGACGTAGATGTGAACGAACCAGATCCAGTAGACATCGTTGATGCGATGCTGGATAGTTGTGGGGTAGAGCACACTGAAACCGATCCACCTCCCATGTTTAGAAACATTGTGCATGATGTTGAGATACCGTTATACATAGGTTGTACTAAGTTTACGAAGCTTCGCACTGTGTTGAGATTGTTTAAGCTGAAAGCTAACAATAGATGGAGCGATAAAAGCTTCATGTCATTGTTATCTTTGTTGACAGAAATGCTTCCTGAAGGAAATGAGCTGCCAATCTCAACATACCAGGTAAAGAAATTATTGTGCCCAATGGGAATGGAGGCCAAGAGGATACACGCACGCTAGAATGATTGTGTATTATTTCAAAAGGACTATGTGGATTTGAAAGATTGTCCAAAATGTGGTGCGTCACTGTATAAATTGACGACTTCGGGGGAGTCCAAAACTAGTTCTCCTGCCAAGGTGATGTGGTATCTACCTATAATATCACAATTTCAATGCTTATTTGCCAATCCGATAGATGTGAAGAATTTGTGGTGGCATGCAGATGTTAAGAATAATAATAATGGGATCCTACAACATGCATCTGATTCCCCATAGTGGAAGAAGATTGATCTATTGTAACCTAAATTTGGTGAAGAAGTTAGGAATCTAAGACTTGGACTTTGTACAAATGGGATGAATCTATACGGGACATTGAGCAGCCAACATAGCACTTGGCCAATCATTCTTGTTATATATAATCTTCCTCCCTAGATGTGTATGAAAAATAAGTACATTATGTTGTCGTGGTTGATATCGGGCCCTAAACAACCTGGAAATGATATCGATGTTTGTCTTGAACCTCTAATTGATGACTTAAATAAACTCTCGGATGAAGGTGTGATGCCCTATGATGCTTCACGAAGAGAGACATTTCATTTGCACGCTATGTTGTTTTGCACTATTAATGACTTTCCAGCATATGGGAATTTGTCTGGATATAGTGTCAAAGGAGCTAAAGCGTGTCCTATATGTGAAGAGAACATTGATTCAATAAGACTAAAATATGGCGGTAAGACTGTATATCTTGGTCATCGAAGGTTTCTTCCAAAATTCCATTTGTATCATAGGAATCCCAAAGCATTCAATGGATGGAATGAGGAACGGAGTGCACCTAAACCTATACCGGGGGAGGTTTTTTATGAAAGAGTAAAAGACTTTGTCAATGAATTTGGTAAGAGATCACAATGTGCTATGGCTACACGGAGTGACAAATCTTTATTCAAGAAGAAGTCAATATTTTGGGATCTTCCTTAGTGGAGTTCTTTGATAGTCAGGCATTGTATCGATGTCATGCACATTGAGAAAAATGTCTGTGATAGCGTCATTGGTACTCTGTTGAATATACCAGGTAATACTAAAGGTGGGATAAAATCCAGACTGGACCTACGTGAAATGGGAATAAGGTCAGAATTAACAGAATTACGTGAAATGGGAAATCATAGAACATTCTTACCTCCCGCTTGTTACACGTTGTCTAGAAAGGAGAAGAAAGCTTTTTGTGAATGGTTGGTAAATGTTAAGGTGCCACATGGTTACTCATCCAACATCTGTAGATTGGTATCAATGAAAGATCTGAAATTGATAAGTCTTAAATCTCATGATTGTCACACTCTAATTCAACAAATATTGCCTGTGGCAATTCGATCTATATTGCCGAAGCATGTAAGGTTTGCAATCACCATACTTTGTTTCTTTTTCAATAGTCTATGCAGCAAAGTTATTGACCCTGATACTCTTGATACTTTGCAAAGAGAAGTGGTTGTTACCCTATATCAGCTTGAGATGTATTTTCCTCCTTCGTTTTTTGATATCATGGTACATCTTGTTGTCCACCTGACTAGGGAAGTGAAAATGTTGGGACCAATTTTTTTGCATTGGATGTATCCCTTTGAATGATACATAATCATTTTTAAAAGTGATGTTCGAAACCATTATCGGCCTGAAGGGAGGATTATTGAGGGTTATGTGGCGAGAGAGGTTATGGATTTTTGCAATGACTTTCTGAGTGGTAATGACACTCCTGGTAATGACAAGAATATTGAGGAGCAATTTGGCAAGGGAATTTTGGGATCACGAGTGAAAGTAATCAGCCGTGAGCAGTTGGAACAAAGTCACTTGTATATTTTACACAACATGGACAAAGTGAGTATTTATATTGAGGAACATACCAATTTCATTAAGAGACAATATCCTCGAGCCAATTCAATGTGGCTTGCTAGATTACATAATAAGAAATTTATTAAGTGGTTTGAACATAAAGTCTTACATCAACTATCTCAAACACCAGATGATATTACTGAAACTATCAAATGCCTCTCCTTTAAACCAAAATTGAATGTTATGTCTTATGAAGGGTATGCCATTAATGGATTCACATATTACACAAAGCACCAAGATGGTAAGAGTGTCATCCAAAATAGTGGGTCACCCTTCAAGCGTCGACTATGTTTTTTGCAAGTACAAAGGATAAGAGTCCACGTGAAGCTAAAATGTCATATTACGGTGTCATTGAAGACATATGAGAGTTTGACTACATAGATTTCAGAATTCCACTCTTCAAATGTAATTGGGTTGATAACACCAAAGGAGTTATAGTGGATGAATTGGGTTTCACTTTAGTGAACTTTGAAAAGATTGGCGAGAAGGGTGAACCATTCATATTGGCATCACAGGCAAAATAAGTATTTTATATTGATGATCTTGCAAATGATAAATGATTGGTTGTTCTTCATGGTAAAATATAGTTCATTGAAGATCCTATAGATGAAGAAGAGTACTATGATAAGTATGATGACTCCAGTCCATTCTTAGTTGGGTTGCCAACACCACAAAATATTGAAGCTAATGATGACTTGTATGCGTGTGGAGATTACAATGAAGGATTGTTAATTGATAAATGATCACAATATTAGAGGTATGAATGTTTATATTTTTTTATTTTTTTCATTTTTCAATGTTTCATTTGTATATGTGAACTATACAATGTTTCATTATCTTCTAGTTATGTCAATTGCTAAATGTTTGATTTTTTAATGAAAATTTCAGATGGCTGAGCATGGGCATGATGACCATGATGTCCATGATGAGCATGGTGAGGATACCAATGCGCCGCCTGATAATGTAAGTTTTAAAAATATATCATATATTTCTATCTATATGTCCATTTATAGTTATATCCTGTAAGCGTGTTTATTTTGTGAAATTTTAGGTTGATGATGCACATGTACCCTCTGAAGCACTTGAGGCACTTGATGAGAAGTACCAAAAAGTTGACAAGAGAAGGGGATCACTATGATGAAGAAGTTAACAGTGCTAAGGGGCAATGGACCCAAACTGGTTGTGGATTTTGACAATGCAGGAAATGTAATTGGAGTGAACCGCAATTCGTTTGTTTCATATCTTGGGTCTGTTACTCGTAGACATTGTGGTTGTAAGATAGATTCTTGGCATAAAGTTCCTAAGGGGAAGAAAGACTTAATATGGAAGGATTCATGGGTGAGTTATTATTATCTGCAATTCTATTTTTTAGATTACTAATCTTTTGGATACTAGTTAATAGCAATTCCATTTTACAGAGTATATTTGCGTTGGATGAAAAGCTGCATTGTAAATGCGTGATGCAATGCAATGGAGGGTCCTAAGGAACTATAGGAAAAATCTCACCCAAGAATACATAAAATATGGTGAGAAGAGGAAGAAGTCAGCCACTGAACAGTGGAACTTCCTGGGCCCAGAAGAATGGGACGCGTTTGTTGCTTCAAGAAATACTGATGAATTCAAGGTATTAGGTGTTACTCCCTATTTAAATAATATACGTTGTATTCACCTATTCAAGATTAACCTTTAGTGTTACTAACCAAATTAATGTGCATACTAACTAGACTATCAGTGAGGCGCAAAGAGCAAGGCATGAACTAAATGTGCATGACCACACAATGGGTCCAAAGGGCTATGTAGGCGTTCACCAAAGACTATAGGCTGAGTGTACTGCTCACTCTACTGCTACTCAGGAGTCCTATACTATAGGTACCGTACCTCTGCCTTGCCATGATGTCTGGATAGCTGGGATGCAAAATAAGAAGGGATAAATAAAGAAGCCCACAACTGCTGAGGCGGCTACAAAAATGGTAAAATACAACTCTTAGAGCAATCATTCGAATATTGATTATTTGTGGTGTTTACTTACTTACCTATTTCTATTGATGGTGATTAGATGGAGCTACACAAGATGAGGAAACAAGGCAAGTTCATCCCTAAGGGCACAAGGGATGAATTGACAGTTGCTCTAGGAAACCCAGAGCATCCTGGATGTGTTAGGGGTACAGGCGCTGGTGTGGGCATCAAAGCATTCTTTGTGCCATCCCAGCGCAAACATGTCCTAAAAGTAGGAATTTCACAAGAAGAGGTAACCTATTCTTTTTTTTAGAATGTTACTGTAAAAGGGAATTCAATAATCAGAAGCTAACATTTCTTTTATCCATGTATATGTAGATAAGATAGTTGATAGGAGAGTCAATGAAGTAGTTGTTAAGAGAGTCAAGGAAGCAGTTGGTAAGACACTCCATGAAGAAATGAGCAAGTGGCAGACATCTCTGACTACCACTCAGACAGTACCTATGGCATCCCGCTCTACTCCTACTATAGAGGTTGGGAATAATCCTGTACACCCACCACCTAGCACATCCGCTGTAAGTATTTTTATGACATAGTAGCTAGTCTTTTCAAGATGATATGTTTTCAAGATGATATGTATATATGTATATAACATTCTTTACATAAATTTGTAGGGGTTGAAGCCATGCCATATAAAAAGTAACGAATACGTCGTTGTAGAGGCATCGACTTACCCATCCCTTCCAAGGGAAATGTTTCATGGGTCTCCATTACCATATGGTTGGGTTCGTGTGAGCCCGCTACGTATATTCTCCAATTGGATGTATATTCCATTGCCATATGCCCACCCAGATTGTGAAAGACTTGGTGAGGCAGAAGGTGGAGTGATATTGTGGCCCAAAGCGGATGTCATCTATACTAAAATTGTATGGAATTTTTACATTATGTTAAATTGTTAGTGTGTATATATGAGGTCAATTGATCTGAAATTATATATACAGGTTAAAACGAAGACACCCAGAGCATCTAGGCCTCCACCTCCACCTCCTACATTACAAAGTTGGGTTCCACATGACCTACCTGCCCCGTTAGGTCCTAATTGTAGGGGTATGGCAGTATGGTTAGGCGAACATGATATAAATTGCCCTATAAATATTTCTATAGATGCGGATGCAGCAGGTCAATCATACAACAACAAACTATTTATATAAGATATTTTGGAGTTGTTTCGCTATGATTGGCTGAATACATCTGTGATAGAGCTATGGATAAGGTGAGATCTTGTTTATACATCCATATACCTTGTGTAGGATTCAGTGATCTGGTTTCTTATATATTAATTCATATGTAATACATGTTTTGCAGCTACTTAGACAAGATATGTGCAAATTTTTCATTTGAACATGTAGGATTTTTGATTCCATCTTTGATTATTCTAGTAGATAAAAATCCTTCATCAGTTCAACAATACTGCTGTGATGCTTTTGAAAATTTTGGTCAAAATAAGAAGATGGTGATAATAGCTCCATTCGATGTGGAGTAAGTTTACTTTTCTTATAATTTGGACTTAAGAAAATTACATTTTTATTCTGGATTTTGAGTTATTAATTTTTAACTTTTTTACCTCTAGGGGTACGCATTGGGAGTTACTAGTTATTGTCCCCGAGACATTCACTGTCTATTATCTAGATCCTAAGGAAACTAAATTGAATCCAAAATATGGACATGCAATGAAAATGAAATTATTCGGGTGAGAAATATTTCATTTTTATATCCGTTAACATACGTTATTACATTACTATTTAATTATGCAATTTGCTATGTTACATTAACATGTAGGGGTTTATATGAATTCAAAAAGGCTGGAGGGAAGGTCCCCAGGAAAAAGAACCAGCCAATAATTTGGGAGAACGTGGAAATAAGTTCCCGACTCCAATGTATATATTATTTATGTGAACTATGCTTAGTTGTATTTTTTAATATTTTGTATGTTTCAATTTATAGTGTGATACACAAGACAACAACTATGCATCTGCATACTATGTGATGCAGTTTATGCACATGATTATCAAATATGCTACAGTGGACATCGATACCATACATGAGGTATTATATATAGTCTAATTAGATAATATGAAATATATCAATCTTATTTATATATTATTAATTATATATATATACATCATTCTCTTATACATCATTCTCTTTGCAGGTGTTTAAAACTGACCCCAGTATAGGTAAGGCCTTATCAGATGTACATGCTTCCTACATGATGGAAGAATTAAATGATGTAAGAGAAGAATGGGAAAAAGCCATACAAGTAGTGGGGGTTTTAAAATATAATTGGGATGTTGATAGCGATAATGACTAAAGAATGATATTTTGTAAATGAATTTTTCTAAATTGTCATATGTGTGAATGTTTCTACATGTATCTGAATGTTTATACATGTGTGAATGTGAAAATGAATGGAACTGCAGGTTACTACATGAATGTTTCTACATGTGTCTAAATGTTTCTACATGTGTGAATGTGAAAATGAAAGGAACTGCAGGTTGCTACATGAATTTTCTACATGTGTCTGAATGTTTCTACATGTGTGAATGTGAAAATGAAATGAACTGTAGGTTGCTACATGAATTTTTCTACATGTGTCTGAATGTTTTTACATGTGTGAAAATTTAATGGAACTGCAGGTTGCTAAATGTGTGAAAATGAATCTTGTTAAATTTGCAGGTTTGTGGCCTATTGTTGGCTGATACCAAAGGATGTCATAAACCTGTAGTTTAGTTCCACTAAACTGCAAGTTTCTTTATCCTGTGACTAGCCACAGTAGGCCTGCAATCTGATAAGAAAAAAATCAAAACATAGGCATCGATTATTAGTCGAAAACCGACAACAAAGGCTTACAACGTCAGTTAATAGAAAAAAACCGCCATCTAATGTGACCAGACAACACGGTCGTGGTGGCCAGCATGGCCGTGGTAGCAAGTGATATGGCGTTGGTTATTACTAAGAAACCGATGCCGATGGTGCCCTAGATGGCACCCTTTTGTGGCACGAAGGGTTTGGGCGTCAGTTTCCCTACTAATAACTAATGCCTATAGTGCCCCTACTAGCGCCATTTTTGTGGCATGAAGGGTTCTGGCATTGGTTTCCCCACTAATGACCAACACCTATAGTGCCCCTACTGGCACGTTTTAGGTGGCACAAAGGATTTTGGCGTCAATTTTCAAACCGAGGCCTAAGGGTTCACCTTTTAGTGTCACCCACATATGTGTCTCTTTTTAATCGTCGCCAAAGGCCTTAATAACCAAAACCAAAGGTCGGTTCTATAGTAGTGACTAATATTAGGAGTATCAATGTATGCTCATTAAATGATCATCACAAAAGTATGAGTTTCTCTCTCATCCTCACTAGGATGTTGATTACATCATACTTTATTAAACTGGTTCAATCCTTCTCCCAAGGTGCACTTGCCTATGTTTATCAAAATGAATTGAACTCTATACATCATAATGTATCATTTGACATAACACACTTCATGTGTTACTCAATCAATTATATTGGATTGAGGTTCTTCCACCATAACAAGCAAGTGGTGTGTGCTTGCTTCCATATTACCCAAGAGGTGTGTGCCTGCTTCCATATTGGGTAAGAGGTGTATGTGTGCTTCCATATCACCAAGAGGTGTATGTGTGCTTTCATATCACCCAAGAGGTGTATGTGCGCTTCCATATCTCCCAATAGGTGTATGTGTGCTTCCATATCGCCTAGTAGGTGTATGTGTGCTTTCATATCGCCCAAGAGGTGTATGTGCGCTTTCATATCGTGCAAGAGGTGTATGTGTGCTTCCATATCACCCAAGAGGTGTATGCGTTCTTTCATATCATGCATGAGGTGTATCCTTGATCACCATATAGTGCATGAGGTGTATCCTTGATCACCATATTATGCATGAGGTGTAGGTTCATCACCATATCGTGCATGAGGTGTATCCTTGATCACCATATCATGTATGAGGTGTAGGTTCATCAGCATATCGTGCATGAGGTGTATCCTTGATCACCATATCATGCATGAGGTGTATACTCATCACCATATCATTCATGAGGTGTATCCTTGATTACCATGTCATGCATGAGGCGTAGGTGTATGTCACTCATATCATGTTGCTTAAAATTAGGGTTTTGCATGTCGGGTTAGACCCTTATGCTCATAACTCTTCAAACCTTCATGGTGTCGACCTAACCTTCACCATATGTTAAGTGACCTCCTAGACAACTAGTTAGTCTCAACCAACCCAAGAGTACAAACCGATAGGGGTGTGGGGTTCCAAGGTATATCAATTTTCATTCCAAGGGAATTTGGAAGATCTTTAGATAGATTCAATTGAACCCCACCACAAACACCTCCGCCTGAAGGACCTGAGGCACCAGAGGAACCTGAATCAACAAAAATGGGTGATGGAGTAGAAGAGAAGACGATATGTGAGAGGATCAATGACTCTTCCTTAACAGCTCAAAAAGGACCAATCAAAAGACAAGCCATCAATGTGGGTAGCTATAAGATAGATCCAGGATTGATCTCTTTAGTCAAATCCCAAGCTTTCCATGGCCACAGTTCTGAAGACCCGATGACACACATCAGTAACTTTATTGAGAATTGTAATATGGTCAAGATAGATAGAATATTGATGACTATCATATATCTGAAACCATTCCCATCATCTCAGGAAGACAGTGTAAAGTTGTGGTTTCACAAACTCGATGATGAATGTATTGAGACATGGGATTAGATGATCGATGCGTTCTTCGAGCATTATTTTCCTCCACATAAGACAAATGACCTGGTGAAGAAGATCCATAATTTTAGATAGTAGGCCGACAAATAAATTCTAAAGCATGGGAGAGATTTGAAAATATGATGCAGAAGGGAACTATCATGGTATTGATTTGTTGGGGGCAAGAAAAGATCTTCTAATACGGTCTGTACAAGGGAGAGAGGACCACACTTGATAGTACAGGAGCATATTTCTTCCTCAACAACAAACCCCCCTTTTATCATGAGATATTAAAGAACATGTCTAAGAACCAGCCATGGGGTTATGAGAGAGAGCTTCTGACAATCGTCATAAGTGTCAGGGAGTCCAATGTCATGTCTACGTTAAATGAGAAGCTAGACCTGATTGCCAAAAAATTGTGTGCCAACGATGGGCCATCTTTAGAAGAAGAAGAAGAGGAATGCAAGTTTGTGCACCAACAACAATAGTATCAGGGCAATGACTACTCATGGAGTATGGATCCTAAGTTCTCATGGAAGGATCCCAAGAATTTCCAACAAGACCCTTCTCAGTCTCAACAACCCAAGCCACAACAATTTGGTGACTAAGCATGATATCAACAAGAATAAAAGAATATTGACTGTATTGAAGAAATGCTTAGAAATCTAGTCAGCCAGAATGAAGTGCTTATTGGTCAAACTCAAAGAGAACTCCAAAACCAATGGGCACAGATCCAAAACATGGAAAATCAGATTTCTCAAATAGTAGTGGATGTGGGTACATTGAAGCAGCCAAACTAGTAGGGGTTCCCAGAAAATACTAATGTGCCTTCTGGAAATCAACATGTCAAGATAGTCCTACTCCATAGTGGGAGGACGTTGTTGAATGATGCACCAGCAAGTTCAGATGCAGGTAAAGTTACAGCAAAAACAACTTAGGTTGTGACAGCAAATGTAGATAAACTAGATGTGTTAGAAAAGGAGAAAACAACTGAGGGGCACACTGATGAGGTGGAGGATAAAAGATCAAAAGCATATGTACCGCCTCCCCAGAGGACACCCGTGACCCCAGTGCCCTTTCCAAATAGCTTGAAGGCAACCAAAGCAGACCAAAAGTTCTAGAAATTTTTAGATGGCTGTAAGAAATTATCTATCAATATTCCACTCATCGACACAATTGAGTAGATACCATCGTACGACAAGTTCTTAAAAGACATAATCAATAAGAAGAGAATGATACCTGAGGCTGATATGGTGGTTTTAAAAGAGAAGGTGAGTTCTTTTCTTCTGGGAACACTACCTCCTAAAAGATAGAATCCACGTTGATTCAACATCACTTGCTTCATAGGGAAGACCAAGTTCGATGAAGCTCTATGTGATTTAGGGGCAAGCATGAACCTCATGCCTTTGTCAAATTTCAGGAAGCCAGGTCTTAAGGAGACTAGGAAAAGTAGTATGACTATTGAATTGGAAGACAACTCTGTGGTTAGGACATAAAACATTTGTGAAGATGTTCTTATGAAAGTGGACATATTTTTTTTTCCTACTAACTTTGTGGTAATGGAAATGTAGGAGGATCATGGCAATAAACTCTTACTAGATATGCCATTTCAAGCCACAGCTGATATGATTTTAGAAATGGGTAGAGGATGTCTTAACATGGGCACCCATGATGGAAAGTTTGAGATTAAGATGCCGGAGCACTCAAAAGAAAGAGGGGATACAGAATAGTGCAACATGCTATAGTACGTGGAGAGAAAGATTTCTCTATTTTTAAGGAAGCCATTCCTGGCATGGCTCATGTGAAGACTAAAGTAAATAGGGGAACTTTAGCTGTTGATATCATGGAAAACACTAAGGTGATCTTTCTAGCCAAAGTAGTGTGTTACCCAGATGATGAAGGAGAAGACTGTGACCCGACTACCTTAGAGGAGGCCACAGCTGGTTCCTTATTGCACACATATCCAAAGTTACTATTGGAAGCGTGCTTGATTAATATGGTGGAGGATGATACACACAACCACTCTCTAGAAGAGTGTGAATTGATGTTGAAGGCGGTACCTTGCTACTATGCAAGATATTTTGAATATTTGGGACCACCTCCCTCGCCATTGGTCCCATATCTGTTGAGCCCACTGGAGTTAGAATTGAAGTACCTACCACCACATCTAAAGTATGTCTTACTGGCTATAGAAGAGAAGCTCCCAGTGATTATATCATCGTCCTTAAGTAGTGAAGAGGAGAAGCAGTTACTCACTGTGTTGAAGAACCACCAAGCCACTTTTGGGTGCTCAATAGCAGACATCAAAGAAATCTCTCCAAGATTTTGCCAGCACAAAATCTAGTTGGAAGAAGGAGCCAAGGCTATAGTTCAACCTCAACGGTGACTCAACCCTATCATGACTGAGGTAGTGAAGAAGGAAGTGGACAAGCTCCTATCGACATGTATCATTTATGTAATTTTGGACTCTATGTGGGATTGCCCAACTTAAGTAGTTCCTAAGAAAGGGGGATCACTGTTGCAACTAATGATGCTAATGAGTTAATATCAACTGGGTTAGTGATGAGGTGGCGTGTATGCAAAGACTATTAATGTTTGAATGTCGTCACCTTAAAAGATCACTTTCCTTTGTTGTTCATTGATCAGATCTTGGAATGAATCACCGATCGTTCACATTTTTTCTTCTTCGATGGGTATTCCAGTTACAATCAGATTTTGATTGAGCCAAAGAATCAGGAGAAATCTACTTTTATGTGTCCTTATGGAACATTTGCATATAGACGGATGTCGTTCGACCTTTGTAATGCGCATGTCACCTGCCAACATTGTATGCTTGCCATATTTTCTGATATGGTAGAGATGTGCTTGGAGGTGTTCATGGAATATTAATCTGTGTATGGGGAGTCATTTTGTCATTTCCTGTATAATCTTGACACGGTTTTACAAAGGTGTGAGGACACTCACTTAGTCTTGAATTCGAAGAAGTGTCATATGATGGTGAGTGAGGGCATAGTACTAGGACACAAGGTTTCCAACAAGGGTGTGGAAGTAAACCCATTTAAGAGAGAGGTTATCTCCAAGATTCCTCCACCAACATCGGTGAAAGCAGTAACGGGATTATTAGGACATGTTGGGTTTTACTATCGTTTTATCAAAGATTTTTCAAAAATGTCTAAACCTTTATCGGAATTGTTGGAAAAGGATGCTGAATTTTCTTTCAATAAACGATATTTAAATGCCTTTGAAGTGTTAAAGGAAAATCTTAACTCTACACCTATTGTGCATGCTTTTGATTGGAGCATACCATTTGAGATGATTTGTGATGCATCAAATTATGTAGTGTGAGCTGTGTTGGTTCAACACGAAGATAAGGCTCATACAATCATATATTCTATTTCCAAAGCCTTGAATGATGTGCAACTCAATTATACAACCACTAAAAAGGAACTCTTAGTGGTTGTTTTTGCATTTGAAAAGTTTTTTTAATACCTAGTTGGGGCTAAGGTGATTGTTTGGACCGACCATGCTGCCATCAAATATCTATTACAAAAAAAGATGCAAAACCTAGATTAATTTGGTGGATTTTACTTTTATAGGAATTTGACATAGAAATTAAGGATAAGGAATGGGTGGAAAATGTTGTAGCAGATCACCTATCTAGGTTGGAAAGGGTGAATGAAAAAGATAGATATCCCTATTGTTGAGGATTTCTCGGTTGAAATTTTTTTGCTATTAAGAACATGGATCCCTGGTTTTCTGATGTTGTTAATTATCTAGCCTACAAAGAGATGCATGCAGATTGTGGATACCTAGAAAAGCAAATATTTTTCTATTCATTGAGGTTTTACATTTGGGATGACCCGATTCTTCTTAAACAGTGCTGGATGGAAATTTTCAGGAAATGTGTACCCGAATGTGAGATTGAGAGCATTTTATCACAATGTCATTCTCTACCTACAGGGGGGCATCATGCTAGATCTAGGGAAGCAAAAAAGTCTTAGAGAGTGGGTTTTATTTAAAGATGCTCACAATTTTTTTTGTCATTGTGATGCATGTCAACGTGCATGTAATATTTCTAAGTGACATGAAATGCCACTAAATGTGTTTTAAGAGGTTGAAGTGTTTGATCCATGGGGCATTGATTTCATGGGCCCATTCATGTCATTTAATTCTAATCTCTACATTTTACTTGCGGTTGACTATGTATTTAAGTGGTTGGAAGCAACTCCAACCCTCACCAATGATGCACAAGTTGTGTGCAAGTTTGTGAAAGACAACATTTTCTGCAAATTTGGTGTCCCCTGTCTGATTATTAGTGATGGTGGATCACATTTCACCAACAAGAAATTTGGAGCCTTATTGAGTAAATATGGGGTGAAACATCGAGTGGGTACTCCCTACCACCCATAAACACAAGGGCAAGTTGAGGTGTCAAATAGAGAGGTGAATAAGATCTTGGAAAGGACAATCTCAACTAGTAGGACAAATTGGAGTTTTAGGCTTTTTTTAAGGCGGAACCATTTTATTTACTCTAAATCAAAGCGAGCAACCTCCCACAACAAGTTTGGGAAAGAAGTTGGCTCCTTGTTTGAACTAATCATACCATATAAGGCACTTTTAGAAACCTCATGTGCCAACCTGTTACAATCCCTCTTAACAAAAGAAAAAGAGCAGAAAATAAAAGAGTTAACTACAGACTTATTATCATTTATAATAAGACCCAGATGGTCTCTTTTTGTGTGGGGATTGAGTAGGGCAATAATAAAAACTTTCAAATCGGATTCCACGTTCACTGAAATGAAGCCCCAAGTTGCTGCTTGCTTAACTGCTGCTAGCACTTCCTGAGCCTCTGCGATATGCACATCTCCCGGATTAGCACCTTGTTCAGCTACCACTGCTAGGAGCCTCCCATCAGTGTCTCTAATAGCTCCTCCCATCCTAGACTGACCATTATGTCCCATAGCCACATTATAGTTGATCTTTAGTCTGCCATGGGGCGGCCATGACCATGTTGGTGTAGCCGTGGGCATGGTTTCAGGCCCTCTATCCTGTGCCCGCTCATTGAATCTGCTATAGTCTTCCATGAAACTGATCGCCTGTCGGATGATCGAGGTCACATTTACCTCCATATTACTAAATGTGCACTTGTTTCTATAGGTCAACATCGCCCACATCAAGCCAATGATTCTCATATACTCAGGAGGGTTGAGGCTAGTATGTAGGTGAAGCAAAGCCTCTGTAGGCTATTTTCCGTTCAATTCCTGTAATCAGCTAGGGCCGAGTTCATGCTGCCAGATTGCACCAACCGCTGGACACTCAAAGATGGCATGAGTGATGGCTTCATTTGACTCACTACACCTAGAGCAACTGTCATCAGCAATACAGTGTCTGTCCCATAGTATGCCCTTTATCGCCAGCACCCCCCCCCCCCCTGCGTACAAGCGTGCCATAGGAAATGCGAAACTTTTGGAGGTAAATAGAATAGGACAACAAGGAGGTGCTGCCAGACTGCTGTGAACTGGGTGCCCGTTTGGATCGACTTTTTCCACTGGTGAGGATGTTCATAGTTTTCTCCACTCCCCTCTTGATGGCCTTGCCCATTCCATTCATTGTTGCAAGGTTATTTGGTGGAAAATCAAACTCGAACATCAAAAACACAGTTTCGAGCTATAGGGGTGGAATTTTCTTGAAGGTAGAGAAATCAGTGGTGATGGAGGGCGGAAATCAAAGCTAGAGGTTTGGGAAAGTGATTAGGAGAAAAGGGAAACTCAAATCTGGAGTTTGGGAGCAAGTGGAGGAGATTTGGGGGTGGTAGGAATTCACCCTAGTCGCCTGGAGCACGAAACGACCATTCTCGGGTGGAAAAAATGAGCCTGGGGTCATGCTGGGTCGGGCTGGATCAGGCCACTTAAGTGGTTTTTCTGGTCCAGCATGGCCGTTCTGGATGGGAGCTGGCATGGCCGTTCTGGTCAGCAAGGCCATGCTGCCAGCGGCCAAATCTCAAAATTCCTTGGTGTTTTTAACTCGACCAGCACGGCCGTTCCGCACCATAATGGTCGTTCTGTCTGGATGCCAGCATGACCGTTCTGGTCAACACGGCCGTGCCGCCAGCAACCTAAAACTTCATCCTCCCTATTGATTTTTAACTTAGCCAGCATGGCCATTCCTCTCCAGCATGGCTGTTCTGGCCGCTGTCAGTTCAAATTCTCTAGATTTCATCAAATCTTTTTTAGAAACTCATCATCTAGTCCACTTGAACGATCTTTGTTGTTGTTATATCCACCACTTTGATTGAGCGTGCCTTAATTCTTGACTTGATCTTGTTCGACCTGTCATTTCATCAAAACTAAAGACCAAAATTATCAAGCACAAGTGTATGTGTGTGTGCTTTGTGTAAAACAAAAAGCAAAAGTGTAAAAAATGAGAGGTTGGGTGAAAAATTCCCCAAACCTAGGTGGGTTGCCTCCCACAAGCGTTGCGTTTCTTACCTTCAACTCATCTTCTTGGTAATTCTTTAGTCATTCATCTGTTTGGAATTCTCATGTGTCCATTCTTCCAAAACATACATCCCTCATTTGCACTCAATATATTTTCCTCATCCCTTTGATCACAATAATCATCATCAATTTCTTCACCTTGGTATCCTTCTCTCAAATGCCCATTTGGACTTGTGAAGTGATCATGTCCAATATCCCTATCCTAGACTTGTCAAGTTGGGGTCTTGTACATGTTGATGTTGATCTTCATGTCCATGAATGAGACTGTAATAGTTCCACTACGCACATGAATGTCAACATCAACTATAGATAAGAACGACCTTCCCAAGATGATGGGAATCTTCCTATCCTCCGGCTCCATATCAAGTACAATGATATCTGTCAGGAACACCACACCTTTTTCTTTATCTCTCATCACTAAGACATCATCCACTCTACCTCTAGGCACTTTTACAGATCTATCTGCCAATTGGAGAGTGAAATGTGTTGGCTTCAACTTGCCTAAGCCCAGCTCAACATAAACATCGTATGGCATCAAATTCACACTAGATCCCAAATCAAGTAAGGGCCTATCCATGCGATGTCCCCCTATGTAACTAGGTATAAGTGGGGCTCTTGGGTCTTTTCTCTTCATGGGAAGTGAGTGTTGTATTATGGAGCTCACTTGTTCAGTTAATCTCACCTTCTTTGGAATCCTCCCCGTTGACCTTCCTTTCACAGTGCAAAGGTTCTTGAGGAACTTGGAATAAGATGGGACTTGCTTAATAGCATCCAAAAGTGGAATGTTCACCTTCACTTGGTGAAACACCTCAAGAATATCAACATTGTGCTTTTGCCTCCTTTTCAATTCTTGTGTCTCATCTAGTGCTTCTACAAATGGAGGATCACTAGTTTTTGTCGTACTTGCATGAACATGAGGCAGAAAACTAGGGATGGTAGGACCTCCAAAGGGGATATGTGGTGGATCACATGGAATCCCAAACTCAACATGCGGTATCACAACATCATCTTCAACAATATCAATCACAGTATCACCACTTGGCTACCTTTGCTTTGTTTTATCAACCTTTCTTTGAATTGCAGGCTGCTCAAGAATTTTCCCACTCCTTAGAACTATCATAACACTACCTTACTCATGGTTGAGAGGGGGAGCATGTTGTGGCTGTGGAGGAGGTGGAGGTGACACTTGGGGTTGAAATTGAGGTGGAGAAGAGAATTGAGGGGAGGAGAGAATTGGGGTTGGAAAGTGAAGTTTTGGGAAATTTGAGGTGAGGGAGGTGGTGGAGTGTAAGGCTTGGAATAGCCTTGGAAGGAGTGAATGGGATGTACTTGCATGGGAGGTGGACTATAGAAAACATGGGAAGAAGGCATAGGTCTACTTGCTTCATGGTGGCTCGTGATGGGTTTTGAAGACATTTTTTCTTCTTGGAGAGCGATTATGGAAGATAGCTACTTATTCTCTCTTCTAACCTTGCAACATATCTTTGAACATCATCAAATACTTTCAATCTAGAGAGAACCTCTTCCTCAAACCTTGAGATATATCTGGGACTTTGTGGTTCCTGGTAGCTATAGGAGTGAGATGTCTTCTTTTCTTCCCCATAGAACTCAATAGCATTGACTAAATGACAAGGAGGTTTGGCCACTTGGTTTCTCATGAAACTCACCATTTCACCACACATTTTCATCAGTTGTGGGCTTGAATCATCATGAGTTGGAGATGTCACATCAGAAGATAGGTCATTGCCACTAACCATACTAGAAGCTTTTATCTTTGAACTTTCTGCCAAACTCTCAAACAAGGGTGATGTCTCTGCAGGAGGTTTAGCCATGAAAATTCCTCCACAAGAAGAATCCACTATAGCTTGACTTGCATGAGATAGACCAGAGTAGAAGGAATGAACTAGCTACCAAAAAGGGATCTCATGATGTGGACATTCTCTCAACATCTTTTGAAATCTCTCCCAAGCCTCGTGGAATCGCTCATTATTTATTTGACTGAAACTTGCTATGGCACGCTGCATTTGCGTCAACTTTGCTATAGAGTAGAATTTTCTCAAGAATGCATTTTTCATCTCTCCCCAACTCATGATGTCCCTTCTTGAATCATACCACTCTTTGTATTTGTCTTTGAGAGATAAGGAGAACAAAGTCAGCCTGATTGTATCATCACTCACTGTCAGTGTCCTAAAGGTGGAGCTTACTTCAAGATATGAGTCTAGGTGCTTGTAGGGGTTCTCATTCTCTGAGCTGTAGAAGATGGGCAGGAGCCCAAGAAGGCCTGGAGGGATAGAGAATTTCTCCCCTAGCATCTGATCCACCCTGCTAGCAATTGGTGATTTGTAGTTGCTAGCCATGAAGTAGTCTTGAAGTGGATTATGAAGTGCATTTTGGCCTTCCATCTTGTTTCCTCCCCAATGGCTTGTCACATGCACAAAGCACAACCAAACAATAGAGAGCAAGTTAGTAAACCAATATACACAAATAATGCAAAGAATAATGAATAAAGAATAGAAATGATTAGGGTAGTAGGAAAAGTCAAAGCAAAACTAACTAGCTAGGCCAAGCACCTCTAATTCCCAGCAACGGTACCAGAAAGCTTGGTGCATTTCTGCCAATGGTGTTACACACTACTCAATTGGAGTTTGAATAGATGCAATCCCGCTGATAGACACACACGGTGGATTGACTTTTGATATTTATAAAACCAAACTTAACATCTACTCACACTAAAACAACTACACCCACAAGCGCACAGGGTCGTGTTGTAGTATAGGAAGGTGGCAAGTATAGGGTCGAGCCACAGGGAAAAGAGGGGGCAGTAGAGCTAGATTTAGTTTCTCTAGGTTCCTAATGTAGAGAGTAGGGTTAAGGGTTTGAAGGTTGTTTTGATCGTTAAACAATTATGGACAAACAAGAAATTAAAGGCAAGAATGAAATCTAAGTTAACCCTAGGCTAGAGTAAGGCTAAACATGCAAGAAAGGATTAAGCTAGGTATGAAAAGGCAAATTACACAAAGGCAAGCAAAGAGAATAAAAAGTGCAATTAAAGAGATAAACTAACATGAACAAGGAAAGAATAATGCAAGAAGCTAACTACGCAAGGAAAACAACTAACTAAGCTAAGAAAGCACAAAACTAGGGTTTTAAGCAATAAAGAGAGGTATGGGCTGTTTAGGGGTATGAACTTATCACTGAAGTCAGGGGGTGACATATGAACATTATGATTCCATTTAGATTATCCGAACCAAACAACTAGTTCGAGTCTAATGAATTAACCTAAGCTACTAACTGGCCATGGATATGCTAGGTTGTGTATAAGGGAACTAGTCCCTAACACCCCCTACTACCCTTACGAGGATCAATTGGGCTAGGGATTAGGTTCAATTAAATTAGAGTCTAATCAAGTCTAGGATTCTGGATTAGGCATCCCTAGGGCAACTAGGGGCAGAGGGTAGTAATGGGGAGGTGAGATTAGGGTTTTGGACCCCAATTCCCTCACATTCTAGCATTGAGAAGGATCCATGCTAATAGCACTAGAATTATCTAATATAGCTACTTAGATCTCTCAGTTAGGTTTAAGGATATTGATTTGAATGTAGGAAGATGGGAGGCAACCTACGAATCCAAGAATTAGACCTCGGGGCAAATCCCAAAATTCACACATATAAGAAATTTGCCTAAATTCCTAGGTGATTTCACACACAAACCAACAAGAAATTCATGGAGAATTAGATATAAATAGAATATAATCATTCACAAATGGAATTACAAAGTTTACATGTAATTTCCTCCAAACAGCCCACCCAAGGGGGCTAGCTACTGATAATAAAGCAAAATACAAAAAGAGAGGAGAAAGAATGAGTAGAGGAGTGAAAAGCCATGATAAGCTCGGTGAAGAATCCTCCTTCTCCACCTCCTAGCAGTTGTAGCTCGATCTTCCTCCTCTAAGGTAGGTGAATGGCATGGATGTTTGGTGGAAAAGGGTGGAAATGGAAGGAAAGTGGGGTTTTGATGGTGGAAATGGTGAAATAGAGGTGGAATGAGGTGGGAATGGATGGAGGACAAAATGGGGAGGCTAGAGTGGTTGTAGGGTAGCTAACCTCATGCCCCAACCGCCACCTAGGTATATATAGGTGTGGGGGGAAGCACTTGGTTAAGTAGGGGAAAAATTAGTAAAGCAGTGCAAAAATAGGTAGGTTTTGTGAGTAGCATGGCCATGGTGGGTCACTACGGATGTGGTGGGTAGGGGTGAGAATGACCGTGGTAGAATACAATGGTCAGGGGAATTAAAATGATAAGAACATAAGGTTTTAGTCAGTTTTGGGCTGAAACTGGTACGGTCGTGGTTGTCACCACGACCGTGGTGGGTTGAGGGTAGCACGACCATGTTGGGTACCACGGCTGTGGTGAGAAGGGTGATGGTGGTCATGGTGATTTTCCATTCCTGTTCTAATTCTACATAGCACGGCCCTGGTCGCTATCCCTTGCACGACCATTCTTAGCTACACGGCTGTGGTGACTTTAGCTTGACTTGGGGGCGACTCTGTTGATTTGAAAGTGACCTAGCATGACCGTTCTGTGTACCACAGTCGTGAGGGTCCTGGATCAGTACTTTGACTTTGTTCTTTAGATTTTCTTGGACATCTTTTCTTTAATGGATCTTTGGCCACTAGGGGTAGGTTGAGGGAGCATCAGACTTCACGTTGGGCCTCCCCAACGGTAGAGAAACCCTAGGATCACTCCTTCTCTCTCTCTTCCATCAAGTGTGGTCCAAATGCCTGAAAAGCATGCAAATAATGACCATAAGTGCATTTTATACAAATAAGCATATTGGGAGGAATTACATGTAATGCAGAAGGTGTAGATGTGATTGAATAGAAATATGACACAAGATGAAGCCCTAAAATAGGGTTGAATCACCACCTCAAACTTGAAACATACTTGTCCTCAAGTATGCTCCAACTCAATCTCTCTACAAATTTTCCAAAAACAAGAAATGACAAATGCAATATAAAAGATGATTATTGCTGAATGGGATCAAAGATGCTGAGTATGTGCATTTCACCTCTCTCCTCTCTTACTTTCACAATCCAATCATGAAAAGAGCAAAAAGCATATGAACTTCAAATATAGCACATAGAATACATAAGTTATCCATATTTCTTCCTTAAAGTTTTAGGTAAACTGTTTCATGGTGGTGTTAATCAAGGATGACTTGGAGTATTGTTTCACATTCATGCATTCAGTCTTATGTTTCAAATCACACCAAATGACCCACGTGGCTGTGGAAAAGGGAAAAATGAGTTAGGTTTGATGTTTCCTAGCTCAATGGGTATGAAAGTGGAAGAAAGGGTTGCTGTAAGATTTTTGGAGTGCTATTACATAGAGAACTAATCTTTTCTTTATTTGAATGCTCTTAAATAGGAGCATCCTTTTATTTTATTTTTGCATTTTTTTAATTTTTGTTTGCCCTTGGAGTAGGTAGGGCATATGGTGATGAGAGTGAAGCGATGAGATGTAGATGTGGCCACCTCAAACATGTTCACTTTGACATCCTTTCATGAGGCGGAGGGGTAAGAACCACATAAGACATCCTGCATGAAAATTAATCCAATACTTCATCCTAGATATCACACCACATGAGTGAACAAGATGAAATTTATATATCAATCAAGTGATTCCACAAACACTAAGTGTTCAAAGCTTGCTCAACTCACAATTCAACCGAATCAATCAGAATCATAAGAGAGGTGATGCACATGTAAAAAGTCAAACATTGATACTACTTAGCAAAAAATTGTGATAATTCACTTGCATTTGTCAAAGGCCATCATTTTTACTCAAAACAATAGAGATTGGGTCGAAACACACTTTTTAGACAAGAAATCTAAAATTTGGGAAAAATTGGCCAAAACGGTGCCAAGTTGCCTCCAATAACATCTAAGCCTATATTATTGAACTTAAAGAAGCAAACAAGCAAATCCTAGCTAAAACATGCAAAAATTATCAAAAATCTACATGATATTCAATGCATGGAAAAAAGAGATTTTTTTTTGAAAATTATGCAAAAATGCATGAAATTAAACTACATGTAAGCATGCATGCAAGCAAAAGACAATCTACACTAGATGGATTAAAATAAAACAAACAATGATCAGGTGGAATAGGCAAATGTCAAAATAAGCTGAAACTGAGGGTTTATCACCCTACCACCCCAAACTTTTAAACCATGTGCCCTTAGCATGAAACTAAAGCTCATGGATGATAGGGTAGAAGTCATGGCTCTGGTGGTGTGGGGTTCTATGGTGGGCCTGACTGTGGAGGAGGTTGCTGGTAGTAATGGCCCTAGTAGTCTGCCTGTGGATGAGGGTATGTCTCATGGTAAGAAGAAATCGATCCCCAAAAATCCTCCCCCCATTGGGGGTTCCTCTATGCCTGCACATGCTGGTAGTGGTACGTGTGGTTGATTTGATGATGCATCTACTGCTGATCCAACCACATGTCCTGTTGCATCTTCTGAATCCCCTCCAACCATGCATGAATAGCTGACATGTCATATGCATTTGTCGGAGGTGGCTACACATCAAAATCCTCCACTCTATATCTAGTGTGGTGTGGCTGCTCAAGTGAATGTTGCTGCTATGACACATTTGTTTCTCCCTCTTCTTCAGGTAGATCTACTATCTATAATCTTGATTCGTTTCTAGAATGATCATTCTCATACTTTGATACCAACCCTACAAAGTCCTCTAGTGGTCCCAAATCCATGATAAGGGGTCTAGCGTGGTATGGGAGCTCTAGGGTAATTCCAGGATACCCATGGTTCAGAACATAGAAGATTTTGTTATCTTTGACGGAAATCATTTAGGATCTAGCAACATAGTTTAAATCAACATACTTGCTCCCATCTACTTTGGTAAGTTCCTCTAGAGTGCAGCCCACTGCCTTTGCAATAGTGGTCACAATTCCTCCCATGATGAATGGATTTTTTCTCTCGGAGGGGATTGTCTTCAAATGATAAATCACCATGGCTCCTATGTTGACGACTCCCATACTTGTAGTAGTGGCCATAAAAACAACAAATCTTTCTGTGAACAACATCCCCGATTGTCATAATGGACAAACAAGGTGTTCGCTAGGACCTTTTGTAGGTATCTCATGAAGGGATTGGAGATTTTTCTTGTCTTGGATTTCCCTATAGCAAAGGTAGATTCCTCGACACGATGCCAGAAAGCTTGGTGTGTTTCTCAAACGCAACAAAACAAATTGGAAAAACATGGTGCCAAAGGGGAGAGTCAACACCAAAACTACTAGGTAGCTATGGGGCTTTCTGTCCCCAGTAGCGGCGCCAAAAAGCTTGGTGCATTTCTGCCAATGGTGTCACACACTACTCAATTGGAGTTTAGATATATGCAATCCTATAGACAGACACACATGGTGGATTCAATTTTTATAATTATAAAACCTAACTTAACACCTAGTCACACTAAAAGAACTACACCCGCAAGCGCACGGGGTTGTGTCGTAGTATAGGAAGGTGGCAAGTATAGGGACGATCAACAGGGAAAAGAGGGGGCGCTAGAGAGGGGTTTAGTTTCCCTAGGGTCCTACTGTGGATACTAGGGTTAAGGGTTTGAAGGTTGTTTTGATTGTTAAACTATTATGGACAAATAAGAAATTAAAGGAAAGAATGAAATCTAAGTTAACCCAAGGCTAGAGTAAGGATAAACAGGCAAGAAAGGATTAAGCTAGGTATGAAAAGGCAAATTACACTAAGGCAAGCAAGAGAAAGGCAAAAGGGCAATTAAAGAGCTAACCTAACATGAATAAGGCAACACCAACACAAGAAGCTAACTAAGAAAAGAAAAGAGCTAACTAAGCTTAGCAAGCACAAAACTATGGTTTTAAGCAATAAAGAGAGGTTGGGCTATTTAGGGGTATGAACTTATCACTTAAGTTGGGGGGTGACATATGAAAATTATGATTCGATTTAGATTATCCAAACCAAACAACAAGTTCGAGTCTAATGAATTAACCTAAGCCACTAACTGGTCATGTATATGCTAGGTTGTGAATAGGAGAACTAGTCCCTAACACCCCCTACTACCCTTACGAGGCTCAATTGGGTTAGGGATTAGGTTCAATTCAATTAGAGTCTAATCAAGTCTAGGTTTATAGATTAGGCATTCCTAGGGAAATTAGGGGCCAGGGTAGTAATGGGAAGGTGAAATTAGGGTTTTGGTTCCCAATTCCCCCACATTCTTGCCTTGAGAAGGCTCCATGCTAATTGCACTAGATTTATCTAATCTAGATACTTAGATCTCTCACTTAGGTTTAGAGAGATTGATTTGAATGTAGGAAGATGGGAGGCAACCTAGGGACCCAAGAATTGGACCTAGGGGCAAATCCCAAAATTCACACATATAAACAATTTGCCTAAATTCCTAGGTGATTTCACACACAAACCAACAAGCAATTCATGGAGAATGAGATATAAATATAATATAATCATTAATAAATGGAATTAAAAAGTTTACATGTCATTTCCCCCAACATTGTATCAAAGTAACATAATTTCCCTATGCACAAGTCATTAAAGAGGGACATATCATAATCTTATGAAAGGCATTGTCTCTTAGTTATGTGATTCTATCCACTTCTTTCATCTATTTTTGACTCACCACCTCAAGATGAATGAGTACTCCAATTTATTTTCTTTTGGTTGAATTGAATGGAATAATAGGTGACATGATAGAGTAGCTTATTCTTGCTTGTATTTGAAAAAAAAATGCATTTTTATGCATGAACAATTTTAGTGCGTACCATCTTAGTTGCATAACAATTTCATGTAGATTACATATTTTTCATAGCATTCAATTATTTTTGTCATGTGGATTTTAGCCTTGAGTTATGAAGTTTGAAGTGCAAGGATATACCACCATATCAAATAGTATGAATGAAAGCCTGAGCATAAATCCAATCATGTTGATGAAAAAAAAGAAAAGATTTTTTTTTGTTGGCTAGAAAAAAATACAATATCAAAGTTTCTTAGGGAGAAAGGATGTCCTTAAGATTTCTTGAAGAGATGAATTAATTTAGATGACACATTCTTTCATTTTTGACAGTCTCATTTGTTAATGAGATTGCTTGATACATGCATCATTTGATAGAAAAAAGAAAAAAAAAGGCATTAGGCATTTGGATTCATGCATGACATTCTTTTCACTCATGTAGGTCATCATACTTTTGTATAAATAAGTTGAATTACTTGTGATTATTCATGTGCCACCCATTCCATATCATTGATTTCTCTTATTGGTAGGTCACTCAAATGATTTATCTCCTCATCCATTCTTATAAGGAGATGTACTTCCAATTAGTTGGTAGTTAGGAGAGAGCAATTTTGAATAGGTAATCACATAATGCACCAAGTGAATGCCTAAATAATTATAATTTTAACTGCTTTCTTGATTGTGTTTATTGACTAAAAGGTGGACAACTTTTATGAAAACTTTTGGTTGCTATATAGTAGTTATTGGTTCAATGGTCATTGAAGGTCGGCTTAGGGATTGTTTGGTGGACATGATTAAGAAAAGAGTTCATGTGTTATGCCCTTTTTTTGACTTGTATCAAATAGATCCAAGAGAGTGTTGCTCGAGGATGATCAACATTTATGCTTAGGGGAGTTTGATGCATGGGTTTTTTAGTCATTTTTACAAGCATATTTTCCTTGATTTTATGTGTTGATTTTTCATTTATTTGATTAATTATGCATGAAATACTATCAAGGGCCTGTTCTATCTAAATGCATCAAATTATATGATTTTTACTATTTAAAATGGTTTAATATTCATCCCGAGTACTTATTCATGTTCCTCTGCAATTTCAGTTACAACTGAGCTTCACAAACTCAGTACTACTGACACTAAAAGTTGGTGGTACCAAATTCACATCAGTACTGGACCAGAAGATTCACCCAGACTCGATACTACCGACACCCAAAGTGATTAGTACCAAAACCACATCAGTAAAGCACAAGAATGAATCGAGGAAACTCAGTAGTACCAATATGGAATCAGGGAGGCAGTGCCCGAGCGACCTAATAACTCGGTGCTATCGAGACAAGTCAATGGTACTGACATGGTGATGAATCACATCTATCCTAGGAACTCAGTACTACCGACTTTATAGTTGATACTACTGAGTCTTCCCGATTAGGCAATCTAAAGATAAAACTCTAATCCAACGACTGATGTTAATTTCATACCTTAAGTGATTCCTATGACTTGAATGGAGTTCAGTCAGACCTAAGTAGGCAGTTGTTTTCTATTGCACGACACTGAAGGGAGAGGAGAGAAGAGCAAGGAACTAGAGGCTTCACCCAGGACAATCCAAGAACCTTCGGAGGTTGAATTTGCAGCCAAAAGACAACAAATTGCACATACGACATAGGGGATCATCCAGATCAGCCATTCTCCAGGTGATACCTTAGTTTTTCTAATATTTCCCACGTTTTTCTCTTTAACTACCATGTAATCGTCAATGAAAACCATGTGGGGCTAAACCCCTTGATTCCTTAGGATCTGGGAATACCCCGGAATTGCATTGTTATTGATTTACATGCATTAATATCATCCTTATCCCTATGTTATGGATATAAATCTATGAAATTGTCTTGTTTTATTTATGCTTGATCACTATAGATAGATTATTAGACCCTTAATCATTTCAGGAGAGAGGTTAAGGGTTGGAAAAGCATAGATTTACTCGCTTATTGTAGTCCTTGAGAAAGGTGGAGAATAAATGGGAGGAGAAACCCAAATATTAATCACAAAGCACCCAACTAATCAACCAATTACTATGGAATTGGGGTTGGCTTTAGAATAGGCAGTGAACTACACTATGGGAGTGGGTAGTTCTCACTATAGGCTCCTTATCCTGGGATAGGGGTAATAGATATGAGTGTGTGGAGTTAATTGCAATGTTATTTGTGGTGAAACAATTGTCCTAAGGAATTCCCTTTAATCTCAGTAACTCAATCTTTAAGCTTGTTTTATTTCTACATTTTTCTATTCAATCAACCCAATTTTACTATTTTACCGACCTATATGATTAGATCATAGTTACTACTGGTGTTCTGGAGTACATTTCCATGTGTTTGACTCGAGCCTCAAAAGGACTTTTATTGCTTTCATACATTCACTTGCATATAATGCAAGGTAAACATTTGTCAAGGACGAGGCAACCATGTCTCTTCTTGAGGTTTATATACCTATGATCCAAGAGGTCACGACAAGTGCTATGTCTTTGGGGATGGAACCATAACCCTAGGTGTCACGGTCGAGACACTCTAGGTGTCCCGATCATGACATGAACTAAGTGGTGAGGTCGCGACCTAGTTATGTGGAGTGGTCGAGACATGATGATAGTAGGTGGTTGAGATGTATGCTTGGGCACATGATGATATCCTTGTATGAATAATATTTAAGTCATTTTATTTAACCCTAAGGATGCTCCGAGGTGAGGGGAAACTATGAACCTATGATTAGTTGTTGAATTTACCTTGCAAACCCTAATCAGCTATGGAGGGAAAACCCTAATACCAATGATGTGTAATGTGACATGTTTACTTCTCTTTCTTAGAACAACTAGTATGTTATGATATTATCTGTCTTGTCTTTGAAACCCTAACCTTGCAGGTCGAATGCATGCCATTTCTTGGGTATGCTATGGTAATGATTATGAATAGTGGAGACACGAGGAGATATTAATGTGACACATGGATTTAGATGTTTCCTCTTTCTCATTTATGAATTTCTAACCATGTAGGTGATGTGAACTTGGATATCATGGCTAGTGCATGCTATGGTGAGTATGATGTGGCACTAGTTGAATGATCCTTTATAAGACATGTTGAAATACTGGTAATACATGAATCATCTAAATGGGTCCTATGACCTAGTGATGGCTTGATGCCTATTGTTAAGCGGTACCCTCTAGTGCTATGATTAAGGGATTGATATCCCATAGTGATGTGACATTGCTGATATCCTAGAGAAACTATGTAACACTGGTGATGGTATTGTGAACGATAGTGTACATGTGTCATGTGGTGATAGTGTGGCAAGTTTGCAACTTACACGTTTTATATCTTCTGAAATTGTACTATACCCTTAATCTTGTGGAGTTTGTTATGGTTTTATATGTTGTAACTTGATTGATGCTAAAAGTCACCCAATTGTCTAACTAATCAAGTAGAACCTTAATTATATAGGTGCCATGTTCCATATATCCTTTCCAGTGTCAACCTTATTAGCTGGATAGGTGAAATGAGTTTTACTCGGAGTGAAAGTTTTTGAATATGTGGGATGCAAATTGAGTATTGATGAATGCATATTCATCTTAATTTCAGTCACCATCTTTGGCCCAGTTTTGCACTGAATGCTAATATTCACCCCTTAAATATGCTCATATACAATTTTCCATAGTTTCATATCATTATTTAGAGTTTTGATCAAATCTATTCATCTCCATTGTAGGATTGAACATCACTCTATGTGTGCCGGTGTAGGAGGTGTAGGGGACGATGGTCCCGCTAACCGACTAGCGGGCCACAGAAACTATTGATAATTTGTACCCCTTTTTCGATGGACAGTTCCTTCATCAGAATGCATCCTCATCCATCAGAGGATTCATTAACGCAGGCCATTCGACCCTTAGTAATAACCCCCCTGTGAGGGTGTGTTTGATTCATGATGATTGCGACCGTGGTGAAGAAAAGAAGGACTGCGACCACGATCTTAGAGGAGGATCACGACCTAGATAGGACGCAACCACAGTCCCAAAGGAGACATCATGACCTACATGGACTGCGACCATGGTGCTAGAAGATGCCTACACTTCGACATGCATGGGGATCATGACCTGAAGAGGACCGCAACTGAGATTCATGATGACTGTGATCGCGATCCATGCTGACCGTGACCGGTAACACCACCACGATAGCAGCAAAGCAAAGAAGGACCGCGACCGCAATATACAACCTTGACTACGGCCAGTACCTCGATCGCGGAGTTAAGTCAGTGGCCTGCACCTATAAATAGGACACCCACCTATCTTGTCAGGGGATCGACTCTAGACACCTCTAGGATACAACTCTATGCCCAGCCTAGGGAGTACGGTCTCCATAGCTAAGAACCAACCTCTGTAACATTCTTGCACCTCCGTTCATCCAGATTTGAGGTGGAAACCTAGATCTGCATCCATCTATCTACATCTCCAATGCCTTGCATATGCCATCACATTCATGAGCTGCTCCTCCTGCTGTGAGCAAGGAGAACGAGAAGAGAAGGGAGGTGGTGAGAGAAGATCTGCCCCATCTATCATGGTGTTCTTCCCTCCTCAATCCAGATCTGCTTCGCCGACATGTAGAAGATCGTCTCTCCACTGAGTTGTGATCATCTTCTCCACCATGGCCATGGAAGAATCTTCCCTCTCTCTTGCTTTCTTTGTTTCTCTCACCATGAGTGAGTAGTTTCCTTTCTCTGGGATGTAGGGACTAGCCCCGCTGCCTGTGCTCACATGTCCTTTCATTAAACATTCCATGGCTTGTATATAACTTTTCATTTTATTATTAATCGCTTGATGTGTGCTTGTGGATTGAACACCTTCTTGCATGATCTATTTTGTTCCTATGTTGTGAGAACTTCAATACGTAGGTTTTGAATGTCGATTTACGCGGTTGACTCCCTGGCGATAACTTTTGATGGGATTCCCTGAAGTCGTAAGTGTGTGATCATTGAGGTGACGAGACATCTAGCCCACAGTGATGCTTCTGTGTGCCTAAGGCCTGTATGGGGGGCCCACAACTTTAGTTGGATATCTGTATCTTTAGAGTCATAAGTGTGTGATCTAGATGGTGACGAGACATTTGATGCCTAAGGTGATGCTTATGTGAACGTAACGTCTGTATGGAGGGTTTGCAGCAACTTGACTTGGATGGTTATATCTAGCTTGGATGTGTGTGTTTGGATATGTTTGCATGTGTAGCGGTGGTGAAACCCGTGTCCATCCCAGCAATCCCCATCATTAATCTTTAATCAATTTTTAATCCTTCTCTTTACTTTCCTTGCAATTAGTTTAATTAAACCCAAACCAATCTCTGTTCTAAATATTAGTCTTGATTGAGCTAGATCTGAATAGAAAAGATTCTTTAAAATGTTGTCCCTTGGGATTCGATCCTTAACTATACTGCAATAAGACCCATCCACTTGCGAGTGGTATTATTGCACAAGGTTTTGGTAAAAGTTAGGTATTTCATCCCTGGGTGAGTTTGTTAGTACAGTAAGAACCATGTCAAATTCTAGCACCGTTGTCAGGGACAACAAAATCATCTAGTTAAATCTAGTTCTATTGAGACTAATCTAGGATTTTACTTTTACTTTTGATACTATTGATCATCTACTTGAATTCATTTCTACTCCATCCATCTTACTCTGAAAAGATATTTCCATCCTAGGCACCCCCAAAGACTAGTGTATGCACCGCTCGAACAGTTCCGTCCTTACTGCTACCTTTGACCCTGAAATAGAAAGAACCTTTTGTCATTAGAGTAGAGAGTACCAAGCTAGGATTGATCAAGAGGAGGAAATTTCCTGAAGGGTAGATCAAGCCCTTAATGCATAAAGAGATAGACTTATGCAAGAAGCCTGAGTTGCGGTTCAAGAAGAAATCCAGGAAGCTCAAGCAATAGAATTACAGAAGGACCTTAGAGAATTCTCAATCCATAAAGCTGCTGATGTTCACCCCCCAGTACAACACCCTCCCATCAATGCTCCAAATTTTGAGATAACAACACATTGGGTTACACTGCTTCAGAACAATCCTTTCTATGGTAAACAAGGAGAAGATAGTAAAGAACATCTTCTAAGGTTTATAGATCTATGTGTTACGACAAAGAAAAATGGAGTCACAGATTATGCCATCATACTCCTTCTCTTTAAATATTCTCTTACCGATAGAACCATGAGTTGGTATAACTCCTTGCAATGCAAACCCATCACTACTTGGGAACAACTTCAAAATGTTTTTATGGAGAAATTCTATCCTCCTTCCCTCACCTATGAAATTAGGGGGTGAATAAAACAATTCATCCAGGTCCCTCGAGAAACCCTTGCAGAAGCATGTGAAAGATACAAAGAGCTTCTATGCAAGTGTCCACACCATGGCATTCCTAAGAATCAACTAATAGAAATATTTTATAGAGTTGCGGATGATGATATCAAGAAGTTTTTAGACTCCTCATCTGGAGGAAACTTCATGCGACAAAGCTATGATAGCGCATGGAAGGTTGTCACCCTTGGAGCTAAAAATCAAGCCAACTGGGGTAGACCTGTAGGTATAGGAGTGTTGAAGGTTGCTATGGCAGAAGCTACTCCTGAGAACAAGTCTATCACTGAATATATAAAGCTTCTTGTTGCCAAGAAAGACAACCTTTAATCATCTTTTATCTCTTATGAAATAAGGCACTCGTCCCCTTGACAACATGAACAAGTCAAGTCAGCTACACTATACTGTGAAGCATGCAAAGGCACTGATCATTATACTCTAGCCTGTAATATTCTCTATGATTTCATTCTGGGTAATTCTTGTAACCAAGGAGGTAATGGTCAGATGGAAAATATGAATACTATCCACACTATCCTTGGTCAAGGATATTATAATCTGAATCAGAACATGAACCATCCAGGTTTTCAATATGGAAATCTTTCAGAGCAGAAAAATCATGACAACTTGGTTTAGATAATCAACAATGAGGCCCTCCAGGATTCCAGTATAATCAACAACAAAATTTCAGGAATTAAGGGAACTATAGAGGTAACTTCTAGAATAGAAACTACAACCAATATCAAAATAACTCCCAGTTTCAAAATCCAAACCAAGTCCCTTATCAACATCAACAACAAGGGCAACAAGTTAGCCCCATATCTTATGATGACAAACTGTCAGCCATTGAGAAGATGTTGCAGTCACAATAGACCATGATAGCAAACCAGTAAGCCCACTAGAAGGCTATTGAATCTCAACAAGATAAACTTTCATCTATCCTCAATCCACCTACTGGAGCTTTCGCTGGCCAACTAAAGAACAATCCTAAACATCTAGAGAAACTGAAGGCTGTCACCACCATGTCTGGAAAAGAATATTCTGATCCTCCTGAAAAGACACCTGTGGTAGTTACAAATGATGATGACTTTGTGACTGCCCAAGACTCTACAATACCTGAATCTCAACCGAAAGAACCACCAACCACTGATAGGACAGACAAAGAAAGTTCTAAGAAACCTATTGTTACAGAAGCAGAAGACAAACCTGAGCCAGATGTGCCAGTGTACAAGCCTCATCCTCCTTTCCCAGCTCGTTTGAAGCAGACAAAGCTTGACACTCATTTCAACAAGTTCAAGGAAGCAATGAAGAAGCTTCATGTTGATATACCCTTTCTTGATGCGTTGCTAAGATACCAGCCTAGATGAAGTACTTGAAGTCACTTCTCATGAGGAAGTATATAACCAAAGAATACGAGACAGTCAAGTTAGGAACAACCACTTCTGATATCATTCAGAGCAAAATGCCAAAGAAGTAGAAAGACCCAGGATATTTTGGGATTTCATGCCATATCGGTGACTATTCATGTAAGAAGGGATTGGCCGATCTTGGTGCTAGCATCTCTATCATGCCACTTAGCCTTTTCAAGAGGCTAGGGTTTGCATAACTACTTACAACTAGCATGACCATACAGCTTGTAGATAATTCTATGACTCTTCCTTTGGGAATCATTAAGGACGTCCCAGTCAAGGTAGGAAAAAAACTCTTATGTCCCATGTGACTTTGTCATCATAGATATAAAAGAAGATGCCATATACCCTCTTATCTTTGGCCGTCCGTTCCTTTCCACTGTGAGAGCTCTTATTGATGTTGAAGGAGGAACCTTAATCCTTAGACTAGGTAAAGAAACTCTCAAGTTCAAAGTTTTTGAAAGTATGTGAAGACCAAGCATGCAAGAAGAAGTGTAACATCCCAGGATTTGAGGCCTCGGATAACATGATCTTAAAAGGAATGATTGGACTACCCATATCACCAAGGTGCACCTCCTTTTCCGGGAGCCCATATCTAAAGAACTCCATAGTTAAGCATGCTCAGCTTGGAGTAGTACTAGGATGGGTGACCAGTCGGGAAGTTGCTCCTGGCTTGCGCGTGAGTGGACAAAAAGCGTGCAGTTAAGGCTAGTGGTGGTCTGTGGGGCCAGTCGTCATTCCTGAAACTCTACTAGAGCCTTGGGCAGTGGGCCCGGGCATTACAAGAAGTCTATCTGATTGATTGCATAGAGAAAATGTCACTCCTCACACAAGAGTATTATGAACAAGATGATACTTTAGAAGTGGCTCTAACAAACCCATATGCTGATAACTCCATTGATGAATAAGTAAAAGATGGTGTTCTCCAACTTAATGCTGCATAAGAAGATCCTGAAGATAAATTTGAGGAACTCAAGGTTGTAAATGTAGATGAAGAGCCATGCGAGAAGCCAGAAGCCCCTACCCAAGGGACTGAAGTACATGTTTCTAGATGATCTCAAGGTTTATTTAGTTATCATAAATTATGATATAACAACTGAATAAGAAGATAAACTCCCGAAAGAATTAAGGGAGAGATGAAAAGCTATCGACTACAAGATGTGTGATCTCACCAGGGTCAGTCAAGCTTTGTGCATGCACAAAATCCCAATGGTGGAAGACCACAAGCCGACTGTTGAACATCAAAGGAAGTTGTAACCAAATATGAAAGAAGTAGTCCACCTTGAAGTCATTAAATTGCTCACTACGGGGATCATCTATCCTATATCTGACTCGCCATGGGTGAGTCATGTACTTGTTGTCCCAAAGAAAGGTGGCACTACTATGATGCAGAATGAAGATAATGAACTCATCCCGCTTGAACAATTACTGGGTGGAGGATGTGTATCGACTACAGGAAGTTAAACAAGGCCACACACAAAGATCATTTCCCGATGCCTTTTCTAGACCAAGTTTTAGAGTGGCTGGCTCACCAGGAATATTTTTGCTATCTCGATGGTTATTCTAGATTATATCAAATTCCTATACATCCAAATGACCAATAGAAGACAACTTTCACTTGCCCCTTTAGAACATATGCCTTTAGAAGGATGTCGTTCTGGCTTTGCAATGCACCTGCAACCTTCCAACGTTGCATGGAGGCCATATTTGTTGGTCTAACTGAAACTATTATGGAAGTTTTTATGGATGATTTCTCCGTATATGGGGATTCATACAGCTCATGCCTAAAGAACCTCTCCCTTGTCCTCAAATGATGTGAAGAAGCACATCTAGTGTTGAATTGGTAGAAGTGTCACTTTATGGTAAAAGAAGGCATTATCCTTGGTCATAGGGTCAGTAGTCGAGGAATCGATGTAGACAAGGCAAAGATTGAAGTGATTTCTAAACTCACTATCCCAACCAATGTAAGAGAGGTTCTGGCGTTCCTTGGTCATGCGGGCTTTTACAAAAGGTTTATCAAGGATTTCTCCAAGATAACCAAGCCGATGAAAAACTTATTACTAAAGGATGATGATTTCCACTTTGATGAAGAATGCATCAAGAGTTTCAATAGCCTGAAGCATGCCCTTACGTCAACCCCCATCATCTGAGCTCCAGATTGGGGGCACCCATTTGAAATTATGTGTGATTCCAGTGATTACGCAGTCGGTGTTGTTTTAGGCCAATGTATAGAGAAGAAACATTATGTTATTTACTATGCATCGAAGACCCTTGACAAAGCTCAGAGGAACTATGCAACTACCGAGAAGGAACTCCTAACAGTCGTGCATGCTTTTGACAAGCTCAGATTCTACCTTATCGGTTCTAAGGTCATTGTTTGCATAGATCATATTGTTATCTGTTACCTCTTAGCAAAGAAAGATGCCAAACCCAGGTTGATCTGATGGATTCTACTCTTACAGGAATATGATCTGGAGATAAAAGATAAGAAAGGAACTGAGAATTTTTTGGCAGACCACCTCAACCGTACCCACCCTCTAGAGACTAAGAAGACCCCAATTAACGATTCTCTTTCGGACGACCATCTCAAGAAAGTCACTGAAGTGACTCCTTAGTACTCAGACAATGTGAACTACCTTGTAGCCGGTGTCATCCACCCTGAATGCACTGGCAATGTGTGAGGCAATATCACTAGGATGAACCATACCTCTTCAAGCTCTGTGCTGATGGTCTCTACAGATGTTGTATCACTGAGGAAGAAGCTCAAATTGTTTTACAACCATGCCACTCAGGTCCTTTTGGAGGCCATATGAGTTCTAATAAAACTACTTTAAAGGTTTTGCAATGTGGTTTCTTTTAGCCAACCACATCCAGAGACACCTACAACTTTGTTCTATCTTGTGACAAGTGTCAAAGAATGGGTAACATTACGAAAAGAAATGAGATGCCACTTAAGCTATGGCAAGAAGTCGATATTTTTGATGTTTGGGGAGTGGACTACATGGGTCCATTCCCATCCTCACTTGGATTTTTCTACATTCTAGTCACGGTGGATTATGTCTCTAAATGGGTAGAGGCCATACCAACCGTCACTAGCAATTCGAAACCTGTCATCAAAATGTTCAAAGATATTATATTTCCCCATTTTGGAGTCCCACACACTGTGATATCCGACGGAGGTTCTCATTTTCTGGAAAGAAGATTTGAAGCATTGTTAAGAAGATATGGTGTAACACACAAGGTAGCTTCCCCCTACCATCTGCAAATAAGTGGACAGGTAGAGGTCTCTAATCGTCAACTCAAGGCTATCATGGAAAAGACAGTAGGCCACAACTGAAAGGATTGGTCAGTAAAAATCAATGATGCTTTATGGGCCTACATAACTACTTTCAAAACTCCTCTTGGAACAATACCTTTCTGATTGATATATGGGAAATCATGTCACCTGCCCGTAGAACTTGAACACAAAGCTTGGTGGGAAATCAAACAATTGAATTTTGACATGAAGAAAGCTGTCCAAGCCAGGATTCTACAACTTTAGGAGCTGGATGAACTTCAGATGACAGCCTATGAGAATGCAAAAATCTACAAAGAATGCACAAAATTATGGCATGATGGTCATCTCAAGAGGAAAGATATTCAAGTGGGAGATCAAGTTCTACTATTCAACTCTAGACTGAGATTATTCCCAGGGAAACTCCGTTCTCACTGGTCCGGACCATACATTGTCAAGAGCATCTACCCACATGGTGCTTTTGTTTTATGGAGTGAAAAGTCCAGTGATTTTGTGGCAAACGGCCAACACTTGAAGAGATATTTCACCACAGTTGATACTAGCACTGATGAATCAATGAATCTTTCCAAACCAACATATCTACCAAAAAATTGAAGGAATCAAGTCGAGTTAACGACATAAAACAAAGGCACTTGTCAGGAGGCAACCCAATCCTTAGCTAAGCTTTTTATTTTCAGTTTTGAATTAGACAATTTTGCGCAAAGATCGACAATGCATCACAAGATGCAATCTTATGTTATGATAGTTTTCATTTTTGAGATTTCAGATGGAGGACACACACTGATTGGAACGCAACCACATCTGGTGGGTCAACAAGCATAATTTTCCCCCTCCATCTCAGATTTAAAGTTTCTCAGTACAAGCACATTTCTAAGTTCATGGTGGAGGGTGGGTGGTATGTACTTTACTTTCCACCTACACCCATCTGTTTCAGACATAAGATCCCATCTTTGCAATTTTGATCAAAATTTTCAAAAAAAATTAAGTTTTCAATGTTGTATAGAAACATGATGAAGTTTTAACACTTTTGTTTCAATCAAAGCCATTACCAAGCCATTTGTTTGGTTTTTCCATGTAGTTTTGAATCATTATACCCTCCTTATTCGAAGCAAAGCCTCAAGAGGGACCATTTCTGAAACTAGCCAATGGTTAGAAATCACCATGTGAAGCTTATGAATCCTAACATCATGATCCTTCAGTAAAAATGGCAAGTATCTGTTGAACTGAGAGGGATCAAACACATTGTACTTCCTAACTGACAAGTGGAACAATAGCACGAAATCTCCACCGGATCCACATCAAGTCATTATTTGAGCAGAGTATGATAAGGAGAACAACTCGGTGCATAGAATTGTATATCAAGTTGCATTCTCAGCCAAAATAGTGCCAAACCCTAAGTTTGGGGTGGCACACCATCTCCCTCTTTATTCCCTTCTTCCATACCCCTCGCTCTGTAATAGGGGTGTGATTCAGCCCTATTTTAGGGCTTAATCTTGTGTCTTTTTGCTCTTCAATCACATCTATACCTATTAGATTACATGTTATTTCCCTTAATATGCATATTTGTGTAAAATTCACTTATGGACATTATTTGCATGTTTTTTAGGTACTTGGACCACACTTGGATGGACGAGAGAGATGGAGGGGCCCAAAGAAGGCCCCAGAGCTCCCCCAACATACCCCTAGTGGCCAAAAGTCAAGATTTAGCAAAGAAGTCCATGGATAACAAAGTTTGAAGCTCAAAGTGCAAGAAAAGCCCCCAGCACGGCCGTAGTAACACAGAACGGTCGTGCTGCAAATGAAGAAATCACATGAAAAATCTCAGTTTTGAAGCAGCTGCAGAGCATACTCTACCACGGCCGTGCTACGCAGCACGACCATGCTGTGACCACCCACCACGGCCATGCCACACAGCACGACCGTGCTACCAGATCCCACCATGGTCGTGCTACGCAGCACGACCGTACTACCAACTCCCACCACGGCCGTGCAACGTAGCACGACCGTGCTACCCTCAACCCACCACGGCCGTGGCCTTTTCAGCCCAAATTTGACCACCGACCTGCCATTTAGCCATTTTAATTCCCACGACCGTGCCGATACACCACGGCCGTGGCCTACCCTACCCACCATGACCGTGGTGACCCACCACGACCGTGGTGACCCACCACGACCGTGGTGACCCACCACGACCGTGGTGACCCACCACGGCCGTGCTACTCACAAAACTCACCTACTTTTCACTGTTTTGCCCATTTTGCCCCTACTTGACCTAGTGCTTCCTCCCCACACCTATATATACCTAGGTGGCGGCTGGAGCACGGGGCTGGCTACCTTCTACCCCTTCCTAGCTCCCCAAATTGCTACCTACTCCATTCCACTCCATATCCACCTCAAATCCACTCCATTTCACCATTTCCACCATATAACCCCCCATATCTAAGCCTTCCATACACTTCCCTCCATCATTCCACGCCATTTCATCCAAGGAGAAGAAGGAGGACGCCCCTGTAGCTGTTGGAGAGGAGGACTTCTTCATCTACACCAAGCTTCATGGCTTCTTCTACCTCTTTCTCCTTTCTTTTTGTATTTTCCATTTATATGAGTAGCTAGGCCCCTTGGGTGGGCTGTTTGGGGGAAAATATGTTACTTTGATACCATGTTGGGGGAAAATGACATGTAAACTTTGTAATTCCATTTGTTAATGATTATATTCTATTTTCATCTCTTTCTCCATGGATTCCTTGTTGGTTTGTGTGTGAAATCACCTAGGAATTTAGGCAAATTGCTTATATGTGTGAATTTTGGGATTTGCCCCTAGGTCCAATTCTTGGATCCCTAGGTTGCCTCCCATCTTCCTACATCCTAATCAATCTCCCTAAACCTAACTGAGAGATCTAAGTAGCTAGATTAGATAATTCTAGTGCAATTAGCATGGAGCCTTCTCAAGGCTAGAATGTGGGGGAATTGGGGTCTAAAACCCTAATTTCACCTCCCCATTACTACCCTCGGCCCCTAATTGCCCTAGGAATGTCTAATCTAGAAACCTAGACTTGATTAGACTCTAATTGGACTGAACCTAACCCCTAACCCAGTTGAGCCTCGTAAGGGTAGTAGGGGGTGTTAGGGACTAGTTCCCCTATACACAACCTAGCATATCCATGGCCAGTTAGTAGCTTATGTTAATCCATTAGATTCTAACTTGTTGTTTGGTTTGGATGATCTAAATGGAATCATAATGTTCACATGTCACCCCCCAACTTAAGTGATAAGTTCATACCCCTAAACAGCCCACACATCTCTTTACTGCTTAAAACCCTAGTTTTGTGCTTGCTTAGCTTAGTTAGTTCTTTTCTTGCTTAGTTAGCTTCTTTCATTGCTCTTGTCTTGTTTATGCTAGTTTAGTTCTTTGATTGCTATTTTTCTTCTCTCTTGCTTGCTGTAGTGTAATTTGCCTTTTCATACCTAGCTTAATCCTTTCTTGCTTGTTTAGCCTTAATCTAGTCGAGGGTTAACGTAGATTTCATTTCTGTCTTTAACTGCTTTCTTGTTCATCCTTAGTTAACAATCAAAACAACCTTTAAACCCTTAACCCTAGTCTCCGCAGTAGGAACCTAGCTAAACTAACCTAGATCTAGCGCCCCCTCTTTTCCCTGTGGATCGACCCTATACTTGCCACTTTCCTATACTATGACACGACCCCGTGCGCTTACAGGTGTAGTTGTTTTAGTAGACGTAGGTAGCTAGTTTAGGTTTATAAATTTTGAAAGCAAACCCCATCCACCGTGCATTCCGACCTCGTGGGGCGCATCTATTCAATCGAGTAGTGTGTTAGCACCACTAGCGGAACCGCAACAAGCTTTCTGGTGCCGTTGCCGGGGATTAGAGGCCCTCGGCCTAGCTAGTTAGTTTTGCTTTGACTTTTCCTACTTCCCTCATCATTGCAATTCTTTATTCATTTTTCTTTGCATTTCTTTGTGTATATTGGTTTGCTAACTTGCTTTCTTTTGTTTGGTTGTGCCTTGTGCATGTGACAAGCCACTCGGAGAAGACAAGATGGAAGGCCAAAATGCACAAACCCATCCATTTCCTCCACCACCCTACCTCCAAGGCTACCCTAAGCCTTACACACCTCCACCACCTCCATTGCCGCAACCTTCCCACCACTTCACTTTCCAACCTCAATTCCCTCCTCCACTACCCTACCTCCAAGGCTATCCTAAGCCTTACACACTACCACCACCTCCATTGCCACAACCCTCCTACCAGTTCACCTTCCAACCTCAATGCCCTCCTCCACCTAAAGTCCAACGGCCATCAACACCGATGCCACCACCACAACTATCACATGCTCCCCCTACTTCCCATGAGCAAATGTATATGATTGAGACCCCTCTATTTGGTGCCTATGAAGACCCATTCCTCAAGAGTGAGAAAACCTATGGCATGATATTTCTAAGGGTCTTAAGGCTGATTAAGATCTATGATGATGATCCCCAAGGAGAGAGAATTGCTGAAAAAGACTTACGAACCTCGCATGACCCTTGGGAGGAAGATCAATCAAGGAAAGCATTTGAGAGGATTGCTTATGATGGGAGTGCAAACATTTTGTTTTTGGACCATGGTTGATGGTGAAAGAACAACAAGCCTGGCTGAAGGCATGAAACTTAGTGCTTGTGGGAGGCAACCCACATAGGTTTGGGAAATTTTGACCCAACCTTCACTTTTTGATACAATTGCTTTGTTTTTACACTTTCCAAGAAAACACACACACACACTTGTGTTTAATAGTTTTTGTCTAGTTTTAAGATGTGCAGGTGGTTACAGGGTGAAATGAAGGAAATTTGAGTACAATTGAGAGAAGGATTCAAAGAAAAATCACTTTGGGTCAAGTTTTTGAGTGTTTGATGTTCCTCATTTTGAGAGTAGTCGCTATAGGGACCACCACTGTCGTGGCACATCAATACGACCATGGTCATTTGCATGAAAAACACACCAAGTCCCTAGATTCAAAAGAAAAATTGAGAAAAGTTGCCAAAGGACTGCACCACGGCCGTGCCAGGCAGCACGGCCGTGCAACCTGAAGCCACCACGACCATGCTACGCAGCACGTCCGTGCAGCAGACCAATTTCATCCACTCAAGGCAGATTAGTGGGGCAGCTACTACGCATATCCTCCACCATAGGGAGGAACACCGCCAAAGCCTTGAGAGAGCCATGATTGTCTACCCTATCATCCTAAACTCTAGGATCATGCTGAGGACAACATGATTCAAAAGTTTGGGGTGGTAGGGCAGGTATGCCCTAGTTTCACTTTGCATTTCACCTGCCACATCCACTTTTGTTTTCTTGCTTTTGCTATCTACCTTAGTCATCTTTACTGCTTTGCATACCTGCATGCCATGTCATTTACTTTCTTGTCATTTTTGTGTAATTTTCAAAAATTTTGCTCTTTTTTCCATGCATTGCATATCATGTAGATTTTTAGTAATTCTTGCATGTTATAGCTAGTATTTGCTTGTTTACTACTTTAAGTTCAATAATATAGAGTTTAGATGTGATTGAAGGCAACTTGGCACTGTTTTGGCCAATTTTGCCTAAATTTGAGATTTCTTGCCTAAAAGTATGTTTTGACCCAATCTCTACTATTTTGAGTAAAAATGATGATCTTTGACAAATGCAAGTGAGTTAACATTGTTTGTTGCTAAATGGTATCAATTCTTGACTTTTTACATGTGCATCACCTCTCTTAGGATTGTGATTGAATTGGTTGAATTGTGAAATTGAGCAAGCTTTGAACGCTTAGTGTTTGTGGAATTACTTGTTTGATATATCAATTTCATTTTGTTCATTCATGTGGTGTGATATCTTGGATTAATTCTCATGCATGATGTCTTATGTGGAAAATCATACCAATGACCCCTCTTTGACCCGATTCTTCTTCCATCATCTTCATACCCCTCCGCCTCATAAAAAGATGCCCTAGTGCACATAATCAGCCTTGGCCACCTCCAAAAGTTTGGGGTGGCCATATCTTCATCTCCCCACTTCACTCTATCCACCATTTTCCCTATCTACACCAAGGGCAAGAAAGAAAAGAAAAGAAAAGCAAAAACAAAATAAAAGGATGCTCCTATTTAAGAGCATTCAAATAAAGAAAAGATGAGTGTGTAAAAACACTCCAAAAATCTTACTGCAACCCTTTCTTCCACTTTCATGCCCATTGAGCTACGAAACATCAAACTTAGCTCACTTTTCCCTTTTTCGCATCCATGTGGGTCATTTGGTATGATTTGAAATATAAGATTGAATGCATGAATGTGAAACAACACTCCTAGTCATTCTTGATTAAGACCATCATGAAACGGTTTACCTGGAACTTTATGGAAGAAGTATTGATAACTTGTGTATTCTATGCGCTATATTTGAAGTTCATATGCTTTGTGCTCTTTTCATGATTGGTTTGTAAAAGCAGGAGAGGAGAGAGGTGAAATGCATGCACTTAGTCATCTTTGATCCCATTCAGCGATAATCATCCTTTGCATTGCGTTTGTCGTTTCTTGCTTGTGAAAATTCTGTAGAGAGATTGAGTTAGAGCATACTTGAGGACAAGTATGTTTCAAGTTTGGGGTGGTGATTCAGCCCTATTTTAGGGCTTAATCTTGTGTCTTTTTGCTCTTCAATCACATCTATACCTATTATATTACATGTTATTTCCCCTAATATGCATATTTGTGTAAAATGCACTTATGGACATTATTTGCATGTTTTTCAGGTACTTGGACCACACTTGGATGGACGAGAGAGATGGAGGGGCCCAAAGAAGGCCCCAAAGCTCCCCCAACCTACCCCTAGTGGCCAAAAGTCAAGCTTTAGCAAAGAAGTCCATGGATAACAAAGTTTCAAGCTCAAAGTGCAAGAAAAGCCCCCAACACGACCATGGTAACACAGAACGGTCGTGCTGCAAATGAAGAAATCACATGAAAAATCTCAGTTTTGAAGCAGCTGTAGAGCATACTCTACCACGGCCGTGCTACGTAGCACGGCCGTGCTGTGACCACCCACCACGGCCGTGCCACGCAGCACGGCCGTGCTACCAGATCCCACCACGGCCATGCTACGCAACACGACCGTGCTACCAACTCCCACCACGGCCGTGCTACCCTCAACCCACCACAGTCGTGGCCTTTTCAGCCCAAATTTGACCACCAACCTGACATTTAGCCATTTTAATTCCCACGACCGTGCCCATACACCACGGCCGTGGCCTACCCTACCCACCACGACCGTGGTGACCCACCACGGCCGTGCTACTCACAAAACTCACCTAGTTTTCACTGTTTTCCCCATTTTGCCCCTACTTAACCTAGTGCTTCCTGCCCACACCTATATATACCTAGGTGGCGGCTGGAGCATGGGGCTTGCTACCTTCTACCCCTTCCTAGCTCCCCAAATAGCCACCTACTCTATTCCACTCCATATCCACCTCAAATCCACTCCATTTCACCATTTCCACCATATAACCCCCATATCTAAGCCTTCCATCCACTTCCCTCCATCATTCCACGCCATTTCATCCAAGGAGAAGAAGTAGGACGCCCCTGCAGCTGCTGGAGAGGAGGACTTCTTCATCTACACCGAGCTTCATGGCTTCTTCTACCTCTTTCTCCTTTCTTTTTGTATTTTCCATTTCTATGAGTAGCTAGGCCCCTTGGGTGGGCTGTTTGGGGGAAAATATGTTACTTTGATACCATATTGGGGGAAAATGACATGTAAACTTTGTAATTCCATTTGTTAATGATTATATTCTATTTGCATTTCTTTCTCCATGGATTGCTTGTTGGTTTGTGTGTGAAATCACGTAGGAATTTAGGAAAATTGCTTATATGTGTGAATTTTGGGATTTGCCCCTAGGTCCAATTCTTGGATCCCTAGGTTGCCTCCCATCTTCCTACATCCTAATCAATCTCCCTAAACCTAAGTGAGAGATCTAAGTAGCTAGATTAGATAATTCTAGTGCAATTAGCATGGAGCCTTCTCAAGGCTAGAATGTGGGGGAATTGGAGTCTAAAACCCTAATTTCACCTCCCCATTACTACCCTCGGCCCCTAATTGCCCTAGGAATGTCTAATCTAGAAACCTAGACTTGATTAGACTCTAATTGGACTGAACCTAACCCCTAACCCAGTTGAGCCTCGTAAGGGTAGTAGGGGGTGTTAGGGACTAGTTCCCCTATACACAACCTAGCATATCCATGGCCAGTTAGTAGCTTAGGTTAATCCATTAGATTCTAACTTGTTGTTTGGTTTGGATGATCTAAATGGAATCATAATGTTCACATGTCACCCCCCAACTTAAGTGATAAGTTCATACCCCTATACATCCCACACATCTCTTTACTGCTTAAAACCCCAGTTTTGTGCTTGCTTAGCTTAGTTAGTTCTTTTCTTGCTTAGTTAGCTTCTTTCCTTGCTCTTGTCTTGTTTATGCTAGTTTAGTTCTTTAATTACTCTTTTGCTTCTCTCTTGCTTTCCGTAGTGTAATTTGCCTTTTCATACCTACCTTAATCCTTTCTTGCTTGTTTAGCCTTAATCTAGTCTAAGGTTAACGTAGATTTCATTTCTGCCTTTAACTGCTTTCTTGTTCATCCTTAGTTAACAATCAAAACAACCTTTAAACCCTTAACCCTAGTCTCCGCAGTAGGAACCTAGCTAAACTAACCTAGCTCTAGCGCCCCCTCTTTTCCCTGTGGATCGAAACTATACTTGCCACCTTCCTATACTACGACACGACCCTGTGTGCTTGCAGGTGTAGTTGTTTTAGTAGACGTAGGTAGCTAGTTTACGTTTATAAATTTTGAAAGCAAACTCCCAACCACTGTGCATTCCGACCTCGTGGGGCGCATCTATTCAATCAAGTAGTGTGTTAGAACCACTAGAGGAACCACAACAGGGTGTACCACCAAGAAAAATGTGGGCTCTGATCTCCAAAACACAAGATAAACGTAGCGGAGGCGATGCGATTAACAACGGAATACGAAAATCACGAGAAATTAAAACTTTTTGAAAATGAGATCTTAAAAACCTGAAACTCCTTTTATAAAAGTAAGATGAACTGTTTACATCTCTGATAAATCACTTCTCGAGTGATTATATACGTCATGATACAAAATCTCAAGATTTCAAAATTCTCAGATCAACAAACTCCTAGGACCTGAGTGTACAGAGACGACATAAGACTATTCTGACTACAAGACTAGACAGCAAAGTGTTTCCACCTGAAGTCACTGCTGCTTCTGAATCTGCTGCTGCTGCTGCTGTCCACCTGCAGATCGGTTCCTTCGACCTCGACGTCCACCTAAAGGTAGAAATCTACGAGGTGAGACAATTTTAAATAATTGTCCCAGAGAGAGTTATAACTCTCCGCCAGAAACTTTGTTAAAAGCAATCAAAGGAATATCATGAGTAGGTAATTTAGGTTACTCACAGCAGGCTTGATAACAAATACTCATCTTTATTTAAGGAATATGAAGAACACATATACTAATGCTTGAACATGATATTAAAAACAAACAATGTAATATCAATCAATGTTCCTCGTAGTTCAACCTAAGCAATTATGCTATGCGGTTGATTATGTTTTACAAACATCATTATGCCCTGCGGAGATGAGGTATACCGCTCATGCTCCAACTGATCACTAGTAAGTCACATCGGTATCATACTAGGTCATTGAAAGAGTCGGATTCTCATGACCTTCAACTACCTCAGTTAGAATGAGGATAAACATGCAGGACATCTAGTGTCCCTGCTAATATAGCTCACCAGGGTATTCTGGTACTTCGCTATTAGAGTCACAGTGGCATTCTGCACTCTCTTCGCTATTGAAAGATTTCCTATTTATCTCTCATCGATGCAGTATAAAAGATTCCCTTGGAAGAATAGTGTTACATCATCCCGGTATAAACATATAGTGAAGGGTTGATGGATTAAGATACATCAACATCAACTCCTATACTAGGATGTAAGGATATACACATCCATATTCCCCAACATACTCTAAAGTATGTGATCCAGGAGTTCCCTTAGGAAAACCTGTTTCACCATCATTTAAAGTCTGACAATGATGGATCTATGATCAGGCTCTACATGATATGATTAAACTTGGTTATTAGGTACATTTCAGTATTCTTTTAGCATCATACATGTTTCCAAACATTCAAGTACTAAAAATGTCTATTACAGAAGAATACTAAATATAACAGGTATTACTCATATCAGTTATTAGATGGATGTCAGTTCTTAATCATCTTATCACTACAATTCTGGAACATAGGTGTCCACACCCTTATATCATCATAACACTTTCTATCAAATGTCATGTCAGCATCAAGTCATCTATTAGCATGACCTCGATGTCATTCATGGCCCTTAAGGCATATCAGTTTCATATGATACCACTTGCATTTAGGCAACATAGTTATTTCTGTTCATAAGCTATTGACATGCTTTCAATGAACATGATGTCATGATCCTTACCTAGGTATGATCACCATCATGTATAGAAACCTGCATGGTTAATTCAATTGATATTAGTAAGCAGTTCATATCAAGAGTTGTACCCTTATATTCTTACAAGGGTTAGATTCCCTGATTTTCATCAATTAGGGTTTACTATTCACAATATATGTCATCACCCTAGAATTAGGGTTTACTATTCACCTCATGGTGAATTAATCTCATTACTTCACCATGCATGAGAAACATCATCATTAAAGCCCTCAGATAAGATCAAGATTCACCAACTACCATAATTAGGGTTTCCATGATCTCTCATAAGTGGATCATACCCTAATCATGCACATTCATGTATATTGAAGGTATTTTACTTGAGTTTCCACCATAAATGGTACTTTCTCTCTCCTCTCACTAGTAGATGGTGACTACACCACTTAGATTAGGTTAGGTTAAGTCCCCTTTGATCTACATAAACCAAATCACCATTATCAAGTGATTCGGGTTTGATTAGAACAAGGTATAACTCAATTAAACCTCTCAGGGGCATTTTGGTAAATTACCCATTAATCATCCTCATGGGTCAATTAATTAATCACTTAGTCCCTTAATATCTTAAGTTACCATTATGGTTTAGATTAGATCATCATTGAACCATTTACATCTTCAAGTGATTAAGTATAATCAACCTTGAAAAATCTTCAATTGGTTTAGGGTTTGATCTTCAACCTTCAACCCATTTGATTCTTAAATGACCTTGAACTCATTTAACCTGAAACGACCTAGAACCCATTTCGGCCTTAAACGAGTATGGACCCCCTTGATCTTAAATGGGTGTGAACCCACTTGAGATCAAACGAGTGTGAACCCATTTGAGATCAAATGAGTGTAGACTCGTTTGGACTTAAACGAGTGTGAACTCGTTTGGACTCAAATGAGTGTGAACTCGTTTGGACTCAAACGAATGTGAACTTACTTGGGTCCAAACCGAATGAACATAAAAGGTGACACATAGGTTATGTTTGAATAGGGTTTCCTATGTTGAAGCCTTTAATTGGCCAAAGCCATGTTAACCACTTACAGATTGAGTCAATTAGGATGAGCCTCAATCAATTGGACTCCAATTTGACCCTTAATTGAAAGCCAATTAGGGTTAAGTCTAACTCAATTAGGGTTTCCAATCGGCCAATCATCAATTCTCAACAATGTGAAACAAATTGTAATTGAACCCATCAATTGAACTCCAATTGGGCCCAAACTTGGCACAAACGATCTTGAGATCATTTGGATGACCTCCAAACGGTCTTGAGACCGTTTGCCCAAAGTTTGACCAAAATCTAAGTTGATTTGATTAGGATTGAACCCTAATTAGGTCTAAAATCAGCACTTTTATCAATTCTTCAACCTATTGAAATTGGACCTACAATGGATCCATTTTCCTTAACCCTAGACCTCCAAACGGTCTTGGGGTGTCACTAAACGAGTGTGAGACCGTTTGGGTGAACCCCAAATGGGTTTGAACCCGTTTGGATCCTCCAACCCAAAACTCAACAAGATCTATAATTAAAATCAGCAATTCAACCCGATTAGGGTTAGGGTGTTGAAGTGCCTTCAACTCTCAATTGGTTAGGAATTAGATTATAATTCTTTGTAGGAAAGAAATTCAATACATTATGAACAGACCCTCAAATGGTCATACCTTGGTCAACCCTATGAAACGGTCTTGGGGTCGTTTTGATCCAAACGATATTGCAGGATCGTTTGAGATCAAACGGGTTGAACCCGTTTGACCTTAAACGAGTTGCACCCGTTTGGACCAAAAGGGTCCAAGGTCATTTCATAAAGTGATCTAGGAATCCACGCCCATAATCCTCAACCTCTGTTCAGGTCGGTTCCTCCACCGTTTTGCTTGCAAAAGAGCAAGGAAGAAGGGAGGTAGAAGAAGAACTAATCATAGAAAACAAGAACAAGATATGCATAACAAAGCTAAGAGTTAGAGTTATAAAACCCGCCTCAAACGTGGTTCCTAGAGCTTCCAAGCTTCCAAGCTTCAAGCCTTTAATGGCATCTTGAGCTACATACGTAGGCCAAGGTCAATTCTTCAAGAAAAAGATGGGGATGGTCGGCTAGAACAAGGAACCTAAGTAAGAAAACTAGCAATTCATCCTTGTAATATGATGTCCTCCATGAATCCAAGCTAGAAGGTGGTGTTCTCTTACCTTAGAACAGGTTGGTCGTTTTCCTGAGCTCCAGAGCTTTGCCTTGGTCAGTTGAGAAAGATGAGAAGTGAGGAAGTGAAGGAAAACGTTTGCTTGGTTTAGAAAGAAAGGTGCTTATATAGTTTAGGATGATTTTCACCATAAGGACCTCTAAAGCATGTAATTCTCATCCAAGTCCCTTCTTATTTCTAAGGCACGTCCAAGCATGGTAATCATATGCAAAGCTCATCAAAACTCAAGATCTAAGGGTAGATAAAACCAATATGCACACTAAGGTATATATATATATATATATGAAGGGTCTTCTTACTCATACTAGGTGTTTTCACTACAAAGATCATCCTTCTTATCCAATTATTTAATAGAAGTGCCCCTCTCATCCTTTATTCTCTAAATGATGTCAAGAGTCATAAAAGATATTCTATAAAGTGTATAGCACAAGTTGCAGCTCACATTTTGGGTAAATTGCACTTTACACCAAAATTAGGGTTTAAGCACAAGGATTGCTCCACAAGCTGCACCTTGGTGCCCAAACTTGGGAAAACCATCATACCTCATCATATTCCTTCATATGATGTCTCTTTATTAGAGGAACATCTTAACCTGTGTTATTTGCAAGTTAACCCCTCTAATTGGGTAATTTGCACATAGGTCCCTATAATACCAAACAATACTACAATCATTGTTTAAAAAGGACATAAATGAAAATGTATGTTCCTTAGGAACTTAATTACATGCCAAAAGATAATCACAAGGATTTAATTACATATCTTAGGCAAAACACCTAGGGTTAATTCATAACCCGGGTCAGGGATGTTACAAATTATCCACCCCTTACAAGGATTTCGTCCTCGAAATCGATAAAACATATTAAGAGAAAAGAGTAGGATATTTCCTTCTCATTTCTTCCTCTAGTTCCCAAGTGGCTTGTTCAACACCATGGTGATTCCAAAGAACTTTTACAAGACTTATCTCTTTCTTCTTTAGCTTTTTAATTCTGTTATCAAGGATTGACACCGGTCCTTCCTCATAAGTTATATCTTCATTCAATTCTACTTCCATAGGTTGTAGAACTGACTCGGTATCGGGATGACATTTCCTTAGCATAGAAATGTGAAACACAGGGTGTAGTTTTTGTAATTCTGGTGGTAACTCTAGTCTATAGGCTACCTTTCCAACCCGTTCAATGATTGGATAAGGCCCTATAAATCTAGGAGCTAACTTCCCTTTCCTTCCAAAGCGAAGGACTCCTTTCCAAGGCGAGACCTTGAGATACACTCTGTCTCCAACCTGGAACTCCAACGGTCTACGACGCTTGTCAGCATATGATTTTTGCCTATCTCGTGCAGTCTTAATCTGTTGTTGTATTACTTTAATCTTTTCCGTAGTCTGCTGCACAAGATCAGGACCTAACAACTGATGTTCACCAGTCTCATACCAGCATAAGGGTGATCTACAACGTCTGCCATACAAGGCTTCATAAGGTTCCATATCAATACTATGTTGATAGCTATTGTTATAGGCAAACTCTATCAAGCTTAGGTGCAGATCCCAACTCCCTGTGAACTGGAGAACACATGCTCTCAACAGATCTTCTAAAGTCTGTATAGTCCTTTCTGACTATCCATCCGTCTGTGGATGAAAGGCTGTACTAAACCTTAACTGGGTGCCTAGTGCCCTATGTAGCTGTTCCCAAAAATGACTTGTGAACTGAGGACCTCTGTCAGAAACTATGGTGACAGGAACTCCGTGCAAACACACTATCTCTTGAACATATAACTGGGATAACCTTTCAGCAGAATAGGTTGTTTTGACAGGTAAGAAATGCGCTGTCTTAGTCAACCTATCAACAATTACCCAAATGGAATCCTGTCCTTTGTTTGTTCTAGGTAGACCAACAACAAAGTCCATGGTTACATGATACCACTTCCACTGTGGTATGGGTAAAGGTTGCATTGTTCCTGCAGGCTTCTGGTGTTCAGCTTTAACTTGCTGACACACTGGACACCTCAGAACAAACTCAGCTACGTCCTTCTTCATCCCAGGCCACCAATACATATCTTTCAAGTTTCGATACATCTTTGTGCTTCCTGGATGCATAGCATACATTGAAGAATGAGCTTCCTCCAGGACTAACTTCCTCAGGTTATCTACATCTGGTACTATCATCCTCCCATGATAGCATGCTGCTTGATCATCTGATTCATGAAAACCTTCTCGCTTCTCATCACCATACTCATATCTGATCTGCTGAACTACAACATCAACTTATTGTACCTCCCTAATCTGTTCTCTTAGGGTGGGTTTGATATGCATCTCAGCCAACAACCCGGAAATTCATGACACCTTCATCTGTACATTGTCTTGCCTTAGGGAGATAAGCATATCTCTCCTAGGGCATACTAAAGAGTTTAATTGTGCCCTATCAGAGGATGATGTTGCTGATTTCCTACTCAAGTCATCTGCAACTACATTGGCCTTTCCTGGATGGTAATCTATTGTATAATCATAATCCTTGATTAACTCCATCCAGCGACGCTGCCTCATATTAAGGTCATGCTGAGAGAAGATATACTTAAGGTTCTTATGGTCTGTGAAAATATGGAAGGTTTCTCTGTAAAGATAATGTCTCCAGATTTTCAAGGCATGAACCACAACAACTAACTCTAAATCATGTTTCGGATAATTCTCCTCGTGTTTCTTAAGTTGGCGGGAAGCAAAAGAAATCACTTGTTTATCCTGCATCAACACACACCTGAGTCCATTCTTAGAGGCATCACAGAAAATTATGTATCCTTTTCCTTGCTCAGGTAGCACAAGCACAGGCGCACTTGTCAATTTCTCCTTCAGCAAATGAAAAGATTGCTGGCACTTATCACTCCAGACAAAAGGAATATCCTTCCGGGTTAACCTAGTCAAGGGTAAGGCTATAGAACTGAAGTTCTTAATGAACCTTCGGTAGTAGCCAGCTAACCCTAGGAAACTTCAAATCTCCGTCGGTGTTTTCGGTTGTTCCCACTGTAGAATAGATTCTACCTTTTTAGGGTCAACACGAATACCCGAGGCAGATACCACATGACCAAGGAAAGATACTTCTGGCAACCAAAACTCACACTTGCTAAACTTAGCGTATAGCTTATGTTCTCTTAGCAAAGTTAGAGCTTGGCGAAGATGTTGTTCATGCTGCTGAGCATCTCTACTATAGATCAGAATGTCATCTATGAAGACAACAACACACTGGTCGAGGAAAGGTCGGAAGATTCTATTCATGAGTTCCATAAATGCAGCTGGTGCATTAGTTAGTCCGAACGACATAACTGTGAACTCATAGTGACCATACCTTGTTCTGAAAGCAGACTTGGGTATGTCACTGTCCTTAATACAAAGTTGATGATATCCTGACCTCAAGTCTATCTTCGAGAAGATGGTTGCACCACACAACTAGTCAAAAAGATCATCAATTCTCGGCAAAGGGTGCTTATTCTTTATTGTTACTTTATTTAATTGTCTATAATCGATGCATAATCACATTGATCCATCTTTCTTTTTAACAAACAAAACCGGAGCACCCCAAGGTGAAGTAATCGGTCGAATAAAACCTTTCTCAAGCAACTCTTGAAGATGTTTCTTGAGTTCTTCCATCTCAGCAGGTGCCATCCTATACGGTGTTTGTGCTATAGGTTGGGTATCTGGGATCAAATTGATTTCAAAATCAATTTCTCGAGGCGGTGGCATACCTAGAAGTTCTTCAGGAAATACATCTTCAAATTCCCTGAATATAGGAACTTCAGCAAGGTTAGGACTCTTCATGGTGGTATCAATCACATGGGCCAAGAATGCATAACATCCTTGCCTCATCAGCTTATCAGCAACCATGGCAGACACAAGATAGGTGGGTAGAATCTTTGTCTCTCCTTGAAAGATCCATGTGTTGCTCTCATCAGCAAACACAGCCTGCTTGGATTCACAACCCAAGACAACTCTATACCTTTCCAAGGTATCCATCCCCAGGATTATATCAAATCCTTGCATATCAAGTGGTATAAGATCCACTTGAATGCGATGATCAGAAAAGAAGAGGATGCAGGGAGAGCATACCTCTTGCAAAATAGTAGATCCTCTCAACGAAGTTTCAAGCAACAAGCTATCTGCCTTATGTCTAACTGTCATATTGCAGTTACGAATCACTCTTTGAGTGACAAAGGAGTGCGTAGCACCCGGGTCAATCAAAACAGATACCACACAGGATTTAGACATATCAGAATATAAAAGTTCCATCTGACCTGCCACAACCCGTGGATTGACTACTGCTTCTGGTGGGTTCATAGCATAGAACCTCATTGTCGCCTGAGGTTGAGTTGGTGCTGACGATCTAGCCTGAGACGCTTGCCCACGTCCTCTAGCTGCTCCTTGAGACTGCCTTCTCTATGATCCCAGTTGATCCTACCTCAGAGGCTGTGTCACACTGACAGGCCTAGACCTACAGACCTTCATCAGATGTCCCACCTTCCCACAGTTATAGCAACTTCTCTCCAGTTGTTGTGGTCTTGGCGGTCCTGTGACCGATATTGATGCTGAACTGTGAGTCTCTCGTGGCGGTAAACCTCGTCCTCTACCTCGACTTGGGGACCACTGAGTCTGAGAACTCGATTTGGGTGGTGGAGGTGTAGGTGCAGAGAATCTAGGCTTCTTAAAGTCTCTAGATGAAGATCCCTGGAACTGTGGATATCTCTTTTGGGTTTGTCTTTTCTCGACTACAGATCTCTCTATCCTTCAGACTGACTCAACAAAGGTAGAGAATCTCTCCCGGTTTTCTAGTGCAGACACGGGAGTAGTCATGTCGGCATTCAAACCCTTCTCAAACCTCCTAATCCTTTCTTCATCTATGGTAGCCATATGCGGACAGAATCGCAACAACTCCATGAACTTAGCCTCATACTCGCTAATGTTCATCATACCCTGTCTCAGTCTCTCAAACTGAGAGATCTTCTTGTCCAGGAAGGTCTTTGGAAAATATCTGCGGACAAATTACTGACGAAAGTCTTCCCACGAGATCTCTATTCTAGGCCTCTTCTGCTCTTCCATGGTCCACCAGTGACCAGCACTACCTTTGAGAAGATAGACAACATGTCTAACCTTCTCACCTTCGGGGATGTTAAGGATTCTGAAAGCTTTCTCCAACTCAGTTAACCATAGATCAGCATCAACAGGGTCAGCTGTTCCAAAATATTCAGTTGCTCCGACCCGACGAAGTCGCTCGAATGTTTTACCGATACCTTGACCCTCATACTAGACAGGTGCCCTAGGTGCAGGCATGGGCATCCTGTCAGTGATATGTGTCATGGCAGTCATAAACTACCCAAACATAGTTTGAACCGATGGGTTTCCCATGTCAGCTGGGTCAAACTGAGGTGGCTCCATAGGTGGCTCAGGTACAGGTTGCTCTATTTCTAGGTTCCTTGCACCTTCTCGAGGTGCAACAACACTACTTTAGGCCTCATACTCCTCCTGTGGTCCATACATCCTTAATTATCTTCTTCTCCTGAGGAGCAGAAGACTCTATTAGATAAGAAAGAAGTACTAAGGATAGACTTGACACTCTAAGTCCTATGTCTATGTAGACTCAGCGAACCTAGAGCTCTGATACCACTAATTGTGGGCTCTGATCTCCAAAACACAAGATAAACGTAGCGGAAGCGATTCGATTAACAGCGGAATACGAAAATCACGAGAAATTAAAACTTTTCAAAAATGAGATCTTAAAAACCTGAAACTCCTTTTATAAAAGTAAGATGAACTGTTTACATCTGTGATAAATCACTTCTCGAGTGATTATATACGTCATGATACAAAATCTCAAGATTTCAAAATTCTCAGATCAATAAACTCCTAGGACCTGAGTGTACAGAGACGACATAAGACTATTCTGACTACAAGACTAGACAACACAGTGTTTCCACCTAAAGTCACTACTGCTCCTGAATCTACTACTATTGCTGTTGTCCACCAGCAGATCGGTTCCTTCGACCTCGACGTCCACCTAAAGGTAGAAATCTACGGGGTGAGACAATTTTAAATAATTGTCCCAGCGAGAGTTATAACTCTCCGCCAGAAACTTTGTTAAAAGCAATCAAAGGAATATCATGAGCATGTAATTTAGGTTACTCACAGCAGGCTTGATAACAAATACTCATCTTTATTTAAGGAATATGAAGAACACGTATACTAATGCTTGAACATGATATTAAAAACAAACAATGTAATATCAATCAATGTTCCTCATAGTTCAACCTAAGAAGTTATGCTACGCGGTTGATTATGTTTTACAAACATCATTATGCCCTGTGGAGATGAGGTATACCGCTCATGCTCCAACCGATCACTAGTTAGTCGCATCGGTATCATACTAGGTCATCGAAAGAGCCGGATTCTCATGACCTTCAACTACCTCAGTCAGAATGAGGATAAACATGCAGGACATCTAGTGTCCCTGCTAATATAGCTCACCAGGGTATTCTGGTACTTCACTATTAGAGTCACAGTGGCATTCTTCACTCTCTTCGCTATCAAAAGATTTCCTATTTATCTCTCATCGATGCGGTATAAAAGATTCCCTTGGAAGAATAGTGTTACATCATCCCGGTATAAACATATAGTGAAGGGTTGATGGATTAAGATACATCAACATCAACTCCTACACTCGGATGTAAGGATATACACATCCATATTCCCCCCCATACTCTAAAGTATGTGATCCAAGAGTTCCCTTAGGAAAACCTATTTCACCATCATTTAAAGTCTGACAATGATGGATCTATGAATAGGGCTCTACATGATATGATTAAACTTGGTTATTAGGTACATTTCAGTATTCTTTTAGCATCATACATGTTTCCAAACATTTGAGTACTAAAAATGGCTATAACAGAAGAATACTAAATATAACAAGTATTACTCATATCGGTTATTAGATGGATGCCAGTTCTTAATCATCTTATCACTACAATTCCGGAACATAGGTGTCCACACCCTTATATCATCATAACACTTGCTATCAAATGTCATGTCAGCATCAAGTCATCTATTAGCATGACCTCGATGTCATTCATGGCCCTTAAGGCATATCCGTTTCATATGATACCACTTGCATTTAGGCAACATAGTTATTTCTGTTCATAAGCTATTGACATGCTTTCAATGAACATGATGTCATGATCCTTACCTGGGTATGATCACCATCATGTATAGAAACCTGCATGGTTAATTCAATTGATATTAGTAAGCAGTTCATATCAAGAGTTGTACCCTTATATTCTTACAAGGGTTAGATTCCCTGATTTTCATCAATTAGGGTTTACTATTCACAATATATGTCATCACCCTAGAATTAGGGTTTACTATTCACCTCATGGTGAATTAATCTCATTACTTCACCATGCATGAGAAAAATCATCATTAAAGCCCTCAGATAAGATCAAGATTCACCAACTACCATAATTAGGGTTTCCATGATCTCTCATAAGTGGATCATACCCTAATCATGCACATTCATGTATATTGAAGGTATTTTACTTGTGTTTCCACCATAAATGGTACTTTCTCTCCTCTCACTAGTAGATGGTGACTACACCACTTAGATTAGGTTAGGTTAAGTCCCCTTTGATCTACATAAACCAAATCACCATTATCAAGTGATTCGGGTTTGATTAGAACAAGGTATAACTCAATTAAACCTCTCAAAGGAATTTTGGTAAATTACCCATTAATCATCCTCATGGGTCAATTCATTAATCACTTAGTCCCTTAATATCTTAAGTTACCATTATGGTTTAGATTAGATCATCATTGAACCATTTACACCTTCAAGTGATTAAGTATAATCAACCTTGAAAAATCTTCAATTGGTTTAGGATTTGATCTTCAACCTTCAACCCATTTGATTCTTAAATGACCTTGAACTCATTTAACCTCAAACGACCTAGAACCCATTTGGGCCTTAAAAGAGTGTGGACCCCCTTGATCTTAAATGGGTGAGAACCCACTTGAGATCAAACGAGTGTGAACCTGTTTGAGATCAAACGAGTGTGAACTCGTTTGAGATCAAACGAGTGTGAACCCGTTTGAGATCAAACGAGTGTGAAACCGTTTGAGATCAAACGAGTGTAGACTCATTTGGACTTAAATGAGTGTGAACTCGTTTGGACTCAAATGAGTGTGAACTCGTTTGGACTCAAACGAATGTGAACTTACTTGGGTCCAAACCGCATGAACATAAAAGGTGACACATAGGTTATGTTTGAATAGGGTTTCCTATGTTGAAGCCTTTAATTGGCCAAATCCATGTTAACCACTTACAGATTGAGTCAATTAGGATGAGCCTCAATCAATTGGACTCCAATTTGACCCTTAATTGAAAGCCAATTAGGGTTAAGTCTAACTCAATTAGGGTTTCCAATCGGCTAATCATCAATTCTCAACAATGTGAAACAAATTGTAATTGAACCCATCAATTGAACTCCAATTGGGCCCAAACTTGGCCCAAACGGTCTTTAGATCGTTTGGATGACCTCCAAACGGTCTTGAGACCATTTCCCCAAAGTTTGACCAAAATCTAAGTTGATTTGATTAGGATTGAACCCTAATTAGGTCTAAAATCAGCACTTTTATCAATTCTTCAACCTATTGAAATTGGACCTACAATGGATAAATTTTCCTTAACCCTAGACCTCCAAATGGTCTTGGGGTGTCGCTAAACGAGTATGAGACCGTTTGGGTGAACCCCAAACAGGTTTGAACCCGTTTGGATCCTCCAACCCAAAACTGAACAAGATCTATAATTAAAATCAACAATTCAACCCGATTAGGGTTAGGGTGTTGAAGTGCCTTCAACTCTCAATTGGTTAGGAATTAGATTATAATTATTTGTAGGAAATAAATTCAATACATTATGAACAGACCCTCAAATGGTCATACCTTGGTAAACCCTATGAAACGGTCTTGGGGTCGTTTTGATCCAAACGATCTTGCAGGATCGTTTGAGATCAAACGGGTTGAACCCGTTTGACCTTAAATGAGTTGCACCCGTTTGGACCAAAAGGGTCCAAGGTTGTTTCATAAAGTGACCTAGGAATCCACGCCCATCATCCTCAACCTCTGTTCAGGTCGGTTCCTCCACCGTTTTGCTTGCAAAAGAGCAAGGATGAAGGGAGGTAGAAGAAGAACTAATCATAGAAAACAAGAACAAGATATGCATAACAAAGCTAAGAGTTAGAGTTATAAAACCCACCTCAAACGTGGTTCCTAGAGCTTACAAGCTTCCAAGATTCAAGCCTTTAATGGCGTCTTGAGCTCCACAGGTTGGCCAAGGTCAATTCTTCAAGAAAAAGATGGGGATGGTCGGCTAGAGCAAGGAACCTAAGTAAGAAAACTAGCAATTCATCCTTGTAATACGATTTCCTCCATGAATCCAAGCTAGAAGGTGGTGTTCTCTTACCTTAGAACAGGTTGGTCATTTCCCTAAGCTCTAGAGCTTTGCCTTGGTCGGTTGAGAAAGATGAGAAGTGAGGAAGTGAAGGAAAACGTTTGCTTGGTTTGGAAAGAAAGGTGCTTATATAGTTTAGGCTGATTTTCACCATAAGGACCTCTAAAGCATGTAATTCTCATCCAAGTCCCTTCTTATTTCTAAGGCACGTCCAAGCATGGTAATCTTATGCAAATCTCATCAAAACTCAAGATCTAAGGGTAGATAAAACCAATATGCACACTAAGGTATATATATATATATATATATATATATATATATATATATATATATGAAGGGTCTTCTTACTCATACTAGGTGTTTTCACTACAAAGATCATCCTTCTTATCCAATTATTTAATAGAAGTGCCCCTCTCATCCTTTCTTATCTAAATGATGTCAAGAGTCATAAAAGATATTCTAGAAAGTGTATAGCACAAGTTGCACCCCACATTTTGGGTAAATTGCACTTTACACCAAAATTAGGGTTTAAGCACAAGGATTGCTCCATAAGCTACACCTTGGTGCCCAAACTTGGGAAAACCATCATACCTCATCATATTCCTTCATATGATGTCTCTTTATTAGAGGAACATCTTAACCTGTGTTATTTGCAAGTTAACCCCTCTAATTGGGTAATTTGCGAATAGGTCCATGTAATACCAAACAATACTACAATCATTGTTTAAAAAGGACATAAATGAAAATGTATGTTCCTTAGGAACTTAATTACACGCCAAAAGATAATCACAAGGATTTAATTACATATCCTAGGAAAAACACCTAGGGTTAATTCATAACCTGGGTCAGGGATGTTACAAAAAAAGATGTCACTGTGCACACAAAATTGCAATATCGAGTCGAATAGAGGAGAGATTCATGCAAAAAAAAAATAATAATAATTAGAGTTGAAGTTAATGAAATTGCAACCATATAATAAAAATCTCAAGTTAAATGGAGGAGAGATTTATTTCTTCCTTACATACCACCCTTCACTCCCTTTTCCACCTAAAGGCACAATGAATGCCTCCCTTATCTTGGAAAAAAACCAATGTCAGATCAGGTGCACACTTGTTGTTCTGTGGGCATCTCTGGACTGTTACGAAGCTCTTAGAAATGATTGATGTTGGAAAAAGTAGGGAGGAAGTGATGTTAGAAAACAAGCTCAGGATCGAAGATATTGTAAGATGTATTCGATGGTCTCAGGAAGTTGAGATACTTAGTCATACAAATCAGAGAAGAAACGATCATGATGTGAAGATGAGGCAATCACATGAGTTGAAATTATTCATTTGGTGACTGTTTCAGATTTGTGTTACTCGAGGATGAGCAACGTTTAAGTTCGGGGTATTCTGATGAATGCATATTCATCTTAATTTCAGTCACCATCTTTGTCCCAGTTTTGCATTGAATGTTAATATTCGCCCCTTGAATATGCTCATATACAATTTTCCTCAATTTCATATCATTAATTAGAGTTTTGATCAAATCTATTCATCTCCATTACAGGATTGAACATCGTGCTATGTGTTCCAATATAGGAGGTGTAGGGGATGGTGGTCCCTCTAGTCAAAGGATTCATGAAACTTTTGATAATTTGTACCCCTTTTTCGATGGCTTGTTCCTTCATCATAATGTATCCTCATCCATCAAAGGATTCATGAACGTAGGACATTTGACCCTCTGTAATAACCCCCCCTGTGGGGGTGTGTTTGATTCATGATGATCGCGATCGTGGCCAAGCAAAGAAGGACCCCGACCGCGATCTTAAAGGAGGATCGTGACCTAGATAGACCACGACCGGGGCGCCAAAGGAGACATCGCGACCTGCATGGACCGTGAATGCGGTGCTAGAAGATGCCTACACCTCGACCTGCATGGGGATCATGACCTAAAGAGGACTGCGACCGCGATCCATGCCGACCGTGACCACGATCAATGCTAACCACGACCGCGACCGTGACCAGTTACACCACCGCAACCGCGACCAAGCAAAGAAGGACTACGACTGCGGTATACAACCTCAACCATGGCCAGTACCTCGATCACAAATTTAAGTCGGTGGAATGTACCTATATATAGGCCACCCACATGTCTTGTCAGAGGATCGACTCCAGACACCGCTAGGCTTCCGCTCTATGCCCAGCCCAGGGAGTACGGTCTCCATAGCCAAGAACCAACCTCTACGATGTTCTTGCGCATCTGTCCATCAAGATCTGAGGTGGAAACCCAAATCTGCAACAATCTGTCTACATCTCCAACACCTTGCATATGCCATCAAATCCACGAGTTGCTCCTCCTACTGCGAGCAAGGAGCACAGGAAGAGAAGGGAGGTGGAGAGAGAAGATCTTCCTCATTTGTCATGGTATTCTTCCCTCCTCGTTCCAGATCTCCTCCGCCGGTGTGTAGAAGACTGTCTCTCCATCAAGCTACAATCATCTTCTCCACCATGGCCATGGTAGAATCTTCCCTCTCTCTTTCTCTCTTTGTTTGTCTCACCATGAGCGAGTAGTTTCCTTTCACTGGGGTGCAGGGACTAGCCCCGCTTCCCGTGCTCACACGTCCTTTCATTAAACATTCCATGGCTATAACTTTTCATTTCGTTGTTAATCGTTTGATGTGTGCTTGTGGGTTGATCACATGCTTGCATGATCTATTTTGTTCCTATGTTGCGAGAACTTCAATACGTAGGTTTTGAATGTCGATTAACGCGATTTACTCCCTGCTGAGAACTTTTGATGGGATTCCCTAAAGTCATAAGTGTGTGATCCATGAGGTGACGAGACATCTAGCCCACGGTGATGCTTCTGTGTGCCTAACACCTGTATGGGGGGCCCTCAACTTCAGTTTGATATATGTATCTTCGGAGCCGTAAGTGCATGATCTGGATGGCAACGAGACATATGATGCCTAAGGTGATGCTTATGCGAACCTAACGTCCATATGGAGGGTTTGTAGAAAATCCACTTAGATGGTTATATCTAGTCTGGATGTGCGTGTTTGGATATGTTTGCATGTGTAGCAGTGGTGAAACTCATGTCCATCCCAGCGATTCCCATAATTAATCTTTAGTCAACTTTTAATCATGCTCTTTACTTTCCTTGCAATTAGTTTAATTAAACCCAAACCAATCTCTACTCTAAATATTAGTCTTTATTGAGCTAGATCCGACTAGCAAAGATTCTTAAAAATGTTTTCCCTTGGGATTCGATCCTTAACTATACTGCAATAAGACCCGTCTGCTTGTTGGTGGTATTATTGCACAAGGTTTTGGTAAAAACTTAGGGATTTCAGCCCTGGGTGAGTTTGTTAGTGCAGTAAGAACCACGTCAAGTATCCCTTGCATCCTTAATTTAAGGTTGTGTGAGATGACCATGCATGAGTTGATCTCTTTGTGATATGGATGGCCATGAGTGAGGAACTCATTCTTATTAGAACAGCCACGCGTGAGCCTATTCTTCTAGCACCGTTACCTGTACCAAGGTGGGCTAGGTGTTGAAATATGTGGATGACCATGCGTGATTTGATCCTTCTATTGACTATGAGTAACTTGTTGGGTTTTTTGGAGAAAACATGCGTGGCAGAAGTAATAAAATCCACACAACCCGAAACAGGATCTCTTTGACGACAACGTATTTGGAAGGAGTGTTTGCGGGATATACCTTATTACGGAGCAATTCCGGCGATGTCCTGCTGCACAAAGGTGTGCAATGACGCTGACCTACACAGACGAAACTTCTCTCCCGTTCTATGTCGCAGGATGATCCGGTGGCGCTCCTTTCATGCGATGATGTACGCTGCTCGTAACGCACACGAATGATCATTGATGTCCTCTGAACGCAGGCATCTCAGCGTCTGCATCTCTACTTCTTCCATGTGGATGGACTAGCTCCATGTCGCACTTCCTAAACCGGTGGGAAGGAGTCGTGTTTGTGCGGTGACGTGCTAGCGGCGCGTTGCTCTCCTTTCTCTCCTAAGGATGGTGACAACTAGGGTTTATGTACGTGCACGTAAACTGCAAAGCCTGTGTCTATCTTATATAGATATCAGTCGTCAACCTCCTTTAAATAGGATACAAAGGGAATTAGGGTTTCCTAAACCCATCGGTAAACAGAAACATTGCGTTAATTAAAATGTTCATGGATTAATTAGAATATTATGGAATTCATTAATTAACCAAATAATCACATTAATTGATTAATTAATATCTGACTCCATGCAATCACTTTGGATGGCTCTATGGGCATATACACCAACAGACTCCCACATGCACTTAGAGCCAGTCACTCCAATATTATTCTAATCGATTACATAAACATTTTAGTAATTAATGTGATTTGGAGCAATTCCAATCAAATCCACAATTATACTCCTATTCCAACACATCCTATGCGTGTGACCCGATATGCTCCAAATTACGTTGGCAGTGATATCCATAATCATATTATGATTTTACAAGCAATGATTGGTATCTAGCAAGACTTCATTGCCACCCAAGTAATTGGAGAAGTTGGAGAACAACTTAACCTATCATTCATGACTGGTGTTACAGTGATTGTATGTTCCTTTATCGCTGATATCCGGATTGAACTCGAGTCATGGAATTGTTATCCTCTTCAATGTTCAATCCATATTCCTTGAACTAGAGAAGACTGTCTGAGATATATGTAAGCTCACTATCACATATTGACTCACATCATCATGGCCATGCATTTCTCAGTCTCCCTTATCAAGTGGCCAGAATATCAAACTCCCGTAGGACGGACAAATTCCATCTACATCACTCACAATCATCCCCATGTGTCACAGTGCACCCAAGCACCATCTTTATGGCAATCCTTATTCAAGACCACGGTGGATGATGTCAAAGTACACCGAACAACATGTGATAAGTGTAGTGACTTCAAGTCTAAGAACCACAATCACCACCATCATTATGAGATGTGACTCTAACTACCAATCATGATATCCATGTGTCACTCTCAAGGTGGGTCTATCTGATACACTGTTCTCTAACAAGTATCCATATATTTGGTTTGATATCTCCATATCATGGATAATGAGATTCTTCCATCAACCAACATATATTCTGATCTTATGTGTTATTGATGTCTATGGATATTTCCACAATAACAACTAATTAGGGACAAAACAAGAATACATACTCTTAGCATACATATGATCTCACTGTTCAGGTCATCAACCCGAAAACATATGTCATTGAGTATATTATTCTATAGACATCTATAAGTTTTATGGTCATCTCACAATATAAAACACAAACATATAGATTGGAAACTTGCCTTTACTGATATGATCAATGTAGTATTACAAATTGTTTACATAGTATCCCATTACAATCATCGAATGATATCCTTTATGGGCATACATACCAATAGATTCCTACTTGCACTTATACCCAATCACTCATGAATCTCAATCCAAGTGATCGAACATGTACGTCATGTTTCTACTGTGAAAGTGCTTTTATGAGCGGGTCAACCACATTGCTTTCTGTAGGTACTCTGCAAATCTTCACATCTCCTCATTGTACGATCTCTTGTATGAGATGGAACTGCCATAGAATATGTTTGGAACGTTGGTGCGATCTTGGTTCTTTAGCCTGTGCAATTGCTCCGTTGTTTCGCAAAACAACTCAATTGCATCACCAACACTTGGAACTACTCCAAGTTCAAAAATGAACTTCTTGATCCACACAACTTCCTTTGTAGCATTAGATGCGGCAATATATTCGGCCTCTGTTGTAGAATCCACAACTGTCTCTTGCTTGGAACTCTACTTCGTTGTTCAGGCAAAACACACATCCAGATTGCGATCTGTAGTCATCTTTGTTAGTTTGGAAGCTAGCATCGGTGTAACCCTTTACCATGAGCTCTTCCTCACCACTGTATACCAAGAATTGATCCTTAGTCCTTCTCAAGTACTTTAGGATGTTCTTTACGACTGTCCAGTGACATTCACTTGGATCTGACTGATACCGGCTCGTCATGCTCAAAGCATACGACACATCATGACGAGTACATAACATCGCGTACATGATAGATCCAATTGCTGATCCATATGGAATCTTACTCATGCATGCCCGTTCATCACATGAACTAGGACATTGGGCTTTAGAGATCGTAACCCCATGGGACATTGACAAGTTACCTCTCTTAGAACCCTCCATGCTAAACCTCTTTAGCACCTTGTCAAAGTATGTGCTCTGGCTTAGGCCTAGAATCCTTCTAGATCTATCTCTATAGATCTTGATCCCTAGTATATATGATGCTTCGCCTAAATCCTTCATAGAGAAGGTCTTCCCTAGCCAACCTTTTACTGTCTAAAGAGTAGGGATGTTATTTCCCATCAATAGTATGTCATCCATATACAATATAAGAAATACGATTTTGCTCCCACTAACCCTTTTGTAAACACAAGGTTCATCTTCATTTTGACTAAAGCCAAACTTTCTGACTACTTCATCACAATGTAGATTCCAGCTCTGAGATGCTTGCTTCAATCCATAGATTGACCTTTGTAGCTTACAGACTTTATTGGCTTCCTTTGGATCGATAAAACCCTCAGGTTGTGTCATGTATACATCCTCGAGTAAATTCCCATTAAGGAATGTTGTTTTAACATCCATCTGCCAAATCTCATAGTCATGATAAGCTAAAATGGAAAGCATGATCCTGATGGATTTAACCATGGCAACTGGTGAGAAGGTCTCATCATAATCAACACCTTGAATTTGACGGAATCTTTTCGCAACCAATCTACCTTTATAGGTTTGAAAATTTCCATCCATGTCAGTCTTCTTCTTGAAGACCCACTTGCACCCTATGGGTTTTACCCCTTCGGGTGGATCCACCAAGGTCCATACCTTGTTGGTGTACATGGATTCCATCTCAGATCTCATGGCTTCGAGCCATTTCTTAGATTCTGGTCCCGTAGTAGCTTCTAGATAGGAAGTTGGCTAATCTTCTATGCCCAATTCATCACTGTCTTGAGTCATGAGAAATCCAAATCACTCAGGCTCAAGTCATTTCCTACTAGACCTATGAGGTTCATGTGTTACATTTGGAACTTGAAATTCCGCAACAATTTGTGAGTCTTCATGTTCCTTATGTACCTCCTCAGGTTCTCTGCTTTCTTGTTGGTCTCAAACTTCCTCGATCTTTACATTCTTCCCACTAATTCCTTTGGAAATAAATTCCTTTTAAAGAAATACAGCAGTCCTAGCAACAAACACTTTGTTGTCAATTGGTGTGTAGAAGTAGTATCCCCGAGTTTCCTTGGGGTATCCAACAAAATAGCATTTTTCTGATTTGGGTCCAAGCTTTTCAGGAAATTGTTTCCTAACATAAGCTTCACATCCCCAAATCTTTAACATAGACAAATTGGGATGGTTCCCATACCATATCTCATATGGTGTCTTTTAAACCGATTTGGAAGGTACACAGTTAAGTGTAAATGCTGCAGTTTGAAGAACATATCCCCAGAACGATATTGGAAGTTTGGCTGAACTCATCATTGATCGTACCATGTCTAATAATGTACGATTCCTTCTTTCTAACACACCATTATGCTGTGGTGTACTAGTTAGAGTCCATTGTGAAACAATACCACAGTCTCTCAGAAGGTCCTCAAACTCTTTGCTTAAGTATTCACCACCTCGATCTATACGAAGTGCTTTAATACTCTTACCAAGTTGCTTCTCTACTTCATTCATGAAATTCTTGAAAATTTCAAGAGTTTCTGACTTGTGTTTCATAAGATATACATAGCCATACGTACTGAGGTCATCAGTGAAGGTAATGAAGTTTCATAGCCTCATCTAGCATTTGATCTAAAAGGTACACATACATCAGTATGTATGAGCCCTAGTAGATCACTAGCTCTCTCACTGTGTCCAGTGAAAGGAGTCTTGGTCATCTTCCCTAATAAACATGCCTCACATGTCTCTAATGATTCAAAATCAAAAGAGTCTAGATAACCATCCTTATGGAGTCTAGATATGCGCTTCTCGTTTACGTGCCCAAGACGACAATGCCATAAGAATGTTTTGTTTGAGTTGTCAAGTTTTAACCTTTTAGTATTTACGTTGTATATGCTAGTCTCAAGTTCTTACAAGTAGATACCATAAGACATAGGGGCATTGCCATAAAAGATCTCATCTCTAGAAATAGAAATAATTCCATTCTTAATGTGAAATTCAAATCCACTCTTGTCCATACAAGATACAGAAATAATATTTCTATTAATGGCAGGTACATAATAGCAATTCTCTAATTCTATTACAAGGCCCGTAGGCAAAGATAAACTAATAACTCCAACTACGGTGGCAGAAACTCTTGCTCCATTAGGGACCCGCAACTTGACTTGGCCCTTTTGTAAAGGCTTACTTTTTATCAGATCATGCATATTAGAACATATGTGAGATCCACATCCAGTATCCAGTACCCATGATGAATAAGTATTTCAGTTTATCTCAATAACGTATATACCTGAAGTGGAGATCTCTATCCCGTGCTTCTTCTTCCTCAGTTCCTCCAGGTAGAGAGGACAATTTCTTTTCCAATGTCCAGCCTGGTGACAATGGTGACAATTACCTTCTTTGGAGATCCCACGTTTAGCTTTGAGCGCGGATGACTTTGGCTTCTGCCCGACTTTAGAACTTTTCTTAGCCTTGCCTTTGCCTTTTGACTTTCCCTTTGTCTTGCTGATCATCATCACATACTTGGGCTTGTCTTTCTTCATTTGTGCTTCAGCTTTCCTCAACATGTCCAACAATTCTGAAAATGGCTTGTCAAAATTGTTCATGTTGTAGTTCATGACAAAATGATTATATGATTTAGGCAACAATTGTAGAATCACATCAGTGGCCAACTCTTGACCTAGGGGAAAACTCAGCTGGGATAAGCTTTCCACGTACCTAATTAAAGTGAGTATATGGGTTCCAACTGAGTCCCCCTCTTTCATCTTGCTCCTGAATAAAGCCTTTGAGACATCATATCTCTCTTGTCTTTCTTGATGTTGATGCATGTTCTTGAGATGTGTTACCATCTCCATGACATTCATGTTCTCATGCTGTTCTTGCAACTCATAGTTCATTGAGTACAACATTAGGCACTTGACATCCAGGACATCATCAAGGTGCTTCTTCTAAGCATCCTTTTTAGCCTTGTGTGCATTTACGACGGGTTCCGCTGGCTCTAGTGTTTCAAGGACATAGAGCTTACGCTCATGTGTGAGAACAATTCTCAGCGTCCTAAACCAGTTCTGAAAGTTGGTTCCAATAAGTTTGTCCTTCTCAAGGACCGATCGCAATGAGAAAGTGTGAGTGTTGTTTGCCATTTGATTTCTATAAATGAAAAAATTACATTTAGTCCAAAACATTTTGACTTGTAAAGATTTGATAAACGAGATTAATTAGGCCTTTAATTAATTACTCTCCCACTATTTTATTCAAATTGATATCCCTCACTATCAACTCGGAAGATTGTAACGCACAACCTTCTAGTGAGCCAAGATCCAAAATAATTGGATCAATGCCCAGCCAACGCCGACGTCAAAGACCAAATACTAAGGTAGGCAACTTTTGCCAATTGCATCATATGCAACTCTTAGATAGATGATTATGCACAACTCCTTGCCATGATGCATCTGTGTGCTTCTAGGTACTTGATCCTATCAAGGTTCCCTAGTTAAGTCCAACCCATAAGCAAACACGATGAGTGTGCACCCTGCGGACGCAGACCCACGCACCCACCATCACACTTCCACGAGATAGATAGTGTACCACGCGGAGGCGTGCCCACACATAGTCGATCAATCTTTTCATGTTGTTGCTTTATGGAAGGCAACTAAAACTTAATATTATTAATTGAGGGGTTTTATTAATACATATGCAGCTCCAAACACCACATACTTATAGTACGTATCATATACTACTATATGCACAACCACAAACGATAGAGATGCAATCACAAACACAAATACATCGGTTATGACCATACTATTGGAATACTTTAGAGCAAAAAAGGATTACAGTCCACCTATGATATTATGCATCTCATGCAACACCTGTGAATCAACCTGTAAGCATGTAATGATCAACATTACAATGAACAACTTCATGGATGCTTCGTGAGGTTGGAACTTCAAGTTGCTTCTAGGAATTGGATCTTCTTGTTGCTTCTCCATGGACACTCCTTGGAGTTGGATCTTTAGGTTGCTTCTTGGAATTAGATCTTCATGGTGCTTCTCCATGGACACTCCTTGGAGTTGGATCTCCAAGTAGCCTGCTTACATCAAGTTTACAAAAACTAAAACTAATCCTATCTCTATTACATCATATGAGTACAAATATAAAGGGAAAAAATTAATTACACTTTGAAATAAGAGATGAGGCTCGACATGCAAGCCAGATACTTTATACAAAAGATCCATATGCAACCATTTTACATCCATATCATTCACAAACAAACATATCAACAAGATCGAAATCCACATTCGTTCACAACATTCACAAAAGGGGATACTAGGCCATAATCGTGCATGCATTCAACACATAAAATAGATTTTAAAGGCGACGTGTATGCTATCATAGGTATATCTACATATATGTATATACATATTAAAATTGCAGTACTTTTAATGTGGGACATTCCCCATTAAATAAATTTTTGACTCCCACTCAGACTATGCGGGGTACACAGGGGAAGCGCCCCTATGCGGGGATCCCGTCCAAAATGTCAAAAATAGAAGCTTGCAGCATATGTGGAATTAGGTTTAGATTTGCACATTAATAGAATGAATTCACATCGTATGCAACATAAAAATAGTATAGAGAGATTCGATCATATCTAAACGAATCCAAATACATCGTAGATCGACGCTGCTCTGATACCACTGTTGGGTTTTGTGGAGAAAACATGTGCGACAGAAGCAATAAAATCCATACAACCTGAAAAGGATCTCATCAACAACAACGTATTTGGAAGGAGTGTTTGCAGGATATACCTTATCGTGGAGTAATTCTGGCAATGTCCCATTGCACAAAGGTGTGCAATGACGCTGACCTACACAGACAGAACTTCTCTCCCGTTCGCTGTCGCAGGATGATCCGATGACACTCCTTTCATGCGATGATGTACGCTTCTCGTAACGTGCACGGATGGTCATTGATGCTCTCTGAATGCAAGTGTCTCAGTGTCTACAATTCTACATCATCCACTCAGATGGACTGGAACTCCCCCTCACGCTTCCTAAGCTGGCGGGAAGGAGTCGTGTCTGTTCGGCGGCGTGCTAGCGACACGTTGCTCTCCTTTCTCTCCTAAGGACGGTGATGGCTCGGGGTTATGTACGTGAGCGTAAACTGAAAAGCCTCTATCTATCTTATATAGATATCAACCATCAACCTCATTTAAATAGGATATGAAGGGAAGTAGGGTTTCCTAAACCCATCGGTAAACAGAAACATTGCGTTAATTAAAACACTCGTGGATTAATTAGAATATTCTGGAATTTATTAATAACCATATAATCACATTAATTGATTAATTAATATCTGACTGCATGCAATCGCTTGGGATGGCTCTATGGGCATATACACCAACATCACTTCTGTAGTTGACTGACATGTCTGTACAATGTTACTCTCGTGCTGACCGGGAGGTGTTGAAGAGGTAATGGATTCTGGGTCTTCCATTGACCTTGTATGTCACTGATTTTGACTTAGTAGTGGTTGGTTGGATTTGGGTGGTACAACTCAAATCCTCGGGTCATAACAAAATACATAATCAGTTATGTAGCATGCTTACTTAGAATCAAATATGAAAACATTGGATGAGACCTTTCTTTGCTTATGTATAGCTTGGTTGGTATAAATATTCATGTTCTTCATATTTGTCTTTAGTTTATAAAGTGTCCTACTACTCTGGTATAACTACTGGATCTGGTTAGATAATAATAAATGCTCTACTTATTTCATAAATTGGATGTGCTTAACATAGTTGTAGCTTTACTCCTGTTCTTTATATATTTAACTGTGCTTTAATAGCGTTGGCGAAGAGTTATATCTCTCACTGGGATGTTTGGTCTCACCCTGTAGGTTTCCACATCTTTAGGTGGCCGTGCACGACATGGTGGTGATCGTGCAGTTGAGGAGCAGCAACAACAAGATTAGTAGTTGATAAGGTTGAGCATGCTGCTTGTTGGTCTTTGGTGTTAGAATCATAGAGTCATACCTATACACTCAAGTCTTGGGGATAGTTCAATGTGTTTTGTGGTGGTGCTATCGAAGTGAGTTTTTGGATTAAGTGCCCTTATTGTATATAGTTGGCAGATGTACATGTATATGTAAGAGAAACATATATCATGTGTGATAGGCATGTCTATGGAACATGTTGTAAGCATGGCGTTTGATGATATATATAACTCTGATGACATGTTATGGATATAAATGTCACAAGTTTTCTGATGTTGGTGCCTTGTGCAATCAGTTTTAATTTTTAGTATTTTTCTTTAATCCACTTATTTCGTATTGTTTCTGTGCTTAGTTTTTAGTAATCTCGCTTTATGTGGCAATGCGTGTCACATTTTGGTTAGTATCAGAGATTTAGGTTCTCTGAGTCTACATGGATCTTGGACTAGGGTTTGTTTCTGTTCTAGTGTCCTCCAGTCTTCCCTATAGTGACTACTTCTTGTGTAGAAGAAAAAGAGTTGAAAAGATGGTTTAAGAACATGAAGAACATGTTGCTGAGATTGGTGTTGTTGCACAAGGTGGGGGTGCAAGGATGTAGGATGTCAAGGAGAGGGAACCTGAGATACCCTATATAGACCCTGTAGTGGTGGCCAATCCCACTTTTCAGTCCTTGTTTGGACAGTTTATGGTCACAATTACACATATGGCGGACAAAATGCCCCTTCCTCAAGAGATAGCAAAAGTCCCCAGTGTGGAATATCCGGTCTCAGGGAAGACATTTGAGCGGTTGAGGTGAGTTGGAGCGGTGGAATATGCGGATATGATAGATCCGAAGGATGTAGATCTCTAGATAATGAAGCTAGATAAAGCCTTCAAGATCCTTAGTATCCTAGAGGATATTAAGCTGAAGCATGCCGTATAATTTTTGAAGGGGAGTGCTAGCTATTGGTGGGGTTTTGAGGAGGAAAAGAGGCTAGGTGTTGTGATTGGTTGGGAGGAATTCCGCCCTCAGTTCATTAGTCGATACTTTCCTTAGACGTACCTTGATGAGAAGATCAGTCAATTTGAAAGGATCCAATAGGGATCCATGATGATCAATGAGTATGAAGCAAGGTTTATGGAGTTGTTGAGTATCTATCCTCACATGGTCATGATAGAACATGGGAGGATCATGCGTTTCTAGAAAGGGTTGAGTGCAGAGTTGACGACACTAACAACAACCCTAGAGAGTAGGGATCATTTTTCTACATTTATAGGGTCAGTTCAAAGGATAGAGATGTATGTGGTTGAGAAGAAAGAGAAGACTGCCAAGAAGAGGCATGATGAGTACTAAGGGTACTTGTTAGGAGGCTTGAACGATCGTAGGTTTTCAACACCACTAGCACAATAGAGGTCTAGTGCACCGATGAAGTGGTCACCAAGTAAGAGAAGAAGCTATAATGTTTCACTTGTAGGAGCCCAGAGTGTTACCTCAGTGTCTATGATAGGTCCACCTAGGCCTTGGTATGAGAAAAAGACGTGCTATAAGTGTGGACATATTGGGCATACCAGATCGTTTTACTCTGTGAAAGATGATGTGGTGACCCAATAGCCGAGGAAAAGCCAACAGGGATCATAGAGACAATATTTTAGTAGTGGTGGGGGACAAGGGCATGGACATGCCTCATAGGTTGGTTCCTCTAAATAGGCTAGTGGGGGACAAGGACGAAAATAGGAGACAACTCGACTTTACACCTTGAGTGAGTCAGAGGAAGATGTCAACCCTTGAGTTGAGATAGGTCAAATGAAGTTGTTTTATTCTGATATGTTTACATTTGTTTTATATTTATTTTGGGTTGACCTTAGTAGGGGCTTGAGATAAAGATGCAGAACCATTAACTGTCTCTTTTCACTTTGGATTTTGGGGATGAAATCCTTGTTAGGTGTTTATGGCTTGTAAGTACCCTGACCCATGTTTTGGAGTAAACCTATTTGATTTGTCTTAATCTTGTTCTTATAACCTTTCTCTAATATTTTGATATATAATTAGCGCTAGTGGACAGCTTAAGTCTCCAATTTGAGCTTGTTTGGATGTTGTTTGGGCTTTCTGTGCTAGTTTTGGTGCAAATTGAAATTTACCCAACGTAGGGGGTTGATGTGCAATTTGCCACCTTTAGAGTGTTCCTCTCTTTATTTACATCATATAGAGGATATAGAAAGAGGAGGGTTTCTTTTTTGAGCCTTGGTTGAGGAGTATCACCCCAGGTGGTGATTAGGGTTGATGTGAGTGTTAAGTACCTTGACCATGTGTGAGTTGTTTGTGTTGTCTCGACCTTGGGTCATGAGCAAGGATGCTTTTGGAGGGTTTCATGATTGATACACCTCCTCTAGCTGTTTGGTTCTCTACCTGGGTGGTATAGGGTGGTTTTGGGTCAATATGGATGACCTAGCATATGTTGACTCGATGTAGGGTTGATGATGGTACCTAGTCTCGACCAAGATGGTAGTGTCACAACTATGGGAGGTGCACCCTAGGATGTTGTGACTGTGACCATGGGGAATGACATAGTGGTCAATACACTACCTAGAGTGTATCACCATGTCTTGCATGTCATGTTTAAGTGGTTGTATATGGGTGCATGTTGGTCTTTTGTGAGAACAAGTATCCCTTGGGTTCTTTAGCGTGTTGACACCTCACCCTTTGCTCTCTCTCATCCTTCATCTATATAACCACTTATCTTTCCATGTTTGCAATATTTTCAGACATCTATCTTCTTCCTTCTTCTTTTCTTGCTTTGGAACTTGGTGGATCAAGGAGGTTCACCCTTGGAGCTTGGGGGATCAATCTCCTCTTGCATGTGGTGGTGGTGATCCAAGCTCATCTTCCATCCTGGGTAAGTGTTTGTCTTCTAAGTTGATGTTTATTTTGATCTCCTACCTTCACCTTCCTCTATTTTCTTGGCCTTATACCATGGTTCTTCCATGGTGGTAAGTTTGGGAGAGAAATCCCTCATCACAAGGGTCACATACCATGTCTTGACAAGGTAGACCCAACTATGAAGTCGATTTCTTCTTTCTTTCCCCCTTTTTGTTTTGGTTTGGCCAAGAGATTCTTTTCTTCTTTCCTTAAGCTAGCTTTGATCTTGGTGTCTTCTCTTTATTGAGGTTCTCTTGTGGCCAAGTGTGGAGGTTTTGGTGAAGCTTATTCAACCCTTGGATCACGTGCTTGGGGATCTTCATCTTTGAGTTTGGAGCTCTTAGTGGTGATCATCTTAAGGCAAGTTATATAACTCTTTGCTCTCTCTATTACTTGCACTCTTTCACACATTAAAGCTACTATATTATCTCTTTAAAATGTTTCCCTAACATGATATTATATTACGATAATCTATATAACTTATTTGGTAGTGATTATCTTGCTTGGTTTTGATGAAATCTGAAACCCTAATTTCACATACCCAATTTTGATTATTGTGGTGTTATAGTGATATTCCTCTATAATTTTAACCTTGGTTTTGCTCACATGCATAATGTTCATTTACCTAGAAATTCAGGGAAGTTTAGGTTCTATTTTGGGTACCTTATTCATGGTTCCCTTTCTCTTAGATGAGATCCTTCCATGTGATATCATGATGTATGACCTAGGTTTTATAGTGATCAATTTGCATGAGCCTTTTCCTTCATGTTGATAACGGTTTTCCATTAGTCTTCTGTCTATTTTGAGACCTTGACATCATCCCTTGGGGTGGTCAAGACACCTACCCCATGTTGGTCATGACCATAGTTCATCGTGGGCAATATACTTCCCTTTTGATGTGTTGTACCTAGTGTTGATGTAGGTCATTCATTTGAGGATTGATGGTCATCTTGACCCCTATTTTGGTGAGGTTGTTTCCCTAGTTTTGGGACTTGACCTTGTCTTAGATTTTGTCATGACACACCATTGAGGAGATCACAACATGTGGTCTTGGGTTGTGACATGATGCCATGATTGAAGACAAGGAAACCATATCTCCTCTTTAGGTCAAGATACCTATGATCTAAGAGGTCTCTACATGTGCTATGTCTTTAGCGATGGAACCCTAACCCTAGGTGTCATGACCGAGGCTGTCTAGGTGTCAAGGTCATGACATGTACTAAGTCGTGAGGTCACAACCTAGTTATTTGAAGTGGTCGAGACATGATGATAGTAGGTGGTTGAGATGTATTCTTGGACACATAATGATATCCTTGTATGAGTAATGCATAAGTCACTTAACGTACTATTTGGATAATAATTGATATACCCTAATCATGTTCCCTAAGGGTGCTCCAAGATGATGGGAAATAATGAACCTAGGAATAGTGGTTGAATTTAGCTTCCAAAACCTAATCGGCTATGGAGGGAAAACCCTAATCCCAATGAAGTGTAACGTGACATGTCTGCTTCTCTTTCTTAGAATGAATAGTATATTACGATATTATCTCTCTTGTCTTTGAACCCTTAACCTAGAAGGTTGAATGCATGTCGTTGCTTGGGTATGCTATGGTAATGATTATGAATAGTTGAGACACGAGGAGATAGTGATGTGAAACATGGATTTAGATGTTTCCTCTTTCTTGTTTATCAATTTCTAACCAAGCAGGTGATGTGAACTTGGATATCATAACTAGTGCATGCTATGGTGAGTATGATGTGACACTGGTTGAATGAGCCTTTATGAGGCATGTTGAAATACTTGTAATATAGGAATGATGTAAATGGGTCCTATGACCTGGTGATGTCCTGATGCCTATTGTGAAGTGGTACCCTCAAGTGATATGATTAAGGGATTGGTATCCCATAGTGACATGACATTGGTGATAGCCTTGATAGGCTGTGTAACAGTGGTGATGGTATTGTGAATGGCAGTGTACAAGTATTATGTGGTGATAGTATGGCAGGTTTGTAGCTTACACAGTTCATATCTTTAGAAATTGTACTATACCCTTAATCTTGTAGAGTTTTTTATGGTTTTGTACATTGTAACTTGATTGATGCTAAAAGTCACCCAATTGGCTAACTAATCATGTGGAACCTTAATCACATAGGTGCCCTATGCCATAGATCCTTTCTAGTGCCAGACTTAATTACTAGATAGGTGAAACGAGTTTTACTTAGAGTGCATATTTTTTAATATGCGGGGTGCAAGTCGAGTATCCCCTTGCATCCTTAATTATAGGTTGCGTGAGACATCCATGCATGAGATGATCTCATTGTGATATGGATAGCCATGCATGAGCCACTCCTTCTTATTATAACAACCATGGATGAACTTGTTCTTCTAGTACCTTTACATGTACCAAGGTGGCCTAGGTGTTGATATATGTCGACGACCATGTGTGATTTGATCCTTTTAATGGCTATGAGTCACTTGTTTAGTTGAATGACATGTCACTATGGTGTTACTCTTGTGTTGACTAGGAGGTGTTAGAGAGGTTGTAGACCTTATATGACACCAATATTGACTTAGTAGTGGTCAGTTGGATTTGAGTGGTACATCTCAAATCCTTAGGTCATAAAAAAATATGTAATCATTCACGTAGCATGCTTAGAATCAAATACGAAAGCATTAGATGAGGCCTTATTATCCTTTTGTATAGAGTGGTTGGTAGAAATATACATGGTGTTCATATTCCTCTTTAGTTTATAAAATGTCCTACTGTTCTGGTATAACTACTTGATCTTCTTGGATTATAATAACTACCCTACTTATATTAGAAATTGGATCTTCTTAACATAGTTGTAGCTTTGCTCTTGTTTTTTATATATCTTTACTTGTTCTTTAATAGTGTTGGTCGAGAGTTATATCTCTCGCTGAGACGTTTGGTCTCACCCCGTGGGTTTTCGAATCTTTTAGGTGGCTGTTCACAACATGGTGGTGATTGTGTAACTGAGGAGGAGCAGCAACAAGATAAGTAGTTGATAAGGTTGAGTGTGTTGCTTGTTGGTCTTTGGTGTTAGAGTCCTAGAGTCGTTCCTGTACACTCAGGTCTTGGGGATAGTTCAATGTATTTTTTGGTGGCATTATTGAAGGGAGTTTTTGGTTTATGCACCCTTGTTGTTTATAGTTGGCAGATGTACATGTATATGCATGAGAAAAAATATCATGTGTGATAGGCATGTCTATGAAACATGTTGTAAGAATGACATTTTATGAGATATATAATTATGATGACATGTTATGGATATATATGTCACAAGTTTTTTTATTTTGGTGTCTTGTGCACTCGATTTTAATTTTTAATGTTTTTCATTAATCTGCTTGTTTAGTATTATTTTCGTGCTTAGTTTTAAGTAATCTCACTTTTTTGTGGCAACATGTGTCATAGTCTCCCTGTACCTTCTTTAGATCTGACTGGAAGGTCTCACTATGTGGGCTAGCACCGAAGGAGTACCTGATCATCAGAAGTAGTTGGATGACTCTTATCCATCATCTGGGCCATGGCTTCCCTCCTTTGTCACCTTCTATCTCCGCCTCCCTGTACCACTCCATTGATCTCATACATATACTCTTGCTTCCTCACTTCGAGGATCTAGGATGCCTTAGGGGTCTCTGGGTCACAACCCCTTCACCGTCTGACCTATCCCACAGTGATGCATCCAAGAAGTAGTGAAGACTCAGTTTCAAAGGTGGTGAGATCAAACGGTGACACAGATATTGACAATGGTGACAGGGGCACCTTCCCATTCTGTGGGGTTGGCGGAAACATGGACTAGGGCTCACATGTTGAGGGGCGACCAACAGAGTTTGTTGTGGACAAGAAGGGTGGTATGGTAGATGTTGTCTTTGATTTTCTCTACCCTAATTAGGTGGAATGAATTTTCAATAAGGGGAAGGTGAAGTCATTGAAGTGTGAGGTGGCATAGGTGGTGGAGGACATGGGGGTTCTCTGAGTGGAGACTGTGTGTGCTTTTCGCAAGGTGTTAGTGGTTGTGCATCCAGTGGATAGAGTTTCTTCCTAGTTGGGGCTCCTTTTATAGAGGAGGCTTTGGTGGCTGGCTACTTTTCTCTTGATGACGGTGATGCTTTTTCAGGTATGATGACACCGTTGTTGGATACTTTCGGAGAGGGTGAGGTCCAGGAGGCGTTGGGCATGGTTTCTCTTTATAACAACCCCTCCTCCCAATAACCCCAAATTAAGGAAGACCAAGAAGTCAAAGTTTCTATCCCAAAATAGGATCAATGGTTTCACAAATAATAAAAAATAATTAATAAATTTTACCAAAGACTAAGCTTAAAATAAGATAAAAATTTATTTTTCACATACCTTTCAAAAATAGGAAACTGGAACTTCTACCCATTGTAGCGTTCTATCTAGCATAATCCTCCTTTATGATTTAACTTTATTCTTCACAAGTTCCACTTTACGGTTTGTCCAATTTCAAATATTTCTAAAATGATGACAAACAAAATGTCAGTTAATATCATACTGGTATTGGGGGAACCAAAATCTTGCATGTATTTGTAACAACATAATGCAACCAACTTATTGCTTAACAGATCAAAATTTACGTATCAAACATAACTACTCAATCCCTACATATCCTTGCCTATTGCTGTGTCCCGACAACGGCGCCAAAAACTTGACACGCTTTTTACGTGCGTAGAAATGCAAGTGTACGCGTCAATGTAATATAGGCCTTTGTGAGGCCCGAGTCGAACTCAGGGACACGTGAATTATTGGAGACTACTACTAACTACTCGCAATCAACTAGACCGATTAAAAAGTTTGGAGTTGTTGTAAAATTAAAAGAAAAGAAAATAACACAAAACAAAACAATCGATTAAATGTTTAGTTTAATCAATTCAAGATGAGATCTTTAGGATTGCGGTTTCACCGCGGGTTTTCATTGTATTAAATTCTATGTTCCTGTAGTGGACATGAATACTACCTCTCTCATATGGTAGATATCAAATAGCCCCTATGATCCTACCTTACATGTAGATCATGACATAGGATGTGTAGTCATATGGTCCTACCCAAGGGTAGACCAACACATCGACTCATGATAACCTGATGATCCTACCCCAAGGGTAGACCATGTACTAGGTCAACCATCTCATCATCATCAAAGATACATAGGAGGAATAGGATCTTAGCTAATCATGCACATATACTTATGGTGATAGTCATAGTCAGTTTACTGTTGCATTAAATAAAAGTCAACCAAGCAGTTATTTCTATGCAACTGATAAAACTTTGGAAATCACTGTCAAACTAGAGTGATTAGTCACAAGCGTAACCACATACCTAATTATGAGTCAGATGAAGCAAGATATCCAAATCCAACTAGATGTCCAATCAAGCAAGGCAAGCAACCAAATCAAGCAACCCTTGATCCTAAAAATATGTATAACACCTAATTGTTACCATCTTATCCCAAACAACTCTTTATTGACTTGGGACACCTTTCTAAGGTTGCTAATCCAAATTAGGATTTCCTTAGGGTTTCTTAGATCAATTTCTCAAGCTTTATCATTTTTAGGTCAATTAACCCTAAAATAGCTTTTCTACTCATAAAAATCCTAATTTCTCAAATTATCCACATTAAGGATCTTTTATACTCAAATTGACTTAGGATCATCATATCTCTGTTTTATTCATGGATTTGCACAATTAAAACCATTAACAGTAATATTCACCTAATTAAGGTTTCTAAGCCCATTAATGATCTTTCATATACATGGAGCCCTAAATTGAGCCAATTATGTACAAAGATCATTCTTTTAGATCTAAACATATTTTCTATTAATAACAAGTTAATATTAACTTAAATCATCCATATCACTTTACTACATCTCATTAACATCAAAATTTGGGTTTCTTATACATAAACACATTAAAGGTGACAACTTTATATACTTTTCAGATTGTAGTAGATCTAGGCGTCCATTGTATTTTTTTTATTGAATTCCTTGAGTTCTCCTAATCAAAATTCATATATAATATGTTGCCATCCGAGTTACCATCATTCAGTTATGATTTATTCCAATTAAATCCAATTCAACCAATCAGAGCGTGACATGTGGACTAATGTTTACCTTTCTTTTTATTACCTTCCACCCTTGGTTTATGGAACCTGGTGTGCGCTTGCTACCCGGTTACTCAGATCGGGTCTCTCTCTTCATCTTCATGAGAGAAAGTGCAGGCGCACAAAGGTGCATTTCCCTGACTCACAAATTGAAGAGTGTTCTCCCTTCACACATCTTCTTCTCATCTCCAAGTCCTGCTATCCTTGCGACTTCGACCCAACCACCACCTCCGATCTCCCTTTCCCTCCCTTCTCACACATGAGTTGTAGTCTACTGACCAGTAGCCTCCCAACACTATGTCCAGCGTCAACGCCCACCTCCTGAGCAGCCGCAAGGTCGACTCCACCTGCCTGGTCCACCTTTAGACACCCCTTCGCCACTGCTGGTAGCCGCATGACGACAACAAGGTAGTTGAAGTAGGAATCACAATAGTAGGTCCAAAACTTCTTTGGTGCATATGAGAAGGGGACAAGGAGGCGGATGTTTAGGCTTCCCAAACTCTACGAGACATGGCTCCTGGCCGACTCTAAGGCCTTCTACTGATACTACTAGGGTTTCTTTCCTGAGTTGCACTACTATAGTAGACAAAATTCCATGGTATACCCACCTCGACTTTTCTCATGCGACACCATAGCAACAAGGACGGATCATTGCTATGTTAAAGGAAGAGGGATTTGCTATAGAATCCATGCACTTTTGTTCGTGAGTTGGTGTTCATCTCATCAGTGTAACCCCATATATATACCAGTATGTAGCAACTAGTGTTCTTGAGTCGATGTGGTTTAGTTTTTCATAATTTGTAATGTTTACATAAATAAGGCCAGGATAAATACAATTCCTTCCTCTTTTGGAAATCATCTCTATAAAAGTACTTGGTTGGTGACCTATATCTAGCAAGGGAGGTATAAATAGGGGAAATACTTCTTCTAGATTATTCTTTGCCTTTTCCCCAACATTATAATTCTTTTAATTAATTATCTTTCCTTTAAAGAAACCCATGATGTCTTATTCAATCAATATTTAGTAATTATGATTTATTGGAATATTCTTCCCATAAAAAAAGTTGCTCCTTTTAAACATTACTTAAAACAATACCATTAACTCATGGTATACTCTTTTTTTTTAACTTATAGAGAGATTTCTTTTATCTCTTTTCCCTTTTATTATTATTGGATTTCTTTCAATCCTTCTTTCTTTTTTTTTGTCACATTGTACTCACTAACTCATTCGGATCCATGAAATCACTCATTTAAAGGAATTATTGTAAAAGAAACTCATTCATTACACACAAATCATACAATTTCATGATCATACATTTTATTAGATAAAATTACATTTCAAACCATATAAACCCAAAAATTGGTTTGTAGCATCCTTCCCCTCTTATAGGAATTTTTCCCTTAAATTCCATCAAACAAACAAACAATTCATGATAAGACTTTTCCGTATCCATCATCAACTCCCATGTGGCTTCATCCTTTCCATGGTGCTTCCAAAGAACCTTTATCATCTTCTATTCTTTGCTCTAAAGCTCTCTCTCACCTTGGTATCTCATACCCTCATAGGTGATTTTGGGTAAGTCAGGCTCCCTTGGAGTTCAACATGGTCATTTCTCAACACATGGCTCAGGTACATCACATAGTGCTCTAGATCAGACACATGGAACACATCATACATCATATTATCCTGAGGGGTAAGGCTAAACATAAACAACTCCACCAACCCATCTCAAATGGACCCATTTATTGGGGTCTCATCTTTCTCAGCTATATCTTGGAGGGGTCGTATTTTCAAAAACAAATGCTCACCCACAGTGAACTGCAAGTCAGTCTGCTTTGCATCAGCACACGACTCCTATCAATCTTGGGCTTTCTCAGCCATTGCCCAATCAAAGAGACTTCATCTATATGTACTGTCATTTCTCTCACCTTCACATGGTCTTCTCACCAACATCATACTAGTGAAGTGGTGACCGGCACAACCTCCTTTACAGAGCTTCTTACATTTCGATATTGGCTTTGGTGGTTATCATAACAAACAAACTCTTCTAGGGGAAGGAAATGCTCCCATGTTTCACCCTGAATGAGCACACATGCTATCATTATACCCTCTAAAGTCTAGCTCATACTCTCTTGACTTTCTATCAGTCAGGGGTGATATGTTGTACCAAACTCCAATCTAGCATCGAGTTCTTCTTGTACCTACCTTTACACATGGAAGTGAACTTGAGGTCATGCTCAAGAATATTTAAAGTCATGTCACTATGCAGTTGAGCTATCTCTTCAATCCCTATAGATCAACAAGATCTTTCATTCAGATGGTGCTCGCTCAAATAAGGGAAACATGTCAACTTAATAGGGCGATCTACCATAACCCATATTGCATCATGACCTCTCTAGGTCCAGGTGAGACCCAACACAAAGTCCATGGTGATTTGCTCCCATTACCCTACGAGACTTTTCATTATCTGTAGCAACTCACTGGGTTACTGGTGTTTGGCCTTCACTCTTTGGCATGTATGGCAACTAGTCACATGCAACTCTATATCTCATTCTTCATCCAGGTCTTCAAGGTACCACTACAAACCTTAACCATCTTGATAATAACAGGGGGTATGGTGTACTTAAAATAATGAGGTCCTTGTAGGACATGATTCCTCAAGGGAGAATCCTCAGAAACCCTAAAACACTCTCATAGTGGATTTCACCACCTTCTATTCCTAAGAGGTGTGTCTAAGATCCTTTTATCTCATCAAGATATGGGCTGGCTAACTGAGCAACCACCAACTTGACCATGGGTCTGGTTGTATCTGAGTGTTAAACACATAGGTCTAGTCCCCTAATAGTCGCAGGGTCCATATAGAAACCCCTTTTAGCTCTCTCCACTGGCTTGATAAGACAACTACACACTTGATTTGTTTCTAGCTGAGAACATTCTATTACCACATTAATTTCCATATATGCTATGTGATGGTGAGAACATAAACCTTCATATACTACACTCATCATCCTTGTCTTGAGTTTAGGTCTGTCTGAGTTTGGAAAACTTTGAGCTCTTACATCCATTACCTTAATTATCAAACCCAAACCTTTACTCATAAAACTACTCTCGATAAGAATGTCCTCCTATGATGATTACCTTAGTTCATCTATGCTTGCATACCATCTATCCAATATATTTCCAAAAGGGTGTGGTACTTCCTCTATCCTCAAACACCATAGAAATGTTTCAACTCATATCACCTTTATCCTTAGTATTTGGCATTCATTTTTCCCTATCTCTAACACCCATAATGAGAGGAAATAATCATTTGACTGCAGTCTAAATACAAAGTTCATCCCATTCCAAGAGTAGAGATGGTGCATCACACATCACCATTATACGTTCCAGTCTAATTTGAAACATACATATCCTTACTTCACACCATGAACATCTCAACTCTGTGTCTATGTCCCTGGGAAGACTTTTCCCACCACCTTTGGGTCGAATCATCACTCTTATGTTCAATCCTTAATCGTATCCTCAAGGTGTCTAGGGTACCAGTACTTTTGGGGTAATCTGACCCTTATGCATCTTGGGAGTGCCTCTCACATTTACCCCTTAGGCCCCATGAACTCATGAAGGCGGCCAACCTCATAACCCATGGGCCTTAGGAAAAGGTAGTTGTTACCTCATGACCCTATGGTCTTATACATTCAGGGAACAAACAACTCCTACTCCCATCGGTCTTATCCCTACTTGACCTTAGTGTTGACTTAGGATTCTATTATAGCTCGTGGTTCCTGTACTGATACTCAAGCACATATCATCCTCAAATCCTTACCTGTCCTTCCTCTCTTTGGGCATTCATGGTCAACCTTACATCCCTTCATAGGAATCATGGTGACCTACCTAACCTGGTTTGGTCCCATACAACTTACCTTTCATGGCAACATATCCTTATGCCCCTTAGAGGTGGTCATACATAGGTCTATAGATCCTTGCTCATATTATGTGATCTTACACTTAGCCTTTTAAGCTCTTATAAGTGACCTTTTTAGGTTAACTTAAGACAAAGTTGGTGATCACCCTAACATGAAGGGTCCCTCCCCGAGATGGGAGAAAACTATCACTTGATAGTAACAAAGGTCACAAAACGTTCTTATCTCCAAGGTTTACATCATCATGTATATGCTTAGCTCCTAACATGATACTTATGCTCATGGCTAGCAGGGGGACAACCTATTAAACCATTCTATGTTCCTTAATAAGTCATATTTGTTCATCATTCCTCAAGATTGGTCTGATATCGCATATACATATGTAATAACTTGTGTGAGTGGTTCATCAAACATATATCTCAGTTTGAGTGGGGTTTCCTTTTTCTCTAACACATGAGGGGTGCCATCCTTAAATCTTATGAACTCAATCAACCTTGTGAGCATCATGTGTACTAGGTATTGTTACTTCCCCTCTTTGCTCCAGGAACCCCAGGTTCACCTCCTATGCATCAGGTGTCTAAATGTATGCTCAGATGTTCAAACATGAACGGTACCTATACAAGATAGGGCATATACTTCGTAATACTCTTCCATGTGAACAACCCTTACAGCCCTACCTTGGAAAAACCAACTAGGTGCGAGGCCTCACCACTTGTTACCATATGATAGCTCTTTAGAGTCTTTGGATGTCTCCCTCCTACACCCAAAAGGTAGGCACTCATATCATCTGTACATCTATAGTAGGAGCCCCTTCCTCCTTTCTAGGGATTGGTCCCTCTAAAGTAATATGAGGTATGACAAGCCTCTAAGGATTGTACAAGAAGCAACCACATACATCTACTCAGAGTCGTCTATTCAAGGCCATATGATACTAAGCTTCTCATGATTCCTCATGTCTCTGGGTCTAGGTTTACAACCTTCTTCATCGGGGTCTCTCACTCTCTCTAGAGCTAGCCCTATAACTGGTCCTACCACTGGAGGTTCTCTCTCAGAAGATGGGTCAATCTCTTAAGGATACACATCTATCCCTACCTGGCTGAAATGTACTATCAAAACTTATGTTTGGCTAATATCATCCTAAGATCTAGATGTCTATCTCATAAAATATCAGGAATAACCTATTTGGCTTAGGTTTAAAACATGTTTCCAGCCTTGCTGCCATTATCTTCTATACATGCCTCTTTTCTACTCCTATATGTCTTATACGGTTCCTATGTCATCACCACTAACCTTCTCAATGAGGGAGCTATCTATTACCCTTAATAGGCACGGCCCACCCAAGGTTGGGTCACCAAAAGGCACTAGAGGTCAAACAACCACTCATAGTCTATGTTCTTCATGAGTACTGATGCGGGGATTTTGAGTCACTTTTATAGGCTAATTTTGTATGTACTTTATGCAATTATTGGTCATTTTCATGGTTAATATTGCATGATTCAGTTCCTTCAGCCTATATTCTCATTGTGCATCAAATTTACCTTGTTTTATCTCATTTGTTATGAATGATCATAGTTATCAAAGTTGATTCGAGTTTATCTATGATTTTTAGGGAAAATATATATATACAGCTGTCGATATCATCGACGACTGTCGATAGCATCGACAGGGCCATAGGGAGGTAGCCGCAAAAGAGCAGAATGAGTCTATACCATCGACCCTTGTGTCGATGCACTACTACAGAAATGACTTATAACGTGACTTTTAAAGGCGTTGGTTGTATAAATACACAACCACCTAACACATAAAGCGTCAGTTCAAAAAAAAAAACTGACATTTATCTATGAAGAGCGACCAAACATGAGTATCTCTTTTATTCAGTGTCGGTTCCTTATTAAGAAATCGATGCCTCAAATTGACCGCCAAATCCAAAATTTTCAGTGAAAAAAATTACCTCCAAAATTTAACATATGGTGTCGGTTGTTAACTCTTAAACTGACGACGAAAGGTTTTTTACGAAACAGAAATTTGGCACATTTTGGTCGTCGGTTTTACTACAATAACCGATGCCTATGGGTTTTACCGTGCTATTCGCAGGAGAATTTTCACACCCCTTAGGCGTCGATTTCCTAAAGAAACTGATGACTATTGTAATTAATTGAGAACAATTTTTTTAATTGGCATATGTAGATAGACGTCAGTTTTTTCTAGTAAAAATAGACGACTATCATTAAGCATAGGTGTCAGTGTTTTTAGATAACCGACGCCATACATTCTTGGGTGTCAGTTTTTTAAACAACCGACGTCAATGGTGCAGTTAATCGCACCCGTGCGATCGACTCTTCCCCACTCTCTCTGTTTCATTGGTTGATCAGTTAGGTCTGGCGATCCTACCACCGTTGCTCCCCCGCACTGCCGCGACTCGCTGCTATTGCTCTCCTCACCGATGCCACTGCTACTGTTGCTCTCCTCACCGACCTTCTTCTGCTCTCTGGCCGCCACCCTTCTTTGCTAGCTCCAGTGCCTGAGTCTGCCTGTGGTTCATTGCTCCGGCGCCTGCCTTCTCCTGCACCGTGGTTCATTGCTCCTGTGCCTGCCCCTGCTCTCTTCTCACCCGTGCTCTCCAAGCCACTGCTCTCCTGTCCATGGCCGCTGCCCTTCTTCTTCCTCCACCTCTTCTTCCTCCTGCTCCCTCTCCTTACCAAATGGATTAAAGCAAGGCCACGACCGTGGCTGTGTTGGCCGACCATGGCCGTGCTGGCCTACACGACCATGGTAGGCCAACACAGCCATGGTTGTGGCTAGCCCACACGGTCGTGGCCTTGCTTTTATCCATTTGGTAAGGAGGGAGTAGGAAGAAGAAGATACATTTGCAATTGAATACTAATGCTTGACCTAATTCTATAAATTTTGATGCATGTTGAATTAAGATATTAAAACCCTAATACACATTTTACCATAATCTTGAATTAACTATATTGCTGAAATCTTGTGATCAATCTATGTAAGATATTAAAACCCTAATGTTAAATCTCTGATTTTGTAGTGATGTGTCACCCTAACATCTACATGAATCCCTATTGTATGATGTAGATTGATGATAATGCATGAGCTAGTTTGAAATTTTCAAATCAATTATGAATCTCTCCATCCCTAGGTCATACTAATTTATGTGTAATCTTTATCTTGATGATGAACATGCATGGACACTCGAAGTGTTGAAATTAATGTTATAGAATGACAACACATGTATTTGTTTGCCTAGAAACCCATCTAAGATTTACTCATATAGTCTTCGGTTTGGGACCATTCTTGAACACCTAATCTCACTTAGGATGTAAGTGTATAATGTGTATTTGGTTTTCAAGAAAATTCCGGTAGCATTTCCCCATTTGTTCTCTAAGTACATCTATACTTGGAGAACATCGGGGAAATGCAGCCGAAATTTTCTTGAAAACCCAATACACATTATACATTTACTAGTGAGATTAGGTGTTCAAGAATGGGATAGGTTGTACACATTTATTATATATAAGAATGACAACACATGTATTTGTTGGCCTAGAAACCCGTCTAAGATTTACTCATTAGGAGTAAATCTTGGATAGTCCATGGTTTGGGACTGTTCTTCAACACCTAATCTCACTTAGGATGTAAGTGTATAATGTGTATTTGGTTTTCAAACAAATTTCGGCAGCATTTCTCCGTTTGTTATCTAAGTACATATGTACTTAGAGAACAACAGGGAAATGCTGCCAAAATTTTCTTGAGAACCCAATACACATTATACACTTACTAGTGAGATTAGGTGTTCAACAATGGGATAGGTGGTACACATTTATTATATATAAGAATGACAACACATGTATTTGTTGGCCTAAAGTTTTAACCATGCAAAAACTCTAACCCTAGACCCTAATCTTGTTGTAATATATACTTGTTTTCTCTTTGATCATAGAATGGATAGATCATGGATGTCCATTCACAATCACTGTGCCCCAGAGTTTATTTTTGGTCTTGACCAGTTTATTAGATTTGCCGAGGAACATAGGAAACAACCTCGAGATAGGTTCTACTATCCATAGGCATTGCGGTAACAACTTGAAAGTCAGCACTAGTGATGAAATCAAAAGTCATGTCATGTGCAACGGGATTATACAAGGCTATACAGAATGACACTGGCATGGAGTGATTCAAACCCGAAACCAGTGGATGTTGATAGCAGTCCTTATGTGGAAGAAGAAATTGCCTCCGATGACGTAGATGTGAATGAACCGGTTCCAGTAGACATCGTTGATGCGATGCTGGATAGTTGTGTGGTAGAGCACACTGATCCACCTCCCATTTTTAGAAACATTGTGCATGATGCTGATATATTGTTATACATAGGTTGTATTAAGTTTATGAAGCTTAGAGCTGTGTTGAGATTGTATAAGTTGAAATCTAACAATAGATGGAGCGACAAAAGCTTCACATCATTGTTGAAAGAAATGCTTCCTGAAGGAAACGAGCTGCCAATCTCAACATACCAGGTAAGGAAATTGTTGTGCCCAATCGGAATGGATACCAAGAAGATACACGCATGCCTGAATGATTATGTATTATTTCAAAAGGACTATGTGGATTTGAAAGATTGTCCAAAATGTGGTGCGTCACGGTATAAATTGAATACTTCGGGAGAGTCCAAAACTGGTTCTCCTGCCAAGGTGATGTGGTATCTACCTATAATATCACAGTTTCAATGCTTGTTTGCCAATCTGATAGATGTGAAGAATTTGAGGTGGCATGCAGATGTTAAGAAAAATAATGATTGGATCCTACGACATGTGTTTGATTCCCCACAGTGGAAGAAGATTGATCTATTGTACCCTGAATTTGGTGAAGAAGTCAAGAATCTAAGACTTGGGCTTCGTACAGATGGGATGAATCCGTACGGGTCATTGAGCATCCAACATAGCACTTGGCCAGTCGTGCTTGTTATATGCAATCTTCCTCCCTGGTTGTGTATGAAAAATAAGTATGTAATGTTGTCGTTGTTGATATCGGGCCCTAAACAACCTGGAAATGATATCGATGGTTATATTGAACCTCTGATTGATGACTTAAAGAAACTCTGGGGTGAAGGGGTTATGACCTATGATGCTTCTCGAATAGAGACATTTCGTTTGCATGCTATATTGTTTTGCACTATTAATGACTTTCCAGCATATGGGAATTTGTCTGGATATAGTGTCAAAGGAGTTAAAGCGTGTCCTATATGTGAAGAGAACACTGATTCAACAAGACTAAAACATGGCAGTAAGATTGTATATCTCGGTCATCGAAGGTTTCTTACAAAATTCCATCTGTGTCGTAGGAAGCGCAAAGCATTCAATGGATTGAATGAGGAACGGAGTGCACCTAAACCTATACCAGGGGAGGTTGTTTATGAAAGAGTAAAAGACTTTGTCAATGAATTTGGTAAGAGATCACAATGTACTATGGCCACACGGAGTGACAAATCTTTATTCAAGAAGAAATGAATATTTTGGGATATTCCTTATTGGAGTTCTTTGACAGTCAAGCATTGTATCGATGTCATGCACATTGAGAAAAATGACTGTGATAGTGTCATTGGTACTTTGTTGAATATACCAAGTAAGACTAAAGATGGGATAAAATCCAGACTGGACCTACGTGAAATGGGAATAAGGTCAAAATTAACAAAATTATGTGAAATGGGAAATCAGAGAACATACTTACCTCTCGCTTGTTACACATTGTCTAGAAAGGAGAAGAAAGCTTTTTGTGAATGTTTGGTAAATGTTAAAGTGTCACTGGGTTACTCATCCAACATTATAGATTGGTATCAATGAAAGATCTAAAGTTGATAGGTGTTAAATCTCATGATTGTCACACTCTAATGCAACAAATATTGCCTATGGCAATTCGATCTAAATTGCTGAAGCATGTAAGGTTTGCAATCACCAGACTTTGTTTCTTTTTCAACAGTCTATGTAGCAAAGTTATTGACCCTGATAGTCTCAATAATTTGCAAAGAGAAGTGGTTGTTACCCTACGTCAGCTTGAGATGTATTTTCCTCTGCCGTTCTTTTATATCATGGTACATCTGGTTGTCCACTTGACTAGGGAAACGACAATGTTGGGACCAATTTTCTTGCATTGGATGTATCCCTTTGAACGATACATGAGTGTTTTTAAAAGTGATGTTTGAAACCGTTATTGGCCTGAAAGGAGTATTATTGAGGGTTATGCGGTTAGAGAGGTTATGGATTTTTGCAATGACTTTCTCAGTGGTAATGACACTCCTGGTAATGACAAGAATATTGAGGAGCAATTTGGAAAAGGAATTTTGAGATCACGAGTGAAAGTAATCAGCCGTGAGCAGTTGGAACAAGGTCACTTGTATATTTTACACAACATGGATGAAGTGAGTGTTTATATCGAGGAACATACCAATTTCATCAAGAGACAATATCCTCGAGCCAATACAATGTGGCTTGCTAGAGAGCATAACAAGACATTTATTAAGTGGTTTGAAGATTTGTCTTACATCAACTATCTCAAACACCAGATGATATTATTGAAACTATCAAATACCTCACCTTTAAACCAAAATTGAATGTTATGTCTTATGAAGGGGATGACATTAATGGATTCACATATTACACAAAGAGCCAAGATGATAAGAGTGTGATCCAAAATAGTGGGGTCACCCTTCAAGCATCGACTATGTTTTTTGCAAGTGTAAAGGATAAGAGTCCACATGAAGCTAAAATGTCATATTACGGTGTCATTGAAGACATATGGGAGGTTGACTACATAGATTTTAGAATTCTACTCATCATTGAAGACATATGGGAGTTTGACTACATAGATTTCAGAATTCTACTCTTCAAATGTAATTGGGTTGACAACACCAAAGGAGATATAGTGGATGAATTGGGTTTCATTTAGTGAACTTTGAAAAGATTGGCGAGAAGGGTGAACCATTCATATTGGCATCACAGGCGAAACAAGTATTTTATATCGATGATCCTACAAATGATAAATTGTCGGTTGTTTTTCATGGTAAAAGTTAGTTCATTGAAGATCCTATAGATGAAGAAGAGTACTATGATAAGTATGATGAATCCAGTCCATTCTCAGTTGGGTTGCCAACACCAACAAATATTGAAGCTAATGATGACTTGTATGTGTGCGGAGATCACAATGAAGGATTGTTAATTGATAAAAAATCGCAATATTAGAGGCATGTTTATATTTTTTTATATGTTTTATTTTTTCTGAATGTGAACTTTACAATGTGAATTACTTTACAATGTGAATGTGAACTTTACAATGTGAATTACTTTACAATGTGAACTTTATAATGTGAATTACTTTACAATGTGAGATTTACAATGTGAATTACTTTACAATGTGAACTTTACAATGTGAATGTGAACTTTCAGATGGCTGAGCATTCTCCTGTTGACCATGTTGATGATTACCATGAGGGTGAGGACATCAATGCGATGCCTCACAATGTAAGACTTAAAAATATATCATATATTTATATCTACATGTCCATTTATAGTTATATCCTGTAAGTGTGTTTATTTTGTCAAATTTTAGGCTGATGATGCACATGTACCCTCTGAAGCACTTGAGGCACTTGATGAGTAGCACTAAAAAGTTGACAAGAGAAGGGACATCACTATGATGAAGAAGTTAATAGCGCAAAGGGGCAATGGACCCAAACTTGTTGTGGATTTTGATAATGCAGGAAATGCAATTGGTGTGAATCACAATTCGTTTGTTTCATATCTTGGGTATGTTACTCGTAGCCATTGTGGTTGTAAGATATATTCTTGGCATAAAGTTCCTAAGGGTAAGAAAGACATAATATGGAAAGATTTATGCGTGAGTTATTATTAATTTGCAATTCTATTTTGTAGATTACTAATTTTTTGGATACTAGTTAATAGAAATTCTATTTTGCAGAGTATATTTGAATTAGATGAAAAGCTACATCGTAAATGCATGATGAAATGTTTTGGGAGAGTCCTAAGGAGCTATAGGACAAATCTCACCTGAGAATACACAAAAGATGGTGACAAGAGGAAGAAGATAGCCACTGAACAGTGGAACTTCCTGGACCAAGAAGAATGGGACGCATTTGTTGCTTCAAGAAAAACTAATGAATTCAAGGTATTAGGCATCACTCCCAATTTAATTAATATATGTTGTATTCACCTATTCAAGACTAACATTTAGTGTTACTAAACAAATCATTAATGTCCATACTGACTAGGCCCTTAGTGAGGCACAAAAAGCAAGGTGTGCATTGAATGTGCATGACCACACAATGGGTCCAAAGAGGTATGTAGGCATTCACCAAAGACTATAGGTTGAGTCTACTGCTCAGTCTGATGCTACTCAGGAGTCCTCTACTATAGGTACCACACCTATGCCTCACAATGATGTCTAGATAGCTGGGAGGCAAAATAAGAAGGGCGAAATAAGGAAGCCCACAACTGCTGAGGCGGCTGCAAAAATGGTAAAATACAACTCTTAGAGCAATCATTCGAATATTGATTATTTGTGGTGTTTACTTAATTACAAATTTTTGTTTGGGCAATTAGCGGGAGCTGCACGAGCTAAGGAAAAAGGCAAGTTCATCACTGAGGGAACAAGGGATGAATTGACAGTTGCTCTAGGTAACCCATAGCATCCTGGATGTGTTAGGGCTGGAGGTGCTGGTGTGGGAATCAAAGCATTTTTTGGTCCATCCCAGTGCAAACATGTCCCAAAAGTGGGAATTTCTCAAGAAGAGGTAAGCTATTCTTTCTTTATAATGTTACTCTAAAAGAGAATTCAATAATTAGAAGCTAATGTTTCTTTTATCCATGTATAGGTAGATAAGATAGTTGATAGGAAAATCGAAGAAGCAATGAGTAAGTGGCAGGCATCTCTGACTGCCACTCAGTAGACAGTACCTATGGCGTCCCGCTCTACTCCTACTGCAGAGGTTGGGAGTAATCTTGTAGACCCAACACCTAACACATCCGCTGTAAGTATTTTTATGACATAGTAACTAGTCTTTTCAAGATGATATGTTTTCAAGATGATATGTATATATGTATATAACATTCTTTACACAAAAATTTGTAGGGGTTGAAGCCATGCCGTCTAAAAAGTAAAGAATTTTTCGTTGTAGGGGCATCATCTTACCCATCCCTACCACGGGAAATGTTTCATGGGTCTCCATTACCAGCTGGATGGGTTCATGTGAGCCCGGTACATATATTCCCAAATTGGATGGATCTTCCATTGCCATATGCCCACCCAAATTGTGAAACACTTGGTGAGGCAGAAGGCAGAGTGATATTGTGGCCAAAAGCGGATGTCCTCTATACTGAAACTATATGGTAAATTTACATTACATTATATTGTTAGTGTGTGTATATGATGTCAATTGATCTGAATATATATATATATATATATATATATATATATATATATATATAGGTTAAAAAGAAGACACCCAGAGCATCTAGGCCTCCACCTCCACCTCCTACATTACCAAGTTGGGTTCCATAGGACCTACCTGTCCCGTTAGGTCCTAATTATAGGGGTATGGAAATATGGTTAGGCGAACATGATATAAATTTCCCTATAACTGTTTCTATAGATGCGGATGCTGCAGGCCAATCATATGAAAGCAAACTATTTATACAAGATATTTTGGAGTTGTTTCGATATGATTGGCTGAATACATTTGTGATAGAGCTATGGATAAGGTGAGATCTTCTTTATACATCCATATACCTTGTGTAGGATCTGGTGATTTGGTTTCTTATTTATTAATGCATACATAATACATGTTTTGCAGCTACTTAGACAAGATATGTGCAGATTTTTCATTCGAACATGTAGGATTTATGATTCCATCTTTGATTAGTCTAATAGCTAAAGACCCTCCGTCAGTTCAACAATACTGTTGTGATGCTTTTACAAATTTTGCTCAAAATAAAAAGACGGTGATAATAGCTCCATTCAATGTGGAGTAAGTTTACTTTTCTTATAATTTGGACTTAAGAAAATTACATTTTTATTGTGGATTTTGAGTTATTAATTTTTAACTTTTTTACCTGTAGTGGTATGCATTGGGAGTTACTAGTTATTGTCCCCGAGACATTCACTGTCTATTATCTAGATCCTAAGGGGACTAAATTGAATTCAAAATATGGACACACAATGAAAATGACATTATTCCGGTGAGAAATATTTCATTTTCATATCCGTTAACATATGTTATTACATTACTATTTAATTATGCAATGTACTGTGTTACATTAACATGTAGGGGTTTAGATGAGTTCAAAAAGGCTGGAGGAAAGGTCCCCAGGAAAATGAACTAGCCAATAATTTGGAAGAATGTGGAAGTAAGTTCCCGACTGCAATGTATATATTATTTATGTGAACAATGCTTAATTAGTTGTATTTTTTAATATTTTGTATGTTTCAATTTATAGTGTGTTACACAAGACAACGGATGGGCATGTGCATACTATGTGATGTGATTTATGCACATGATTATCAAATATGCCACAGTGGACATCGATACCATTCCTGAGGTATTATATATAGTCTCATTAGATAATATGAAATATATCAATCTTATTTATATATTATTAATTATATATATACATCATTCTCTTTGTAGGTGTTTAAAACTGACCACACTATAGGAAAGGTCTTACTAGATGTACATGCTCCCTATACAATGGAAGAATTAAATGATGTAAGAGAAGAATGGGCAACAACCATACAAGTAGTGGGGTTTTTAAAATATAATTGGGATGTTGATAGCGAATAATGACTAAAGAATGATATTTTGTAAATGAATTTCTGAATTATAATATGTGTGAATGTTTCTACATGTGTATGAATGTTTATACATGTGTGAATATGAAAATGAATGAAACTGTTGGTTGCTATATGAATGTTTCTACATGTGTGAATGTGAAAATGAATGGAACTGCAAATTGCTACATGAATGTTTCTACATGTGTGAAAATTGAATGGACTTGCAGGTTGCTCAATGTGTGAAAATTAATGTTGTTAATTTTGTAGGTTTTTGGCCTGTTGTTGGCTGATATCAATGGATGTCGTAAAACATGCAATTCATAACTGAATTGCAGGTTTCTCATCCTACGACCAGCCACAACAGGCCTGTAGACTGATAAGAAAAAAAACATGAAATAGGAGTCAATTATTTGTTTAAAACCGACGACAAATGATTACAGTGTCGGATAAATAATTATAACCGACTCCTAATGCATGTGATGTGGTGTCGGTTATCAATAATAAACTGATGTTGATGGTTCTGGCGTCGGTTGCCCTACTAGTAACTGACGTCGATTTCCCTAATGAGGCCAGACACCACGGTTGTGTTGGCCAGCACGACCGCGACAGTGGTCCAGACACCATGGCTGTGCTGGCCAGCACGGTCGTGGTAGTGGGCCACACAACATGGCCATGCTGGCTAGCACGACCGTGGCACCTGGCGAGATGGCGTCAGTATCACTAATAATCTGACGCTGATAGTGCCCCAGATGGAGGTCTTTCTGTGGTGCGAAGGTTTATGGTGTCGGTTTCAAAACTAATAACTGATACCTATAACCCCATGCTGGCGCATTTTCAGTGGCACGCAAAGGGTTGTGGCGTCAGTTTGAAAATCGACGCCTAAAAGTTGACCTTTTAGCGGTGTCCACATAGATCTCACATTAAAACTGATGCTAAAGGCCTTAAATAACCGACACTAAATGCCAGTTATGTACTAGTGATGGTAGCGAGATAGCTTCAGCGAGTTAGAATTCTACAAGTCGATACTATCGACAAAATAGTCGATACTATCGACTCTGTCCCAGTAGAATCCTCTTAAGTGTCGGATTCCACAGAAAAGTGACGCCTTAGGTGTTGATACCATCGACCCAGAAGTCGATGGTATCGAGATCATGTCAGAGCAGACCTAGAAGGATCGTCGGCATCCGGTTGGGTCGATACCATTGACCCACGTCGATGGTATCGACACCATCAGATCAGGTTAATCTATAGCTCGAGTCTAATCGTCCGGTGGAGATGTTTTGGAAGCCTAAAGTGGTGCTTATACCTAAAAATGGCGGCCCTAAGCCATCGAGGAGGTCATTAGCCACTGCACAAGTCTCAAGGAGAAGAGAGGAGGAAGAACAGAGCCAGAGCTACGCATCAATCGTTTCGGAGGCCGTAGAAAGAGTTTTCCACCACTGGAAGGTTGTAGAATGCTCATCCCACACCGAGGAGTGCCAAGATCTTTTCCGTTCAGGGGTTACTTCACATCTATTCATGCTTTCTGCATGTTTCCTTTTTCCTTCACCATTTTTTCTACTGAGATGAACATGCAGGGCTAATCCCCTTTATCTTTAGGACCGGGAGTAGCCTCGGTGATCGTTGTATGACAATTTTAACATAGTTTATCATAATTTGTCTCTAAAATTTATGGTATGCTATCGTTTTCTCTATTATATCATTGTGCTTGATCACCATAGTGATAATCCAATACCTTTAATTGCTTTTGATGAAGAATTAACGGTTGAAAAGAAATGATAATCACACTAATCAATAAATTCCTTGGAAGAGATGATGTATGATTAATGGTGGGAACCTTTAGACCTAATTTTCATGTACCTTATCTAAGGCATAGGTTACTATTGACGTGGATCCAACTTACGTTAAGGTAGTGAGTTGTATCACGGAAGCGAGCAATTATAATTCCAGGCCACTACCTAAATTAGGAGACATTTCATGGTAATTGTGTAAAACTTAGTGCAATGAGAACTCGCGGTGAAACCGCAATCCTAAAGATTCTTTTGAAATTGATTAAACCAACCATTTAATCGATCATTCTACTTTCTTTGTTTTCTTTTTCTTTTTCAAAACAATCCTCAACTTTTAAAACCAGTTTAGCTGATCGTGAGTAGTTAGTTGTGCACACGATAAAATTGTCGGCATTTGCGGTTTTATGTGATGAAGGATCTGATGATGTGGCAAAAGTGAAATTCATGTGCCAACAAGTAGTGTATAGAAATAATGAATATTCTTGTAGAAAGGACAAAAAGTTTTCATCGAAGGATCCAAACAACTTCCGGTAGGATCCTGATGCTAAGCCACAGCCCACGACAGAGGAAAAGAGAAATGAGTTACTCAATCAGGTGATAAAATAGAATCAAGAGCTAATAAGCACATTTGGCCAACAAATTAAGCAACAAGCAGAATTTATGAACCAGTTTGGACAAACTCTACAAAGTCATGGATCCCAGATGAGGACTCTTGAGACATCCATAGCACAGATGGCTGTTGAAATAACAAGTCTGAAGAAACCCACAATGCAAGGTTTTCCAGGAAACATAAATGTTTCAGGAGGGAACCACTAGGCCAAAGCCATTCTACTAAGGAGTGGAAAGAAACTTTTAAACCCTATGGTTGATGAAATGAGCACTAAGCAAAAAAAAAATCAAGATGAGACCGCAGAGGGTACTGAAGTGGTAGGGACAGTTGAAGATGAAGGAGATAAGGCTACAGATGAGATGATTGTAGAGAAAGAGAAAGAGAAAGATAATATGATTCCATATGTGCCACCACATCAGAGGGCACAGGTCGTTCCCGTTCCTTACCCCAACAATCTCAAATGCCAAGAAAGTAGATGCACAGTTCAAGAAGTTTCTGGACAGTTTTAGAAAACTTTCTATTAATATTCCTTTGCTGGAGGTGATTGAGTAGATACCCTCATATGGTAAATTTTTGAAAGATATAATTACCAAAAAGATGAAAATACCTGATACCGAGGTAGTAGTACTTAAGGAGCAGGTCAACACTATTATTCTGGGAAAATTGCCACCAAAGCGACAAGATCTGGGCTGTTTCAACATCTCCTGCTATATTGGTAAAGTCAAATTTGGTTAGGCACTATGTGATTCCAGGGCAAGTATCAACCTGATGCCCCTTTCTACATTCAAAAATCTTGGGCTAAAGGAATCTCGGAAAAGCAATATGACAATTCAACTGGCAGACAATTATGTAGTGAGGCCATACGGTATCTGTGAGGATGTATTAGCAAAGGTTGATAGATTTGTATTTTCAACTAATTTTATCATCATGGAGATGCAAGATGGGCATGGGAATGAGATGCTCCTAGGAAGACCCTTCCAAGACACTGCCGACATGATACTGGAGATGGGTAGAGGGCAGTTGACAATGGGTATTTCTGATGACAGATTTGAAATACTCATGCCGCCAACTCTTAACCAGTCACAAGCAAGTGAACAATGTCATAAAATAAAGTAGTTTGATCACCATATATCTCTTTGTCTAGGGAAGCCATTCCTTGATATGGCTCATGTTATGATGAAGGTAGATAAGGGAACAATTGTTGTGGACATCATGGAGCACACAAAAATAATTTCTCTTACAAAGGAAGTGGGTTATCCCGATGATAAAGAAGAAGAGATTTCACTGTCTACTGAGGATGAGGCTATAGTAGTTTCCATGTTTGACTCATACTCACAACTACCCCTTGAAGCATGTCTTTTTAACTTAATGGAAGATTGGATGAGAAGCACCTCACTACAAGAATGTGTAAAGATGCTTCAAGTGCTTCCTTGCTATTACACCAAGCACTATGAATATTTGGGACCACTGCCACCGCAACTCCAATCCTCCCTAGTCAATCCACCTGAGTTGGAACTCGAACCGCTGCCCCCCCACATCAAGTATGTTTTCTTGGCAGATAATGAGAAGCTTCCGGTGATCATATCGGCATATCAGAGTGCCGATGAGGAAGCACAGTTGATGATGGTGTTAAAGAATCACCATGGTGCATTTGGGTGTTCCGTTTCTAACATCAAGGGGATCTCCCCTACTCTTTGCCAACAAAAAATTTGGCTTGTAGAAGGAGCCAAGCCTATGATTCAGCCACAGTGTCGATTAAATCCTGTCATGATGGAGGTTGTCAAGAAGGAGGTGATCAAGCTCCTTTTGGCAGGCATCATCTATGCCATTTTAGACTCGGCATGGGTGAGTCCCACACATGTAGTCCCTAAAAAGGGGGGAATCACTGTTAATCAAAATTTATTAAATGAACATGTCACCACCCGATTGGTAACTGGGTGGTGTGTTTGCATCGATTACCGTCGCTTGATTTCCGCTACCCTAAAAGATCACTTTCCTCTTCCATTTATTAATCAGATTTTGGAGCGGCTGACTGGTCGCTCTCATTTTTGTTTTTTGGATGGTTATTCCAGTTACAATTAGATTTCCATTGATTCTAAGTATCAAGAGAAATCCACCTTCACTTGTCCTTATGGAACCGTTTCTTATCGCCAAATGCCGTTTTGTTTGTGTAATGCACCGACCACTTTTCAGTGCTGCATGCTTGCTATTTTCTCGGATATGGTGGAGCGCTATTTGGAGGTTTTTATGGACGACTTTTCCATCTATGGTGCATCGTTTGAAAATGTTTGCAGAATCTTGGTAAGGTGTTATAGATATGTGAGGACACACATTTAGTCCTCAATTGGGAGAAGTGCCACATGATGGTAAATGAAGGCATAGTGTTAGGACACAAGGTGTCCAACAAAGGACTGGAGGTGGATCCAGTAAAGATTGAGGTTATTTCCAAACTACCTCCACCAAATACGGTGAAAGGGGTGCGAAGTTTCCTTGGTCACGTGGGATTTTATCACCGTATCTTCAAGGACTTTTTGAAAATAGCTAAGCCACTTTCAGAATTGCTTGAGAAAGATGTTTTTTTATTTTAATGATAAATGCTTGCATGCTTTTGAGGTGCTTAATGACAAACTGATTTCTGCGCCGGTTCTTCAAACACCGGATTGGACTAAGCCATTCGAGCTTATGTGTGACACATTGGATTTTTCCATCGGGGCTATTCTGGGGTAGCGTCTTTAGAACAAGCCTAGAGTAATTTTTTATGCGTATAAAACTTTAAATGATGCACAACTCAATTACACCACTACTGAGAAAGAACTACTTGTCGTGGTTTTTGCTTTTTAAAAATTTAGACAATATCTTGCGGGTTCTAGGGTTGTGGTGTGGACTGATCATGCCGCCATAAAATAAATAATGGAGAAAAAAGATGCAAAACCTAGATTGATTAGGTGGATTTTATTGTTACAAGAATTCAACATTGAAACTAAAAATAAGGTAGGTATTGAGAATGTGGTTGCGGATCACTTATCTCAGTTAGAACATGTTGATGAAAAGGACACCCACATACCCATTACCGAGACATTTTTGGATGAGCAAATTCTTGCATTTCAATTGACAAATTTTTGTTTTTTGCATATTGTCAATTACCTTGCCTGTAAAGAAATTCCAGATGATTGGACCTATCAAGAGAAAAAAAGGTTTTTCCACTCTTTAAGATATTATTTTTGGGATGACCCGATTTTGTTGAGACAATGCAGGGATGGAATATTGTGCAAGTGTGTTCCGGAGTATGAATATGAGAGTGTACTTAGTCATTGTCATACACTACCTACTGGCGGTCATCATGTAAGTGCAAGGACGGCGACTAAGGTGCTAGAGAGTGGCCTTTACTGGCCTACACTTTTCAGGGACACCTATGACTATGTGAGATGATGTGATTCATGTCAAAGGGCAGGTAATATATCAAAACGGCAAGAGACGCCCCTGACGGTATTCTAGGAAGTTGAGGTGTTTGATCTGTGGGGTATTGATTTCATGTGACCGTTTGTGTCCTCCAACTCCAATTTGTATATCTTACTTGTTGTTGATTATGTATCAAAGTGGGTAGAGGAAATACCCACAAGGACTAATGATTCTGCGGTAGTGTGCAGGTTTGTAAAAGGTCATATTTTCTGTAGGTTTGGTGCACCACAGATGATCATCAGTGATGGTTGCACCCATTTCATGAATCGAAAATTTGCTGCACTACTGAGTAAATACGGGGTCAAGCACAATGTAGGCACCCCGTATCACCTACAAACACAAGGCCAGGTGGAAGTTTCAAATAGAGAAATTAAGAAGATACTGGAGTGCACTATGGCCACGTCAAGAAAGAATTGGAGTGCATTACTACCAGATGCATTATGGGCATACATGACTGCATTCAAAACACCTATAGGCACTACGCCTTTTAGGTTGGTGTACGGCCGGACATGCCATTTGCCAGTAGAATTGGAGTACAAAGCGCATTGGGCACTAAGGAAGTTGAATTTGAGCATGGACGGGGCTGGGAGAAAGAGAATGTTAGAACTTAATGAGTTAGATGAGCTGAGAATGAATGCCTACGAGAACTCAAGGATTTATAAAAGTGCACAAAGAAAATCCACGATCGCCATATCCATCTGCGGATGTTTAAGAAGGGCGAGATGGTACTTTTGTTCAATTCAAGGTTAAAGTTGCACCCTGGAAAATTACGATCATGCTGGAGTGGACCGTTTATAGTAGAGGAGGTGTGAACCCATGGTGCTATCATGGTTAAGGACGATGACAGGACTTTCCTAGTGAATGCCCAAAGATTGAAGCACTATTATTGGGAATATTATAAAAGAAAGGTGCGTGAGGTTAAACTCATGGAACTTAAGGAAGAATGATGAGCTTTAATGCGTCTAGTCTAAGACATTAAAGTAGGGTGCTTGTTGGGAGGCAACCCAACCATTGGTAAATTTCATTTTCACTTACTTAAGTAGTTTCCATTAAATTTGTTTTTAGTATAAAAATGATGCCCTGATGTGTGTGTTAAGTGCGCAGGACTGTTTGGGTATCGAAACCATCGACCCTTGTGTCGATGGTAGCGACCAGGGTGTAGAGCGATAGCTATAGAAAACTTGCTCCATCAATACTATCGACAGCCTCATCGATAGTATCGACCACCCATCAGGATGATCGACTAAATTTTCTGGAGCACGTCGATAGCATCGACCCCATGGTCAATGCTCGCAAGATCTCTGGGGATTTTCATACAAAATCTTCTCAGTCATGTCGATGCCATTGACACCATAGTCGATGGTATCGACTTTACTTCAGGAGAAACCAGAGCCAAGGCCTCGCGAGGATAACAGATGAATGCAGAAGTTGATGCCATCGACACACCGTCGATGGTATCGACGGGACACGTCAGCGATCCGTGAGATGCCGTCAACAAAGTGTGTCAATTCTGGAGGGCAATCTGTGGGAGGAGTCGATACTATCGACACCTATCGATGGTATCAACACTTCATCGATCCGGGCCCCCACATCCATCAATCGACGACCGTCAATACTAGAGGAAAATGGATCGTACTACTAGTGTCAATACCATCGACACCCCGTACACAGTATCGACGCTTCAACAAAGGTGCCGATCTCAGCTATAAAGGGAGCGGTTGAGTTCATTTCTTCTTCACACCTTTAGATCATCTATGCTCCTATTGGGTTTGAGCACTTGTGAGCAATCAAAGGCGTACTCTGAGAAAGCAAGCGATCTTCTCTGAGTTCTGTATCGACTGTAGAGAACATCTTCTTCGACCTTCACCGAGCTCTTCTTCTATACCTTTTATACGTCCATCATGGTGAGGAACACAAATTCATCTTCCTCACACGCTTCTCCTATGGAGATTGACACATTTGTTCCACCACTTCTGGACTCCATTCCCCGTCCGAGGATTGTCCACTCCTCGGCGGATGTGAAGAAAATCTTCGACGAGTTGATGAAGCGGCCAATAGAGCCCACTTGTTACATTGATCGAGTAATAATCCGAGACCTTGGCTTTGAGTACAACCTCACCTATGTCCTCCTTGGCTAAGTTGGGAGGAGGGAAATAGCATGGGAGGAAGCATTTCCCTACCACGTTGAGGGTCATCCTTTCTTTGGCGAGTGGTTGACTTATAAGGAGATCGTGGTGGAGTTCATGGCCTCCCTCGACATATGTGTTGTGCCCAATGACCTTATCTCCACCGACCACGAGTGGATAAAAGGCTTCCTTTCCTTCCATTTGTTCAACTGCAACTATACTATTACGCTTGACCAATTCAACTCGATCTACAATTGGTGGTACTCAATCGAGCAGTACAGACGGCCGGACAATCGGGCTGATTATGATGTGATGTTTGCAGAGCTGGTAACCACTCCAATGAGGAAATCGATCAAGTATCACAATGTTGTGGTGGCCGAATTCGAGCACCCATTCATGCGGGTTTTACACCGTATGCTTTGCATCATCTTCTTTGCTCGCGACGAGCTTTCTTTGAGCAAATTTCATGAGATAGATTTTTTTTCTACAAGTTGTTGAAGAGGGCGAAGTTAAACTGGGGCACATTTTTCTTGACGCACATGATGACCATGAAGTGGAGTACCAGAAGAGCCCCTATTCATTTTGGGGGACTTATCACGCCACTAGCCTTCTATCTTGAGCTAGACCTATCATCACTTCCTCCACTGGTCAACAAATATCCGGTGAATCTTGCTCACTTCTACCGCTCCAACCTTCTGACAGTTCGTGATGGCGTGGTCTATGAGCACTGCCACTTCAACAAAGATTATTAGGAGTGTGCGCTCCCTAATACCATCTTCAACATCCAGGGGGCCCAGCATTTCAGGTGTCCCATTATTGCCATTGATGATTCTGATAGTGCCAAAGACGAGGAGGAAAATGACAACGATGACGGTGACGAGCATGAGGAGGAAGAGGAGACTTTTACCCCTTTTCGGGCAGGAGTGGCACCGAGGAAGCGGCCATGCTTCTATCTTGGTGCATCATCATCCTCACAGCCTTCGCCACCACAGCCCTCTCAAGAAGGAGAGGATGTCTTTTTGATGTAGGGAATGTATACCATGCTACAAGGCATTCAGGAGACACAACAATGACATACCACATCCTTTGCAGATATACAGGACATGACCAACATGTTGTATGTGAACCAACATGTGATTTTTGAGAATGAACGTCAGGTGTTCGCCAACCAACAACAGATATATGACTAGTTGGGGAGGATCGAGCAACAACAGCAACCGTTCTACGATCATTATTGGAGTCGTGACTATTTCGGAAGGTATCTACAGCCACCGCCCATGCCGCCTTATGATCTGAGCTTTCAGGGGAAATATCCTGAGTGGGACCCCCATACCCAGCAACACCCGTCATTTCCACCGTCACCACAATAGAAAGGTATCACTGTTCCACCTTCTAAGGTTGTTTTTTACTATGAGGCCATAGTTGAATTCAAGCTTGGGGGGGAGATGGAACAATTTCTATCTTAGTTTTTTTTATTATTTATTTTACTTTTAGTATTTTCTAGTTTTTATTGTTTACAACTTTCTAGGATCCAAATCTATCTAGTATAATCCGTGGATGTCTAATTTTAAATGTGTGTCATCTCTTGTTTTCATATGGGGAAAGTTGAAATTTGAGCATTAATTGAAAATTTTTCAAGTAATTGTAAGCTTGCTTTGTTGGAAATTGAACACTTAACTTATGAAAACAATTGGGTAGGTCAACTTTAAAAAATATGATCATAATTGTACATCCAGATGATTCAAGAAATGTGGACGCTTTTGGATGTTGAGCCTAAACTTATCAAAGGGTAACAAGACCTTAATCATAAGAGAGAGAGAGAAAGCCCTTGTTTTAGTGGTACACAAGTCAGTAAGGAGGGACATATAATATCTTTCGATGGTTCTGTCAATTAGTCTTGTGATCTATCCACCGCAATGTCATTCATACTCTACCATAAGAACTGTGAGCACATTACTATCTCTCACTCATTGACTGCATTTCATGTAGACAGGTATTGCATTACAGTTATTCATGCATGTTTTACATTAAAAAAATGAAAAATAGAGAATAGTTTTACATACACATTATCTTTATGTGCATGTCATAGTAGTTGCATAATTGACATGATGTAGTTGCATTTGTATCTTTTGAGCATACAGAACATCATGCGTCTATTGTTTTCTAAAAATATTAAAGGTGTCAAACTTGTTCCATACCCTCCAAAAAGAATGCATCAAATGTACAAGTTATGTAAGAGGAAGAATGCCAAACAAATAACTCATTGTCATTTATGAATGTGAGGGCATTTATTAAAAAAAGAAAATAAAATAAAAAATATATATTGAAAGAAGAAGAGGCTTCTAACTCTCTCCTCTTCTTAGAGGCTTCTAACTCTCTCCTCATCTTCATACAAGATAATCTAACCCCATCGTTCTCCTAAGAGATCACCAATGGCATAACAACACAGGCCATGCAACTTAAGCATGTAACTAAAATCATTGTGAGTTTCTAATTATCAAAACTTATGTCCATGGCATCTTTCTTACATGCTTTTTATTATTTGGTGGAGGATTCCTTAGTCCTTATTATGCTTACCCTGAACTCAGGAGGGTGGTGGAGAGAGAGAAACCCTAATCTCATCAATGAATAGGGTAGAGAATTGACAAAGACAGATGAGAGAAGACCTAGAGGTGTCTTATTTCGAGTTAAATCCTTCAATTTTGGTCAGGTAGTCACACATTATCTGAGAGTCCTCATATACATACTAGAGGGGTGGAGGAAAATCTTGCCAGCCCCCAAATTGTGATCCTTTTCTAGACACCTCAATCATTGGAAAATCCTCTAATAACTCCCTTCAGTTCTAAAGAGTTTGTAAAATTTATTAATTATTAGAGATTAAATGGAAAACATGCTATAATACCAAATGTAATGACCCTGCCTCCCACTAACCCCCAATTAAGGAAGACCAAGAAGTCATAGAAGCTATCCCAAAACATGATCAATGACTTTGCAAATAATAAAAAATATTTAATAAATTCTACCAAAGACAGCTTAAAATAAGATAAAAATTTACTTTTCACAAACCTTTCAAAAATGGGAAATGGAACTTCTACCCACTCTAGAGTTCTATGTAACTAATTCCTTATTTATGATTTAACTTTATTCTTCACAAGTTCCACTTTACTATTTGTCCAATTTAGATATTCCTAAAATAATGACAAACAAAAAGTCAGTCAGTAAACCCTAGCCTATCGACTCCTATATAAGGAGGGGGTTGGGCATGGATCTGAAGACACTTCTCTTCTCATAGTTGTGGTAACATGTGAAAGAGCATGACCAATCTTCTAAATAAAGCGAGAGATAGTAAGGGAAAAGGAAGTCGATGCTAGCATGTTGAGAAACAAAAGGACTACTGCTTCCTATCAGCTTTGGAAGAGCTAGTTTGGAGTTCCTGGTGGTCTGCGTAGACTACATAGAGGTGTGGAATATATTATCGTCACACTACGAACACGACATCAACTACCGTCCACATGCTACTTGATAAGGGAGCACATCTATGTGCAAGATTGTCACTGGACTTCCTCTAGGATTTGGTACATCTTGTACCCTCTTTCCTATATACATCCTTGTTAACATGATCGACTGGTTAGGAAATATAGACAATGTTTTTGTTTCTACTGCCGAATATGCTGCCATATTTCCTTACAATGATATCGAAGATACCTCAATATATGGTGTATGGGTATTTAAATGGATGCAATCAGATTTAATTTTATCGTTTATTTTATTGCATGTGATGTGAACATTTAAATGATAATGAGCATATCTGATTACATACCACATACACTAGGGAATGTCCCATAGATGTAATATATACATATGATATGATATATATGTAATCCAAATATGTGGCCTTAAAATTGTTTTGATGCTGGATGTATGCATGGTTAAGGCCAATACCCCTTGGTAGTTTGTGTGGTTGGATGGTTTACTTCCTATCTTACAAATTCAATTTGCACACTGAGCCTTCCTCTTTCTTATCCAAATATAATTAATGCTTAACTCCCTATGCTCCCCTTAGAATGTAACTCAAGGTATTCTCCTTAGACAATGTAATATATAGATAGGATTAGAATTGTGTTTTTTTAAACAACAAGGTGTTCTGACCAGGGGAGTCGACCAAATGGTAGTCGAGTTGATTGACCAGAGGAAAATAGGAGATAGCTAATTGACTAAAGGCTCAACCAATCGAATGGAAGAGTCTATCCAACCTCTTGAGGGAGGAGCGAATTGACAACTGACATGAGGACGAAGTGGAAACTAGATGGTTTAGTCGACCGACTTGCCTGTTCCCAATACAAGAAGTTCCAATATAGGTGGATACATATGATGTATGACCTTACGTGTAAAACTATTCTTTGTAGCTCCAAAGCATTTTATTAGTATGGCCATAACCATCACTCGTATGTTTGTGACTGCATGATTTTGTTTGTAGAGATAGTATGTATATGATACATATTATAAGTATGTAGTAATTGGATATGTATATGTATTTATAAATCAAATAACTCAAAAAATATTAATTCTTAGATTCCTTATGAAAGTAGAACACATGAAAAGATTTATTGACCAAACTCTGTGCATCGTATATATCATGGAAGTGTGATGGTAGTTATGTGGGCCTTCCAGCAGGGTGCATTTCTATCAGGTTGACTTTTGGGTTAGTTTTAACTAGGTGAGCTTAATGACATTAAGTGGATAGAAGCATCTATCCAAGAATTGCATTGGATGCAATTGGAAAATGGTGGCACCTTAATAATTGGTATCGCCAACGTTGGTTGGGTAATAACTCATTGTATTTTGGATCTTGGACCACTACAAACTTGTATTGTACAATGTTTGTTAATCCATACACAAGATAATTGATGTGAACAAAATAGTAGGAGTGAAAACTAATTAAATTCCTAATTAATATAGTCAATATTTTCAAATCAAATCAGAAGTTTTTTTGACAAATGAAAATTTTCTTTTGTAGAATTAAATGGCAAACAATAACACATTGCGACCGGTCCTTATGAAGGACAAACTATACAAATCAAACTTCCATAATTGGTTTAGGACTTCAAGAATGGTTCTCAGTGATATGCACTCTAAGTCCTTGACACACCAGTGTCAAAGGAACCCACTCCTAATTCCCCTATGGCTAAAGTAGATGCTTATCAGAAGCATGCCAATAATGCCTCAGCCATTTAAAACCTTATGTTATGTTGTATGAACTATGAGTTTCATAAGAAACATGATAACATGGAAATTCTCGAGATGGTAGCAAGAAAGGTACAATGTCTCCAAGGTTCCCTTTGAGTATAAGATGACAAAAGGGGATCTAATAGAGCCCCATGTGCTCAATATTAATGGAGATGTGGAACATTAGAGAGAGTGGGATTTCCTTTAAGCCAAGAGTTGGTAACAAATATGATTCTATAATCATTGTTTGAATCATATAGCCAGTTTATTGAGAGAAATTACTTGAGTAACTTGGCTAAACTACTATTTGAGTTGCTTGGCATGTTTTTAAATGCTGACGCACAGTTGAAAAGGGAAAATCCAGTGATGGTGATAAGTGGAGGGAAGTCCAACTGAAAAGGCAAGGCCAAGAAAAGTTTTGTGGCTAAGCTTAAGTCCAAGTCTTCTGCACTCATGATAAGGAGAAGGGTAAATGAAAAAGGAATTTGCACATTTTACTTAATGGAATAAAGGAAGATAAAGCAAGGGATAGGGATCTCTACTTTAGGTATTTACATTATTGAGATTAACTTTGTTACTTCTTCATCTTAGGTATTGGATATCGGATGCGGATCTTACATTTTCTCAAATGTAAAAGATCTAAAGAGAAGGAAATATTTGAATAAAGGTGAGGTTGAATTGGACATCACTAATGGAGCAAGAGTTTCCACCAGTATAGTTGGAACCAATGAGTTATCTCTGCCTAGTTTGCTTGTAATAGAATTTCTATTATGTACCTGCCATTATGGAAACATTATTTCTATGTCTTGTTTGGACAAGAATGTATTCAAATTTATTATAAACAATGTTGATGTTCTATTAGTAGAGAGATAAATTTTATGGAAGTGCCCCAATATCCTATGGTCTATACTTGTTAGATCTTGAGATAGGCATATATAAAGTAAATACAAAATGCTAAAAATCGATAACTTAAACAAGACATATATCTAGCATTATTTTCTAGGGAACATACATGAGAAAAACATATCCAGATTCCATAAAGATAGTTATTTTGATTGTTTTGCATTGCATGCAAGTCTTGTTTATTGGGTAAGATAACAAAGGAACCTTTCACTGAAAATAGGGTGAGAGCGAGTGATGATTAGGACTCATACATACCGATGTATGTGGACATTTTAGAACAGGTGTCCGAGGTGGTTACCAATACTACATTACCTTTATTAATGATCTAAATAGGTATGGATATGTGTACTTGATGAAGCACAAGTTAGAATCCCTTCAAAGGTTCAAGGATTTCATTAATGAAGTACAAAACTAGCTTGCTATAAGTATTAAAGAACTTTGATCCTATAAATATGGAGAATACTTAAGCCAAGAGTTTGAGAACCTTATGTGAGAGTGTGGTATTATACCACAACGGACTCCACTTGCCACACCACAAGATAATGATGTATCAAAAAGAAGGAATCCTACAACGTTAGACATGGTAAGATCAATGATGAGCTTTATCAATCTTCCAACTTCCTTTTGGGGTGATGCTCTATAAACTGCCGCATTTATAGTAAACCATGTACTATATAAATTGGCTCAAAGGATACCATACAATATATGGCATTAGAAATGTCTCAATGTTTACTTTGTGAAGATTCTGGTTTGTGAAGTTTATGTGAGAAAATAGTTTCTCAAAAATCTTGGACCTAAATAAAATATATGTTTTGTTTTGGATATCCCAAGGAAAAGAAGGGATACTACTTTTACACCCCATCTGACAATAAAGTGTTTGCTGGCAAGGATGTTGTTTTCCTGGAAAAGGAATTTGTGGGAGAAAAGTCAAACTTGAAGAGGTTCAAGACAAGAAAGAAAAAATTGAACCTATAGAGGTACAATAGGAAAAAAGAGAATTACAAACTATTGTGGAATCTCAAGTTCCTAATGTAACATAAGAACCTTGTAGATCTAGTAGGACATACCTTAAGCTGAAAAGATTTGGATATCTTGGGACTTAAGAAGGCTATGAGTTGATCATAGATGTTGGGCCAACATATTATGTAGAAGTTATTGAGGGACTATAGTCTAAGAAATGACTTGAGTACATGAGATCTGAGATGGACTCCAGCACACCAACAAGGTATGGCCTTGGTGAATCTACATGAAGGGACAAACCCATAGAGTGCAAATCTGGCTTCAAGAAGAAGACTGACATGGATAGTAGTGCACAAACCTATAAGGAAAAATTGGTAGAAAAGGATTTCAAATGAGTACAAGATGTTGACTATGAAAAAACTGTTTCACCATCTATCATGTTTAAATTCATTAGGATCATTCTTGGCATTGCAAATTATTATGACTATGAGATTTGGAAAATGCATGTTCAAACTTCTTTCATTAATGGGAATCTTTTTGAGGATGTGTACAGGACACAACTTAAGGATTTTATTAATCTAGATAATGAAAATAAAGTATGTAAGTTTTACAGGTCAATCCATGGATTGAAGCAAGCATCTTAGAGCTTAAATCTTCAATTTGACAAGGTAGACAAAAAGTACGGATTTAGTCAAAATGAAGATGAACTATGTTGATGCGTGCTAATTTAGCACCTCTTTTCACAACCTTTTGAGTCATGTCACATGGAAATTCTTATCTTTATCCATTAAAAAGAAACAAACTTCTATTTGCTTCCTTTTATCACAATTGAACTTGAATCTCACCGAAATTTGTGAATTTCTTGCGGACTCAAAACACCAGACGAGCACCTTGCCTGTTCCATTTGATCGTCTTACCGGTTCCAGACGAGCGGATCTCCTGTTCCAATCGATCATCTTACTTGTTCAAGACGAGTGGCTATCCTGTTCCAGCTAATCATCTTACCCATTCCAGATGTTTGGCTTACCTATTCCAGCCGATCGGTTGGTTCCATCTCTCAGCCATTGAGCCTTGTCTAAACATTCAATCTAGATGGCACACCCTTTGAATTTCAAACGACCATTTTAGTCCTCAAGTGGGAGTTTTCCCTTCCAAACCGTGCAGGTCACAGAGTACCGCCACCTGAGACTTAGGGTTGTTGACTGTTGTCCTGAATCTTGCCCTTACTAGACATCCAACTGATCAATTCACCACCCAACTGATCGGTTAGCAGTACACAGCCAGTTCAAATTTGTTGCCGCGAACCCGATTTGTCCCAAACCCTAGTTGTAAAAGCCTCCTGCTTCTCCTATAAAAGGTGGGGCACTTCCTCCTCACATCATCGTTATTTTATTTTTTTGTACCAGAGATTTCTGAGCAATCATTCTTGTGTTTCTATGTTCTTGTATTAAATTCATCAATAAAGATTGGTTATTTGCAAGTTTAGTGTTTTCTTTCAATTATTGTTCTTTTACCTTACTCTTTTAGATCTAGTTTACCTATTCTTCTCCTTTTTATTCCATGGACTACAATAAGGAATTAAGTGTCGGTCATTTCATTGTCTCTAGCCTAAGGAACTGATCCTTTAATAAGTCTAGACTATGGCTAGAACTCTTCATTCCTCTATCTCCCTTTTCTCCAGAAGCATGAGTGAGTAGTTCTCTATCAAGGCAATGGGAATATCTCCTTATCCATGGATTAAATCGATTAATCCTTTAGAATGACTTCTAGATGGCTTTTGGTTCTAATGATCGTTGATATATCAAAGTAATTGATTGGTTTGATCACATGTTAATCTGGATGGAAATGACCATGGAAATCTGGATTTAGAACAATAGAATCAATCACATAGGGGTTTTGAAATGACTGTTGATCTTCCTCTTTTGAGATGATATACTAAGAAACATGAGAACCAGGACGAATGGGCTTATTGGAGTCCATCTTTTGTGGATTTTTATTAATTCACATGTTTTCATTGTAACTTTGTTTTAAAGGATATAGTCTATTCTTGCCTAAGCTAAGGTGGTGAAAACCCGTAACGCCTCGATTATCCATCTCTTTATTTAATGTTGTGTTTGATTCACTCTATTTACATTCTAGTATTTCATTCATAATAGTTTACTTGTGCTAACAATCATCTCAATTTTCCTTGTGATAAGGAAAATTTATTTCTTTTAAGTACTATCTTGTTCTTATATTTCCTTTCTACTTTAGTGATAATCACTCAAAATCCCAAATCCGATCTTTACTTTATATTCTAAAGACAAAAACACCAAAAAAAAATAAAAAATCCTTAAAAACCATTGTGATTATAGTTAACAATTTGAAAAATGTTGTCCTTTGGGATCGACCCTTTCTATATTAACCTTAATCGAAAAGTAGAAAAAGGATTAAACTCTAGGATTATTATCTTAGTGATTTTAGTTCACTTTGATGCATTAACAATTTGGCATCATTGTCGGGGACAACAAATTGTTTTCTCGAACCCTTAAAAACTTTTGAAAAACCTTTTTGTTTTCATTTTTTTCAATTGTTCCCAACAACATTGCAGAAGTACTACTCCTCTTTCTATCATGTTTCCACTCCGACAGTCTATTTTTTCTGCACATGATTAACTGCTTATTTTATGCATGCAATGCCCGAACACTAATTTACAATCGTTTGATCCTGAGATAGATATAACTTTTCACTTTCTAAACCATCAAAATCGAATTAGGATTGATGAAGAAGAAGTTGCTCATAGGATCAACCAAGCTCTAGCAGCTCAAAGAGAGCACATCTTAGCCGACCAAGTGGCTAGAGAAGCCAATTTGCAAGTAGCCTATATGTCTGAACAAGAAACCCTAGAGAACAATAGGAGGGAAGACGAAAGGCAAAAACAATTGAAAGATTTTTCTGTTCCAAAATCTACCTATGCCCTACACCCAATCATGCCTCCCAACATCGTTTCCCCCCCAATTCAAGATCCAAACCCAATGGATCACCATGATCCAAGCAAATCCATTCTCAAGTAACAATGGGGAAAGTTGCCAAGATCATCTTTAAAGGTTCATTGACCTTTGCTCTTTGAACAAACTCCCAGGCATCTCTAAAGATACCATCTACCTTAGATTGTTCAAGTACTCTCTCTCCAACCAATCTAGTAGCTAGTACAACACCATGGAGAGTGAAGAACATGTCACAACTTGGGAAGTTATACAAAATAAGTTTCTTGAGAAATTTTACCCCCTTCTCTCACTTATGAACTTAAGGGACAAATCACTCACTTTTCTATGTCCCCAGGAGAATCCATAGGAGAATCTTGGAAAAGGTTCAAAGACTTACTTAGGAAGTTCCCTCATCATGACATATCTCAAGCCCAACTCATAGAAATCTTTTATTGTGGTGTTCATAATGATGCTAAATTCTTTCTTGATTCCTCATCTAGAGGAAATTTTATGAACCAAAGTCTGACCAGTGCATGGAAGGTGGTTAAACATGCTTCTAAAACAAGGGCTAGAAGGGGAATTGGTGGAGTCCTTAAGATAGCCAAGACTGAATTTAATCTTGATATCTAAAGCATAGCAGAAAGCCTTAAATTAATTTCTCTAAAACAAGATCGATTAGAGTCATCTCTAGGCACCCTTAGAGAGTTACCCCAACAAATAAAAATTGTAGACTCTCTTTGTGGCACCTGTCAAGGATATGATCACACCACCCTACACTGTCAATACCTTTACAACACCCCATGCAACCAGAAATGGGACAACAACTAGAAGACCTCAACTCAATCTATACCATACCAGGCCAAGATTACTACAACCCCAACCAGACTAGAAACCATCCTGGCTTCCAATATGTGAACGTTGCAGATGCTGAAAACTCTAGCCAACTCCAATTCCAATAAAGGCCTTCGTACCCTCAAGGAAACAATCGACCACCACCTGGATTCCTATACAACAACCAAAGGAACTTTGGAAACCAAGGAAACTATTGAGGAAATCACCCAAACCGACCACTATATCAAGTACAAAAATTCTAAAACTTAAACCTTCCCCCTCAAAATATCAATCAGCCACCTCCTCAACCACCACCAAGTATTCCTACTCCCAACCCCTCAGTTGATGAACGGATATCTACCTTGGAACAAATCATCATTGCCCAACAAGCTCATCAAACGGTGACTGATGCCCAACTGGCTCGCCTGTTTGCCCAACAGAAACCCCTAGCCAGAACTTTTGCTGGGCAGTTTGAAAATAACCCCAAACATCCCAAACAACTCACGGTTGTCTCAACTCATTTGGGAAAGGTGCACTCCCCTCCCCCTCTAGAAAAACCATTGGATCCACCTCTATAATTTGAGGATGAGGACATGGTAGTTGTTGAACCTGAAGCTACATCTGAACCAACTGTCCCTAAACCTCCTCAGGAAGAAGCCAAAGAACCAATCTACAAGCCACGACCTCCCTACCAAGCCCACCTAAAAAACAAGGCTTGACGCCCACTTAGTGAAATTTCGGGATGCTATGAAAAAATTACACGCCGACATTCCCTTCCTTGATGCTTTGGCAGACATGCCTGCCTGGGCCAAGTGCATGAAATCCCTTTTAACTAAGAAGTATGCTACTGAAGAATACGAGACTGTTAAACTTGCTAGGACCACTTCAGATTTAATCTAAAGTAAGATGCCTAATAAATAAAAGGACCCTGGTTCTTTTGGAATAGGATGCTACTTAGGTGATAATGCTTGTAGAAAGGGTCTAGCTTATTTAGGAGCTAGTATATCCATGATTCCCTAAAGCGTTTGCAAAAGATTAGGATTCAATGACATGTTACCCACAACCATGGCTATCCAATTGACAGACTTATCCATGACCAAACCCGTGGGAGTCATAGAAGACATTTTGTTTAACGTTGGGAAAGATGCCTATGTCCCTTGTAATTTTGTGATCATGGACATAAAGGAAGATTTACACTACCCTCTCATTTTTGGACATCCTTTCTTAGCCACTGCCTGAGCCTTGATTGGCATTAAGGCCAGTTTTTGTTAAGATTAGGGAAGCAAACCCTAGAGTTGAGGGTGTTTGAAAGCATGAAGGGGCCTATTTTCCAGGAAGAGGTCTACCTCCTTGATTGCATTGATAAATTATAAGGAATGGGAGTTAGTTGATGACCCCCTGCACATAACCCTCACTACCCCTCTGAATGTGATTTTGACAATGAACAATTAGATCAATGTAAGGCTCATTTAGATAACTTTGAGGAGATCCCCACAGCTAAACTTGAGGACCTTAAGATGATCTCCAATGTAGAAGAAAAGCCTGAACCACCAAAGGCCCCAGAAATGACAAATCTTCCCATAGGTTTGAAATATGTCTTTCTTGATGAACAAGAATTGTGCCATGTTATCATAAATTATGACCTTACCCTCGGACAAGAAAATAAACTTATGGGTGAACTTAGGAAAAGAGGAGCTGGCTTGGGGTAAAAAATAACAGATCTAGTTGGAATAGATCAATCCATCTACATCTAAAAAATCCCAATGATATAAGATAACAAACCTTCCCGAGACCCACAACAAGAACTCAACCCAAACAAGAAGGAAGTTGTCCATCTAGAGGTGATTAAACTTTTGACTATAGTAATCATCTATACCATCTCTGACTCCCCATGGATTAGCCCAGTTCAAGTTGTTCCTAAAAAGGGAGGGACCACTATCATTCAAAATGAGAAGAATGACCTCATTCCCACTCGCACTGTCACAAGGTGGAGAAAGTGCATTGACTATAGGAATCTTAACAAAGAAAATAGGAAAGACCCCACTTCCCACTTCCCTTCCTAGACCAAGTTCTTGAACACTTAGCCCATCAACAATACTTTTGTTATATAGATGGCTATTCAGGATTTTATCAGATTCCTATCCATCTTGAAGATCAAGAGAAGACCACCTTCATATGTCCATTTGGCACCTATGCTTTTAGAAGAATGCCCTTTGGCTTGTGCAATACACCAACCACCTTCCAACGGTGTATGTTAGCCATCTTTGCAGGATTGACAGAAACTGTCATGGAAGTGTTCATGGATGACTTTTTGTCTATGGAGATAGCTTTGATTCATTCCTTAGGAATCTCACCCTTGTTCTTGATAGATGTATTGAGTCACACTTGGTCCTTAATTGGGAAAATGTCACTTCATGGTTACGGAGAGCATCGTTCTTGGCCACAAGGTTAGCAACCAAGGCATAGAGGTTGACAAAGAAAAAATTGAAGTTATCACCAATCTTACACCTCCAACCTCAATCAATGGCATCCAAGCCTTCTTAAGACATACCAGTTTCTATCGGTGATTCATCCGTGACTTTTTCAAAATCACAAAAACCCTCACCAATCTTCTTCAAAAAGAGGTGCCTTTCCATTTTGATAAGGCATGCATGGATAGCTTTATATGTTTGAAAAATGCTCTCACAACCACTCTAATTATTTGTGCACCAGACTAGGCCCTACCCTTCAAAATCATGTGAGGTGCTAGTGACTATGTTGTAGGCGCTATCCTAGGACAACGAATTGATAAGAAACATTAAGTCATATACTATGCATCCAAGACTCTAGATAAAGCTCAATGAAATTGCACGGTCACCGAAAAGGAAATGCTAGCCATTGTCTATGCATTTGATAAATTTTTCTCATATCTAGTTGAATCTAAAGTTATTGTTTACACTGACCATGCAACCTTTTGCTATCTCATGAACAAAAAAGATCCCAAACCTAGACTCATAAGATGAATTTTGCTATTATAGGAGTTTAATCTAGGAATCCAAGACAAAAAAGGGGTCTAAAAATATCGTGGTTGATCCCCTAAGTTGACTTAGCTAAAACCCCATAAATGAATCTTTTCTCGATGACCAATTGCTTAAGGTGGACTCCCAATTCCCTTGGTTTTCCAATTTTGTAAATTATCTAGCTGCTGGTGTATTGCGCCCTGTGTACAAGGGACATTCTAACGATAAATTTTGATGTGATGTCAAAACTATTATTGGGATGAACCTTATCTATTTATACTTTGTGTCGATGGTCTGTATCATTGATGTGTCTCTTAGGAAAAAAACACTGACATTTTGGAACAATGTCATTCTGGCCCCTATGGTGGACACATGAGTTCCTAAAAAATAGCCAGGAAAGTCCTATAGTGTGGTTTCTATTGGCCCACCATCACAAGAGAAGAAGAGGTAAGATCTAAATGAGCAAGGTAAAAGAACAATAATTGAAAGAAAATACTTAACTTGCAAAAAACCAATCTTTATTGATGAATCAAATACAAGAACATAGAAACACAAGAATGATTGCTAGAAAATCCCCAGTACAAAAAAAAATAATGATGATGTGTGGAGGTAGTGCCCCTCCTTTTATAGGAGAAGGAGGATGCTTTTACAACTAGGGTTTGGGACAATTGTGGCCAGTGACTACAAATTTGAACTGGTCGTGCACTGCCAGGGCACATCTAGAGGTACAGCCTAGAGCACCCAGACCCAGACGACATCCCCAAGCCACATGCCCACAGGAGGAGTGTTTCTTTGGAGGCTCACAATGATGCCTCTGGTACACTCTCACCGCACCCCGCTGCACCAGGAGGCATCGATATGATGATGCAGGTTCCTATGGGTTCTACATGGTCTAGCAGTAGCTGAATGAGATTCAGCGCAAGAAGCAGTGCCAGGGCCACCAACTCAATCATATGTATCTCATGCAACATTCACAAGAGTCTTGGAATGTGGAATATGACCACTATGCCCCTAGCCACCCATCCTACAAGGTGTATGGAGCCCAACAGGCCTACCCAGATCCCCAATCCCCTTATTGGGGAAACTACTAGTCCTTCCACCAGAAACATCCACCACCATAGTGATTTTCTTCACTCCATCTCATTCTAAGGGTTTGCTCGGGATGATCAAAGCTCTAAGTCCGGGGTGGGGGTGGGTGGTATGTGTTCCACCCCTTATCTTCCCTTTTAACAATTTAATTTTGTATTTCAAAACTTATTACATTTTCTCTTTTTAAAAACTTTGGCCTTTACGGTAGATGGCCAATTGATGTATCTTCAATTTCAAAGATTAGATAAATCTTTATTTCCCAAAATTGCTCAATTTTTTTTTGAAAATAACAAATTTTCCATACCTAAGTTAATAATATTCTTGGAAAAGATGGCAAGCCTTAGAGTATCAAATAGAATCAAATGCAAACTTTCTTATCTTTAGCATTAGATTAACTGATCAATCTTTCTCATATGATGTACTTGATTTCTCTTACTGATGCAACAACACTTGAAAAAAATATTGTTGCATGGGAAAATAATCCGCATGCCAAATCCTAAGTCTAGGGTGGCATGCTCCTCCTCTCTCCCTCTTCCATACCCCTCATAAATTTAATAGGGGCGTACCGGAAAAAAGATGCCAAAAAGAGCACACACAAAAATTATTGTCAATATCTTGAGTCGAATAGAGGAGGGATTATTCATCCACACCCCTCATAAATTTAATAGGGGCACAAATCCATTAAATTAAAATTCCAAGTCGAATAGAGGAGGGATCCTTTTCCACACCTCACCTTTTCTCATTATTGTGCCAAAAAAAATTGAGTGTTGAAGCGCAAGTAGGATTAGGACTATTTTTGCAAATTATACGTTTGAAAGAAAAAGTTATAAAAAATGTTGTTGTAAGAAATATAGAAATTGTATTTTTTGGTTTTAAGAGATGGGTTGCTTGACCATGAAGAGGATAGAAGATACTGCTAATTAAGGGAGGATGAAGATGATGTTTTAAAAAAAGAATTATTTTAATTGCTTGAGGACAAGCAAAAGCTTAAGTCTGTAATATTTTGATGCGTGCTAATTTAGCACCTCTTTTCACAACCTTTTTAGTCATGTCACATGAAAATTATTATCTTTATCCACTGAAAAGAAAAAAATTTCTATTTGCTTATTTTTATCACAATTGGACTTGAATCTAACCCAAATTTGTGAATTTCTTACAGACTCAGAACACCAGACGGGCGGCTCGCCTGTTCCAACCAAGCATCTTACCTATTCCAGATGAGTGGCTTTCCTGTTCCATTTGATCATCTTACCTATTCTAGACAAGTGGCTCACCTATTCTAGCCAATTGTATTACCTGTTCCAGATGCTTGACTCTCATATTCTGACCGATCGGTTGGTGCCATCTCCTAGCTCCCAAGCCTTGTCCAAATGTTCAATCTAGATGGCTCACCCTTTGAATTTCAAATGATCATTTTAGTCCTCAAGTGGGAGTTTTTCCTTTCAAATCGAGCGGGTCATAGAGTTCCCCCTCCCGGGACTTAGGGTTGCTGACTACTACCCTGACTCCCGCCCTTACCATACATCCAACCAATCAGTTCGCCACCCAACTGATTGGTTGGAAGTGCATGGCCAATTCAAATTTGCAGCCTCCATCCGAATTTGTCCCAAATCCTAGTTGTAAAAGATTCCTCCTCCTATAAAAGGAGGGGCACTTCCTCCTCACATCATCATTATTTAATGTGTTCCGGAGATTTCTGAGCAATCATTCTTGTGTTTCTATGTTCTTGTATACAATTCATCAATAAAGATTGCTTATTTGCAAGTTAAGTGTTTTCTTTCAATTATTGTTCTTTTACCTTCCTTGTTTAGATCTATATTACCTCTTCTTCTCCTTCTTCTTCCGTGGACTGGAGAAAGGAATTAAGCATCCGACATTTCATTATCTCTAGCTTAAGGAACTAATCCTTTAATAAGTCTAGACTATGGCTAGAACTCTTCTTTCCTCCGTCTCCCTTTTCTCCACAATGATGAGAAAGTTGTTCTCTATTGAGGCAAGGGGAATAGCCCCTTATCCATTACTTAAATTGATTTATCCTTTAGAACAACTTCTAGATTGCTTTTGGTTCTAATGACCATTGATCTATCAAAGTAATTGATTGGTCTGATCACATGTTAATCAGGATGGAAATGACCACGGGAATCCAGATTTAGAACAATAGAATCAATCTCATAGGGGTTTTGAAACGAATGTGGATCTTTCTCTTCTGAGATAATGGACTAAGAAACATGAGCATCGGGATCAATGTGCTTATTGGAGTCCATCTTTTGTGGATTTTTATTAATTCACATGCCTTCATCGTAACTGTCATTTTACAGGATTTAGTTTATTCTTGCCTAGGCTAAGGTGGTCAAAACCCCTAAAGCCTCGATTCTCAATCTCTTGATTTATTCTTGTGTTTGATCCGCTCTATTTACATTCTATTCTTTCATTCATAATAGTTTACTTGTGCTAACAATCATCTCAATTTTCCTTATGATAGGGAAAATTTATTTCTTGTTAAGTGCAATCTTGTTATTATATTTCCTTTTTTCTTTAGTGATAATCACCTAAAACCCCAAATTCAATCTTTACTTTCTATTCTAAAGACAAAAATACCAAAAAGAAATAAAAAATTATTCAAAACCATTGGGATTAGAGTTAACAACCTTAAAAATGTTGTCCTTTGGGATCAACCCATTCTATACTAACCTTCGTCAGAAATTAGAAAAAGGATTAAACTCTAGGATAATTATGTTAGTGATTGTAGTGCAATTCGATGCATTAACACATGTGCACACAAGAAGGATAGTGGAAGCATAGTTCTATTCCTCACATTAAATGTAGACGACATACTATTGATGGGGAATGATATACCTACCCTACAAATGGTAAACAACTGCATGGGATGTGCCTTCTCTATGAAGAATTTAGGATAAGAATTCTATATCTTAGGAATTAAGATCTATAGAGATAGATCTAGTAGGTTTCTTGGCATAAGACAAAGTACATAAATTGACAAAGTGTTGAAGAGGTTCAACATGCAAGACTCAAAGAAAAGAAATTTTCCCATGATGCATGGAATTAGTCTCTCTAGAGCCCAATATCCCAATTTTTGTGAATAATGGGAACACATAAGTAAGATGCCATATGCGTTTGCAGTTCATTCTATCATGTATGCAATGTTATGTACTTATCTCAATGTCTCATATGCTTTGAGCATGATGAGTAGATATTAGTGAGATCATGGTAAAGGTTGCTATACTTCCATAAAGAACATCCTTAAGTACTTCATAAGGTCTAACGATCAATTCCTTATTTATGATGGTGAGGAAGAGTTCGGTGTAAAGGGTTACACTTATGCAAGATTTCAAACTGACAAAGATGATTATCGATCACAATATATGTTTTTCCTCAACAACGCAGTTGTAATTTGGAAGAATTCCAAGAAATACGTAGTTGAAAATTCTACATTAGGATCCAAATATATTTCTTCCTTGAGCACATCAAAGGAAGCTTTTTGGATCAAGAAGTTTGTTGAGGAACTTGGAGTGGTTCCAAGAATTAGTGATGCAATAGAGTTGTATCGTGACCACAATGGATATACTGCACAATCTAAGGAACATAAATCACATATTCATTCCAAATCATATACTTTGGCGCTCTCATCTCATACAAGGGATTTTACAACAAGGAGATGTGAAGAGTTGTTGAATACTGATTAAAAGAGATATTCTCGGCCCACTAACAAAAAATGTTTCATTATAGAAGAATGATGGTCATATTAGATCACTTGGAATCAAGTTTGTAGGTGACTATATCTAAGTACAAGTCAGAGTTTATTGGTATGCATTCCCAGAGATTCAGTCATGTAATGAATGTAATGTGGCATTATGTACTTGATTTGATAATGTTAATCAAGGAAGATACATCTACTTATGCTTGTTTCAATTATGAGATGATGTCACATCATAATAGATTTCTAAAGAATGATGTTACTCGATGACATGTCTTCATGTTTAGGACCTAAAGAATGAGATCATATGTATCATAAGAGTACATACATTATTATTATGTCCCTAGTCAGATATTACTGTGGAAGTAAAATAGATAACAAGAATGCATAAGATTAGAATGTGTTAACTGATGATAGAGTCTCATTAGTCATGATAATGGATATAAATGAAAAAACATAGGTACATGTTTCAAAATAGTGTACTGGAAGGACCCACCTTGAGAGTGATACATGGAAACCCATGAAATGGTAGTCAGAATCAACACTTACAGTAATAGTGGTGATTGTGGTTCTTAGTCATGAAATCACTACACTTATCATAAATCATTCTTCAAAATTTGGCATAATCCAACGTGATCTTAAATAAGGGTTTCCTTAAAGATGGTTCTTGGGTAAGTTGTGACACATGGAGATTGACTGTGAGTGATGTAGATAGGATTAGACCCTACTATTGAGAGTTCGATATCCCGATCCATTGATAAGTGATACTGAGAAACATATGGCCATACTCATGTGATTCAACATGTTATATGTGATCTCACTTGCATATCTATAGTATGATCTAGTTCAAGAACACAAATTGAGTATTAAGAGTGTGAAGATTCCATGCCTCACATTCAATCTATATATTAGAGACAAAGGAAGTATATGATCTTGGTAACACTAATCGATGACTATAGGTTGAATTTGTTCTCCAACTTTCCAATTACTTGGGTAGGAATGTTTTGCTAGATACCAAGTATTGCTTGTGTAGTCATAACAAATATGGAATTCACTAGACTATGAGACCTATAGGGTCACACACATATGATTCACTTGGGATAGGAATTTGCTCATGAATAAGATTTAACTTGGTTACTAAAAGGGTTTAATGAATCAAATTAAACAATAGTGGCTGACAGGAGTGTCAAATTGATCATTTGGTAAGCCACTTGATGATTTGGTGTCGGTTAATCGACTAGAGTGTCTAGTCGATCGACTGAATCACTTTTGAAACCATTTAGTTTGACTGGGTCAAACAAAGATGCAAAATGACCAGTTTGATTTTTTCAAATGATTAATGATATCTGTAATGACATACATGAATTATTTAATTAAAAGAAAGTGTTATTGTATTACTGGACACAAGCCAATTGACCTACTGGATAGTCCACTTGATCGACAGGTGTTCTAGTCAACTGAATGGCAGCACACAAAAAATGTTGAGCTATGAGATCTAACCTTTCATATCCCCTGGGTTTTGGAACCCCAAGCCGTCCACTCCTATATAATGAGGGGCTTGGTTAAGGATCTGAAGACACTTATCTTCTGACAATTGTGGTAATGTGTGATAGAGCCCGAGCAGTCTTTCCAAGTAAGGGAGAGACAATAAGGGGAAAGGAAGTTGACGCTAGCAAGTTGACAAATAGAATGACTACTACTTGTTGTTGGATCTGTAAGTGTCACATATAGTTCCTCGAGGGTTCGTGTGGACTACATAGTAGTGTGGAAGCCGTTGTTTCCATGCTAGAAGAATGATGCCAACTTCTATCTGTGTGGTAAGGGAGCACATTTTTGTGCAAGATTTTTAGTGGACTTTCTACAAGACCAGGTTCATCTTGCACCCTCTTTCCTTGATACCTCATTGTTGACATGATCTACTGGTTAGAAAATATGGATAGAAATATTTGTTTCCATTGCCTACTCTGCTCCCATATTTCCCTATTGACTGGAGTCATCATACTTGTCATGTACTCTGCTTCATCTATAGGAACTGCATTGAACTTCCTTTCCCCATGAAGAATGACATACTATTTTTCATTTGCTAGATCATCGATATAGAATACTTATTTCTCCTATGATGCCATTATGAATGGTTCACCCTTCTCAAAATTCACTGATGTGAAACCTAATTGTTCCACTATAACTCCATTGGTGTTATTAGCCCAATTATATTGAATGACATGAACCCTAAAATATGTATAGTCAAACTCCCATGTATTCATTGACACCGTAATAAGACATTTTGGCTTCACACAGACTCTTATCCATCACAATAGAAGAACACAATTAAGATTCTTGAAGGGTAACCACTACTACAAAAATGGCTTATAACGTCACATTTAACGACGTTGATTGTATACAAAAACTGACGCCTAAACCATACAATGTCGGGCAAATAATGAAACCAACATATATCTGTGAAGGGAGAGCAGACACGGGTATCACTTTTTATTTAACGTCGATTCCCAAATAAGAAACCAACACTAAAAATTGACTGCCAAATCCAATTTTTCGAGTAAAAAAAATTACCTCCAAAATTTAACATACAACGTCAGTTATTAACCAAGAAACCGACGACTATGGTCTTAATTGGAGAACATTTATTTTTGTCGGCATATATATATAGACGTCGGTGTTTCTTGTTTTAACTAACGACTATAAGTGAATAGAAGTGTCAGTTATTTGTTGGTAACCGGCGCCAATAGTTTTAAGCATTGGTGGTTTCTAATAACTGATGCCTATTGTTAACTTAACAACACCCGCGTGAGCCAAACTCTTACCCTTTCTCTATTTCATTCATCTCGATTGAGGGTTTAGGGTTCAGTGACGATTCCACTACTTACTACCGCTAGCTTCTCCTACGTCACAATTTGCTGGTCCTCTGACTGCTACGCTCCACGCCGGTCGCCGCCACGAAGGCCCTCTCTACTCATCGGCCGCCGCCCTAGCTCGATCAGCTGCTCGCCTGCCCTGTCTACTCACAGCACCTGCTCTACACCTGCTGGTCAGCACCGCCGCTCTCTGGGGCTCGTTGCCTACTCGCTGCTCTTGCACCTACTGGTCGCCGTCGCCGTTCGAGGTACCTTCTTCCTCCTCTTCTCCCTCGTGGTGGTGAGCTGACTTGACGGTGGTGGGGAGCATTTTTGCTGTGTCACTATTGTTGCTACTATTTCTTCTTATTGTGATGTTGACAGTGGTAGGGTGTGAGCAAATTCATTTATTAAGTCAATCCTTAAACCGCTAGTAGATCAGATAGGTATACGAGTGTGCTCATTGAAAGAGTAGGATTTTTTAAAGGGAGTGGTTTTTTAGATTAAATGACTACAGAAGACATAATATTAACTCTAGCATAATCTCATGCGTAGGTGATATTAATCTTTGAGATATTAATTTTTTCTCAGACCCATGTGATATTTTGTTTGATTTAAACATGATTGGGCATTATTATGACTAATGTTTCCCATAATGAGGCAATTTTTACAATACCTTGCCCTTGTTCCAATTTTTGGACAATTCATATACTCTGAATTGGGAAATACTATTACTCTTCTAAAATTATTCTTATAATTTTGAATTGGGTCAATGACCACACCTGCTATTGTGCCTGAATTATGCCATGTATGTTTGTAAAAATTGAATATTATCGCTCTAATTGTGAATTATTGCATGTTTGAAACTATTGAATTCTTGATTTATTATTTAATAATGCTCTAATTGTGAGTGATGCAATGTAAGTGAGAAAATACATGTAGTGGATATGTACTCATTAGCCTAGAAACCCATCCAAGACTTACTCATTAGGAGTAAATCATGGATAGTCCCCAGTTTGGGATTGTTCTTGAAAACCTAATCTCACTTAGGATGTAAGTGTATAATGTGTATTGGGTTTTCAAAAAAAATTCGGTAGCATTTCCCCGTTTGTTCTCAAAGTACATATGTACTTGGAGAACAGCAGGGAAATGCTGCCGAAATTTTCTTGAAAACCCAGTACAAATTATACACTTACTAGTAAGATTAGATGTTTAAGAATGGGATAGGTGGTACACATTTATTATATACAAGAATGACAACACATGTATTTATTGGCCTAGAAACCCATCCAACATTTGCTCATTAGGAGTATATCTTGGATAGTCCCCAGTTCGGGACTGTTATTGAACACCTAATCTCACTTAGGATGTAAGTGTATAATGTGTATTGGGTTTTCAAGAAAATTTCGGCAGCATTTCCCCATTTGTTCTCTAAGTACATATGTACTTAATGATCATGCTTAGCCCTATCAAGCTACTAAGGCACAAAAAGACACCTACAAAGCCATGCTAGGTCACACTTGTTCTCATCCTTGACATTAGACCAACTTAGTTGTGATGGGTTCAAAAAACATACCCTTAACTTAAGGAGTTTCCTTTACCTCTACATATGAGGAGTACCATGCTTGAAACCATAGAGACTCAAATCTCATCAGGAGCATTGGGTACACAGCTTCCCCTCTTAGGCCTAGGAACCCTAGGTTCACCTTTGGGTATCTAACTGCATCCTCAACCTCTTAACCACAAATCAATCATGTATAAGGCATGACATGCCCTTCCTGTCATCCTTCTGGTCGAGCAATACTCTAGAGTTGAGTCATCTTCAAGGATAAACAACAAGGTACAAGGCCTCACAACCTGTTACCAAACCTCTCCAGGTCTAAGGAACTCTTCTTCCTATTTCAGAAGGTAAACACCTATACCACAGGCACATAGGTACCAGAAGCATCATCCTCTCTCTAGGGTTTGGTTCCTCTATAGGAAACCAAGATATCATCAGCCTCCAGGGATCATGCATGAGGCAACCACTATCATCCACTTAGGTCGCATCATTCTCGACTTCCCATTGTTCCTCACATCTCAGAGTTTTAGGTTTCCAAACTTCACATCCAACCATACTACTAAAGGTCATCTCTCCATGAAGGATCAAGCTCACAGGAATACCTCTATGCAGGTGAAGCCTATTTTCAAACTTATGTTTTCTCATGATTATCCATAGCCCCTTATGCTTATCTCATAAGCCATCCTTCATGTCCTTCTGGTCTCGGTTTTAACTTGCTTCTCGTACTACTAAAGCACCATGGGTGCAAGCTATACCCTACTTGCCTAAGCCCATAGGGTGTCTATAGGTTCTCCTCTAACCTCAACTATGAAGGTTCTATCCTTGGCTCTAACATGCACGACCCTCTCCAAGGTTTAGTTGCCAAAGGTACTAGGTCATCTAACCTCTTATGGCATCCCAAAGGCATGTCCAACCAAACACTTAGTCAACCATGACATCTAACTCATCATGTCATCTTTCTCTTTGACCCTCACTTAGGGTCAGGGTTAACATCATCCTCAAAGGATGTACTAGGTCTCTACTTTTAATGGAGGTCTCTACCTCCAAGACTAACTCTCTCTACTCATCCTCCTGACAAAGAGGTCTATCCTCAGGTTTCTCCTGAGAGCAATGACAACTCGTGTCATACGACCTAACATTGTATCTATTCTTTAGTTTGTGCTTAATCGGTTAAGCTTATGTCCATGACTTCTTATTTACATGCTTTTAATTAATTTGGTGGAGGATTCCTTATACCTTATTAACCTTACCCATACCTCAAGAGGGTGAGGAGAAGAGAGGAAACCCTAATCCTTAAGGTCCTTAATAGAATTTGAGTTGAGAAGGGATGAACAAGATGAGAGAGTCCTAAAGGTATCTTATTTCAAGTCATATCCTAAGACATTGGCCAGGTAGTCACACAATCCAGGAGTCCTCGTATTCCGACTAGCAGTGTGGTGGAAAATATTGCTAGCCCCCAGACGTGATCCTTTTCTAGAGACCTCAGTCTTTCGGACAATCCTCTAATAACTCCCTCGGTTCAATAGAATTTGTAAAATTTAATAATTGTTAAAGATTAAGTGAGGAACCTATGCTTTGATACCAATTGTAACGACCCCACCTCCCGATAACCCCCAATTAAGGGAGACCAAAAGGTCGGTGCCGTTATCCAATTAACATGATCAAAGGTTCGACAAATAATCAATAACAATTAACAAATTTTACCAACTAAACTAAAAAATGGTGTAAAATAAAACTTTGCATACCTTTTTAAAAACTGGGATATCTACATCTATCTGCATCAGAATTCTACTCTAACTAATCCTCATTTGTACTTTAACTCTTAATTAATTTCACATATGCCACTTTACTGTTTGTCCTTTTCAAGCTTGTACCTAAAACGCCGACAAACAAAACATCGGTCAACTTATCAGAATATGTCGGTATGTGGGGACAACCAAAAGTTAGCACATATAGATAACAATCTAATTATCACAATCAAGTTAATTAACAAGCCAATTTAAACTTTTCAGTATGACATTCTCCACCGCTTTTTCTCAAACCCTGGCATACCCACCTTAGGGTTTCTTTTGCCAATGACTTAAGGCCACCTTCTCAATCCCGAGCTTGGTTCCTGGGGTCACCCTTCATAGTTCCCGTTAGTCATTCAATATCATAGGCCACCTTCTCATTCCCGAGCTTGGTGCCTGGGTCACCACTCATGGTTCCCATTGGTCTACCCATCTGGGCCTGACCTTTGGCATCATCCATCAGGGTGGCATGTAGGTGTGAGAATACATACTTCTATTATTAATGTGATAATCATAGTGACTTTATGATTTGCAAGTATGAACATCCAAACTGATAATTTGCATTCAATGCGATTTAACCATCTAAAAAATCCTCAGGAAACTAAGGCGATTATTCATAATTAACCACATACCTGTCAGGATGATTTGAGATAGAATAATCCATTCAATCCAATCAATCAAGTCATCCAATCAAGCAAGTGCAAGAATCCTAAAATTACATTCAATTTCCTTTTTATCAAAATCTATCCAAATCATCTTGCTACTTATGGTTCTATTCCTTTTTAGGGTTTCTTCCTCTTTTAGGGTTTACTTTTCAATTAGGGTTTTATTTCATCTTACTCTTTTAAACCCTAATTTTCTCATCTATTCTTCACAAAAGATGATTAAGTTTATCCTTTAACACATTTAATCTTAATTTCAGATTAAAGCACAATTAACCATCAATTAAGTTCATTAAGCCTATTTTCCATTAAAGCTACCATTTTTCTACATTAAGAGTATTTAACCACAATTAGGAACTTTAATTCTTGAAACGTCTTAGATTCAACATATTCCAACTATAATCATGAAATTAATCAATTAAAGCCATTAATAGTCTCATTCACTAATATTAGGGTTTCAAGGCCCATTAAAGCTTTTTCATGCACATGAAACTCTAAGTTAAATCAATTACGTGCAAAATTCATCCTTTTTGTTCCTAATGTTCCCTCTTATCATTACCAGGCTAATATCAACTTTAATCATCAACTAAACCCTACTAATCACATTAATTAAATAAAAATAGGGTTCTTTAAACATTAATACATTAAAGTTGATATCTTCCATTACTTTTCGAATTGCAAAAGGCATCAGGCTTCCATTACTCTATCCAATGCCAGCCTTCCTTTCTTCAAACTCAGGCCTCCCTAGGGCTGCCGCCCTAGCTGCGACCGACGCAACCTTCCTTCCTCTTCCTAGACCTGAGAGCCCACGGCGACCACTCCATTACCTCTGCCGTCCACCGTCATCCTCCACTCACCTTTGACCCATGGCCAGGATGGCCGGGACGGGTCAGGCGGAGCTGCATCTTGTGGCCGTTCAGTGCAGTAGTGCAGCTTCTATGCATCATCGTTTAGAACATGACGTCATTATCTAGACCTACCTATGGCATCGTGACACGTCCAGATCCATTGCCAACCCACCCGGGTGCCTCGTTGCTCCAGGGTCATGTTGCTTTCTTCTTCTAGGGTTTAAGGAAAAAGACAAGGAGGAAGAAGGTAGGGAAGAGAGAGTATATTGCATGGAATTTCCCTACAACTCGATCCTGAGGGTCTACCCTTTATATAGGGTGAGGAAAGAAGACTTAGGTCAGCTATTCACGAATCAAGGAGTCCCTTTCCAAGTAGGAAATCAATTCCTTCAATAAGAAACTAGTTCTCTCTCTCTCTGATATTTCTTTAGTATTCCTTCTTCTTTTGATATTAGGATTTCGAAAATTATCCCTCATATTCTCTTTGTTCTTGCTTTTTAAACCATATGAATGAAATCCTATTTCCCTTAAAAGCAATTACTTTCTTTTTAGCAATACCACATAATACACTAATAATGTATTCACATTATATTCTTATTTTCTTTTATAGGTATTTTCTCTTTCCTCTTTCTTCATTGGAACTCCTTGGATCCCAAGAAACTCTATTCTTTAGAAATCCCTTTCTATTGGATACTCATTATCCTTCTAGATGCATTAATATGCATTATTTCACATTATCTTGTTTATTTCTCATTAAAATATCTCTTTTTGAGTATTTCTCTTTTCTTTTCCTCATTGGTATGCCTTTTATCATTAGGAATCCTTGGGATATGAAAATCCACCAAGGATAACTCAATTATACCTCTTTTCACATATTTTCCTCATTTTATCATTATGTTCAATTTCTTTCGTAACATAGAAATACTTAATTGGTCTTTTCTTTTATTATTGCATTCTTTGGGACTCAAGGAACCCAGGAGGCATGAAATCCAACTTTAGATTATATTCTTTTGCCTTCTGGAGGTTTTCACACCTTTCTTTTCTCAAAAACTTAATTATTCATTTACTTAATTGAATTTCCTTGTTATTGGGCCCAATAGCCAATAAATCCCACAAAGCAATCATCAAGGCTATGGTAACAAAATTCATGAATTCAATCATTATTTGTTCATTTATCTTTAATATGAGAAATTACATTTCTCAGCAAATGAACCCAAAATTTGGAACGACAAAAGCTTCACGTCATTGTTGTCTTTGTTGAAAGAAATGCTTCCTGAAGGAAATGAACTGCCAATCTCAAAATACCAGGTAAAGAAATTATTGTTCCCAATGGGAATGGATGCCAAGAAGATACAAGCATGCCCGAATGATTGTGTATTATTTCAAAAGGACTATGTGGATTTGAAAGATTGTCCAAAATGTGGTGCGTCATGGTATAAATTGACAACTTCGGGGGAGTCCAAAACTAGTTCTCCTACCAAGGTGATGTGGTATCTACCTATAATATGACGGTTTCAATGCTTGTTTTCCAATCCGATAGATGCGAAGAATTTGAGGTGGCATGCAATTGTTAAGAAAAATAATTATGGGATCCTACGACATGCGTATGATTCCCCACAGTGGAAGAAGATTGATCTATTGTACCCTGAATTTGGTGAAGAAGTCATGAATCTAAGACTTGGGCTTTGTACAGATGGGATGAATCTGTATGGGACATTGAACAAACAACATAGCACTTGTCCAGTCATGCTTGTTATATAAAATCTTCCTCCCTGGCTGTGTATGAAAAATAAGTACATAATGTTGTCGTTGTTGATATCGGGCCCTAAACAACTTGGAAATGATATCGATGTTTATCTTGAACCTCTGATTGATGACTTAAAGAAACTATGGGGTGAAGGTGTGATGACCTATGATTCTTCATGAAGAGAGACATTTTGTTTGCATGCTATGTTGTTTTGCACTATTAATGACTTTCCAGCATATGGGAATTTGTCTGGATATAGTGTCAAAGGAGCTAAAGTGTGTCTAATATGTGAAGAGAACACTGATTCACCAAGACTAAAACATGGCGGTAAGACTGTATATCTCGGTCATCGAAGGTTTTTTACAAAATTCCATCTGTATCGTAGGAAGCACAAAGCATTCAATGGATTGAATGAGGAACGAAGTGCACCTAAACCTATACAAGGGGAGGTTGTTTATGAAAGAGTAAAAGACTTTGTCAATGAATTGGGTAAGAGATCACAATGTACTATGGCCACACAGAGTGACAAATCTTTATTCAAGAAGAAGTCAATATTTTGGGATCTTCCTTATTGGAGTTCTTTGACAGTCAGGCATTGTATCAATGTCATTCACGTTGAGAAAAATATTTGTGATAGTGTCATTGGTACTTTGTTGAATATACCAGGTAAGACTAAAGATGGGATAAAATCTAGACTGGACCTACGTGAAATGGGAATAAGGTTAGAATTAATAGAATTGTGTGAAATGGAAAATCGGAGAACATACTTACCTCTCGCTTGTTACACATTGTCTAGAAAGGAGAAGAAAGCTTTTTGTGAATGTTTGGTAAATGTTAAGGTGCCACAGGGTTACTCATCCAACATCCGTAGATTGGTATCAATGAAATATCTGAAGTTGATAGGTCTTAAATCTCATGACTGTCACACTCTAATGCAACAAATATTGCCTGTGGTAATTCGATCTATATTGCCGAAGCATGTGAGGTTTGCAATCACCAAACTTTGTTTCTTTTTCAACAGTCTGTGCAACAAAGTTATTGACCATGATACTCTCGATAATTTGAAAAGAGAAGTGGTTGTTACCCTATGTTAGCTTGAGATGTATTTTCCTCCGTCGTTCTTTGATATCATGGTACATCTTGTTGTCCACTTGACTAGGGAAGTGAAAAATTTGGGACCAGTTTTCTTGCATTGGATGTATCCCTTTGAACAATACATGAGCATTTTTAAAAGTGATGTTCGAAACTATTATCGGCCTGAAGGGAGTATTATTGAGGGTTATGTGGTGAGAGAGGTTACCAATTTTTGCAATGACTTTATCTGTGGTAATGACACTCCTGGTAATGACTAGAATATTGAGGAGCAATTTGACAAAGGAATTTTTGGATCACGAGTGAAAGTAATTAGCCGTGAGCAGTTGGAACAAGGTCACTTATATATTTTACACAACATGGACGAAGTGAGTGTTTATATCGAGGAACATACCAATTTCATCAAGAGACATTATCCTCAAGCCAATACAATATGGCTGGCTAGAGAGCATAACAAGACATTTATTAAGTGGTTTGAAGATAAAGTCTTACATCAACTATCTCAAACACTAGATGATATTACTGAAACTATCAAATCCCTCGCCTTTAAAACAAAATGGAATGTTATGTCTTATGAAGGGTATGACATTAATGGATTCACATATTACATAAAGCACCAAGATGATACGAGTGTCATCCAAAATAGTGGGGTCACCCTTCTAGCGACGACTATGTTTTTTGCAAGTGCAAAGGATAAGAGTCCACGTGAAGCTAAAATGTCATATTACGGTGTCATTGAAGACATATGGGAGTTTGACTACATAGATTTTAGAATTACGCTCTTCAAATGTAATTGGGTTGATAACACCAAAGGATTTATAGTGGATGAATTGGGTTTCACTTTAGTGAACTTTGAAAAGATTGGCAAGAAGGGTGAACCATTCATATTGGCATCATAGGCGAAACAAGTATTTTATATCGATGATCCTGCAAATGGTAAATGGTTGGTTGTTCTTCATTGTAAAAGATAGTTCATTGAAGATCCTATAGATGAAGAAGAGTATTATGATAAGTATGATGACTCCAGTCCATTCTCAGTTGGGTTGCCAAGACCACCAAATATTGAAGCTAATGATGACTTGTATGTGCACGGAGATCACAATGAAGGATTCTTAATTGATAAAAAATTGCAATATTAGAGGCATGTTTATATTTTTTATATGTTTTATTTTTCTTAATGTGAACTTTACAATGTGAATCACTTTACAATGTGAATGTGAACTTTACAATGTGAATTTTACAATGTGAATTACTTTACAATGTGAACTTTACAATGTGAATTACTTTACAATGTGAGCTTTACAATGTGAATTACTTTACAATGTGAACTTTACAATGTGAATGTGAACTTACAAATGGCTGAGCATTCTCCTGATGACCATGCTGATGATTACCGTGAGGGTGAGGACATCAATGTGCCGCCTCACAATGTAAGTTTTAAAAATATATCATATATTTATATCTACATGTCCATTTATAGTTATATGCTGTAAGTGTGTTTATTTTGTCAAATTTTAGGTTGATGATGCACATGTACCCTCTGAAGCACTTGAGGTACTTGATGAGTAGCACCAAAAAGTTGACAAGAGAAGGGGCATCACTATGATGAAGAAGTTAATAGTGTAAAGGGGCAATGGACCCAAACTTGTTGTGGATTTTGATAATGCAGGAAATGCAATTGGAGTGAATCGCAATTCGTTTGTTTCATATCTTGGGTATGTTACTCGTAGCCATTATGGTTGTAAGATAGATTATTGGCATAAAGTTCCTAAGGGGAAGAAATACGTAATATGGAAGGATTTATGCGTGAGTTATTATTAATTTGCAATTCTATTTTGTAGATTACTAATTTTTTGGATACTAGTTAATAACAATTCTATTTTGCAGAGTATATTTGAATTGGATGAAAATCTACATCATAAATGCGTGATTCAACGCTATGGGAGAGTCCTAAGGAACTATAGGACAAATCTCACTTGAGAATACATAAAAGAAGGTGACAAGAGGAAGAAGACAACCACTGAATAGTGGAACTTCCTGGACCAAGAAGAATGGGACACGTTTGTTGCTTCAAGAAAAACTGATGAATTCAAGGTATTAGGCATCACTCCCAATTTAATTAATATATGTTGTATTCAACTATTCAATATTAACATTTAGTGTTACTAACCAAATCATTAATGTGCATACTAACTAGGCCCTCAGTGAGGCGCAAAACGCAAGGTGTGCACTGAATGTGCATGACCACACAATGGGTCCAAAGGGGTATGCAGGCATTCACCAAAGACTATAGGCTGAGTCTACTGCTCAATCTGCTGCTACTCATGAGTCCTCTACTATAGGTACCACACCTCTTCCTCGCCATGATGTCTAGATAGCTGGGAGGCAAAATAAGAAGGGAGAAATAAGGAAGCCTGCAACTGCTGAGGCAGCAACAAAAATGGTAAAATACAACTCTTAGAGAAATCGTTCGAATATTGATTATTTGTGGTGTTTACTTAATTACAAAAAAAATTTTGGCGATTAGAGGGAGATGCACGAGCTGAGGAAACAAGGCAAGTTCATCCCTGAGGGCACAAGGGATGAATTGACAATTGCTATGGGTAACACAGAGCATCCTAGATGTGTTAGGGATATAGGCACTGGTGTGGGAATCAAAGCGTTCTCTGGGCCATCCCAGTGCAAACATGTCCCAAAAGTGGGAATTTCACAAAAAGAGTTAACCTATTCTTTCTTTATAATGTTACTATAAAAGAGAATTCAATAATTAGAAGCTAACATTTCTTTTATCCATGTATAGGTAGATAAGATAGTTGATAGGAAAATCGAAGAAGCAATGAGCAAGTGGCAGGCATCTCTGACTGCCACTCAGTAGACAATACCTATGGCGTCCCGCTCTACTCCTACTACAGAGGTTGGGAGTAATCCTATAGACCCAACACCTAGCACATCCATTGTAAGTATTTTTATGACATAGTAACTAGTCTTTTGAAGATGATATGTTTTCAAGATGATATGTATATATGTATTTAATATTCTTTACAAAAAAATTTGTAGGGGTTGAAGCCATTCCGTCTATAAAGTAAAGAATTTGTCATTGTAGAGGCATCGGCTTACCCATCCCTACCAGGGGATATGTTTCATGGGTCTCCATTACCATCTGGTTGGTTTCGTGTGAGCTCGGTACATATATTCCCCAATTGGATGAATCTTCCATTGCCATATGCCCACCCAAATTGTGAAATGCTTGGTGAGGTAGAAGGCGGAGTGATATTGTGGCCAAAAGCGGATGTCCTCTATACTAAAACTGTATGGTAAATTTACATTACGTTAAATTGTTAGTGTTTGTATATAATGTCAATTGATTTGAAATACAGGTTAAAAATAAGACACCCACAACATCTAGGCCTCTACCTCCACCTCCTACATTACCAAGTTGGGTTCCACATGACCTACCTGTCCCGTTAGGTCCTAATTATAGGGGTATGGCAATATGGTTAGGTGAACATGATATAAATTGCCCTATAACTGTTTCTATAGATGTGGATGCTACAGGTCAATCATATGAAAGCAAACTATTTATACAATATATTATGGAGTTGTTTTGATATGATTGGTTGAATACATCTGTGATAGATCTATGGATAAGGTGAGATCTTCTTTATACATCCATATACCTTGTGTAGGATCTGGTGATCTAGTTTCTTATATATGAATGCATACGTAATACATGTTTTGCAGCTACTTAGACAAGATATGTGCAGATTTTTTATTCAAACATGTAGGATTTTTGATTCCATCTTTGATTAGTCTAGTAGCTAAAGACCCTTCGTCAGTTCAACAATACTACTATGATGCTTTTTACAAATTTTTCTCAAAATAACAAGACGGTGATAATAGCTCCACTCAATGTGGAGTAAGTTTACTTTGCTTATAATTTGGACTTAAGAAAATTACATTTTTATTGTGGATTCTGAGTATTATTTTTTAACTTTTTTACCTCTAGGGGTATACATTGGGAGTTACTAGTTATTGTCCTCGAGACGTTCATTGTTTATTATCTAGATCCTAAGGGGACTAAATTGAATTAAAATATGGACACACAATGAAAATGGCATTATTCCGGTGAGAAATATTTCATTTTCATATCTGTTAACATATGTTATTACATTACTATTTAATTATGCAATGTACTGTGTTACATTAACATTTAGGGGTTTAGATGAGTTCAAAAAGGCTGGAGGAAAGGTCACCAGGAAAAAGAACCAGCCAATAATTTGGAAGAATGTGAAAGTAAGTTCTCGACTGCAATGTATATATTATTTATGTGAACAATGCTTAATTAGTTGTATTTTATAATATTTTGTATGTTTCAATTTATAGTGTGCTACACAAGATAACGGATAAGCATGTGTATACTATGTGATGCGATTTATGCACATGATTATCAAATATGTTGCAGTGGACATCGATACCATTCCTGAGGTATTATATATAGTCTCATTAGATAATATGAAATATATCAATCTTATTTATATATTATTAATTATATATATACATCATTCTCTTTGCAGGTGTTTAAAACTGACCACACTACAGGTAAGGCCTTACTAGATGTACATTCTCCCTATACAATGGAGGAATTAAATGATGTAAGAGAAGAATGGGAAAAAGCCATACAAGTAGTGGGGTTTTTAAAATATAATTGGGATGTTGATAGTGAATAAGGACTAAAGAATGATATTTTGTAAATGAATTTCTGAATTGTATGTGTTAATGTTTCTACATGTCTGAATGTTTCTACATGTCTCTGAATGTTTATACATGTGTGAATGTGAAAATGAATGAAACTAATGGTTGCTATATGAATGTTTCTACATGTGTGAATGTGAAAATGAATGGAACTGCAAATTTCTACATGAATGTTTCTACATCTGTGAAAATCGAATGGAACTGGAGGTTGCTAAATGTGTGAAAATTAATGTTGTTAATTTTGCATGTCTGTGGCCTATTTGTTGGATGATATCAATGGATGTCGTAAAACCTACAGTTCATAACTGAACTGCAGGTTTCTCATCCTATGACCAGCCACAACAGGCCTACAGACTGATAAGAAAAAAAATGCAATAAGCGTCGGTTATTTGTTTAAAACTGACGACAAATGATTACAACATCGGATAAGTTATTATAATCGATGCCTAATGCATGTGATGTGGCGTCAGTTATCACTAATAAACTGACGTTGATAGTGCCCAAGATGGCACCCTTTCTGTGGCGTGAAGGTTTATGGCGTCTGTTTCAAAACTAATAACCGACGCCTATACCCCCCTGCTGGAACGTTTTCGGTGGGACACGAAGGGTTGTGGCATCAGTTTGCCTAACAGTTTGCCTTTTAGTGGCACCCACATAGGTGTCGCATTAAAACCGATACTAAAGGCCTTAAATAACCGACAGTAAAGGTCATTTATGTACTAGTGGAACCCACTATTTTGGACGACACTCGTATCATCTTGACCTTTTATGTAATATAAAAATCCATTTATGTTAAACCATTTGTAGGACACAACATTTATTTTTGGCTCAAAGGCAATCTTTGGTATTTTCGACAACATTATTTGGTGTTTGAGACAGTTTATGGAAGACTTTATCTTAAAACCACCTAATAAATTTCCTATTGTTCTCTCAAGAAAGTCACATTGAACTGGCTCGAGGATATTATGTCTTGGTAAAATTGGTACGTTCGAAGATATAATTGCAACTTTATCTATGTTGTCTAAAACATACAAGTGTTCTTGTTCCCAGAGCTAATGACTAGTTACTTTCTCTTATTCTCCTAAAGTCCCTTTTGTGGAATACAAATCAATATTCTTTTCATTGGTAAAAGCTTCATTACAACTCATACAGTCACTGAAAAATTCCATAACCTCCCTAGACACATAACCCTCAATAATAATCCCTTCAGGCCGATAAAGATTTCAAACATTACCTTTAAAAAAATTATTTATTATTTAAATGGAGACATCTGATGCAAGAAAGCCAGACCCAACATATTCACTTCCCTAGTAAATTGGACAACAAGATGTACCATGATATCAAAGAATTAAGTAGGAAAATACATTTCAAGATGGCATGGGGTAACAACCACTTCTCTTTGCAACTTATCAAGATTCTCAGAATCAATAACTTTGCTGGATAGAGTGTTGAAGAAGGAACAAATCCTAGTGATTGCAAACCTTACATGCTTTCACAATATATATGATATAGCCTCAAGCAAATATTTACTACATTAGAGTGTGAAAATTATGAGATTCAAAATCTGTCAACTTTAAATCCTTCATTGATACCAATTTACGTATACTGCAAGAGTATCCCTATGGTACCTTAACATTAAGAAAGAATTTACAAAAAGTTATATTATCCTATCTAGATAATCTGTAACAAGCAAGACGTAAATATTTTTTTTTGATCACTACTAAATTTAGTTGTTAATTTTTTCCTTATACCCATTTCATGTAGGTCCATTCTAGATTTGATACTATATTTAGTCTTATGTGCTATATCTAGTAGAGTACCAATGATGATATCACAAATGTTTTTTTCAACATGCATGACATTGATACAATGCCTAACTGCCAAAGAACTTCAATTATGAACATCCCAAAATATTGGCCTCTTCTTGAATAAATATTTGTCACTCCATGTGGAAATAATACATTGTGATGTCTTACCAAATGCATTAACAAAATCTCTTACTATTTCATAAATAACCTCCCCTAATATTTGTTTAGGGGCACTCTCATTCCTCCATAGATCGATTGAATGTTTTGTGCAACCTTAGGTAAGGATTCTCTTTTAGAAGAAACCTTTGATGACCAAGACATATAATCTTGCCTCCATTTTTTAGTCGTATTGAATCAATGTTCGCCTCACATATAAGGCATGATTTGGATCCTTTTACGCTGTATCCAAACAAATTCCCATATGCTGGAAAGGCATTAGTATCACAAAACAACATAGCATGAGAATGAAATGTCAACTTACACGAAGAATCATAGGTCATCACACCTTCTCACTAGAGTTTCATTTAATTCATCAATCAAGGGTTCAAGAAAAAAATCAATATCATTGCCAAGTTGTTTGGGGAACGATATCAATAAGGATAGCATGACATACTTATTTTTCATACACAACTAGGGAGGAAAATTGTATATAACAATCATAACAAACCAAGTGCTATGTTGGCTTCTTCATGTGTTGTATGGTTTCATCCCATTGGTATGAAGACCAAGTCTTAGATTCCTGACTTCTTCACCAAATTTAGGATAAATAAATCCACTTTCTTCTATTATGGGATCATATCCATGTTGTAGGATCCAATCATTGTTTTTTTACATCTTCATGCCAAGATAATTCTAAGCATCCATGTTATTAGAAAACAAGCATTTAAACCATGGTATCACAGGCACACACCACATCACCTTGGAAGGAAAGACAATTTTGGACTTACCTAAAGTCATCATTTTATACCTTGACACCCCACAGTTTGGACAATCTTTAAAATTGTTATAGGCAATTTGAAATAACACAAAACATTTTCTTTAATTCGTATGCTGAGATAAAAAGCTTATTGCCTTCAGGAAGAATTTCTTTTAATAAAGATAATAGAGACATGAAACTTTTGTCACTCCATATATTGTTAGCCTTTTGTGTATACAATATCAACATAGTTCTCAGCTTCATAAGCTTAGTACAACCTAACTATTATGGTCTGTCAACATCATACACAATGTTCCTAAAAAAGGGAGGTAGATTAGTAATATTTACCCCACAACTATCCATTATTGCATAGACCATGTCTATTAGAATCAATTCATTCACATTTATATCGTTTGTTGTCTCTTCTTCAACACAAGTACTACAATTGACATCTACTAATCTCATATTAGGAATCTCTCCATTCCAGTACCATTCTTTATATCCATGTACAATCCTATTACACATGACATGAATTTTGATTTCATCAACAATGTTGACATTCAAGTTATTTCTACAATTCTTACATAGACAATAGAACCTATCTTTCAGTTGTTTCCTATGTTCCTCTACAAATCTTATAAACTGATCAAGACCACTAATAAACTTTGAAGTGCAGTGATTGGAAATGGACATCCATGATCAATTTATTCTATGATCACAAAAAATGAGTATTAAATTAGGTATTTAGAGATCAAGATTTTAAGATTTAGGTTTTTATCGATTAAGGTTTCAGGTTTATGGTTTATAGATTAGGGTTAAGGTTTAGGATTTACAAATTAGGATTTAGGGTTTAGTTATGATTGTGTACCACCAATCCCATTCTTGAACATCTAATCTCACTAGTAAGAGTATAATGGGTATTCAATTTTCGAGAATGTTTTGAAAGATTTCCCCATAGTATTACAAGTACATCAATGGTGATGGGCAAAAACCCACCTACATTTGTACTTAGAGAACAAATGGGAAAGTGATGACTAAACATCTTTAAAACCATATACACGTCATACACTTACATCCTAAGTTAGATGAAGTATTCCAGAACAATCCCAAACCATGAACTATCCAAGATTTACTCCTAATGTGTAAATCTCGGATGGGTTTCTAGGCCAATAGATAATGTTGTCATTTATATTTCTATGAACTTAGCGTCATTGTTCATATTATAGGTGCAAAAAATATTCATGAAGATAGGCACATTATATTTATATAGCCTAGACATTTTTTAAACACATACCAAAAAGGAAACCATTCATGCATTTTGTTAATCATAATTTTAAATTCTAATTAGATATACAATTATAATTTATTGACCTAGCATATTACATAATACATGCATTTTCAAAGTCAATCTTAATATAATTTAGAATCTAATGAATTTAAATAATACATGCATTACAATAACTAATCAACAATGTCAATTAAAATAATAAAAAAGGAAACTACCTCATTGGAAGTGGTCATGGAACAACACGAAGTTAAGAAGCAACAATAGTAGGAACAACAATGCCCATGGAGCAGTGGCCACAACATCAGCAAAGAAGAGCATGACGATCATTGACGATCCAAGAAGCACAACAGTAGTAAAAGCATCACAACATTCAGTAGTAGAGAAGAAACATAGCAGTTCCAATGACAACATCATAGTAGCAACGATGACAATGGCAATGGAGATGACAACAGTGGTCAGCACCAGCAGCGATGACAATAGAGAAGAGCGTGATAACACCCAAATTTAGAAGTTTATTCCAAGTATTTGTCTATAGATTCATGCCATAATAGCCTAAATATGCTCAAAATAACTCTAAAGTCTTATCTTTTAATTTTTATCTTTTTGAAGACAAAGTTAATCAACTAGAAAATATTGGGACTTATAGGCAGGGAATGCAAGAAGACATCAATTCTCTAGATTTTGCCCCATGAAGTATCGTGTTATGTGCACCAACTTATGAGATAGTGGCCCCGCTAGTCGGCCTATAGTAATAGCCCTCCCGGGGGGTGGGTTTGGTCCTCATAAGCATCACCATCGACCGCGAGGATAGAAACTCAGCGACTGTTGAGAAATTCTAATGACCAACGACCATTAGGGACCGTTGGGGCCATATCTGGGTGACCGGTGAGACGGTCCACCATCAGTGACCATTGAGAATTTTGACCATTAGCAACTATTAAAAATTCTCACCATCAACGTCCACTCCAACTCTACACTATCAATTACCATTGAGGATCCTAGTGATCAATGATCTCAACGACTGTTGAAGATCATGCATAATCCACCCATCCCTATAAATACCCACCCCCTCTACATAGGTAGGGGTTTTAACGATTCTAAATTTTTGGGGTTCTAATTTTACCAATAACCATCAGTTCCTAAAGCTCTGTGGGAGAGATATAAGATTTTAGTGAACTAAAAAGCACACACTACATCCATCCATTCCATTGGCTTCCACCCACCATCATCTTCCACCATCATTCACCACTTCTAGCCATTCCCAGTCACCTTCCACCTCCATACATCCACCAAAGTTGTTGGTTGGAACGTAATTAAGGAGAAAGAAGGACAAAGAGTCTAGAAGGTCAAAGAGAATGACCCAAGGGATGATATCCAACCCTTCTGGAGGCTAAGGAGTGAGAGATACCTCTCCTCTATGGGCTAAATCTCTTCTAAAACCTCTTTCTTCTACTTTTCTCTTATACAAATGATATTGTTCCATATTTGTTCGGTGCCAACTATGGTTGTCCATTGCTAATTGAGTTCCTTCTTGTCTATGTATCCCATTTTTGGCATGTTTGTTTACTTTTACCTTAAGCAAGTAGTTTTATTCCAGATCTAGTAAATTTTCTATTCTAACTTGTCTTTCCGATTATGATTGTTAGTTTGCTTGATCTCTTTCTTTCTTGAACCTACTTTTCTACCTAGATCAAGTGATTAGCTATAGAAATGGATAAGATAAGGTAGTTTGGAACAAAACACAAAAGGAGGACGTTCAAGGGAGATATACCCATGTTCACAGTCTGTGTTTTGAGTAGATTTTATATCGTTCCTAACTCTGAATATTCTAGACATGAGAGGGTATCTAGGATTTTTAGGGGCATTGATCTCCTATCCTTTGGATATGTTTTGGATCATTGATGGGGTTTTTGTGACTTCCCTAGATTTTCTAAAACTTAATCTAATGTCAACCTCACATCAACACACCTACTTTGTCAAAAGCTTGGAACTCCCAATATAATTCAACCATATGATTTCACTTATGTCATTGGACATTTTAGGATTCCAAAAGTCCACTCCATCACATCCTACACACCTTAAAAGAAATTTCATCCTATAAATTAAAGAAAAAAACCACTTTGTCACCTCATTTACATATTAAAAGAAATTTCTCCTCAAAATTGAGCCATACTCATACTCCAAGGAAAAACTAAGGATCTTCTTTCATATGTAGGAAACTATCTTAGGTGCAACATATCCAAAAACAAAGCTCCATAAACATCATTCTAAAACATATATGTACCACTCCTAGGAGGTTATCAAAGAATCTAGGGGGGGACTACCCCTTCAAAAGGGTTTAGAAACTCATGTTAAGTCATGACAACTTTCATATTTTTGGAATTACATCCTCATTTTATCCAAGAATTAAGATTCCAACATTTAACACATGATTATTAAGAGGGAGTTAACTATTGTTAACCCACTTTATCCATCTAGAATATATCAAGGAGACATCATCCTTAGTATGTGCTCATCATCATTATATTGTGCTAATATTTTTTTCCTCAAACTATATTCAACATCTTTATTAAGTAGTATTATTAACACCACTTGACATATATCATTAGTATGATATCATTTCACTTTATTACATTGTTATAAACTTTTCTAGTGATTTTATCACTAGATTAACCAACGATATCACATCATCATCATCATTATTCATGTATATTGTTAACCATTTATGTATTGATGTCTATTGAACCTTTTCTAGATTTCCATCATATCTTGTCGAAATATCACATCTCGAGATTAGATCACATCCTTACATATATATTATATCATGGTTGTGCTAATCAAACTTATGTGAGTGGCTAATCAAACACATATAATAATTTTATCTAGTCCAACTTAGGTTCTCCTAACTGATACAATGAGGGTAGTGTCATGCTCAGTCTCTCTGAGCTAACTCAACTCAATGAGTATCTCATAAACAAAACTTTATCTTCCCTTCTTAGTCTAGGGTTTTTGAATTACCTCATTGGCACTAGTGATAGACTTACAAGCTCTAGCCACATATGCACAAACCAAGACACAACATGGAACTCTTTTTGTATGTTCTTTACCCATGAGACATGCTTACTCAAAACTCTCTTATACACCACTAGATTCCTATGTGGGAAACCACCAACTCGAGAATGAGGCTTCACAAAAACTAAGATAGCTACCTCCTCTAGGGTCTAGGGCTCTCTCCCTCGCCCAGATGGAAGACACTCATATTCATGTTCACATGCACATATATAACCAACCTCTCTCTGTCTCTAGGGTTTGGTCCTCCCAAGGACATCTAGGGTTCAAAAAAGCTATAAGGATCATGCATAAAGCGACTCAACTCAATCACTCCAGAGTATTCTAGTTTAGGACATCATATTACATAATTGTCATCTTTCTCATATCTTGGAGTTTAGGTTCTCTGACCTTCTCCCTTTGGGTCTCACTCTCACAGGAGTTAACCCTAAAACTGGTCCTAACACTAGAGGTACTCCTTTGTAAAAGAGCTTGAGGCTCATGCTGATTCACATCTTGTCTTAACTTAGCTTATCTTATCTCATAAAAGCCTAGTTGCTTGCATCATCAAAACTTATATCAAAGCCTCAAATCTAAACTTAGATCCTCAAAGACAGCATTGATTATCATAAACCGTCTTATATCATATATATAAGACTTACATCATATCATCAAAACTTATATCATCTATTCCATCTATCATATATTCCAACAAGGCTCTAGACATTTAATCAAGAACTACTCTCTCTTCTAGATTGATGTCATTCACTTTCACTTAGGTTACATGACCACCTCCTACTCTTACATGTGTGGGGACACATTTTTGTAATACTTACATATATAATAAAATATTATATAGTTTTTCTCCGATAAAACAAGCGTCAGAGAAAAATATAAAGGTTTGATCCAATTGGAACCAAAAACAAAATCCAGAAAATGAGTGTACCACACATAGTAGAGAGTATAGTGCCATGAAAACTAGTGAAAAGGGTGAGAACATGGTGTAGACTAGTGTGGCTACTCTAGACAACGAGTGCCATATGTATAGGGTTTCTCTTCCCTTGATGTACATCATTTCCAAATAATGCAACGTCCCATACCGCTGCACTATAAGAAAAGAACAATATCTAAGGCCTTGCTATACAACAAGCACCAGTCTAGACCCAGTTCTCAGACATCTAGATTCTAACCTAGAGTCTAGGTCAAATCTAGTCTCTAAAAGACGACTAATCTAACCCTAAATATTTTTATGTTCAAGGTTCTTTGGTTTTGAGTTGCATAATGAGAAAATGTCAGGCTTTTCTATTGTTCATGCTCTGATACCACCTGTGACGTCCCCAAATTTTCTAAAACTTAATCAGATGTCAACCTCACATCAACACACCTACTTTTTCAAAAGCTTGGAACTGTCAATATAATTCAACCATATGATTTCACTTATGTCATTGGACATTTTAGCATTCCAAAGGTCCACTCCATCACAATTTTAGTCAAGCTGCAAGAGAACAAGTGGGATGACCCCCACAGGAGATATTACCATGATACGTGTTGCATTTGGATGATAGATGCTTGCTAGGGTGTTTGAGGGTTGCCTATGCTCGATAATAGGTGCATAAACTACCCAACTTGTGGTTAAATATTTAGGTACTCCTTCTCCTGATTAGTAGGATTCAACATACTCTATTTTCTTTACTTCATTTTGTTTTGCTTTTTTATCATTTTTCTAGACTCATTCTAGTTCCTCGCATATACCAACCATTAGTTTTGCTTAACTGGCTTAAGAGCAGGATCTTAATCGTCCTAATTATCCCCACGTCCCTGTGTTCGATCCTGTATATATACTTTGACTCAGTATTGAGTTGTGGGGGTCCTTGATGGTTTTAAGTTATAAATTTAAAATTATGATTTGACCTTTGGGGTCGCGCTTCCACTTTCAAGAGTGCTTCTTAGGGGCGATCAATGTGCTATCACTAGAGAAAAGATGGTTTTTAGGACAATAAAAAAAATAGGGGAATGAAATTTGCAGGTGCTATTAAATGGACCTTAGTCATAGGTTCTAGTAAAAACCAACGAGTACTTAAACATCAATTAGCAAAGAAGAATCAACACAATGATTCATTATCTATCACTTATTATCCACCAATAAACTGTCATCGTACCTAAATATCACTACTAAAAAATGCCAACCTCGCTAAGACATGTGTTAATGGTTTTCTAGAAAAAGCAACACCATAGTTCATCCTCTATTGTGGGTTATCCATATAAGATCTAGCACCATATGTACTTATCCCTATTAAAAAACTCTAACCTAAATAATACCCGTGTCATCGATTTATAGCAAACAACCAACAACATAACCCAATTTGGGAGGAAATGTTTTTTATGGGGAACATGGTGGGAACCCTTTTTCGCCAGTTCTTTTAGATGTGACAGATACCACATAGTTTATGGAGGTAAAAAATTTCATAGTGGGTGTGACCTATGATGTTGATATTTGTGGAGTGCAACAATGGCACAATCTGTTTAGAGGAAAAAATTATTTTGTGGGATGGGATTTGTCATTGGTTTTTTTACAACTGATGTAATAGGCCTATATGAAATTTCTGCCTTGAAAATTGAATTTCACGAGCTATCTAAGACGTCAGTTCTTCACAAAGAAACTAACTTTCTGGTAAAAAGTGGTACCCATGCTTTTTCTTAATCAGCAAGACTTGACCAAAAGTGATGATTGTTCTTTTCCCACCAACACTATAGGCCTATAGTGTTGGCTTTCTATAATAAACTACATTAAGAAAAGTGACAATAGAGGTAAAAAATGTACTAGTGGGAGAAACATCAATGGAGGAAGAAACACCATTCTAACCATTATTGGTTATCAGAGTCGCTAAGACATACGAGACCAATGGTCTTGAAGACTAGTTGGATCGTCAGGTGAAAGTCGATGGATCTCATCATTGTCATCATTGGATGTATTTGAAACATATGAAGTTCCATTTGAATATGCTGAAGATGGTGATGAGCCTTCTTGGGAAGCTTAAGCAAATAACTCATTCTAGTATTGTCATCACTGGAGCATGATATTCCTTTTTCTCTCAGAGTGTGTCATCGTTATTCCTCTAATAGTGGATGCGTTTTGCACTGTAAAGCCATAATTTCTATCATCTATTGGGGGAGGTGAGCTAAAGAGTTGACTTTATGCTTAAATGCAACAATTTTCTATGGAAACAGTTGGAACTCATGCACGGTCTTAGTGAGGGTCTTGACCTGACGGAACAAAACATGCACATCGTGTTTTAGTTTAACAATGTTATAAATGAGATTAGTAGTTATCTCAAGCAAGATTTTGATCTCGTGACCAAAATCTCCATCGAGTGTGTCAAGATAAACCATATCGAAAGAATGGTGTGAAAATGATGGAGAGGAATGGTTTGTCTGCACTACAATGCAAGAAGTAGAGGGACCAACTACGTGTTGTTGACGGCTTAGTGGACTATCTGGAATCTCATGAATTGCCTGGGGAGGAGATGGGGGTGAAGAAATTGGTGTTGTAGTGGCTAGAGGTGTTGGAGAGTAATCTTTAGATACTGATATAGATGGAATTTCAAAAGAGGAAAAGACGAGGGGATATTGGGGTGGATCTATCTTTGTCGTTTTTCTTTGTGAACTATTCACATGGTTCTTCTTTGATATGTGTCTAGTAGGAGAGAATATTCTTAGAAGAAGGAGGTTGTTGCAGAGGGGGTGGAGGTGTGTCAAAGTCATCATACACTATCACTTACAATCTCTTTCTTCTTTAATGATAGTGAGTGCCCCCAAGAAATTATATGTAAAATGGGCATTAGACAAGTTATAGAGGAAGAGACGATACAAGTACTTCTTGACTTGAGGTAGAAGCACAAGGTTGAGCTGAAGTTGTTCAAGTTCAACTTATATATAGACTAACTTCTGTGGATTGTAGTAAGAGAACTATGACTGGAAAATGTAGATGTTAGATCACATGAAGCAATAATGAATCTTCTAATTGAAACTCACAAGAATACTAACATAGGTTATGCTGGTATGTATGCTCATAGAGTCAGTCATATGATGATTGTGATATCATATACTTGATTTGATAATGATAAAGGAAGTTCCATATAGTATGTTGGTATTAATCATGAGATGATGATAGATATATAATTCATGTCTAAATAATGTTGTTACTCAATGACATATTTCTTCAGGTTGAGTACTTGAACAATGAGATTGTATGTATTATAGGAGTACATACATTCTTGTTATGTCTCTAGTCAGATATTACTGTGGAAGAAAAATAATGATAGTAAAACATAAGACTAGATTTAGTGTTGATAGATGATAGAGTCTCATTAGTCTTGATATGTGATGTCAGGTCAAGCATACATGTACATGTTTGAGATTAGTGTACCAGGAAGACCCACCTTGAGAGTGATACATGGAGACCATAAAATGGTAGTCAGAATCAGCTGACATAGTGATAGTGGTAATTGTGGTTCTTAATCCTAAAATCACTATACTCATCACATGTTGGTTGATGTACTTTGACATCATCAAATGTGACACTGAATAAGGGTTTCCATAAAGGTGATACCCAAATACATTATAACACACGGGGATTGGGTGCGGGTGATGTACATGGGATTTGTCCCTCCTACATGAGATCGATATCCTGGTTTCTTAATAAGCAAGACTGAGAGATGTTTGGCCATACTCATGTGATTCAATATGTGATATGTGAACTTAGATGCATCTCAGACAGTCTGCTCTAGTTCAAAGAACATGGACTGAATGTTGTGAGGATGACGATTCCCTACTTTGAGTGTAATCTGGGTATTAGAGATAAAGGAGCTATACGATCATGGTAACACTGATCACATATTGTAGGTTGAAGTTGTTTGCCTAATTTTCATATTACTTGGGTAGCAATGATGTGTTTCTAGATACTATTCATTGCTTGTGATGTCATAAATTGGTCATGGACATTCACTTCCAACGTAAATTGGGACCTATAGGGTCACACATATACAATGCATCTAGAATAGGATTTTATTTATGAATGGTGTTTAAATTGATTACTAAGGTGTTAAGTATGCAATTTAAACAACAAAAGTTGAAAATTGGTTGACTAGACTATGAACTGACTGATTCAAGTGTTGAACTGATTGATTCAAGTGTTAACCTGATAGATTCAAGTGTTAGGTCAATTGGAAACAACATTGGCTGATCAATACCTGAACCAGGGCATGAACCAACTCGTTCACTTAGTGAATCGATTTGTTCAAGGTCTCAAATAGCTTGTTAAAGTTGTGAACTGCCCATTTCAATGATCAATATGATTAGATCAAGGAATGTTGTGCATTAATTGAATATTGAACGCCAATGTAATTAGAAAAAGGGAAATCAACTAAATTGACTTGTTTAAGGGTTGGACTGATTGGTTCACCTATGATCTGATCGGTTCAACATTGAACTTCCTGGTTCAACATTCGTAGATTCCAAAAAAATCATGAAAATTTATCTCTTCAACTCAGTCTAGAAGTCCTAACCCTAGCCCTCCTATAAATAGAGGGGTAGTGGAGGCCTTCTAGAGACACAACAATAAGCTCTAACTTTTTTTGTCTTCTCTAGTTGTGGAAACTAGAGAACCTAAATAAGTCCTACCTGTGAAAGGGACAAATAGCAAGGGAGAGACAATTGGAAGAGCAATGAGGTGTTGTCATAATGACTACATGGGATAACTCCTTCTTGGCCATTCATTTAGAGAGATAGGAATTCCTGGTGGTCCACATGGACTACTACAAAGGAGAGGAGGTTTTTTCCACCCACTAGGAGGACATAGTCAACCCCAATAAGTGGTGATCAACCAGGAGGCCACTGCTGACAACCGTCCAGGTGAAACTTGAGAAAGGAGCACGCTGCAACAAGCACTATTGTTGAACATTCTCTAGGACTACGTATATTCCTTGCAAACCATCTTTATCATTACATAGTTGTTGACATGATCTACTATTTAAGGGGAGTATGGAGGTAATTTTTTTATTTTTGCTCCCATATCTAATGCTATATTTCTCAATAGTGGTATTAGAGCCACATCAATTTAGTATGGTTTGGGATTTAATCAATGTGATTGGATTTTGATTTTATCATTCATTACATACAAATTCAATATTAAAATGGTTAATGTGTATATCCATTTAAATACCACGTACGATCCCAACTAATATATATAATATGATATATATATATATATACATATATATATAAATAAATATATATGCATATATGCAATTTACATGTGTTGCCCTAAAATTAGTTTTGGTGGTGGATGTTTGGCATGGTTATGGCCAATAAAACCATAGATCTTTGTGTTGGTTGGATGGTTTTTATTCCTAATTTTATCTCAATATTCATACCGAACCTGTCTCTCTCCTTTTCCATATATAAAGGTATTAATTTTCTACTTCCTAAGTTCCCCTTGAATGTAACTCAAGGTTTCCCTATTACCATATAATATTTTAAACAAGATTAGGATAGTTTTAATTCTTGTTATGGAAAAGAAGACATTTTTCACCGGACGAGCCACCCATTTTAGATGACAAAGTAATCAACTGGAGGACCGCAAATACCATGACGACAAGAGGATCTGACCAATCGGCTGGTGTCTTAACCTATCATCTAGAAGTGTCCAGAAGTCACTTGGATTAGAGACCAGATCATTGTTCTGTGAGATCAATTGACCGACAAAGAGGTGACCCGACTGGTTCAAAAGTTGAATCGATCAATCTGGATTAGTTCTGACATAGATCTTAATCATCAAAAGGTTTCTAAATATGATGTAGACCTTAGTTGGTGATAATTCCTTGTATCTCCAAGGAATTATAGTAGTATGGCCATAACCATCACTAGTGTTTTATAATTGTATGTTTTCATTTGTGGGTTATAGCATGTATATGATACATACTATAAGTATGTGGCGATTGGATATGTATATATATTTATATATATGAAATCCCTCAATTAGACATATTAAATATTAAATGCTTTCTTTTGTGTGATTTCCACATCAACTTTTCACAAGATTTCACACACAAATTCAGTTCATTTTGTTCTCATTTAGTCTCTATTCATATTACTCTTGCTACCTTTTTGTTATTTTAATTATCACATGATGTGTATTGTAGATATGCTTTTAAAGGATCAAATCGAAGATATCCCGACTCATATTCATCATCATTAGGACTTCTCCACACCTTATAGATGTTTAGAATTGTAATTCTGCTGAAATAGAAAAACACATGTTGTGTCTTAATTAAGACACGGCGTGTACATTTCCAGACGACCTAATATTTTAAATGCAGAAGAAAATAACATGGCGTGTGCGTCATACACACGATGTGTACCTGGGAATTTTAAATCGATACTTTCCTTAATGGTAACGTACACGTCGTGTATTAATTCAAACATGCCGTGTGCTTTACTGTCAGAACAACTATCGGAGACCGGACACGACGTGTCTAAAGGAAGACACGTTGTGTGCCTGTAAGTTTCAACAATTTTTGAAATATGACTCTGCTCATTTAAAAGATGATACCACTTTATGGAGTAGTTATCTTTTGTCATAATTCAAAACTCTTTTTGTCTAAGAGCAGATCCAGAGCTAAGGAAGGTGATTTTGGGTGGAAGAAGGTCGTTACTTGCCAAAGAACCTCCATTCTTCCTCTTTGCTTCTCAATTTTCTTCTCTGGAGGTGCAGCAGAGCTTCTTCACTCTACAAAGCTTCTTGGGAGGGAAGTTTGTCCGGTTTGGAGCAATTGTAGGAGTGGCATTTCATCCCCAAGCTGGAATTCTACTCTTCTTTAGTTACACCTTTGGTTCTCTTAGCTTTTCCTTCTCTAAACCATGTTGAACTCTGAAATTTCTGCACATTTTCTACTGTACATCATCCTGGACAAGTAGTTTCCTTTTCCTTAATATGGGAGAGTAGCTCCCATGTCATAGCATATATGGAATATTATAATTTTGTACTTAATACTAAGTTGCTTGTTTTTCCACCTTGTGAGTACTGGTTTCTTTCTTCTTGCATCTATGGTTGGCCACTTTATGTGCAAGTTTTATGCTCTTTTGCTTGATCTGAGAAGATAGGTAGGAGAGTAAGGAGGTACTCTCTTGGCAACTTCTTCTTTACCATGAGAGTGGAAATTATGGAGTTGAGGAGTATGTTTGTGGTTCAAAATGAAATTTATACATGGGAATGTTGAATTAAGTTAGGATCATTGTACTTGCACCGAGAGGTGAAGTGCAACATACAACTCTCATTTAAAACAAGTGCTTAGTATGTTTAAATTTCGTGCTTCTATGATATGTTGGTGAAATCCTAAGTCCAATATGATTTCATATCTGAAGTTTAACCTCTTTTACTAATCCATTTACTGTTTTGTTTAATTCTAAAAATTTTAGATTAATCAACCAAAGCACCTTTAAAATGGTCTAGATTGTTGAACCTTAGCACTACTGCATTTAATTGATTGTTAAAGCTCCTTGTGTTCGATATGCTACAACTACTTCCGTATACTTGAGAAAATTGGTTAGTTGAGTAAAAGATCTTTTTTAAGATTAAAACTCATTAGTGAAACAACCAACAAGTTTTTGGCGTCGTTATCAGGGAGCTACGATTAATCTAATTAGAGTAACAAGTGATTGTATTTGAGACTAGATCATCATTTCTAGTTTCAAATTTACTTATACCTTTTAGTTGTGTTCTCACTATCTCTTGCTATTTGTCAGGTTGTATGCATCGCTCGCAAACAGGTCTTCAAACATATGCATTGCTATACCTTGAGATCGAGCACACTCTTTCAAGCTTAAGAAGAGCAAGAAGAGTAGAACAACCACTACTAGGAGGTGTTCCACCATCACCATCACCATCTTCTTCATCTTTTGAAGAAACCACACCAGGAGATCCAATAATGGAGGATGACCGTCCTTTGAAGGATTTCACCATGTCGGTTGCCACTAACATTTGTGGAGCCATTGATCTTCCTGTGATGGAAGCGAACAATTTCTCTATTGCTCCTTTAATGATGTCGATGATCCAGCAGAATTGCTTCGGGGGTACCGTGAATGAAGATCTGAATCTTCATGTGGCTGAATTCTTGGAGTATATGAACAGTTTCAAAATAAATGGTGTACCTACTGATGGAGTAAGATTATTGTTGTTCCCTTTCACCTTGAGAGATAGAGAAAAGGCATGGCTGATGTGGTTTATACTGCACTAACAAATTCACCAAGGGCTGAAATCCCTGAGTTTTTACGAAAACCTTGTACAACAATACCACCCGTAAGAGTACGGGTCTTATCGCAGCATAGTTAAGGATCAAATCCCAAGGGACAACATTTTTAAGAATCTTTGCTAGTCTGATCTAGCTCAACTAAGACTAATATTTAGAACAAAGAGTTGGGCTGAGCATAGTTAAACTAATTGCTAGGAAAGGAAAAGAGAGGGAATGAAAATAGAGTCTAGATTAATGATGGGAATCACTGGGGTGGTACCGGATTTCACCATCACTACACATACAAACATATCCAAAACACATCTAAGTAAGATAAAACCATCCAAATGGAGTTGCAAAACCTCTATACGGAAGTTAGGTTCATGTAAGCATCACCTATAGGCATCATATGCCTCGTCACATGCAGATCACACACTTACTACTCTGAAGATATCTTTCTGAAGTTCTCGTCAAGACATCAACCATGTTAAATGATATTAATAAACCTAAGTATTGAACTTCTCGCAACAAAGGGTTATAATAGATCATGCAAGGCAGGTGATTAGTCCACAAGCACGCATTAAACAATAAACACAAGATGAAAAGTTATATACAAGTCGTGGAATGTTTTAAGATGAACATGTTAGTATGGACAACGGGGCTAGTCCCCACACCCCAGCAAAGAGGACTACTCGCTTCTCATGATGGAAACAAGGAAAACAAGAGAGAGGGGAGATTCTTCCATGGTCATGGTGAAGAAGGTGGCCGGAGCTCGGTGGAGAAACAGTCTTGTATACGATGTCGGGGTAGATCTGGAACGAGGAGGGAGAAAACACCAAGGCAGGTGAGGTAGATATTATCTCTCCTTCTTCCTTCTCTTCTGTTCTCTTGCTCGTAGGAGAAGAAGCAGTAGGTGGACGGTGGCAGAGTAGATTTGCAGATCTTGAAGACCAACCACTTTCGTGGCTAGAAGATAGATCTGGATGGAGTGGAGATGGAGGAGAAGTAAGAACTCCATAGAGGTAGTCCTTGGCGGTGGAAATCATCTTTCTGAGGGCTGGGCACAAAGCGGCAGCCTCCTGGCATCATGGAAGAGATGATTTGATAGGTTGGGTGGGTGGCCTATTTATAGGCACACTCCACCAACTTAACTTTACAGTCGAGGTGTTGTCCGCGGTCGAGGTTGTATACCACGATCGTGGTCCTTCTTTGATTGGCAACAATCATAGTTGTATACTGCGGTCGTGGTCCTTCTTTACTTGGCCACAGTCATGGTGGTGATCTGTAGTTCCATTGGTGTGCCGCGGTCGCGATGTAGTACCATTCATGGTCGAAGTCAGGTTGTGGAGGGGCAAGATCGTGGTCGTGATCTAGCAACGATCACGGCTTTCATGTACTCGTGGTATGGACGTTAAGGTCTCCCATGCAGGTCGTGATCTTTTGAGGTCACGGTCCAACATCAGGTCAAGGTGCAACCAAGTCGCGGTCCTTGCAAGTCGTGGTCATTCATTGCTTGGTCGTGGTCACGGTCATCATGAAGCAAACCCACCCTCGGGGGGGCGGGGGGGGGGAGGGGGGAGGGGGGCTATTACTGAGGGTCAAATGGCATGCGTTGATGAATACTCTGACTAATGAGGATGGATACTGATGAAGGATATGGCCATCGAAAAAGGGTACAAATTATCAAAAGTTTCTGAAAGAATCAATTCTATCATTCAAAATAGACTTCCTGAGAAGCTAGATGATTTGGGAGCTTTTACTCTACCATGCAAGATCAACAACACCACGTTTGACAAGGGTCTTGTCACTACTACAGAAACAACCTTTGGCGTCGGTTGTTTAACCCCCTTTGGTGTCGGTTTCTGAGCGACGCCTATGTGGGCGCCGCTAAAGGTCGACACTTGGGCGTCAGTTTTTTAACCGACGCCTATTTAACATATAGGCGTCGGTCTTTTAGTAGATAACCGACGTCAAAAGGGTTCGCGCCACAGAAAACAGCGTCATCTAGGACACATTCTGCGTCGGTTATCTACTAAAAGACCGACGCCATACTTCAAGATGACACAGCCATTCTTCCCTGCACGGTCGTGTTTAGTACTATAGGCGTCAGTTTTATATGAATAAGCGATGCCTTTTCCACCACGGCCGTGCTTTCCTGCATGGTCGGGTTGTTTGTAATATTAGGCGTCAGTTTTTATCCAATAACCGACGTTGTAGGTCTTTGCTGACGGTTTTCTGTAAATAACCGACGCCTATATCTATTTTTTTCATATCAGTTTGTAGGCCTGCTGTGGCTGGTCAGCAGGATGAGAACCTGCAGTTCAGTTTTCTGAACTGCAGGTTTACGACATCCATTGATATCAGCCTTCAAACAGGCCACAAACCTGCAAAAGTCCCAAGCAAAATTTCACACAAGTAGATGCATTTAGACATCAATTCAATTATCACATTCACACATATAGAAACATTCAAATACATGTATTAACATTCAGAAATATTCATTTACAAAGTATCATTCATTATCGCTATCAACATCCCAATTATATCTTACAGTTGCCACTGCTTGTATGGCTTTTGCCCATTCTTCTCTTATTTCATTTAATGCTTCCATCGCATATGGAGCATGTATATTTTTTAAGCGTTTACCTATAGTGTGGTCAGTTTTAAACACCTGCAAAGAGAATGATGTATATATATAAGTAATAATATAAAAATAAGATTGATATATTTCATACTAACTAATGAGACTATATATAATACCTCATGTATGGTATCGATGTCCAATGTGGCATGTTTGATAATCATCTGCATAAATCGCATCACATAGTATGCGCATGCCCAGCCATTGTCTTATGTAGCGCACTATAAATTGAAACATACAAAATAATACAACTAAGCACAATTCACATCAATAATATATACATTGGAGTCGGGAACTTACTTGTACGTTCTGCCAATTTATTGGCTGGTTCTTTTTCCTTGGGACCGTTCCTCCAGCCTTTTTGAATGCATCTAAACCCCTACATGTTAATATAACACAGTAAATTACATAAGTAAATAGTAATGTAATAACAGATGTTAACAGATACAAAAATGAAATATTTCTCACCAGAATAATGGCATTCTCATTACGTGTCCAATTTTAGTGTTTAATGTACTTCCCGCGGGATCTAGATAATAAATAGTGAACGTCCTGGGGACAATAACTAGTAACTCCCAATGTTTACCGCTAGAGGTAAAAAGTTAGCAATTAATAACTCAAAATGCACAATAAAAATGGAATTTTCTTAAGTCCAAATTATAAATAAAGTTAACTTACTTGACATTGAATGGAGCTATTATTATCGTCTTCTTTTTCTGACCAAAAATTGTAAAAGCATCTATACAGTATTTTTGAACATTATCAGGGTCTTTAGCTACCATACTAATCAATGATGGAATCAAAAATCCCACATGATCAAATGCAAATTGTTTGCAATGATCTTCGACTAAGTAGCTGCAAAACATGTATTACGTATGCATTAATATATAAGAAACCAGATCACCAGATCTTACACAAGGTATAAGGATGTATAAACAAGATCGCACCTTATCCATGTCTCTATCATTGATGTATTCAGCCAATCATACATAAACAGCTCAATAATATCTTGTATAAATAAAGAGCTATCGTATGATTGACCTGCATAAACTGCATCTAAAGAAACAATTATCGGGCAATGTATATTATGTACCCATAGCCAACATGCCATTCCCCTACAAGCAGGACCTAACAGGTATGTTAGGTCAGTTGGAACCCAAGTTGGTAATGCGGGAAGTGGAGGTGGAGGCCTAGGTGCTCCTGGTGTCTTTTTTTTAACCTGTATATATAATTTCAGATCAGTTGACATCATATATACACATTAATAGTCTAAATCAATGTAAATTTATCTTACAATTTCAGTAGTGTAGACGACATCTGCTTTGGGCCACAATATGACCCTGCCTTCTGCCTCAGCAAGTGTATCAATATTCGGGTGGGGATATGGCAATGTAGCTTCCCTCCTATCGGGTAACACATGTAATGGGCCCACACGAACGTAGCCCTGTGGCATTGGAGTCTCGTGAAACCTTTCCCCAGGAAGGGACGGGTAAGCCTGCGCCTCTGCAACAACATAGTCTTGTATTCTTAAGCGGCATGGCTTCAATGCCTACAAATTTACGTAAAGAATGTTATACATATATACATATCATCTTGAAAAGACTAGCTAAAATGTCATAAACAATACTTACAGCAGACATGTTAGGCGATGGGTCTCCAGGATTACTCGCAGTCTGTGCATCAGGAGAAGAGTGGGTCGCCATAGGCTGATTAGAAGCCTAAGATGCCTGCCACCGCAGCAATTCTTCCTTGACCTTCTCAGCAAATACATCATTGACATTCTTAGCAACTATATCCTCGACTCTCTTATTCTCCTATACATGGATAAAAGAAACATTAGCTTCTTATTATTGAATTTCCTTTTGCAGTAACATTCTAAAAAAAGAATAGGTTACCTCTTCTTGAGAAAGTCCCACTCTGGGTTTGCGCTGGGATGGCCCAAAGAATGCTTTGATGCCCACACCAGTGCCTGCACCCCTAACACGTCCAGGATGCTCTGGGTTACCCAGAGCAACTGTCAATTCATCCCTTGTGCCCTGAGGGATGAACGTGCCTTGTTTCCTCTGCTCGTGCAGCTCCCGCTAATCACCATCAACAGAAATTGGTAAATTAACACCACAAATAATCAATATTCAAATGATTGCTCTAAGATTTGTATTTTACCATTTTCGCAGCCGCCTCAGCAGTTACGGGCATCTTTATTTCACCCTTCTTGTTTTGCCTCCCAGCTATCCATATATCATGGCGAGGCATGGGTGTGGCAGACTCCTGAGTAGGAGCAGACTCCTGAGTAGCCGTAGACTCCGCATGTAGTCTTTGGCGAACGCTTGCATAGCCTTTTGGACCCATAGTGTGGTCATGCAAGAAAACGGTTTCGAACATCACCTTTAAAAATGCTCATGTATCGTTCAAAGGGATACATCCAATGCAAGAAAACTGGTCCCAACATTTTCACTTCCCTAGTCAAGTGGACAACAAGATGTACCATGATATCAAAGAATGAAGGAGGGAAATACATCTCAAGCTGACATAGGGTAACAACCACTTCTCTTTGCAAATTATCGAGAGTATCAGGGTCAATAACTTTGCTACATAGACTGTTGAAAAAGAAACAAAGTCTGGTAATTGCAAACCTTACATGCTTTGGCAATATAGATCGAATTGCCACAGGCAATATTTGTTGCATTAGAGTGTAACAATCATGAGATTTAAGACCTATCAACTTCAGATCTTTCATTGATACCAATCTACGGATGTTGGATGAGTAACCATGTGGCACCTTAACATATACCAAGCATTCACAAAAAGTTTTCTTCTCCTTTCTAGACAACGTGTAACAAGCGGGAGGTAAGTATGTTCTTTTATGACCCATTTCACGTAATTCTGTTAATTCTGACCTTATTCCCATTTCACGTAGGTCCAGTCTAGATTTTATCCCATCTTTAGTCTTACCTGGTATATTTAACAGAGTACCAATGATGCTATCACAGACATTTTTCTCAACGTGCATTACATCGATACAATGCCTGATTGTCAAAGAACTCCAATAAGGAAGATCCCAAAATATTGACTTCTTCTTGAATGAAGATTTGTCACTCCGTGTGGCCATACTACATTGTGATTTCTTACCAAATTCATTGACAATGTCTTTTACTCTTGCATAAACAACATCCCCTGGTATAGGTTTAGGTGCACTCCTTTCATCATTCCATCCATTGAATGCTTTGTGCTTCCTACGATACAGATGGAATTTTGTAAAAAACCTTCGATGACCGAGATATACAGTCTTACCGCCATGTTTTAGTCTTGGTGAATCAGTGTTCTCTTCACATATTAGACACACTTTAGCTCCTTTGACACTATATCCAGACAAATTCCCATATGCTGGAAAGTCATTAATAGTGCAAAACAACATAGCATGCAAACAAAATGTCTCTCTTCATGAAGCATCATAGGTCATCACACCTTCACCCCATAGTTTCTTTAAGTCATCAATCAGAGGTTCAATATAAACATCAATATCATTTCCAAGTTGTTTAGGGCCCGATATCAACAACGACAACATTATGTACTTATTTTTCATACACAGCCAGGGAGGAAGATTTTATATAACAAGCATGATTGGACAAGTGCTATGTTGGTTGTTCAATGTCCCATACAGATTCATCCCATCTGTACAAAGCCCAAGTCTTAGATTCATGACTTCTTCACCAAATTCAGGGTACAATAGATCAATCTTCTTCCAGTGTGGGGAATCAGACGCATGTCGTAGGATCCCATAATTATTTTTCTTAACAATTGCATGCCACCTCAAATTCTTCGCATCTATCGGATTGGAAAACAAGCATTGAAACCGTGATATTATAGGTAGATACCACAACACCTTGGCAGGAGAACCGGTTTTGGACTCCCTCGAAGTCGTCAATTTATACCTTGACGCACCACATTTTGGACAATCTTTCAAATCTACATAGTCCTTTTGAAATAATACACAATCATTTGGGCATGCGTGTATCTTCTTGGCCTCCATTCCCATTGGGAACAACATTTTCTTTACCTGGTATGTTGAGATTGGCGGCTCGTTTCCTTCAGGAAGCATTTCTTTCAACAAAGTCAACAATGATATGAAGCTTTTGTCGCTCCATCTATTGTTAGCTTTCAACTTATACATTCTCAACACAGCGCTAAGCTTCGTAAACTTAGCACAGCCTGTGTATAATGGTATCTCAACATCATGCACAATGTTTCTAAAGATAGGAGGTGGATCGGTGTGCTCTACCCTACAACTATCCAGCATTGCATCAACGATGTCTGCTGGAACTGGTTCGTTCACATTTACGTCATCGGAGGCAATTTCTTATTCCACCCAAGCACTGCTATCGACATCTACTGGTTTCGATTTTGAAATCTCTCCATGCCAGTGCCATTCTGTATAGCCTTGTACAATCCCGTTGCACATGACATGACTTTTGATTTCCTCACCAGTGTTGACTTTCAAGTTGTTACCGCAATGCCTACATGGACAGTAGAACCTATCTGTAGGTTTTTTCCTATGTTCCTCAGAAAATCTAATAAACTGATCAAGACCAGATATAAACTCTGGGGTGCAAGGATTACGAATGGACATCCATGATCTATCCATTCTATGATCAGAGAAAATAAGTATATATTAGGAAAAGATTAGGGTATACACTTACATCCTAAGTGTATAATGTGATGTCATTCTTATATATAATAAATGTGTACCACCTATCCCATCCTTGAACACCTAATCTCACTAGTAAGTGTATAATGTGTATTGGGTTTTCAAGAAAATTTCGACAGCATTTCCCCGTTGTTCTCTAAGTACATATGTACTTAGAGAACAAACGGGGAAATGCTACCGAAATTTTCTCGAAAACCCAATACACATTATACACTTACATCCTAAGTGAGATTAGGTGTTCAAGAACAGTCCCAAACCGGGGACTATCCACGATTTACTCCTAATGAGTCAATCTTGGACAAGTTTCTAGGCCAACAAACACAATAATAGATATCTACAATGAAGCCGGACTCCATACAAACAGTATATAATTTAGTGATTGTTCATTCTAATTTATACCAATGTACAAGTAATATAAAGAACAATGATTGTTCACTTTCTAGGCCAACAAACACATGTGATGTCATTCTTATATATAATAAATGTGTACCACCTATCCCATCCTTCAACACCTAATCTCACTAGTAAGTGTATAATGTGTATTGGGTTTTCAAGAAAATTTCGGCAGCATTTCCCCGCTGTTCTCTAAGTACATATGTACTTAGAGAACAAACGGGGAAATGCTACCGAAATTTTCTCGAAAACCCAATACACATTATACACTTACATCCTAAGTGAGATTAGGTGTTCAAGAACAGTCCCAAACCGGGGACTATCCAAGATTTACTCCTAATGAGTCAATCTTGGACGGGTTTTTAGGCCAACAAACACAATAATAGATATGTACATGTTAGACTTTCATCACAATTGATGTTAGGGTTTCATCAATGTTAGTGTTTAATCAAATCAAATTAGGATGCTAGAATGGACAAGTTTAAATCAAATTAGGGTTTAAATCAAATCAAACACAGACGTGGCTGTGTTGGCCTACCACGGTCGTGCTGCCCAGCACGGCCGTGCTACCCAGCACGGCCGTGGTAGGCCATTCTTCTCAGTTGTCAGTGAAAGAAGTAGAACACTAACTAGTCTTAGGTTTTGAAGTCAGAGCAGCAAGCAGAGAAGAGCAGCGGGCGGCAAGGAAGAAGACAAGGAAGAAGGTGCTACGGCTAATACCTTGTGAGCAACGGAGGCAAGCAAGAAGACAATGCCGCAGTAAGGCGTGAGAAGGGAGGAAGGAGTGGGCGGCGGCGGCACAAGGAGGAAGGCGGCGGGCGGCGGCGGCGACGCAGAGCAGCAGCAGGGATCGTCGGCGGTGAGCGAGAAGCAGCAGGCACCAGGCACCAGGCGGCGATTTTGGGAGAGCGCACATAAGAATCGATGAAACAGGAAGAAATGGGGAAGAGTCGGGTGATCGGGCCTCTATTAAGTTGGTCAACGACGTCGGTTATCTAGGACAACCGACGCCTATTATCTTCAACGTCGGTTGATCGTAATAACCGACGTCCAATTAGAAATCTTTACCCCAAATTAATTGGCGGGAACTATTATCAGCGTCGGTTATCCAAGGATAACCGACACTGAAAGTGGAAATTTTCACGCAAAATTTCATTTCACATAGGCGTCGGTGAATTGTTAAACAACCACCGCTGTATGTGACCCAGATTTTTTTCGCTCGAAAAGTGGATTTCGCGGGCGCCTTTAGGCGTCGGTTGGTTACTCTCAACCGACGCTGAATACAAAGCGGTACCCGTGTCTGGCTGGTCTTCGAATATTGACGTCAGTTTGTATAAATAACTGACGCCGAATATTATAGGCGTCAGTTGTCCGAAATAACCGACGCCCAGAAAAGTGACACTGAACGCTATTTCTGTAGTAGTGTGTATACCTTAGAGCTAGTATTAGTCTTACCCTATCTACCCTGTGGCAAGATCTAGATCTTGGAGATCTGAAGCCTACAAATATGGCCATTGAACTGGCCGATCATTCCATCAAATACCCCAAGGGTATCATGGAAGATGTGCTAGTACAAATTGGTAAACTCTATATTTGTTGTACTAGATATGGTAGAAGTTTCTTCCAATCCCATTCTTTTTGGGAGACCTTTCTTGAGAACTGTTGGATGCCTATTTGATGGTCACAAAGGCAAACTCACACTCTTAGTTGGTGAGGAAGTGATGTGGTATTTTGAACACACTAACAAACTCACTCGAGTTTGAAATCCTCGAGCTTTTACCAAAACCAAAGTGCAATAATACCACCCGCAAGCATACGAGTCTTATCGTAGTATAGTTAAGGATCGAACCCAAAGGACAATGTTTTTAATAATCTTTGTCAGTCTAATCTAGTTCGAGTTAAGGCTAATATTTAAATTGATGGGTTGATTTGAGGTTAATTAAACGAATTGCAAGAAAGTACAAGTTGAATTAAAGTTAGGTTTAGATCACTGATATGGAATCGTTGGGATGGTATTGGGTTTCACCACCACTGCTCATGCAAATGTTGGTATGTATGCCCTGAGAGCCAATCATAGGATGATTGGTGGGATACATTAAGATTTATTTGATAAACATCAAAGGCAAGCTTCCAATTCTTTCTGGTTCAATCATATGAGATAGTGATAGAACATGTTGAATGTCTAAAGAATGACAGTACTCAATGACGTATGCCTTCAAGTTCAAGACCTGAATGATGAGATCATATAGATGCTAAGAGTTTGTACATTCTAATTATGTCCCTAGTCAGATGTCATTGTGGAAGGTAGATAGACAACAATGACACACAAGACTAGATTGTGGTGTTGGTTGATGACATAATCTCATTAGTCATGATATAGAGATATCAAACCAAACACATAGGTACTTGTTAGAGAACAAGTGAACCGGACAGACCCACCGTGAGTTTGACACATGGAACCATGACATGGTAGTCACCGTCAGTACTCACAATGATGGTGGTGAGTGTGATTCTTTGACCTGAAATCACTACACTCAACACATGTCGTTGGGCACACTTTGACATCATCAAACGCAGTCCTGAAACATGGGTTGTTATAAAGGTGATGATTGGGTGGCATTGACACATGGGGCTTTTGAGGGGTGGGTGATAGATATGGGATTTGTCTCTCCTGAGGGAGTTTGATATCCATGGCCACTTGATGAGTAGGATTGAGAAAGGTGTGCACGCATGTGTGAATCAGTATGTGATATTGATGTCATACATATCTCTTCCGATCTACTTTGAGATCAAGAAAGTGAATGAATGTTGACAGGATGACTGCTCCATGCCTCGAGTTCATTCGGGATATCTGTGACAAAGGAATTATACATTCACTGTAACACCATTCACGGATTGTAGGATTGAAAGTTGTTCTCCAACTTTCAATTTCACTTGGGTAGCACTGATGTGTGACTAGGCACCACTCTTTGCTTGTGAAGTCATAAGTGTTATGTACTTTCACTGCCAACGGGAAATGGACTTGCAAGGTCACACACATAGGATTTAACCTGGAAGAGGAGTTTTGTCCACAAACAATGTTTAGATTGATTACTAAAGGAGTTTAGTAGTTCAATTAAACACTCAATTAATTGATAGCTCAATGTCATAATGTTTAAGGTGTTGGACACATTGATTGGAGTATCAGATTGATTGAAACTGCAATTGACTGATTCTGCACAATCTGCACTCCGAACCGATCAGCTCATGTGATGAACCGATCAGTTGAGCTTGGTGAACTGATCGGCTCAGATGGTGAGTCGATCAGCTGATGGACATGGTGAAACAATTTCTTCAAGTGTTGAAATGATCGGTTCAACTAGTCCAACCGAGCAAGTTGGGAAAGTCAAGTTGGTGAGAAATTGCTTTTGGTTTCACTTGCCCAATTTGATTGGAACAAGGATTAGTATTTGATACCAATTAGAAACAAAAGAGTAAAAGTCAATCCGGAACTGACCAGGACCACGAACCGACCGGTTCAGAAGTGAATCGACCATTTCATGGGTCCAAATCGATCAGTTGAGGTGTCAACCGACCGGCTCAGGTCCCCAACCGACCGTTTCAGAAATGAAACAATCAGTTCATGTTGCGCAGTTGGTTGTTTTTGTGGAAAATCTCGAACCCTTTTACTCCTGCTTTAGTCCCACATTGCTCGAGATAGAGAACCCTATCTCATGACCCTCCTATATATAGGGGTATTGGGGGCTTCTCAAAGTACAACTAAGTGCAACCATTTTCTCTGTTAAGTTTTCATTCTCTCTAGTTTTGGTAACCGAGAGAGCCCGAGCAAGTGCTACCCGATAAGGGAGGCACATCAAGGGAAAGACAACTACAGAAAGCGACTGGTGGCAGGAGAGTGTTTCAGTGACTAGTACGCTGACAGGAGGGTGTGACTCCTTCCAATTCCTTGTGAGACAAGGAGATTGGAGTTCCAGGTGGTCCGTGTGGACTACTTTAGAGGTGGGAGATTTTTGTCGCTCGGAGGACAGCTGTCAATCCCGACAGTCTCGGTGAGACCAGGAGTCGTCAGTCCTAGTGCGACCAGGAGCTGCACAAACACCGTCTAAGACCGGAGGTGAAGACCGTGCAAGCCATAAGGTATTGTCGCCGAGCAAGCCTCGGGACAAGGTATGATTCCAAAAACCATCTCTTCCTATTGTATAAACGTTGACACATTTCCTTGTTCTAGGTTTGGGTAGGAATACTTTTGTTTCTGCTGCCTTCTCTGCCTCCCCTACAACCCAACAGTGGTATCAGAGCCACGTCAACCACTCTATACTTTAGGATTATGATGTGATCAATTTTGGTTTGACGCCTTTATTTATTGCATACGATGTGAAAAAAATTGGCTTTATGCATGTCCAATACTAAATCCACAAATGGCAATATACATATATGATATGTAATATTAATGCACTCGATACGCGTCGCCCTTAAACGAGTTTTTTGGTGGATGTATAGCATGGTTATGGCCAATAAATCCATTTTGTGTATGGTTGTATGTGGTTGCTTGCATCTCGGTCTACGCACTGATCTTCTTTCTCTTATTCCCGATGTAACTCAAAATAATTCCAAATTTCTTTCCTACCTTTACTCCCCCCGAATGTAACTCGGGGTTTCCCCTTTTAACAATGTAAAATAGGATAGAATTTTATTTCCTGTTATGTCAAAGAACGGAGGACATCCTGACAACAGCTGAGACGATCGGTTCAAGGCGTGAACCGATCAGTTGACGTTCGAGACGATCAGTTCAAGGAGTGAGATGATCGGTTGATGACCGATTCGAGGAGCGAGATGAGTGGGTGGCAGCCATGATGAGATGCATGATGACCAGGAGAACCGATCGGTTGCAGGAGCCAACCGATCGGCTGGTGGCACCCAGCCGACCGGCCTGATGGTGAGCCGATCAGTTATGTGATGAGTTGATCAAACCCAGAAAGGCAAAGCAAAAAGTTCATCTTATACAGGTTGCATATGATGTAGACCTAGATGACCGTGATTCCTCTTGGCTCGAGGAATCACATTAGGATGGCCATAATCATCGCTTTTATCGTTTCACATGTTTTCTGTGGGATATAGCATGTATATGATACGTACTATATATTGTGGTGATTGGATATGTTTATTTATATAAAAACCAAATCCCTCATTAAATATTAAGTTTTAGATGCCTTCCGAATGTGACACACATGAAAAGCTTGATCGACCAAGTGTGGGCATGCCCTAGCGTAGTGCACCATCTATCATGTGGAAGCGTGAAGGATGAATGTGTGGGTCTGCCCTAGTAGGGTGCATATTCATCGTGTTGGCTTTGGGTCAGACTTAACAAGGTGACCTAGATAGGATCTAGCACGTTGAGGCATGGAGATGCTCATGGCAAGGAGTTGCATATGACATCTTATCAAGAGTTGCATATGATGCAATTGGCAAAATTTTCCTACCTGAGAGATCTAAGTTGTGGGTGACAGACATAGCTGGTCCATGACTTAGAGGATTTTAGGATCTTGCCCACTAGAAGGTTGTACACTACAATCTTTCGAATTGATGGTGAGGGCTATCAATTTGAACTAAAATAGTGGGAGTGATAATTAATTAAAGGCCTAATTTATATCGTCAACCTTTCAAATCAATCAAATAGGTCAAAAATGAGTTTTGGACTAAAATTGCATATTTTCCTTTTTGTAGTACAAATGGCAACAACCAATAATCACTTTATTTGTGATCGGTCTTTAAGACCAACAAATTAAATGGGAATAATTCCACGACTGGTTAGGACATTGAGAAATGTTCTCAATCTAAGAGAAAAAGCTCTAAGTCCTAGTTATATCAGAATCAGATGAACTCGATCCCACCACACCAATGGCTTAAAGGATGCTTATGGAAGCATACTGAGGATGCCATTAATGTGGAGTGCTTGATGTTGCATTCTCTGAACTATGTGTTGTAGAGACAACATGAGACATATGATGTCTCTAAGACATTGTCCTAGTATATCATGATAGAAGGAGATCCAGTAAGGTATTCACACACTCAATGTGACTGGGTATGTGGAAAACCTAAATAAGAAGGATTCCCTCTGAGCCAAGAGTTGGTTGTTGGTATGATACTGCAAATGTTGCGAGAATCATACAGTTCATGATGAACTACAACATGAACAACTTTGACAAGCGTTGACAAAGTTGTTGGACATGTTGAGGATAGTAGAGGAAAATATGAAGAAAGACTAACCCTAATATTTGATGAGATCAATGAAAGGTAAGTCTTAAGGGCAAGGGCAAGGGCAAAGCAAAGAAGTGTTCTGATGCTAGCCAGCAGCCAAAGAAGTCTTCAACCTCAAGGCACATGGGGAAAGGGTGTATGAGGGAATTACCCTCTATATCTGGAAGAACAAAAGAAGATGAAGGAGGGGATGAAGATATCCACCTAAGGTGTCATGAAATGAACCACTTCTTTATCTGAGGTATATGATACCAAGATATGGATATGTCATATATGATATGCAATATCCACAAAGAAGTGATGGCCTTTGTGAAAGGACAAAGAAAGGAGTGCTTATCATTGGAGCAAGTGTTGCTGCCATAGATAGGAGTACTTTTTAGTTTATTTCAACCTAAAGGGCATGAAATAGAGTTGAGAACTGCTATTTCATATTTGCCAATAGATAGAAACACTTTATTTTTGCATATTGTATGACAATGATGGCAATCAATAATGAGATGTTTCAATTCATAAAGCTATGATCTTTGTGGCAATGCCTTATTTGTCATGTGGTATTTGATATGCATAAGATAAAATGATACCTAAAAGTTATAGATAACTCAAACAATCAAATTAGCATCAATCATGAGAAATTCATTTCTAGTTTCCATGTGGACTCTTTTGGTTAGAGAACCAGTAAGAGACATGAATATCTTGGACATGATTAATCTATCTTCACTAAAGGTAGTGGGAGAATGATTATCCTATTAGGTACGATACATGTGATGTATTTACATACCTTTTGAAACAAATGCTAATACTTCAAATGGTGTTTAGAGAAATACCAATATGAATATCTTGAAGTGTTCAAGATTATCATAGATGAAGTGCAAATTTGGTAGAGTGTTAATTCTTGATGAGATCAATGAATGAAATACTTGGACCAAATGTTTGAGATCCTTATGAGTGATTATGATAGTGTATCATAGTGAATTCATGATTAAGGCATGGTGATGTCTAAATCAAGAAGGAATCATACTCTAACGAGTTAGAGAATGATTATCAAATAACTAAATTCTTCTTAATAAAAGAATACCCCACACTAATAAATGACATTAAGAATCACAAGGAGTTGTAAGTTCTTATATCCTTGACGGATACACCTCATTTATCCATGTGATGAGTTGTTCATGTGATGAGTCAACTATATAGATGAATATGAGGAACCGAATTTTGAAGTATGGTTTATGACCATTACATCCTAAATGACATCCATGTGAACCATAAGGTATGACCTTGATGGTAGAACCCATTGGAATGAAATCCATAAGTGCAAATGAGTCTTAAGTGTTAAGACACATGGATAACATTTTGAGAAGGATGATGCTTGTTGATTGCAACTTAATGACTAAGACATTTGGCATATGGATACTAAAACTACATTCCTATGAGGAATAAAACAAGGATGTGTATGTGACACAACCTATAAGATTTATGAATCCACTAATGCAAATGAAGTCTATATGTTAGAATGGACTAATCAATGTGATTGATGGAGTACAAGCAACTCAAAATTGGATCTTTACTTTGATAATATAGTCAAAGGGTTTGACTGATATGTCAAAGATAAAGAAGGATCTATGATTTAGTGGGAGCGTGTTCACATTCCACATGTTGATGTGAAATGGAAATGTTTTATAATGGAAATCCAAAAGTGGAAATTATCTTTAAGGAAGATATATATGTTTCCTATGTGATAGGAATAGAGATCTATAGAGATAGTTCTTGAAAACCTCTTGACCTGAAAAGAGAAAACATACATTGGCAATCTGTACTGAAGGGTTCAGTATGCACAGATTCAGTGGGAGAAAACTTGTCCATGATTACATGGAGTTAGTATCCCAAGGCCAAGTGTCCAATTCTTATGAAGAATGGGAACACTAAGAATATATGTGGATCTATCATGTATTTAATCATCCCATTATCTTTCATAGCAACAACAAAATGCATTCATCATCTTGTATGTATGACATGGCAGTATGATGTGCTCATCCTGATAACTCATATGTGAGACATGATGAATGGATGTATGTCTACTTCCAGTAAGGGTTACTGGAATACCATGAGAACTTGATAAGTACTTGAGAAGTACTAGTTCTATGGAAATAAGGAAGAGTTAAATGTAAAGAGTTACATTTATGCGAACCTCTGAAAGGACAGAAAATTAATTGCAAAATATATATAGGATATATAACTGTGAAAGTTTTTTGATAATTGGAAGTGTTCCAATAAAACCATTTAAAAGGAAATGTCTAGTATCTATGTGTTGGAGAATAATAGTGGATACTATATGGATCTGGAAGTTCATGAGATGAACTTATAGATATTCTTCTCATTGATGACAAGTATGGAATTCTTGATCATGCAATGTTGCTAAAGGTTATCAAAGGAATACTAGATCGCATATTATGGAAACTCCATCTCATACGTGTGACACACAGTGAAGAGATGTGAGACATGCAATTTATACTAACTTTGGCAAGGTGTTGCCATAACTCACTATGTTCGCACTAGAGCACAGTAACATGTGGGACATGTTTAAAGATCACTATGACTATGACTCAAGGGTGATTGGCTCGTAGTGTAAGTGGGAGTCTGTTGGTATGTATGCCCTGAGAGCCAATCATAGGATGATTGGTGGGATACATTAAGATTGATTTGATAAACATCAAAGGCAAGCTTCCAATTCTTTCTGGTTCAATCATATGAGATAGTGATAGAACAGATTTAATGTCTAGAAAATGACCATACTCAATGACGTATGCCTTCACGTTCAGGACCTAAATGATGTGATCATATGGATGCTAAGAGTTTGTACATTCTCATTATGTCCCTAGTCAGATGTCATTGTGGAAGGTAGATAGACAGCAATGACACACAAGACTAGATTGTGGTGTTGGTTGATGACAGAATCTCATTAGTCATGATATAGAGATATCAAACCAAACACATAGGTACTTGTTAGAGAACAAGTGTACCAGACAGACCCACCGTGAGTTTGACACATGGAACCATGAAATGGTAGTCACAGTCAGTACTCACAGTGATGGTGGTGAGTGTATTTCTTTTACCTGAAATCACTACACTCAACACATGTCGTTGGGCACACTTTGACATCATCAAACGCAGTCCTAAAACATGGGTTGTTATAAAGGTGATGATTGGGTGGCTTTGACACATGGGGCTTTTGAGGGGTGATTGATAGATATGGGATTTGTCTCTCCTAAGGGAGTTTGATATCCATGGTCACTTGATGAGTAGGATTGAGATAGGCGTGCACGCATGTGTGAATCAGTATGTGATATTGATGTCATACATATCTCTTCCAATCTACTCTGAGATCAAGAAAGTGAATGAACGTTGACAGGATGATTGTTCCATGCCTCGAGTTCATTCGGGATATTAGTGACAAAGGAATTATACATTCACTGTAACCCCATTCATGGATTGTAGGATTGAAAGTTGTTCTGTAACTTTCTATTTCACTTGGGTAGCACTGATGTGTGACTAGGCTCCGCTCTTTTCTTGTGAAGTCATAAGTGTTATGGATTTTCACTGCCAATGTGAAATGGACCTGCAGGGTCACACACATAGGATTTAACCTGGAAGAGGAGTTTTGTCCACAAACAATGTTTAGATTGATTACTAAAGGAGTTTAGTAGTTCAATTAAACACTGAATTAATTGATAGCTCAATGTCATAATGTTCAAGGTGTTGGACACATTGATTGGAGTATTGGATTGATTGAAACTACAATTGACTGATTCTACACAATCTGCACTCCCAACCGATTATCTCATGTGATGAACCGATCGGCTGAGCTTGGTGAACTGATCGGCTCAGATGGTGAGTCGATCGGCTGATGGACAGGGTGAAATGATTGCTTCAAGTGTTGAAATGATCGGTTCAACTGGTCCAACTGAGCAAGTTGGGAAAGTCAAGTTGGTGAGAAATTGCTTTTTATTTCACTTGCCCAATTTGATTGGAATAAGGATTGGTATTTGATACCAATTAGAAACAAAAGAGCAAAAGTCAACCGAGAACTGACCAGGACCACGAACCGACCAGTTCAGAAGTGAATCGACCATTTCATGGGTCCCAAATGATCGGTTGAGGTGTCAACCGACAGACTCAGGTCTCCAACTGATCGTTTCAGAAATGAAATGATCGGTTCAGGTTGCGCAGTTGGTTGTTTGTGTGGAAAATCTCAAACCCTTCTACTCCTACTTTAGTCCCACATTGCCCGGGATAGAGAACACTGTCCCATGACCCTCCTATATATATAGGGGTATTGGGGTCTTCTCAAAGTACAACTAAGTGCAACCAGTTGCTCTATAAAGTTGTCGTTCTCTCTGGTTTTGGTAATTGAGAGAGCTCGAGCAAGTGCTACCTGATAAGGGAGGCACATCAAGGGAAAGACAACTGCAGAGAGCGACTGGTGGTAGGAGAGTGTATTAGTGACTAGTACACTGCTAGGAGGGTGCGACTCCTTCCAATTCCTTATGAGACAAGGATATTGGAGTTCCAGGTGGTCCGTGGGGACTACTTTAGAGGCGGGAGATTTCTGCCACTCGGAGGATAGCTGTCAATCTCGACAGTCCCGGTGAGACTAGGAGACATCAGTCCCAATGCGACCAAGAGCTGCACAGACATCGTCCAAGACTGGAGGTGAAGACCGTGCAAGCCACGAGGTATTGTCGCCGAGCAAGCCTCGGGACAAGGTATGATTCCACAAACCATCCCTTCCTATTGTATAGACGTTGACATGTTTCCTTGTTCTGGGTTTGGGGAGGAAAAGTTTTGTTTCTATTGCCTTCTCTGCCTCCCCTAAAACCCAACAGCAAGCACATCAAAACATCAAACATCCAGGAAAGATATAACTATCCAAGTAGAGCTACTACGAAACCCCCCATACAGGCGTTAGGTTCGCGTAAGCATCACCTTTGGCATCAGATTTCTCATCATCATCTGGATCACATACTTACGGCTCTGAAGATACAACATTCAACTAAGGTTGTGGGCCCCCTATATAGGCGTTAGGCACATAGAAGCGTCACTGAAGGATAGATGGCTCGTCCCCTCATGGATCATACACTTACGACCTCATGGAAGCCCATTCTATTTCTAGTTTGGGAGTCAACCGTGCTAATTGATAAGCAAGCAGCCGATTTATATATGAGAAAACATCGATGATTAACAAGAAGATACAAAATCCAACTAAGCCTGTGAACCCCCTATACAAGCGTTAGGTACACAGAAGCGTCACCGAAGGCTAGATGGCTCGTCCCCTCGCGGATCATACACTTTCGACCTCAAGGAATCCCATTCTATTTCTAGTTTGGGAGTCAACCTATTAAATGACATTCAATCCTACATAAAGATATTCTCACAACATAGGAAGAACAAAGATGAAAGCAAGAAATTAATCAAACTACGAACATAATGATTAACAATGAAATGAAAAGTTATATACATTGCCATGAACGGTTAATAATATGACATGTTTGCATGGGCAGCGGGACTAGTCTCCACACCCCAGCAAAAAGGTACTACTTGCTCATGATGCGAGAAATAATAAGAATGAGAAAGAGAGAGAAATCCACCATGGACTCGGTGCAGAAGGTAATCGCAGCTCGGTGAAGTAGATACAGCCTCCTACGTCGTGTCGGAGTAGATCAGGATGCGAACGGGAGTTGCCAAGATAGACTGAATAGTCTCCCTTGCTCTGTCTTTCTTCTCTCCTCAGCCTCCTTGGTTGCAACACAGGCAGTAGGTGAAATGAAACTGGCACAGACTGGACTGGTTTCGGATCAAATCTGCATACAGGAAGCCTTTCGGCGTCCCAGAACCGATGTCCAAGTGAGGACCCTTAGGGTCCTATTTATAGGCACATGACTGACCCCAAACGGTCTTGAGATATTTTAGCCCAAACGATTTCATTTAATTTATCCCAAATGATCTGTAGAAACTGACCAAACGGTCTGTAAACCGCACAAGATAAAACAGTCTTGAGCAAATGGTTTGGAAACTGTAAGAGACCAAACGGTCTTGAGAAAATGGTTTGGAAACCGCACAAGACCAAATTGTCTCACAGACCATTTTCTCTCCTCCAAATGGTCTTGAAAAAGGGGCAAATGGTCTTCAGCAGCAGCAAATGGTCTCAATTTCTTGCTAATCTAAACGGTTTCCAAGTTGCGGCGAAACAATCTGGGATTGAAATCGAGCGAACGGTCCTGCTTCGGTCAATGCTCTACAAACGAGCAGCAGACAGTCTGCCTGGTAAATTAATTTGGTAGCCCTCTGATATATCAATCGATCTTCATCATGCTTCTGTAGATGCGGCGGCCTCGGGGCAACCCCATTTGGTCTGTGAATCACCTCCAATCGACCTTGATCGGGAGCTATAAAAGTGTGTTGGTTGGAGGTTTAAGACGACACACCACGGTCATGGTAAATCTACTCTCCCACGGCTGTGCCACCTTGCACGAGCGTGGTGGGTGTGAAATCAAGCTCTGATGGCATTGTGCCACGACCATGGAGTGACACCACAGTCGTGGTGAGGTAGCTGCCACATGGTCGTGCTGCCTCACACAGGCGTGGCGAGTGAGGGAGGGTCGATGCAGGTAGGGTGCCACGATCGTGGCTCATCGACCACGGTCGTGGCGAGTGAAAGCTTAGGCGTTGAGGATGGTCTACCATGGTCGTGGTCCCACCACACAGTCGTGGTGATGGCAGCAGACCATGAAAATTTTGGACCACCACGGCCGTGGTTAGGACTCTGCTTCGTGACCTTGCGTTCATGCACTGCTCGATCCCTTGTGGCTGAGTGATTCTTCCAATCGGTCTCTGCTGCTCAAACAATCTTGAGACTACATGGGCTCAAACGGTCTTGAGACCAAATGGGCTCAAACGGTCTTGAGACCGCATGGGTTCAAATGGTCTTGAGACCGCATGGGTGGAAATGCTTTGTTAGATATCTTGATCAGAGCCAGAGATGAAGGTGGACCTTGTCAAAACCTGCATTAAATGAACAATGTTTAGTTAAAACCTTTATAATTGAGTCAACTAAGTAGTTTTGCACATTATGATTCATATTGAGTGAAATAGTATATAAAGAGTTGAATTGGTCCTGAAGTGATAATTAAATTTCATGATGAAAAAACATTCATCAAAATACCATGAACTTAAACGTTGCTCGTCCTCGAGTAACACAAAATCTTAAACAGTTGCCAAATGACTACTTTCAATTCGTGTGATTGCTTCATCTTGACATCACAAATGTTTTCTTTTTGCTCAACATGACTCAGTATCTCAACCTCCTGAGACCACAAACACATCTTGCCATATCTTCGTTCCTTAGTTCGTTTTCCAAAATCACTTCCTCCTCACCCTTTCCAACAACAAGCATGTCAGAGAGTTTTGTAAGAGTTCAGAGACACCCATAGAACAACAAGTGTGCATTTGATCTGACACTGGTGTTTTCCAGGATAGGGTTGGCAATCATTATGCCATTAGGTAGAAAATGGAGTGAATGGTGATATGGAAGGAAGAAATAAATCTCTCCTCTATTCGACTTGAGACTTTATTTGCTTTGCAATTTCATTTATTGCATTTTTTTGTGTGTGAATCTCTCCTCTATTCGACCCAAGATTGCATTTCTTTATGTGTGCGCTTTGGCATCTTTTTGTTTGCAAATATCTCCTCTATTCGACTCAAGATTGCATTTTTGGTGGTACGCCCATATTTATATGCGAGGGGTATGGAAGAAGTGGATAAAGAGGGAAGTGGCGTGCCACCCCGAACTTAGGGTTTGGCACATATTTGGCTATTTTTGTTTATTTTTGATGAATGGAGGGATACGAAGATGATAGAAGAGGTGTAGAAGAGAGTTCAGATCAGAATGCAACTTGATTTACAATTCAATGCATCAGGTTGTTCTCTTTATCCAACTCTACTCAAATAATGACTTGATGAGGATCCGGTTTGGATTCCATGCTATTGTTCCACAAATCAGTTAGGAAGCACGACATGTTTGATCCCTATCAGTTTGACAGACACCAATCATCTTTGTAAAAGTATCACGATGTTAGGAATCATAGGCTTCACAAGATGATTTCAATCAAAGGGCTTCTTTCAAAAAGTGGTCCTTTTGAGGATTTACTTTGAATAAGGGGGATATAATGATTCAGAATGCATAGCTGGTTAGTTAGTGACTTTTAATGAAACCAGGAAGTGTCAAAAATTATCAAGTATCTGTTCAATTTCATTGAAAAACATTAAAGAATTTTAAAAATTTTGAAAATTTTTATCAAGAATGTGATAGTGAAAACTTATGTATGAAAAGGATGGGTGTAGGTGGAAAGTGAGGTATGTACCACCCACCCTCCACCCCGAACATAGAGATTTGCTCATCCTGAGCAAACCATAAATCCAAGATGGAGGGGAAAAACCATGCCAGAATGACCACCAGGTGTGGTTGCGTTCTGATCAGCACACATCCTCTTATCTGAAAATCTCAAAGGTAAAGAGCAATTAGATCTTAAAATGGCATCTTGCGATGTGAATTTTATTTAATGAAAAATTAACAAGAATGTAAAAACAAAATTGAAGAAATATTCTAATTTGAAAAGGAAAGTATAACAAATTTATTGATCGTGTTTCCTCCCGACGAGCGTCGTTGTTTTATGTCGATGGCTTGACTGAATTTTTCAGCTTCATGGTGGATCCTTAGGATTGGTTAGTTCCAACATTATTTCAGTGCCTATGTCAATCGAGGTGAAATATCTCTTTAAGAGGTGATTGTTTACCATAAATTCGCCTGACTTTTCACTCCATAAAGAGAAAGTACCATGTGGGGAAATGCTTTTGACAATGTAAGGTCTAGACCAGCGAGAACGAAGTTTTCCTGGAAATAACTTCAACCTTGAGTTGAATAGCAGAACTTGGTCTCCTACTTGTATATCTTTTCTTTTTAGATGTCCATCGGGCCAAAGTTTTGTGCATTCTTTGTAGATTCGTGCATTCTCATAAGTTGTCATCCTGAGTTCATCCAGCTCTTGGAGTTGAAGAATCCTGGCTTGGCCAGCTTCTTTCATATTAAAGTTTAGTTGTTTAATTGCCCACCATGCCTTGTGTTCCAGTTCGACTAGAAGGTGACAAACCTTTCCATATATTAATCAAAAAGGTGTAGTCCCGAGGGGATTTTATAAGTAGTTCGATAGGCCCATAAGGAATCGTTGATTTTCATTGCCCAATCCTTTCGATTGTGTCCTACAGTCTTTTCCAGAATAGCCTTTAGCTGACGGTTAGGGACCTCTACCTGTCCGCTTGTTTGTGGATGGTAAGGCAAGGCTACCTTATGTGTTATGCCGTAATTTCTCAGTAAAGCTTCAAAGATTCTTTCAAGGAAGTGGGGCCCTCCGTCAGATATCACGGTTCGTGGCACTCCAAAATGGGGAAAAATAATATCTTTGAATAATTTGATGATGGGTTTGGAATCACTAGTGACAGTTGGTTTAGCTTAAATCCATTTAGAGACGTAGTCTACCGCCACTAGGTTGTATGAAAATACATGAGAAGATGGGAATGGACCCATGTAGTCCACCCCCCAAACATCGAATATCTTTACTTCTTGCCATAGATTCAGCAGAATCTCATCTCTCTTTGTTATATTACATGTTCTTTGACATTTGTCGCATGATAGGACAAAATCGTAGGAATATTTGGATATGGTTCGCTAGAAGAATCCACATTGCAAAACCTTTAAAGCAGTCTTTTTAGAGCTCATATGTCCTCCCACTGGTCTTGAGTGACACTGTTCCAAAATAAGTTGAGCCTCTTCTTCGGTGATACATCATCTATACATACCATCGACACCTAGTTTAAAAAGATATGGCTCATCCCATTGATATTGCTTCACATCATGCATGAACTTCTTCAAGGCATTCCCGGTGCATTGAGGATGGATAACCCCAGTAGCAAGGTAGTTCACAAAATCCGAGTACCATGGTATAGCTTCTGAGGCCTTCATTAGTTGATCGTCTGGCAGGGAATCATTGATCAGAATCTCGTCAGTATCCAGAGTGCGGATGCGACTGAGGTGGTCTACTACAACATTCTCTGTACCCTTTTTATCTCTTATCTCTAAATCAAATTATTGCAATAGGAGGATCCATCTAATCAACTTGGGTTTTGCATCTTTCTTTGCCAAAAGGTAATTAATGGCAGCATGGTCTGTGTAGACAATGACCTTGGAACCAATTAGGTAGGATCTGAACTTGTCAAAGGCATACACAACTGCTAGGAGTTCTTTCTCAGTAGTTGCATAATTCCTCTGAGCTTCATCGAGAGTTTTTATGCATAATAGATCACATAGTGTTTCTTTTTTGTACATTGCCCTAAAACATCACCCACAGCATAATCACTGGCGTCACACATAATTTCAGAAGGATGGTCCCAGTCGGGAGATCTAATGATGGGGGTGGATGTAAGGGCCTGCTTCAGTGTGTTGAATCTTTTGATACATTCTTCATTGAAATTGAAATCAGTATCCTTTAGTAATAGGTTCGTCATTGGCTTCGTTATCTTGGAAAAATCCTTTATGAATCTTCTATAGAATCTAGCATGGCCAAGGAAAGCATGAACTTCTTTTACATTTGTGGGGATAGCCAGTTTAGAAATCATTTCAATCTTGGTTTTATCGACTTCAATTCCTCTATTGCTGACCCTATGGCCCAGGACAATGCCTTCTTTTACCATAATATGGCACTTTTCCCAATTTAGCACAAGATGCACATCTTCACAACATTTGAGGACCAGGGATAGGTGCTTTAGACATGAATCGAATGAATCTCCATAAACAGAAAAATCATCCATGAAAACCTCCATAATTGTTTCAGTAAGACCAGTGAATATGGCGGCCATGCAACGTTGGAAAGTTGTGGGCGCATTATAGATACGACATTCTTTTAAACGCATATGTTCTGAATGGGCAGGTAAAGGTTGTTTTCTCTTGGTTATCTGGATGTATGGGTATTTTATAGAATTCAGAGTAACCATCAAGATAACAAAAATATTCTTGATGAGCCAACCTTTCTAGGACTTGATCAAGGAAGGGCATTGGAAAATGATCTTTTCGAGTTGCCTTGTTCAATTTTCTATTATCTATGCACATCCTCCACCCTGTGACTGTTCAAGTGGGGATGAGTTCATTGTTTTCATTTCGTATAACAGTTGTTCCACCTTTTTTCAGGACAACATGCACTGGGCTCACCCATGGCAAATCAGATATCAGATAGATTATTCCAGCGGTGAGCAATTTAATGACCTCGCTACAGACCACTTCCTTCATATTTGGATTCAACTTCCATTGATGCTTAATAGTAGGCTTGTGATCTTCCATCATAGGTGTGGTAACACATCCCATTATCACACAGATAATGAGGTGTTACGCGAAAATGTGCGGAAAACACCATAACCACAGATTATCAAAAACACGGGTTAATTAAAACCGATTGCGGAAAACTGATAAACTGTGAAACTATTACTTTCTAGTCCTCATCCTGCACAGAAACATGTCATATAATTATGTACATACACAAGATCTGACATGTGTCCACAGCTCAGGAACAGCTGTCCATCCATCACATGAGTTCACCACCTATTCATATATACATCAAGGCCCACATCCGGCCAACAGCAGGATATACAGATATCATCGAACAATCTTCGTGAAACATCGTCAAAACACTACCAAGGACCTGAGAGTACAGGGATGACTCTAGACTCTACTACACAACATCCAAAACAGCAGCATGTCCAACGCTTGCCTTCTACTGCTCCTCAAGCTGCTCGTCCGCAACACCACAACCACGACCACGTCTACCTCGACCACCTAAAAAGGGTGTAAACCAGCGGGGTGAGACAATTGAACAATTGTCCCAGCGGGAAATATAGCTCCCCGCCGCAACCATAGAACCTCAGCAAGAGAAACTATAACAACAATTATAAAATGAGCAGATATATCAGAAGTAGTTATATATATATAGCAAGATCATTCTTACCGGCAAGCATACCAACTGTACCAAAGCATATAACCAGATGTCTTTCAAAGGAACATGACTATCAAGATAAGATATATCAACATGTAACATGATTATTAGAACAGAATATAATGTCACATAACCTGATTATCAAGATAAGACAGATTGCCACATAACCTGCAAGGTATAACGGAATATTACACAAACAAGGCCTCAACCAATGTTTCGTATTTGATATGACTAGTAAATACTAAACGGCTGTATTACGTTTTATTATGCCCTGAGGATTTGAACCATACCGTTCAAATCCAACCTTCAGTTACGAAACCCAAGCCGGTGCCATACGAGGTCAAATGGAAGAGCCGGACTCCACGACCTCCCACCTCATGATCAGTACATGAGTACAACACAAGCAGGACCGCAGTCACATGCTGAAGTGGTCTAAGCCACAGGGTTAGCTCCATAGGCTACCCAATCTCTAGCCCGCCTTGGTACAGGTCACGACGCTAGTACAACTGAGCCACGGGCATGATCACCGTGCTCTGAGCCATGAACGCATTCATGCTCCATACATCTCATATCTGAGCCATGGGCCTGTTCACCATGCTCTACACACATATCTGAGTCTGCAACCGAAGTTACACTCTTACCTCCTCATTTTCAGGCTAGGAGCAACCTACATATATTCAACAATATGCTCTTCCAGGTTAACCCGTAGGAAAACCTGTTTCACCATCACCAAGTCCTGACGATGATGGATCTATGGCCAGGGCAAACTACATGATATATTTCACTGTGATTAATTAGTATCTTTTAGATGGATTGCAAGATTCAACCAAGGTGTATAACATGCAAGATATAACAGAAAGTAAAGAACATTATATTATGATCTATTCATATCAACCTGATCCATCTTAAGGATCCCACATCACATGTTATCACTTGGCCTCTTGCCAACCATCCAGATTCATATCAAGGATCATCACATACCACAGGGTCTCAACCCTTCATCATGCACTGCCATTGTCTCTTAAGGCTCACCTCATCATCATGGGACAGACATATCACATGCATACTCTTATAGAGTAATTATCAAAGTAATGTTACTCATTACATATGTCACATAGCCCTTTCATGGCTAAAACATCACCTGCAAGGTTAGTGTACACAATAATCGTAGATTCAACGTAAGGCATATGCTCGCTATCATGAAAGGTCATTCCAGATAATCTAATTACCAATATTACACTTATTTGGTAACCAAGTGTATTAAGTACATCATTAAACAACCATACTGATACTTACCCTTATATCGAGATTGTACAAACAATCAGGGTATATAGAGATCGTGTTGTGTATACAAAACTAACACTATTATTACCAACGTCATTATTGTTGCCATCAGCTATTGTCATCTTTATCATGAGGCACCCTTTAACATAACTGTCACTTAGCATCATTATTACCAACATTATGATCATTAAACAAACTACTAGAGTAGTTATCATCATTCTCATTATCATTAACAATTAAGCATAACAGGTCACATCATGCATCTATTACATGAGGGCTATCATCATATACATTACTATCATTAGCATCCTTATTATATGTAAGGCATCGTATTACATATTGATAGTATCACAAACACCACCATCATTTAATTAGTTAATGGATAAGCATCCACTTCCATCACATGAGGGGCCGTCACCAAAGAAACTCATACCCTCACTATAGCCTCACAACCTTCATCTGAAACCTATCACCCAACATGGGTATCGACTACCACACTATCCTTATTTGCCAACACTCACTACTAACCCTATCGACCATCACACTCATGCACATAGGGTAGGGTATCGCCCAACATGGCTATCGGCCATCAGGGTATCGCCCACCATGGTGTCGGCCATCAGAGCACATAGCCTATCGTCCAACATGGCACTACTTGGCCCTATCGTCCACCACATGGACAAGGAGATAACTCAACACTAGAGCACCCATTCTATCGTCAAACTCAAGGACAAGGGTGTCGCTCAACACACCCACAAGGAAGGGATATCGCCCAACCCTAGGTCACCTTCAACCTCTAACACAAGGAAGCCCCAAACCCTAGAAAGCAAAGGTATACAAGGAACCCTAAACCCAAGAGAGGGATATCGGCCACTAAGGTATATAAGCAAGGTGCACAAGAAAGGAACTAAGCTAGTCTACTAACATGTAACAAGGTTAATGCTAGAGGTAAGAGAGTTAGGGTTAGAAACTATGCAACCCGCCTTAAGCTCCAAGGAAGAAGATGCACTTTGAGCTCCAAGGTTGTCGGCCACCAAAGCTCCAAAGCACTCCAAGGTCCAAATCTATCGTCCACCAGGCTGCTCCAGGAAGGTGTATCGGCCACCACTTCAGCTCCAAGGAAGTGTATCGGCCAATACAAGCAAGATGGAGAGGGATATCATGCACCAAGGGTGGAGGGGAGACAAAAGGACCAAAGGAGACTAAGGCAAGGAGAAGAGCTACCTATATAGGAAGAAGGGAGGAGAAACCAAGGTACAACCATGCTATGTGTCATCCACCCAAGGGACACATGTCCACCAACTCAAGACACCTCTCATGCAAGCCATAAGGCACTTGTCCAAGATGTGCACCACGTGTCCATCAACCAAGCCAAGCTATCTGGGCGACACAACAAGAGCTACTGGGCAACACACCAAGCAACTGGGCGACACACCACCTGCCCTGGGCGACACAAGGCTCAAGCAAGCCCAACAAGGAACTCCAAGGCCCAAAGGACTCAAACAACAAGCCCAAGCCTTCCTCTCAACCCTAGAGGAAGCAAAGAGGGAAAACATCTCAAAAGATGGCAAACTTGCACACAAGACCCTAAACTTGGGTTATTTGCAAGTAGCCCCTCGAACTCTCAACAAAGCACAACAAAACCCTAATCACCACTCAAAGGTGATTAGCAAGCACCAAAGCACCAAGATCAAGCAAAACAAATAGGGTAAACCCTAAACGCAGGTCAGGGTCCTTACAGCCATAAACCTCTACAAAAGGATTTCGTCCCCAAAATTCGAAGAGAAAAGCGAGGGATACTTCCTCCTCATCTCTTCCTCAAGATCCCACGTGGCTTCCTCAATACCACAGTGATGCCAAAGGACCTTCACAAGAACCAGATCCTTTCTCTTCAGCTTCTTGACTCTTCTGTCAAGGATCATCATAGGTCCCTCTTCATAAGTCACATCTCTATCAAGCTCAACTTCAACTGGTTGTATCACTGTTCCTGTATCCGGATGACTTTTCTTCAGCATATTGACATGGAACACTGGATGTAACCTGTGCAACTCTGGAGGCAACTCTAACTCGTAAGCCACCTTACCAACACGTGCTAAGACTGGGTAAGGCCCCATATATCTGGGAGCTAACTTACCCTTCCGGCCAAACCTCAGCACACCTTTCCACGGAGAGACTTTAAGATACACCTTGTCTCCCACCTGGAACTTCAAGGGTCATCGGCGATTGTCTGCATAAGACTTCTGCCTGTCTTGTGCCGCTTTCAACTGTTGTTGTATCACCTTGATCTTTTCTGTCGTTTGTTGTACTAACTCAGGGCCCAAAAGCTGATATTCACCTGATTCATACCAATACAAAGGAGATCTGCACTTCCTCCCATACAAAGCCTCATAGGGAGCCATGTCAATGCTCCGCTGATAGCTATTGTTGTAGGCAAACTCTATCAAACTGAGATGTACGCCCCAACTGCCTAGGAACTGCAAAACACAAGCATGAAGAAGATCCTCCAAAGTCTGAATAGTCCTCTCAAACTATCCATCTGTCTACGGGTGGAAAGCGGTACTGAACTTCAACTGCGTTCCCATCGCCCTGTGCAACTGTTCCCAAAAACGACTTGTAAACTGAGGACCTCTATCAGAAACTATCGTTGCTGGCACACCATGCAAACGAACTATCTCATCTACATATACTCGAGCGAGCTTTTCTGCTGTATACGTGGTCTTCACAGGTAAGAAATGGGCAGACTTCGTTAATCTGTCCACTATCACCCAAATGGAATCATGATACGTAGTTGTCCTGGGTAGACCAACTACGAAATCCATGGTTATATGATCCCATTTCCACTGTGGTATAGGCAAAGGTTGCAACGTACCTGCCGGCTTTTGATGCTCAGCCTTGACTTGCTGACACACCGCACACCTAGCCACAAACTCAGCTACATCTTTCTTCAAGCCGGGCCACCAGTACAAGTCCTTCAGACTATGGTACATCTTGGTGATGCCTGGATGCATAGCATACATCGACGTGTGTGCTTCCTTGAGCACCAACTTCCTCAGATTATCAGCATCTGGAACCACCATCCTATTATGATAGCAAACCACTCCATCCTCGGACTCATGGAACCCATCACGCTTTTCGCTACCAAACTCTGATCTGATTAGCTGTACTGTATCATCCATTTGTTGTGCATCCTTGATCTTCTGTCTCAACGTAGGCTTGATTTGCATCTGTGCTAAAAGTCCAGCTATCGAGGAAACCTCCATCTGTATGTTCGAGACTAACATGTCCCGCCTATGGCATACCAAAGAACTCATCTATGCCTTCTTGGGAGTAGTAGACTTTCTGCTAAGCGCGTCTGCTACCACATTCGCCTTACCAGGATGATACTCGATAGTGCAATCATAATCATTGATCAACTCCATCCACCGACGTTGTCGCAGGTTCAACTCTTGCTGTGAGAAGATGTACTTCAGATTTTTGTGATCTGTAAAGATCTGACACACTTCCCCATAAAGATAGTGTCTCCAAATCTTTAACGCATGAACCACTACTGCCAGCTCCAAGTCATGGGTCGGATAGTTCTCCTCGTGTTTCTTAAGCTGTCGTGAAGCAAAAGAAACCACATGATCTTCCTGCATCAGCACACAACCCAAACCTTTCTTGGACGCATCACAGAAAACAACATAGCCTTTTCCAGATTCTGGAAAGATCAACACTGGAGCACTGGCTAGCTTTTCCTTCAAACTTTGGAAAGCTTGCTGACATCGATCATTCCAAACAAAAGGTACATCCTTCCTGGTCAACTTCGTCATCGGTAGAGCTATCGAACTGAAGTCCTTGATAAACCTCCGGTAGTATCATGCTAGGCCAAGGAAACTACGAACTTCCGTCGGCGTCTTCGGCTGTTCCCAATCCGCAACGGATTCCACTTTCTTCGGATCTACTTTGACTCCTTCAGAAGATATCACATGACCTAAGAAAGTCACTTCATCCAACCAGAACTCACACTTACTAAACTTAGCATACAACTGATGTTGACGAAGGAGAGTCAACACTTGACGAAGATGTTGCTCATGCTCTAGCCGGTTCCGACTATAGATCAAGATGTCATCTATAAAAACTACAACAAACTGATCTAAGAACGGACGAAACACTCTGTTCATCAGGTCCATGAAAGCATCAGGTGCATTGATTAATCCAAACGGCATAACCACAAACTCAAAATGACCATACCTTGTCCTAAAGGCTGACTTTGGTATGTCATCCGCCTTTATCTTTAACTGATGATACCCAGACCGTAGATCGATCTTCGAAAACACTGTAGCACCACGCAACTGATCGAACAGGTCATCTATCCTCGGCAACAGGTACTTATTCTTGATCGTGACCTTGTTCAACTGCCGGTAGTCTATACACAACCGCATTAAACCATCCTTCTTCTTAACGAACAACACGGGAGTACCCCAAGGTGACGTGCTCGGTCTGATGAAACCTTTCTCCAACAACTCTTGCAACTGCTTCTTCAACTCTACCATCTCCGCTGGAGCCATCCTATACGGTGTCTGTGCAATCGGCTGCGTTCCCGGAACCAGATTGATCTCAAAATCGATCTCTCGGGGCGGAGGAACACCAGGAAACTCCTCGGGAAACACATCTGCAAACTCTCATACCACTGACACTTCTTCAAGGTTAAGGCCTTTCGCCTTGGTATCCACAACGTGAGCTAAGAACGCTTCACATCCTTGTCGCAACAACCTATCTGCCACCATAGCTGACACCAGACACGTCGGAAGAATCTTCCTATCTCCCTGGAAGATCCACTTCTCTCTAGCAACATCAAACACCGTCTGCTTGGAACCACAGTCCAAGACAACCTTATACTTCTCTAAGGTATCCATCCCAAGGATAACATCAAAACCATGCATATCAAGCGGTATGAGATCCACCTGAATGCTATGTCCCGAAAAAGACAAAACACAAGATGGACACTCTTCTCGAAGCAAAGAGGAACCATCAAGAGGGGTTTCTAACAACAAGCTATCCTTCTTACAACTAACAGGTAGATGACAGTTTTCAAGCATACTATAGGCGATAAAAGAGTGTGTAGCACCCGGGTCAACCAGAACAGATATAAAGCAAGAAGAAGACATATCATAATGAAATAACTCCATCTGACCTGTCACCACTCGCGGGTTGACTATCGCCTCCGGCTGATTCATGGCATAGAATCGAGCCGTTGCTTGCTGTCCACGACCTCTGCTCCCTTGAGCAGACGATCCAGCTTGAGATGCTTGACCGCGTCCTCATCCTCTGCTACCACTGGGCTGTGGTCTCTCTGACTTCTGGAAACTCTGCCTCGGTTGCTGCGTCACTTCAGCATCTCTATTCGGGCAATTGAACTTCCAATGCCCGACTTGTCCACAAAGATGACATGCTCTATTGTCAACTCGTGGCCTAGATGGCCCTATCACTGCCACCGAAGCTGAACTGTGCGCCTTAGATGGTGAAGAAACATAACCTTTTCCCTTACTCGGAGACCACTGAGATGGTACACCAGCACTTCTTATCACTGACGGTGCTGAAAACCTGGGCTTCTTGAAGCCACCAAACCTTCGTTCTTGAAACTGAGCAGGTCTTTTAAGAGACACCGACTCTCTTTTCTCTCTTACTGTCCTCTCGATCTGTCGAACTGATTCCACAAACGTAGCAAACCGCTCTCGGTTTTCCAACGCAGACACAGGGGTTGTCAACTCAGCACTCAAACCCTTCTCAAAACGTCTGATCCGTTCATCATCTGTTGCCGCCATGTGAGGACAGAACCTCAACAGATCCATAAACTTAGCTTCATACTCGGTGATGTTCATCGTTCCTTGCCGCAACTTCTCAAACTGACTGATCTTCTCATCTAGGTACATCTTCGGAAAGTATCTGGTGACGAACTCGTGCCGAAACACTTCCCAACTGATCACCTCACCAGGCCGCTACTCTTCCTCGATGGTCCACCAGTGACTAGCACTACCCTTCAAAAGGTAGACAGCATGCTTTACTTTGTCTGCTTCGGGGATGTCGAGGATCCAGAAAGCCTTTTCAAGACTTGTCAACCACAGATCTGCATCCGCTGGATCAGCCGTTCCAGCATAATCCGAAGCTCCGACTCGGCGAAGCCGCTCAAAGGTCTTCCCAATACCCGATGCTTCTCCATGGGGAACCTGTGCTCGCGGAGGAGGCACTGGTAATCTCTCAACCATGAGATTCATCGTAGCCATCAACAGCCCCATAAGTTGTTGGTAGGCAGGGTGTTCAAGTATGGCTGGGTCTGGTTGGGGAACCTCAGGCACCCGATCTTCATGTGCCTGTCCATCTGCTCCATCAACCGATGCAGCATCACTATGCTCAGGAGCATGTTCTTCGTGGTTTCCAGACATCTTGGCTTTTCTTCCGCTGAGGGCAGAAGATTTTTGTAAGATAACCTGGAAACTCATAAGAACAGACTCAACCTAGTCCTAGATCCCTGTAGACTCAGCGAACCTAAAGCTCTGATACCAAGACTTGTGGCAACACATCCCATTATCACACAGATAACGAGGTGTTACGCGAAAACGTGCGGAAAACACCATAACCACAGATTATCAAAAACACGGGTTAATTAAAACCGATTGTTGAAAACTGATAAACTGTGAAACTATTACTTTCCAGTCCTCATCCTGCACAGAAACATGTCATATAAATATGTACATACACAAGATCTGACACGTGTCCACAGCTGAGAAACAGCTGTCCATCCATCACATGAGTTCACCACTTGTTCATATATACATAAAGGCCCACATCCAGCCAACAGCAGGATATACAAATATCATCGAACGATCTTCATGAAACATCGTCAAAACACTGCCAAGGACCTGAGAGTACAGGGATGACTCTAGACTCTACTACACAACATCCAAAATTGCAGCATGTCCAACGCTTGCCTTCTACTGCTCCTCAAGCTGCTCGTACGCAACACCACAACCACGACCACGTCTACCTCGACCACCTAAAAAGGGTGTAAACCTGCGGGGTGAGACAATTGAACAATTGTCCCAGCGGGAAACATAGCTCCCCACCGCAACCATAGAACCTCAGCAAGAGAAACTATAACAACAATTATAACATGAGCAGATATATCAGAAGCAGTTATATATATATAGCAAGATCATTCTTACCGGCAAGCATACCAGCTGTACCATAGCATATAACCAGATGTCTTTCAAAGGAACATGACTATCAAGATAAGATATATCAACATGTAACAGGATTATTAGAACAGAATATAATGTCACATAACCTGATTATCAAGATAAGACAGATTGCCACATAACCTGTAAGGTATAACGGAATATTACACAAACAAGGCCTCAACCAATGTTTCGTATTTTATATGACTAGTAAATACTAAACGGCTGTATTACGTTTTATTATACCCTGAGGATTTGAACCGTACCGTTCAAATCCAACCTTCAGTTACGAAACCCAAGTCGGTGCCATACGAGGTCAAATGGAAGAGCCGGACTCCACGACCTCCCACCTCATGGTCAGTACATGAGTACAACACAAGCAGGACCGCAGTCACATGCTGAAGTGGTCTAAGCCACAGGGTTAGCTCCATAGGCTACCCAATCTCTAGCCCGCCTTGGTACAGGTCACGACGCTAGTACAACTAAGCCACGGGCCTGATTACCGTGCTCTGAGCCATGAACGCATTCATGCTCCATACATCTCATATCCTGAGCCATGGGCCTGTTCACCATGCTCTATACACATATCTGAGTCTGCAACCGAAGTTACACTCTTACCTCCTCATTTTCAGGCTAGGAGCAACCTACACATATTCAACAATATGTGCTTCCAGGTTAACCCGTAGGAAAACCTGTTTCACCATCACAAAGTCCTGACGATGATGGATCTATGGCCAGGGCAAACTACATGATATATTTCACTGTGATTAATTAGTATCTTTTAGATGGATTGCAAGATTCAACCAAGGTGTATAACATGCAAGATATAACAGAAAGTAAAGAACATTATATTATGATCTATTCATATCAACCTGATCCATCTTAAGGATCCCACATCACATGTTATCACTTGGCCTCTTGCCAACCATCCAGATCCATATCAAGGATCATCACATACCACAGGGTCTCAACCCTTCATCAGGCACTGCCATTGTCTCTTAAGGCTCACCTCATCATCATGGGACAGACATATCACATGCATACTCTTATAGAGTAATTATCAAAGTAATGTTACTCATTACATATGTCACATAGCCCTTTCATGGCTAAAACATCACCTGCAAGGTTAGAGTACACAATAATCGTAGATTCAACGTAAGGCATATGCTCGCTATCATGAAAGGTCATTCCAGATAATCTAATTACCAATATTACACTTATTTGGTAACCAAGTGTATTAAGTACATCATTAAACAACCATACTGATACTTACCCTTATATCGAGATTGTACAAACAATCAGGATATATAGAGATCGTGTTGTGTATACAAAACTAACACTATTATTACCAACGTCATTATTGTTGCCATCAGCTATTGTCATCTTTATCATGAGGCACCCTTTAACATAACTGTCACTTAGCATCATTATTACCAACATTATGATCATTAAACAAACTACTAGAGTAGTTATCATCATTCTCATTATCATTAACAATTAAGCATAACAGGTCACATCATGCATCTATTACATGAGGGCTATCATCATATACATTACTATCATTAGTATCCTTATTATATGTAAGGCATCGTATTACATATTGATAGTATCACAAACACCACCATCATTTAATTAGTTAATGGATAAGAATCCACTTCCATCACATGAGGGGCCGTCACCAAAGAAACTCATACCCTCACTATAGCCTCACAACCTTCATCTGAAACCTATCACCCAACATGGGTATCGACTACCACACTATCCTTATCGGCCAACACTCACTACTAACCCTATCGACCATCACACTCATATACATAGGGTAGGGTATCGCCCAACATGGCTATCGGCCATCAGGGTATCGCCCACCATGGTGTCGGCCATCAGAGCACATAGCCTATCGTCCAACATGGCACTACTTGGCCCTATCGTCCACCACATGGACAAGGAGATAACTCAACACTAGAGCACCCATTCTATCATCCAACTCAAGGACAAGGGTGTCGCTCAACACACCCACAAGGAAGGGATATCACCCAACCCTAGGTCACCTTCAACCTCCAACACAAGGAAGCCCCAAACCCTAGAAAGCAAAGGTATACAAGGAACCCTAAACCCAAGAGAGGGATATCGGCCACTAAGGTATATAAGCAAGGTGCACAAGAAAGGAACTAAGCTAGTCTACTAACATGTAACAAGGTTAAAGCTAGAGGTAAGAGAGTTAGGGTTAGAAACTATGCAACCCGCCTTAAGCTCCAAGGAAGAAGATGCACTTTGAGCTCCAAGGTTGTCGGCCACCAAAGCTCCAAAGCACTCCAAGGTCCAAATCTATCGTCCACCAGGCTGCTCCAGGAAGGTGTATCGGCCACCACTTCAGCTCCAAGGAAGTGTATCGGCCAATACAAGCAAGATGGAGAGGGATATCATGCACCAAGGGTGGAGGGGAGACAAAAGGACCAAAGGAGACTAAGGCAAGGAGAAGAGCTACCTATATAGGAAGAAGGGAGGAGAAACCAAGGTACAACCATGCTATGTGTCATCCACCCAAGGGACACATGTCCACCAACTCAAGACACCTCTCATGCAAGCCATAAGGCACTTGTCCAAGATGTGCACCACGTGTCCATCAACCAAGCCAAGCTATCTGGGCGACACAACAAGAGCTACTGGGCAACACACCAAGCAACTGGGCGACACACCACCTGCCCTGGGCGACACAAGGCTCAAGCAAGCCCAACAAGGAACTCCAAGGCCCAAAGGACTCAAACAACAAGCCCAAGCCTTCCTCTCAACCCTAGAGGAAGCAAAGAGGGAAAACATCTCAAAAGATGGCAAACTTGCACACAAGACCCTAAACTTGGGTTATTTGCAAGTAGCCCCTCGAACTCTCAACAAAGCACAACAAAACCCTAATCACCACTCAAAGGTGATTAGCAAGCACCAAAGCACCAAGATCAAGCAAAACAAACAGGGTAAACCCTAAACGTAGGTCAGGGTCCTTACAATAGGTATCTTGTGCATACATAGTGCTTGACTAATCCTAGTGAGGTCACTCATTTTATAACCGATGGCTTTCTTTCTTTCCCTCAATTCCTTCAGGAGTTTCTCTTCTTGTTCAATTGTTAGATCGGAATTTATAATAACTGGGAAAACCTTGAGATCATCTAAAAACACGTACTTCAGTCCTTTGGGCAGGGGATTCATTTCGGGAGCCTCTGGTTTTTCGCTTGTTTCTTCTGTAGTTTCCATAACTTTGAGTTTTTCACTAGTGGTTTCAACATCTTCTTTAGTTGAGTCGAGGGATTCGATGCAACCTTTCACTTGTTCGTCAATTGGTTCACTCACTGATGGGTTTGTTAAAGCAATTTCCAAGGGAGCATTTGATTCATGATACTCTTGAGTCAGAAGTGACATTTGTTCAATGCAGTCAATCAGATATACTTCTTCTTGCATACTTGGTCTTCTCATACTTTCAAAAACATTTAATTCGAAAGTTTCTTTTCCTAATCTGAGTAGTAAGGTACCAACTTCAACATCACTCAGGGATCTTGCAGTGGCGAGGAACGGACGACCAAAAATGAGAGGATATCTGGCATCTTCTTTTATATCCATAATGACAAAGTCGCATGGAACATATGTGTCCTTGCCTACCTTGACCAGGACATCTTCGAGGATTCCTAATGGATGTTTTATCGAATTGTCTGCAAGCTATATAGTCATGCCAGTAGAAAGCAATTCTGCAAACCCTAGTCTTTTGCACAGGCTAAGTGGCACAATAGAGATGCTTGCGCCGAGATCTGCCAATCCTTTTTTGCATGATGAATTGCCAATATGACATGAGATTCCAAAGGATCTCGTGTCTTTTTATTTCTTGGGCATCTTACTCAATATGATATCCGATGTAGTTGTTTCCAGTTTTACTGTCTCATATTCCTTAGTTATATTTCCTGGTTAGGAGTGACTTTAGGTACTTAGTCCAGGCTGGTATCTCAGCTAGAGCATCTAAGAAGGGTATATCAACATGAATTTTCTTCATAGCCTCTTTAAACTTATTGAATCTAGTATCGAGCTTGGTTTGCCTTAGACGGGCTAGGAAGGGTATACGAGGCTTATATATAGGAATATCAAGTTTTGGTGTTTTAGTTTCATCATCAGTAGATTTCTCAGGATTTCCCTTATCTGTCTTATCATCTTTTAATTGAGACTCTAATGTTGTTGAGTTTTGGACAATCACATGTTCATCTTCGTCTGTAATAACCACATGTGTCTTTACAGGGGGGGTCTAAATAGTCTTTTCCAGACTTGGTGGTGACTACCTTCAACTGTTGAGGATGCTTAGGATTGTTCTTGGGTTGGCCAGCAAAGAATCTAGCAGGTGGTTTTATGCTAGCTGTGAGTTGAGATAATTGAGAATCAATAGCCTTCTGCTGAGCTTGTTGGTTAGCTATCATAGTTTGTTGAGTTTGCAACATCTTTTCAATGGCTGATAGCTTGTCATCAGAAGGGACGGGTCCTGCTTGTTGTCCTTGTTGTTGATTAATATTCTGATAATGAGAGTTGTTTTTATAATTATTGTAGTTCCTATTCTGAAAGTTCCCCTTGAAATTTCCTTGATTCCCAAAATTCTATTGTTGATTATAATGGAATCCTGGTGGGCCCCTTGGTTGATTGTTTGAACCAAATTGATGCGAGTTTATTGCTCCATAGGGGTTTCCATATTGAAAACCTGGGTGATTCCTATTCTGATTCGGATTGTAATAACTTTGCCCAGGAATAGTGTTGATAGCATTAAGATTTTCCATCTGACCATTATCTCCTTGTCCACATACGTTGCTTAGAACAACATCATAGAGAACATTGCATGATAAGGTGGAATGATCGGTGCTCTTACATGCTTCACATAACAGGGAAGCGGACTTGACCTGATCCAGTTGTTGAGTGGGTGAGCGTCCCCTTCCAATATCAGCAAGAGATGATTCAATATGGTCTTTCTTGGCAACTAAGAGCTTCAAGGTTTCAGCGATAGACTTGTACTCGGGAGTAGCTTCAGCCATAGCTACTTTCAAAACTCCTTTTCCTACATATCTACCCCAATTGGCTTGATTTTCTACTCCTAGGGTGATGACTCTCCATGCACAGTCATAACTTTGACGCATGAAATTTTCTCCAGATGAGGAGTCTAGAAACCTCTTAATATCATCATCCACACCCCTATAAAAAATTTCGATGAGTTGATTCTTAGGAATTATGTGGTGTGGACACTTGCATAGAAGATCTTTGTACCTATCCCAAGCTTCAGTGAGAGTTTCTCTAGGGACTTGAGTGAAATTTGTTATCCATCCCCTAATTTCATATGTGAGAGATGGAGGATAGAACTTTTGCAAAAACACATTTTGGATTTGTTCCCAGGTGGTGATGGGTATTTCACTTTGCAATGAATTGTACCAACTTATGTCTCTATCAGCAAAGGAATACTTGAAGAGATGGATTCGAATGGCATCATCTGTGACTCCATTTTGTTTCATCATGGCACATAGATCAATAAATCTTAGAAGATGTTCTTGGCTATCTTGTCCTTGCTTGCCATTGAAAGCATTATTCTGAAATAGGGTGATCCAATGCGCTCTTATCTCGAAATTAGGAGCATTGATAGGAGGGGGTTGTACTAGATGATGAACATTCACAGCTTTCGGGATTGAGAACTCTCTAAGATCCTTTTATAGTTCAGCTACTTGCGCTGCTAGGATTTTCTATTGAACCGTAGCCCTGGCTTCTTGCATGAGCCTCTCTCTCTGTGCATTGATGGCTTGAGCCACTCTTTGGGCTACTTCCTCTTCCTGAGCCATCCTTGCTTGATTTTCTATGATTTGACGATGAAAAGTCTTGTCTATCTCTAGATCAAAGCTCATTGTTAGTCCGGGGCTGTCCAAAGGGTGCATGTACTACGCCTTGGATTGTACCTGAAATTAGAAAGATTTCAAAAGTGAGAACCACAGAGTAGAGTCACATTCAAGTAGATGATCGATTGTTTCAAAAGAAAAAGCAAAATCCTAGATTAGTCTTAGAAGAACTAGATTTGACTGACTGATTCCGTTATCCCCGGCAACGGCGCCAGAATTTGATGTGGTATTTTGAACGCACTAACAAACTCACTCGAGGTTGAAATCCTCGAGTTTTTACCAAAACCAAAGTGCAATAATACCACCCACAAGCGGACGAGTCCTATCGCAGTATAGTTAAGGATTGAACCCAAAGGACAACGTTTTTAAGAATCTTTGTCTGTCTAATCTACGTCGAGTTAAGGCTAATATTTAAAATGATAGGTTGATTTGAGGTTAATTAAACTAATTACAAGAAAGTAAAAGTTGAATTAAAGTTGGGTTTAGATCAATGATATGGAATCGCTGGGATGGTATCAGGCTTCACCACCACTGCTCATGCAAGCACATCAAAACATCAAACATTCAGGCAAGATATAACTATCCAAGTAGAGCTGTTGTGAAACCCCCCATACGGGTGTTAGGTCCGCGTAAGAATCACCTTTGGCATCAGATTTCTCGTCACCGTCTGAATCACATACTTACGACTCCGAAGATACAACATCCAACTAAGGTTGTGGGCCCCCTATATAGGCGTTAGGCACACAGAAGCGTCACTGAAGTCTAGATGGCTCGTCCCCTCGCGGATCATACACTTACGACCTCAAGGAACCCCATTCTATTACTAGTTTGGGAGTCAACCGTGCTAATTGATAAGCAAGCAGCCGATTTATATATGAGCAAACATCGACGATTAAAAAGAAGATACAAAATCCAACTAAGGCTGTGAACCCCCTATATAGGCGTTAGGTACATAGAAGTGTCACCAAAGGCTAGATGGCTTGTCCCCTCACGGATCATACACTTACAACCTCAAGGAATCCCATTCTATTTCTAGTTTGGGAGTCAACCTGTTAAACAACATTCAATCCTACATAAAGATATTCTCACAACATAGGAAGAACAAAGATGAAAGCAAGCAATTAATCAAACTATGAACATAATGATTAACAACTAAATGAAAAGTTATATACATTGCCATGGACGGTTAATAATATGACATGTTTGCATGGGCAGTGGGGCTAGTCCCCACACCCCAGCGAAAAGGTACTACTACTCGCTCATGATGTGAGAAACAAGAAGAATGAGAAAGAGAGAGAAATCCGCAATGGACTCAGTGCAGAAGGTAGTCGCATCTCGGTGAAGTAGAAACGGCCTCCTACGTCATGTCAGAGAAGATATGGATGCAAACGGGAGTTGCCAAGACAGACTGAACAGTCTCCCTTGCTCCGTCTTTCTTTTCTCCTCAGCGTCCTTGGTTGCAACACGGGCAGTAGGTGAAATGAAACTGGCGCGGACTGGACTGGTTTCAGATCAGATCTATATACAGGCAGCCTGTCGGTGTCCCGGAACCGATGTCCAAGTGAGGACCCTTAGGGTCCTATTTATAGGCACAGGCCCAAACGGTCTTGAGATATTTTAGCCCAAATAGTTTCATTTAATTTAGCCCAAATGATCTGTAGAAACTGACCAAACGGTTTGCAAAACCTGGGCAAACAGTCTGTAAACCGCACGAGACCAAACGGTCTTGAGTAAATGGTTTGGAAATCATAAGAGACCAAATGGTCATGAGAAAATGGTTTGGAAATCGCACGAGACCAAACGGTCTCACAGACCGTTTTCTCTCCTCCAAACGGTCTTGCAAAAGGGGCAAACAGACTTCAGTAGAAGCAAACAGTCTCGATTTCTTGCTAATCTAAACAGTTTCCAAGCTACGGCCAAACGATCTAGGATTGAAATCGAGCAAATGGTCCTGCTTCGGTCAATGCTCCACAAATGAGCAGCAGACAGTCCGCTTGGTAAATCGATCTGGTAGCCCTCCGATCTATCAATCGATCTTCAGCCTACTTCCGTAGATGCGGCGGCCTCAGGGCAACCCCATTTGGTCTGCGAACCACCTCCAATTGACCTTGATCAGAAGCTGCAAAAGTGTGATGGTAGGAGGTTGAAGACGACACACCGCGGTCGTGGTTAGGCACCATGGTGGTGGTAAATCTACTATCCCACGGTCGTGCCGCCTTACACGGGCGTGGTGGGTGTGAAATCGAGCTTTGATGGCATTGTGCCATGGACATGGCGTGACACCACGGTCGTGGTGAGGTAGCTGCCACACGGCCGTGCTACCTCGCACGGGCGTGGCAAGTGAGGGAGGGTCGATGCAGGTAGGGTGCCATGGTCGTGGCTCGTCGACCTCGGTCGTGGCGAGTGAAAGCTCAGGCGTTGAGGATGGTATACCACGATCGTGGTGATGGCAGCAGACCGCGACCGTTTTGGACCACCACGGCTGTGGTTAGGACTCTGCTTCACGGCCTTGAGTTCATGCACTGCTTGATCCCTTGCGGATGAGTGATGCTTCCAATCGGTCTCTACTACTCAAATGGTCTTGAGACCGCATGGGCTCAAATGGTCTTGTGACCGCATGGGCTCAAACGGTCTTGAGATTGCATGGGTTCAAACGGTCTTGAGACCGCATGGGCTCAAACGGTATTGAGACCGCATGGGCTCAAACGGTCTTGAGACCGCATGGGTGGAAATGCTTGGTTAGATATCTTGATCGGAGCCAGAGATGAAGGTGGACCTTGTCAAAACCTACATTAAATGAACAATGTTTAGTTAAAACCTTGATAATTGAGTCAACTAAGTAGTTTTGCACATTATGATTCATATTGAGTGAAATAGTATATAAAGAGTTGAATTGGTCCCGAAGTGATAATTAAATTTCATGATGAAAAAACATTCATCAGGAAGCCATGGAGTTTTCTATTTATGATGCCATGAAAGCACCGTCATGTGTAGAAGAAATATGTTTTATGGACTCTGTTGATTCTATTGTACAAGAAGATCATGATGTCACTAATTTGATGCTAAACTAATGTGATGATGATGGTGAAGGTATAAATAATGAATCTAAAAATTTTGTGGTATTTTCTATTGCCCAATCATATGATATTGAAGAAGACACTCCACTTGTTGATGCCAAAGCCAAAGAAAATGTAGCCAGGAGAAAGGTAGAACTCAAATCCCTTCCACTAGGGCTGAGTTATGCATTTCTTGATTCCAACTCTACTTCTCCAGTCATAATAAATGATGAGTTAACCAATTAATAAGAAAATAAATTGTTTGCCGAATTGAATTTGTATAAATATGTCATTGGTTACTCTATCGATGATTTAAAAGGCATTCATCCCTCCATTGTATGCATAGAATAAACATGCAGGATGATGCTAAACCCACCATTGAACCACCAAGTCATTTAAATCAAAATAATCTTGAGGTGGTTAAAAAGGAAATCTTTAAGTTGGTTGATGTTGGTATCATTTATCCTATAAGTGGCAGCCCTTGGGTTAGTACCATTCATGTGGTACCTAAGAAGGGGGGTGCAACTATCATCAAAGGAGATAATGATGATTTGATACAAACACATATAGTCACATGTTGGCGTATGTGTATTGATTATAGTGTTTGAACAAAGTGACCCACAAGGAGCATTTTTCGTTGCCATTTATCGATTTAATGCTTGAATGTCTTGCAAAACATTCTTATTTTTGTTACTTGAACGGCTATTCCAGGTTTTTCTAGATTTCTATTTACCCTCCCGACCAAGATAAAACCACTTTTGCATGCACGTATGGAACTTATGCTTATCGTCGCATGCCCTTTGGTATTTTCAATGCTCCTGTGACGTTCCAGCGATGCATGATGGCTATTTTTGTGATATCATTGAAAACATAATGGAATTTTTTATGGATGATTTTAGCATCTATGGATATTCATTTGATCATTATTTATGCAACCTATCATTAGTCTTAGCCCACTGTAAAGAGGTTAACCTACTACTAAACTGGGAGAAGTGCCATTTCATGGTACAATCTGGTGTAGTATTAGGCCATGTTATATCTAACAAGGGTATTGAGGTTGACAGGGCCAAGGTGGAAGCTATTGAGAAGATTTCTACTCCTTCTTCAGTCAAGGACATCTATAGTTTCCTTGGTCATGCAGGGTTCTATAGAAGATTCATTAAACACTTCTCCAAAATTGCAAAGCCATTATGTTCCTTACTTGCAAAGGATGTTGAATTCATATTCAATGATGATTGTCGTACAACTTTCACCAAGATCAAGGAAGCTCTTATTTTTGCACCAATCATTCAACCACCAGACTAGAACACTCATTTTGAATTGATGTGTGATGCAAGATACTATGCAGTAGGGGCAGTTCTGGGACAACAGAAAGATAAGAAGCTTCATGCGATATATTATGTAAGCAAGACCCTAGATGAAGCACAAATCAATTATACAACCACTGGGAAGGATTTTTGTTACTATAGTGTACGCCTTTGACAGATTATGATAGTACTTGGTAGGATCTAAGGTAATCGTGTATATAGATCACACTACCACAAAGTATTTGCTCAACAAGAATGATGCAAAACCTCATCTCATCCACTGGATATTGCTTCTATAAGAGTTTGATCATGAAATCCAGGATAAGAAAGGTACAGAGAATAATATTGCTGATCACCTTTCTAGATTGGCTACAGATGTTGGAGATTATTTTCCTATTGAGGATGGTTTGCAGACACTGCAAACTTTCTTGCTACATGATAGCTGCCGCTGAACTTGACATACCATCAAAAGAAGAAGTTATTCCATGATGTAAAGTTATACTATGGGGACGACCCCTTGTTGTTCAAACATGGGAGTGATGGCCTCATCCGGAGGTGTGTCACTGAAGAAGAGATTGCCACTATTATTTCTGAATGCCATGCCTCTCCTTACGGAGGTCACTTTGGAGGAGAGAAGACTGTAGCAAAAATTCTCCAGGTCAGTTTCTATTGGCAAACATTGTTTAAAGATGTCAATTTGTTTGTCAAAGCTTGTGATAAATGCTAAAGGACTGGAGGAATATCTAGATGAGATGGCATGCCTCTTAACACTATCCTAGAGATTGAGGTATTTGATGTATGGGGAGTTGATTACATGGGACAATTCCCATCTTCTTGTGGCTACCAATATATCCTATTTGCTTGTGAGTATGTCTCTAAGTAGGTTGAGGCCATCCCAACCCATGTACCAGATGCAAAGTTTGTAGTTAAGATATTTCAAAAAATCATTTTCCCTCAGTTTGGAGTTCCTAGAGTTGTAATATGTGATGGAGGTACGCATTTTGTTGAGAAATAATTCAACAACCTTCTATCTAAGTTTGGAATCACTCATAGAGTCTCTACGCCCTACCATCCTCAAACTTCAAGGCAAGTAGAGGTCTCCAACCAATAGTTGAAAAGCATTCTAGAGAAGACAGTGTCTAGCTCAAGGAAAGATTGGGTATTGAAGATAGATGATGCACTATGGGCATACCAGATGGCTTATAAAACCATCATAGGTACAACTCCATTTAAGCTGATATATGGTAAATCTTTTCATCTTCCGTTGGAGCTAGAACACTTTGCTCTATGGGCCATCAAATTCTTAAACTTTGACATGAAGAAGGCTGGTGAAAAGTGTCTATTGTAGATGCAAGAACTGGAAGAGATCTGGCTAGATGCATATGAAAATGCAAGGCTCTACAAAGAAAGAACCAATATGTGGCATGACAAGAGAATCTATAGGAAAGACTTCAAAGAAGGATACAAAGTGTTGTTGTTCAACTCAAGACTTAAGATATTCCCTGGAAAACTAAAATCAAAGTGGTCCCACCCTTTTCTCGTATTGAAGATTTTTCCTTATGGAGTTGTTGAGCTACATGGCAAGGATGGAGCTTTCAAAGTAAACAACCACCGTTGCAAGTTGTATACCTCACGAGATGAAGTTTACAAGGGAGCTTCTAGCTCCCTTCAAGATGCATGATGGACAATTGAAGAGTCTCACACCAGACTCTAAATGGAGGACCTCATGGGAGTTGAACCCACATTAGGATAGATTTCTTTTCAAGTTATTTGAGTCAATAACACTTAGTTTTGTAAATAAGCTTGTCATGGATGAATGTAATAACTTAGACAATTCTATTGCCATAACTGATATTAATTCTATGCTGACAAAAAGCTATTTTCTACAGAAACTATAGAAGACACGTTGTGTCCTAATTAAGACATGACGTGTCACTACATCCAAAAATGCAGCAGACGAGCCATATCTCCAGGTACACGACATGTCTTTATTTGACACACCATGTCACTGACCAGCAGATACAAACTATTTCTTGTCCTGGAAAAGTACATGCCATGTTCTAATTTAGACACGCCATGTACCCAAGCAGAAAAGGGAGGAATAAGAAATTTGGAATACAAACATGACATGTCGAAATTTAGACACGATGTGTATCACAATAGAAAGGGAAAGAATGAGCTATCTGGGAAAGGAACACGATGTGTCTTTATTTGAACATGTCATGTAGTTATCAGTGAAAATGGGCATTTTGAATTTTTGGAAAGTTACACGACGTGTCCAAATTTAGACACGACATGTCTTATTATACAAAAAGGGAGTTCTTAAAAGACACAGTGTGTCTTTATTTGAACACGTTATTTCTTTTGTTGAAAAAGCAGGCTCTTAACCTAGCACACAGCCGCCCCTCTCACTCACTCTTTCATTCAAACTGTGTGAGACCTCAGAGCTGTCGTGCGCCCTAGCCCTCTGCTTCCTTGTCGTCGTGTGCCCTAGCACACCTAGTCACTGCTTTCGTGTTACCTTGCTCACAACGTGTCTCCTTCTTCAAGATCATGGCGTCCCCATCTCCAAGCACCTCAAGTGGATCTCCACTATGTTCCCTTGCTCACAGTGTGCCCTAGTACAAGGTTGTGCTCTTGTCGTCAAGCTCCAGCCTCCATCCCCATCTCCAAGCACTGGATCGATGCCATTATCTCCTTGAGGCTCACGTTATCATTTTATTGAAGCTCACACCCTATTGTGCCGCCGAGACGTGAGAAAGGCCTCACCGCACTCCTCTCAAAGCGCCATCTTCGACGCCAAGAAGAAGCATTGTAGATCTCCTCCATCACGCACGGGCATCACCAAGCAAAGAATCCAAGCACCACTGTCATTCTCCTCTAGATCTTCCCCAAACACCCATCATCCCCATCTGTAGATTTCCGTAGATCTCCAGACACACGATGTGTACATTTACGCACACGTTGTGTGCATCGCTATCTCTACCGAAGTTCTTCATCAGCCACATGCTCTATTCATCCATGCACATGACGTGTCTCATCCATCAGTAGCAAGAATGGCACCTTTCAAGCAAACCAATTATTGTAAGCATGGTGCCAGTTCCTCCCACGCACCAGCATACTATTGACTCAAGGTCAATTAGGTCAATGTTGACTCACATCTAAATTGACTAAACTCGTGGTTTGATGATGACTAACCATTCCACATATTTGTGTCTAATGTCTCTACTTGAGTGATTTCATATTAGGTATAGACACACTCCAAATGCCCTAACTTGCGCATATCAAATTGGATAAAAGACAAGTCAAGTCAATACAAGTGAACATTTTTGTAATATGATGTAAATCCATTAGAATCATGTTGTAAATCACTTGTAATGATTGTACTTGTAATTAAGCATAGAAAAATTCAGGAGCACTTAGATCGAATGTTTAAGCACTCAAAAGCCATTTTCTAAAATTCACATCAGGTTGTTCATCGGTCGAGTTTTGTGAGTTGCAAACTCGACTGATCCTGATTTGATCTTAAAAATGACTTTTGATCAGTTGAGTTTACACTTCACAGAACTCGACCGATGGAGTACCTGACCAATTCAATTTTCATTGGTTGGTTGAGTTTCTTCAGGACAAACTCGACCGATGGTCTGAATATCGGCTTTGTCTTTTACTCTATCGGTCGAGTTACCTTTATAGAAACTCGACTGATTGCACTGTATGGAAAAGTGCAGAAAAGTGCTTCTATCCATTGTGGAGTTGTAACAAGTGCAAAAATATTTGTTACAAGCCACAAAATGGCTAGTTTTTGTTCTCAAGTGTTCCCAAAGGCTAAGAGGCATCCCCATCTATAAATAGGACCCCTTGGGCTTCATTCTAAGGTTGAGCATTCAATGCAAAACTCTATGTGAGGTTCCTATTCTATAGTTGAGTGCTTCCTACAACCTCCTCTCTCTCTCTAAGCTTAATCACTTGCTACATTCATTAGAGTGAGTAGGAAATATGTAAGAGAGCTATTCCTACATGTATATCTTGTGAGGCTCTCACTTCCACCACCTCCCTATCTCTCATTTCAATCATGAAGATGAAGGTTCTCTCTCTTAGCTAAGAGGGGTGAAGAAGAATAAGGGAAGACATCTCTTGGTGAAGATCAAGGCTGAAGACTTAGAGCTAGAGTGGGTAAGCCCTTGGTGAAGGCAGAAGACTCCTTGCTCAAGTGGGTAAGTCCTTGGTGGAAGCTTCTCCGAGTGAAGGTGAAGTCAAAGGCGGAAGATCCAAGAAGAGTGGGTAATCCCTACAAGGCTGAAGACTTGTACAAGAGTAGGTAAGTCCTTGGAAGAAGGAGGAAGACTCCGTGCAAAGTGGGTATGTCCTTGGTAAGGTTGAAGACTCTTTGTATTGGATAGGTAAGTCCTTTGGTGGTCATGTATTGTATCTCTTATAATGAATATAATGAAGGTGGAAGGTTAAGAAATCCTAGAGGTTGACCTCTCTAGGTATTTGACTGACTCACTTCTAGTTTGAAGTCTGGAACCACTTTAAATAGCTTGTCATTTGGTGTATGTTCAATCTCTCTCTCCCTAGCTATGCATGTTTTAGTTGCACACAAATTTCTTATTTAGAAACCTTATATTGTGATATATCTTGAAGGTCTAATGAATTTTGTTTAAGTGCATTCATCTGTATTCACCCCATCTCTAGAGCATCTTATCACCCATCTAGGATCTAACAATTGGTATCAGAGCGGGCTTCTCCAAGCATACTTCAACAAGTAGGAGAAGATGGGTGACTACTAAGGAGGGAGATACTTGGTCAACCTTCCAATCTTTGATGGGAGCAATTTCCTCTATTGGAGAAGAAGGATTCAATTCTACATCCAAGGATCAAATCTTTAGATGTGGAAAATGGTGAATAGCCCCTACAAGCTACCAACGACAAAGATTGAAGAATGGGATGATGCTACCTTGAAGAAAGCAACCTTAAATGCTAGAGCCATGTACATCCTCTATGCCTCCATGACCCCCACCGAGTTCAACCGAGTTACCTCATGTGAAACATCCTATGAGGTATGGAGAAAGCTATGCATCACTTATGAGGGGACATATCAAGTGAAGGAAAGAAAACTCTACGTGCTCAAAGGGTTGCTTGAGAAATTCAAGATGGGAAAGGAGGAAAGGATAGCCAACATGTACTCAACACTCAACACCATTGTGAATGGTCTTGTAGTTCTAGGTCATCCTATGTCTAGTGGAGAGATCAACTCAAATATCCTTAGAACTCTTCCCAATAGGTGGGAACCCAAGGTGACTTCCATTAAAGAAGAAAAGTCTCTTAAGGATATTCTTATTGAAGAGCTCATTGGAAATCTATAAGCACATGAAGCCAAAATTGACAAGAGGGAGGAAGTTGAAATGAAGGCTCAAATTAAAGCTATCATGGGACAAGTTTCTCCATCCTCTCAAGCTAAAGAAGATGCCATGTACTCCAAGGGTAAACTCTACAAAGGAAAGTCCTCCTCCATATGGTGCTTCAAGTGTGGAAAGAACAGTCACTTCAAGATAGATTGTCTACCAGGTAAGGAGACCCATCATTACAAGAAAAGAGAAGATAAGTGGCACTCAAGCTCAAGTGACTCCTCCAACTCAAGCTCAAGTGATGATTCAAGTGAAGGATCAAGCTCAAGCTCTAGTGAGGAAGGAGAATGCCATTTTTCTCTTATAGCATCAACAAGTAAGGACTCAAGTGTGGTAAATCTAAACTCTGTAGATAAAGAATCTTTGATTGCTATTATTCATGATACTTTTGCCTCTCTTAAGTCTTATAAAAGGAAAAATAAAAAGCTTGCTAGAATTGTTGATAATTTGCATGTAGAATTAAATGATCTTGAGCATGCTAATTCTTGCTTGCTTGATGACAAAAATGTTTGTCTTAGCCAAGTAGACTCTCTTAAACTTGAAAATGCCAGTTTGCTTGATAATATTAGATGTCTAGAAGCTCAACCTCTCATGCCTAGTTCTAATGAAGAGCATACTTTAATTATTGATTCTCTCATGCATGATATTGATGTTCTTAAATATGAAAACAAGGACAAAGATTTTGTTTTGCAAGAATTAGAAATAGAAAAGGCCTCCTTGCTTTCTAAAATCAATGTGCATGAATCTTGTTCTAGTTCTACTAATAGAGAGAATGATGTTGCTGCTCTTCATATTGATATAGATTCATATTTAACTAAAGCTCTTTGATTAGAAAATGATCTTTTGCATGCTAGAGATAATATCAATCATTGTTCTTCTACTATTACTTCTCTTATGCATGATAATGATGGTTTAAGATCTTCTTTTCAAAGATTCTTGGTTGGTACAAAGAATCTTAATGACATCCTACACCATACTACTAAACAAATTGGTAGACATGGTTTAGGGTATGATAGTAGTCAAAGGAACAACAAAGGTAATAGACCTCCAATATTCCTTGGAGAATCCTCTAGTTCTAAGACTATGAGCACATGCAACTATTGCAATGATTTTGGTCATTATTCTACTTGTTGTCCTTTTAGGAAAGCACCCAAGAGCAATAGGACTTAGGTTGCTAAGCTAACCCATCCAGACCCAAAAACAGGATTGGGGACCATTTCATCTTTCTTCTGGTAGGTACTTGCAAATGGATTGACTTGAGCCATTGAATTGAAAATTAACTTCTCAATCCACATGAAAGAAGAAAGGTGAGATTTGTATGTGGTGAAAACAATTGGAAAAGTAATGGTAAGCACAAAGGTAAGGTTTTATTTATTATAACCATTTCTAATTTTTTTTGTCAAGTTAGTGTGCACTATACATATGGTTTTTGATTCAAAAGTGGTATTTTGTATTTCTCTTCATACTCTTACTCAAAAACTATTTCTAATGCTTCTATAGTGCATTACTAACTTGCTTAGACATGTTTGGATATGGTTTGTATTTTTAGCACACCTTTAAATATGTTTTTATGAAATATATGTGCTTTTTGATAGCATCTCTGTTAGTTGAGTTTGTCCTGTTTGAAACTCGACCGATAGGCACCAATGGGTGTTGCTAGCAGCTGTCATCGATCGTGTTGTCAATACACAGAACTCGACCGATAACACTATGCACAGAATATACATTTGGCTTTATCGAATGAGAATTTCCCTCTCAACTGGATTTTCTCAACCAATAGCCTTATTCTTTTGCACTCTCATTTGGTACCTTTATGTGTGCATATTTCCATGCTTTAAATTTCCTATCTTGCTTAAAACTATATCTCTCTAATTGCTCTAAATTGGTATATCTATATCTTGGAATTATTTGCTTTGAGTTGCTTTGTAGGTTTTGATGATGATCTCTTTGGATCTCTTGGTTGTGTCTAAAATTGCTTCTGTTGTGCTCTAACTTGCTACATCTTTCTAGGTGTATATCTTGTGTTGATACAACATGAGGTTCATAGTAGTAATCATCTTATGGTAAGGATGCATATCTAGTGAGTTATATTCGTTCATGCTTCTAAAATTGCATATCTCTTTGTTTGGATATATCTCTACATCTACTCATAGCTTGCATCATCTTGTGTATCTTTTGGTATCTCTTGCTTTTATCTAGATCTTACTAGTAGTCCTAACTTGTGATATCATCTACTAGTAGTTCACCTACATGTAGTTCTAACCTTATTTATAATTGGTATCTTTGCTCATCTAGTGGTATTTCACTATATGTTATGCTTGTATCTTGTTTCAAACTTGCTCAAGCTTGTTCCTTGAATTGCATATCTGTTATCTTGAGTTTCTTGCATAACTTTGTGATGCAGAATGTATTAACCTACATTGTATGTAGAAATTGGAGAATTTTTTGATTTTATGTAGATTTTTCTCCAGTTTCAGTTTTTGGTGCAAGCCTAGTGTTTTTAATGCAAAAATGACCTTCTGAGAAAGGCTCATGGATATGCCATGAGCCCTGACACTTTTTGGGAAAATTATGTCATCTTGAGGGTCAAAATTGTGATTTATCATTTTTCTGTAGCACTTTATCTTGCTTCTTGGGTTGTTCAAGTACATGCTTGAACTTGCTTTTCTTTCTATGCTTGGACAAGCCCCTATCTATGCTCTTCTACTCTCCTTATATAAATTTTTGTTATCTCCTTTCTTTTAACAAATGGTGTTTCTTATTTCTTCAATACCCCCACTTTTTGAAATGACAAAGGGGGAGAAAGGTATGTCTTCTTTTAAAAGAGGAAGAAGGCATGTCTTACATGAAGAGGAGAAGGTAAAGGGGAGAAGACATATATGAGTAGAACATATATGAGTAGAATACATAGTATTCTATAAATGTTATGAAAGCTAACCATGCAAGAGAAATAGCATCAATTGAGGGGGAGTATGAGAACTCCAATAGCATCAATTGAGGGGGAGCATATGAGCTCAATCCAATTGAAACCCCTAGGTTTCTCTGAAGGTATGATTTTACTTAAAATCTTTCAATACATTTATGGAATGGTTTGTCTTTCAATACATTTATGGAATGGTTTGTCATCTTCAAAAGGAGGAGAATGTTGACTCAAGGTCAATTAGGTCAATGTTGACTCACGTCTATATTGACTAGACCCGTGTTTTGATGATGACTAACCATTCCACATATTTGTGTCTAATGTCTCTACTTGAGTGATTTCAGATTAGGTATAGACACACTCCAAATGCCCTAACTTGCGCATATCAAATTGGAGAAAAGACAAGTCAAGTCAATACAAGTGCATGTTTTTGTAATATGATGTAAATCCATTAGAATCATGGTGTAAATCACTTGTAATGATTGTATGACTTGTAATTAAGGTTAGAAAAAATCAGGATCTCTTAGATCGAATGTTTAAGCACTCAAAAGCCATTTTCTAAAATTCACATCAGGTTGTTCATCGGTCAAGTTCTGTGAGTTGCAAACTCGACTGATCCTAATTGGATCTTGAAAATGACTTTTCATCGGTTGAGTTTACACTTCACAAAACTCGACCGATGGAGTACCTAACCAATTCGATTTTCATTGGTCGGTCGAGTTTCCCCAGGACAAACTCGACCAATGGTCTAAATATTGGCTTTGTCTTTTACTCTATCGGTCGAGTTACCTTTATAGAAACTCAATCGATTGCACTGTACGGAAAAGTGCAGAAAAGCGCTTCTAGTCATTGTGGAGTTGCAACAAGTGAAAATATATCCATTGCAAGCCACAAAATGGCTAGTTTTCATTCTCAAGTGTTCCCAAAGGCTAAGAGGGATCCCCATCTATAAATAGGACCCCTTGGGCTTCATTCCAAGGTTGATCATTCAATGCAAAACTCTATGTGAGGTTCCTATTCTATAGTTGAGTGCTTCCTATAGCCTCCTCTCTCTCTCTAAGCTTAATCACTTTCTACATTCGTTAGAGTGAGTAGGAAATCTGTAAGAGAGCTAGTCCTACATGTATATCTTGTGAGGCTTTCACTTCCACCACCAACCTATCTCTCATTTCAATCATGAAGATGAATGTTCTCTCTCTTGGCTAAGAGAGGTGGAGAAGAACAAGGGAAGGTGTCCCTTGGTGAAGATCAAGGCTAAAGACTTGGAGATAGAGTGTGTAAGCCCTCAGTGAAGGCAGAAGACTCCTTGCTCAAGTGGGTAAGTCCTTGGTGGAAGATTCTCTGAATGGAGGTGAAGTCAAAGGCAGAAGATCCAAGAAGAGTGGGTAATCCATGCAAGGCTAAAGACTTGTTCAAGAGTAGGTAAGTCCTTGGAAGAAGGCAAAAGACTCCTTGCAAAGTGGGTAAGTCCTTGGTAAGGTTGAAGACTCTTTGTATTGGATAGGTAATTCCTTTGGTGGTCATGTATTGTATCTCTTATAATGAATATTATCAAGGTGCAAGGTTAAGAAATCCAAGAGGTTGACCTCTCTAGGTAGTGCACTGACTCACTTCTAGTTTGAAGTGTAGAACCACTCTAAATAGATTGTCATTTGGCGTATGTTCAATCTCTCTCTCCCTTGATATGCATGTTTTCGTTGCACACAAATTTCCTATTTAGCAACCTTATCTTGTGATATATCTTGAAGGTCTAATGAATTTTGTTTAAGAGCATTCAGCTCTATTCACCCCCTTGTAGAGCATCTTATCACCCATCTAGGATCCAACACGTATGTCTCAACTACTCAATTCTGGGTCACCCCTAAAGAAGACCTGACATACCAGTTCCTTATTGAAAGGAGGGTACTTCTGACTCGTTTTGCCTGCCAACAGATAATGATGACTCTGGGCTTCAAAGATAAAGTTCTCATGCGCATGCAGAACTTGGGGTTTAGCTACATCTTCCTTACGATATCAAATACTTACCCACGCCTATTCTATGAGTTTTTGATGACACTCACCACTGAGCAAGACCCATAGAAGAAGATTGAGTCCTATGGTATTAGTCATTTTAAGATTTTGGGTCGTGCTTTTAAGCTCACATTTAGGCATTTTTGTGAGTTGCTGGAGTGCCATTATGACAGGGTGATTAGTTACCTGCCGATTTTTTACAGCGACGAGTTTTGGTTTGAGATATCTGATGAGGAACACCATGAGGCAAAGAAAGATAGAGTGTCCGCTATCCATAACCCTATCTTCTGGTACATTCATCGCCTTCTTAGTGCTAGAGTGTTTGCCAAGAAGGAAACCCAAGGGGTTGTGTGAAAGAAAGATCTTATCTTCTTATGGGGAATGATGTATGAGCACCCGATTAATACTACATATTACATTCTTACACATTTCTTAGACATTAAGAAGGTGAAGAAGAGGTACGCTGGTGACATCATGTGTGGTGGTTTGATTAATCTGATTGCATAGAAGCTTGATGTTGATTTGACAGGTTTAGAGCCAGCACCAGGTAGAAACATGATAGACATCCAGAACCCTCTCTCTATAGGGTTTCTCTCAAGAGTTGCCAACAGTGACACCAAGTTTCGACAATTCTTTGATGATGATCAGTACATTGACATTCCAGATCATGAGCATATCACTTTGGAGAACAAGGACAATTGGAAAGTTGTGTTGAACAGTGATGAACAGGTAGAGGCAGCTAGAGTGATTGATGATACTGGGGTTCCTCATTCTTCTCCTTCTACTCCACCACCTCCCTCCACCAACACTCAGACAGAGTACTCCTGGGCGACACCTGATGTTAGGAATTTGTACGGCTATGTGCAGTAATAGTTTGATCACATCGATGGCCTCCTGGATTAGATGGGTATGCAGTACGCTGCAATGCATGACATGGTCCACCGCATGGATTTGTGGCACATTTCACAGGCCCACTACTCCATCCCACAGTTGTATCAGCTACCGCCACCTCAGCAACTCGAGTTCGTCCCACAACCCACGCTGATGGATGTTTCAGAAGATGATCTTGTCATCCAGTTCTTTCCGACTGACCATGGGGGTGCCTGCCCCTCTTACTGATTTCACCCATGACAGGTATCCAGTTTTTACCTCCATGAGTTTAATTGATGCAGTGAGGACACTGATGATTTCAAGCTTAGGGGGGTGCATCTAGCCCGTAATGTAGTTTTTGTTTCATTTGCTTTCATCATTTGCTATTGTTGGTCATGTCAATCTTTTATTTCAGTCTTTTATTTCATCCTATTTCATGTTGTGTATTTCCCTTCATGGCAAGTTGAGTATTAAATGAGGCTATTGTGATGGAATAAACTTTTGTACCTTGTATGCTTGAACTATCTTATACCTTGTATTTCTTTTGGCCATATGAAAGAATTAGTAAAGAGCATGCATGAATCAAATGGAAAATGAAATTCCCCATGTACATCATCTTGGTTTGTAATTGTAGCATGAACTCTCAATTTTCACATCTTTGATTGCTAAATAATGTAAAGGTCAAACATTTTAGCGAATAAATCAACTCTACAACACTATTTAGAATACAAGATACTCTTGCCAAACCCTTAGTGCATATACAATCAATTTTTCAGTAATCAATTTGCAAAATAATGAATGGAATCTTGTTACCTTAACTTTCTAGTTGACTCTCTTATGTTGCGCAAAAATATCTTTTATCATTTTATCACTTTACCCAATAAAAGATGGAAAACAACCCACATATCATGCTAGCCTAGTGTGAGTTCGATCCAGCAACGATGGTTCAGTGGTATGAAAATCAAAAGAGGGTAAAAATAACACCCCAACTGGCACTCCATGTGTGCGTCAGATGTCAAAGGCATATTGTTGTGTTCAATGTACTAGGATTTTTAGAGACAACATGAGAATATGGATGTTATTGAGCTGGTAACACCTCTTAAGAACATGTACCAATATTAGGCAAGGTAATAGAGATATGATGTCTTCAAGGCATTGTTCAAGTGCAACATGGCAGAAGTAGATCCAGTTGGTCGTCATGTGCTCAAACTTATTCGTATGTAGAGAACCTTGTTATACTTGGATATCCCTTATCTAAAGAGTTGTCCATAAATGTGATTCTACAGTCACTGCCAGAGTCATACATCCAGTTTGTCATGAACTACAACATGAGTGATTTTCACAAGCCATTTATCAGAATTATTTGGCATGTTGAGAACAAATGAAGAGAAGATGAAGAAAGATAAACCCAAGTATGTGATGATGATCTGTAGAGGGAAGTCCAAGGGAAAAGGCAAAGCTAAAAAGAGTTGTAAAGCTAGCCAGAAGCCCAAGTCTTTTGCATGCAAAGGGAGGGTTGACCGAGGGAGGTAATTGTCACTACTGTCACCAACCTGGAAACTAGAAGAAGAATTGGTCTCTCTACTTGGAGGATCTAAGGAAGATGAAGGAAGAGATAGACATCTCCACTTCAAGACCCGAGAAGAAGTAGGATTGTGGTGGATTGGATTTTTTGGCTTAATTTTGAGGACAAAATTTCTCTTAAGATGTGTTAGATGTGACGGAGTGGTCTTTTGGAATCCTTAAATACTTAATGACATAATTTATTCCATATATTTGGGTTATATCAAGAGTTCAAAGTATTTTGTCAAAGTTTGGATGTCAAATGATATTTATATCATGATTAAGATCCTTAAGTTTATACCTTTGTGAATTACTTAATTAAATGGTCAAATAGCTAAGTTTTGTCACCAAATTTGAGTAGAATGTTTCTTGAGAGGTAGTAAATCTATGGTTAAAATTTGGTGGCAATTGGAGTATCCTAGAAGAAATTATTAGGTTTGAAGTTTGTGAAATGATATGTATTATTTGGTGTTTGATGGACCAAAGTTAATGTTCCTTCCCTAGGTTGGCTGTGTCATGTGCCCCTTTGTAAGTGATGGGCTACGTGGCCCCTTGTGAGCCTTAGATTCCCAATCAAGTGGTCGCAAGCAATCATAAGAGGAGCCACGGATTGGCTTGAGTGGATGTGGGATTTTAGCCTTCAGAAACAAGATCAAAGGTAGGGGAAGTTGTCACCCTTCATGCGGTTACAGCAAGGCAGACATTGAGACCACACACATCATGATACTCTCTGGTCATGGCTTGAGAGTGGGAAAGACCAACAATTATTTTTTCTTCCGGCCATAGGTGTTGAATGACCCCTTATTTGGACCAGTTGGAGCAGATACATGGCAAGTTCACCTCCACATTTCTACTACTTCTCCATGGTGTGAAGCAGGTTATGCGAGGAGGAGACATATGGAGTTAGAGAGGAAAATAGAGGAAGATAGGATGGTTAAAATATAGAAATAGGTCAAAGGATATGAATCCCAGTGTTCTCGTGCTCATATCTGGTGGCTAACACGGTGGACGAAGCCAAGCCTCACTTGAGAAGAAGCTAGTTTCGAAGGGGGTAGAAGAAGGTCTTTTCACTGTGTTTTGGAGTCACATAGGATTTCAATAGGATCATGTGTTTCTTTTTACAATAAATCCGTGAAGTTGGGCATGCCAAAGGGTTTGCCCCTTTTCTAACATAGCGGAGGCACTGTAATCAGAGGTTCCTGGACAAGAAACTTCAGAGTAGATGACGAGGAGCCTTATAGTCGTGGGGTTCACCCTATCATGTGATGAGGGGCATCCTCATGCCTTCACCCGCTCGTTAGAGTAGAGGCCCAATGACGACACTCTGTCCCAGTTCCACGCAAACCAGAGGAGACATACGAGTTTGCTGAGAATGCAATCACGTGAGAAAAGGGGAAAGCCAGCGAGCGACCTAGAGAAAATAAACCTGGTTCAGACCCAAGAACCAGGCGTCTGATCTCTAAACCAAACTAACCCACAACAAGCAAATGCTAGTGCTAGATTAGCGACACATGGAGGGATACGATTGGCCTAAATGTAACAAAAATACCATATAAATTCCCAAATCTTACATAGTTTGTAGTAATTAGCTCGATGATAAAAAAATTACAAATAAAATACCCAAATTCTAAAAACAAAAGTAGAACATAGTAGAATGATAATATCAGGTTGTTGATGCACTAATCTCAGTGATATCATGTAAGTTGTGAAATGCTTATTTGATGTATAATAAATACCAAGTGATTGACTAAAATTATGGAAATGTTCTAATAACTTCTAAATGTGACTTATAATCCACCTCATGTCAGTAATTGTAGTGTTGATGCACAAAATCAGGTAACTTGATTAATATATATATCTAGGGCTAATAACCCTAAATAAAATGTAGAATATACATTTATGATCAATAAATGATGGAATTCACCTAACACTCTCATATCAGTAACTGGAAGATAATATGTAAATCTAAGATCATTTTTATACATGAAATTCATGTTATATGAATATGACCCTTAATACATGATTTGAAACCCTAATTTAGGTTAATGCATGTAACCTATGGTTAATATGTTCACATAATAATGTGAAATGCAATCATCAATAAATGAACTATAATATGGAATATGACATCAGTAACATAACTCCAAGACTAGAATATAAGTAATTATGAGACCATCATAATGACTAAGTCAAACCCTAATGGATCATACTAGGGTTAAGATGATAAGAACCTGATGGAAATATGTCATCTTGTCTTTATCAGGGGTTGACCAAGGATATTGTTGACATGAGTAATATGTGGTTTAGATTATCTCTTGATTAAGGTACATACTTACCTCTTACTTGGCTTATTATGTCATATTCTTGTATTATATGTGTAGAAAATATTTGGCATATGGTATTGGATGAAATGATTGTTCTTTTATGATATCTTGCTTGTTTTCCATACTTATATGTCTATGAACACATGAAACATAAGATGTCTGATCCATTATATGATAGCACTAAATCTCTTCAGTAGAATAGTGCATTGATAAAAGTACAAAATCTCTTTGGCAGAATAGTATATTTGAGAACTAAATCTCTTTGGCAGAATAGTGCATTTATGAAAGTACTAAATCTCTTTAGCAGAATAGTACATGTCAGTACTAAATATCCTTTGTAGAATAGTGCATGTAGTTGATCAACTTTACATATAATGGAAATGTGCCTAAAATATGTGTTCTCTTTTGGTAACAAATATTTTTGTGAAAAGTATATGCTTTTGTTATATTTATTTATTGCTACCTAGTATTAGTTTTATCTTAGTTCCAAGCTTAGTAATGAGAGGTATATAAAAATACATGTAGGTGTATTCAGTACAATATTCTTGAATATTGTGTTGATGTCTACCACATGTAATCTTTTGTTTACGTTGTGGTTATATGCTCTTGAAAATACAGGATCGTTGAGAGTTATATGGCGAGTTGATGTACAGGCGGACCTGTTTTCTTAGGATCTTGTTATTTAGTGGTAGTACATGTATATGTAAAAAGTTGTTGTTCAATATGTAATATTAAATGTTGTAACAATTCATGTTGTAATTATATGTTGAATGGTAAACATTTTTTGTTTGCTTTTATTATTATTCATGTGCATGTGCTATTATTGTTCCTTATGACTTCCTCTAATTTTCTTCTCCCTAGTCTAGGGTGTGGTCTTTAAATTGGGATTCTCTTTGAGGTGACCGTTTTAATTTAGAAATTACACATCAGATTAAGTTAAAGAAAATCCGGTGACGTCACAAGGATAGAACTATGCAAAGCAAGAGTTGTTTCCTGTCATTCATCTAAGCCTAGAGAGCATGTAATACAAGTAATGAATTGATATTATGTACCTGCCAGTTATCAGACACATCATGAATCTTGTATGGAAAAGAATATTGTGAGTATATATTTAATTCCAAAGATGAGATCTTTTATAGAAATGGTTATAACATCTCATAGTTTATATTTGAACAATTCTAGAGAGAATTATAAATACTGAATGACTCAATGACTCAAACAAGGAATACTTATAGGATTGTCATCTAGAGTGTATAAATGAGATATGCAATTCTAAAATCCATAATGATGATTGTCTAGACTCTTTTGGTAATTGAAAAAATATAGACATGCAAGTATTATTTATTGGGCAATATGACAAAATATCTTTTCACTAATAGTAGTGGGAAACAAAGTATTCTATGAGGATCATATATATTGATGTATATAGACCTTTTAGAATAAATGCTAAAGGTAGTTACTGGTACCTCATTCAATTATTGACGATCTCAGTAGATATGATAATTTGTATTTAATGAAATACAAGTATGAATCTATTTAAGTGTTCAAGGAGATCAAGAATGAAGTACTTAACCAACTTGGTAGAAGTATTAAGACACTTAGATATGATCGAAGTTGAAATATTTGAAACCAAGAGTTTGAGGGCCTTATGGAGAGACCATGATAGTGTATCACAATAAACTCCACCTGAAACATAATGATGTACCAGAAGGAAGAAATCACACTATATTAAGCCATGGTGTGATTATCAATGAATCTATCTAATCTTCCAACCCACCTTATTTCATGTATTTTATAGGTTAAAAGATGTCTAGAAGTTGATGGCCTTGGTGAGCTATGTCATGTGTGCTTGTTGTAAGATCCCTAGTGTACATGAGAAAACTTGTAACATTGTACTCCTTAATATGTAATCAAAATCTTGTAATAAGACAATGTTGCTTAACATTACTTTTTGAATGTTGAGATTATGATTGGTGATTTTAAATTGTTATCTATTGATTTATGCTAAGCTTTACACTTTTGCATTCACGATTCATAAATACCTTATTAGGGATGGAAGTCTAAGTCCTATCACCATTGACTTTGTAGTCAATTGGAATTAGGATTTGGGTAATAAATGGTTATGTGATAGATGGTATCCGAGCATGAACAATAACTATACCAAAATTAGTCACATGAAACACAAATTAGTATAACCCTACATCTCAACCTTAGAAGCTTAATGAGTTGTCCTTTGTGGAATACATTGACTTGCCTCTAGGTTAAAACATAGATGTTCTAGAACTAGGTGTAGGCTTGTGTACTCCCTACAACCTTTCTTTTCTCTTCCTTCTATACTATAGTATGGGTCGTAGGTTTAGGAGGATGAGAAAATGCATATCTTACTACAATCCTTGACATATGTTCACAGCATGTGCTTAGGGTATCTATACAAGTATGCACCATGATCTTGCTAGTTCTCAAGGTGACATGGTACTAGACTGCCTAATGAGTGTGGTAACTTATTTTAGTTTTGGTTTTGTTTGGATGGAGTATGGTGTTTCCATCACTTGTTTAACTGATGGAGAAAACGTATTTCAAATATAAGTGTATATACATATGAAAAATGTTATCACACTTAGAAAGTTAGTGAGTGCCCATGTAGCCTAAGAGAAAGATATGTAAGATCAGTCTAGATAAGAGAGTTTAGATGAAAGTTGTATCCGCTAGAGTTTTCTAGAGCCATGATAGAGGTTAGGCTAGTAAGTAGCCTAGATGGACTATAATGATAATGACGATGATAAAGATGATGATGATGACGATGCTGGCAATGATGACGATGATGATGATGATGATGATGATGATGATGATGATGATGATGATGATGATGATGATGATGATGATGATGATGATGATGATGATGATGATGATGATGATGATGATGATGATGATGATGATGATGATGATGATGATGATGATGATGATGATGATGATGATGATGATGATGATGATGATGATGATGATGATGATGATGATGATGATGATGATGATGATGATGATGATGATGATGATGATGATGATGATGATGATGATGATGATGATGATGATGAGGGGGAGAGGGAGGAGGAGGATGATGATGATGATGATGATGATGATGATGATGAAGACAATGACGATGATGACAATGATGATGATGGAGATAATGATGATGACAATGATGATGATGACGACAATGATGACGACGACGATGATGATGATGATGATGATGACGTTAGTGGTTGACTCTAATGCTGATGTTATAAGTTGTTCTAGATGATTCATGTTGATGTTAGAGAATTCAAGTATCTTTGATGACATGAGATTAGTTTCACCATGAAACCCTAGCTAAATCTAGCACCAAGTTTGATATATACGACTTGGTTGATGTGCTACACGTAGATAGTGGGTTGGCATGCTTACTTGCACCTAATCCTATACATGTTGATATATGGTTAGTTATATATGATTTGAGACCAACATGGGCCTCAATCTCTTTACAAAGCAGGACATCTAGCATGGGACATATGAAAAGGGTTAATTCTTGATATGGGTCAACCCGACACGGGAGAAGGTCAGAGTGCCTAACCTCCAAAATTATATGTGAAATTTTGTAAAATATGAATCATGGAATACATGATAATGAGTCCCAAAATAGACTATTTTTTAGTACATGAGTTGATTCCCTGTGTGTAGATCTATTGAAATTGATGTATCATAGATTCCCCATATAAAGATGTAGCCCTAGAGAAAGTGGCAACTGATGATGTTTGCTATATAGGTGAGGGAGATGTCCCAAGACCCTAAGATGATGTAAATAATGATTGATGCCCACGATGAGCCTCATACTTAGGTTGGTGTATGTAAATAAAGGAATATAGTGTTTACTGTAGTTTCTTGAAAGTAGGGTAGAAATTTTACTATGGTTAGATGTTTGTAGCTATCATGTCTTGGTGGACATAGTTAGGTCTTAGCTTGAGTGTCTTGAGCTTGTGGAGCTCCCTTGAAATACAAGTGCAATAATTACAAAATCTTGATATTGATGAAGATGATGCTTGGTCGATGAAACAATATGTCACATAAGTTTAAACTTGATATAATATATGATAAGACACTCGCATAAGCTAGACCCAATATGAAACTTATGATACGTAAAAGATGTAAATTTGAAATCATGAACTTGATACAATGATGTCTTGAGATATTATCTTGAATAATCATGAGACAATCATTAGTTTCAAATCCAAGATGAAAAGAAATGGATATATTGATGTGATGCAAGTTGACTGATAATCTTGTTAGAAAGTCATGACGATTAACCTAATCATTTGAGAAATTGATAAGATAGATATTTATAATTACACTATGAGTTTGATGATTATATGAAAAAAATCCTAATGTAGGAATGATAGGGAATGGAAAAAACCTAATTCCATGTATTATGAGGAATTACTAAATAATATGTACAAATTAGGATGGATACACCCTTGACGATGACAACGTAAGTGTACACCCTATAGTGTTGGAGTCCTTGACACTTAGGATTGATTTCCTACACAATGAATATTGACTTTGACCTATGACTACAATCTTGGATGAATTTATAGGATGAAATTTCTTGTAAGGAGGGAAGGATGTGACAAGCTTGATTTTATCTCTATTCGATTATACCCTTCCTCTCTATATTCATGATCTAAAACTACCCAATTGAGTTCAATTTCATAGTTGGATGTGATTTGATGCTCTATTAGAGTTACATTGATTTTGTGGTTCAAGATGTGGAATTACTTTGCTCATTTAACATTTGTTGCATCCTTATTGAGTCATGATTTTGTCTTCATTTTGATCCTAATCATGATGATATCTTGCTTATTTGAAGTATACTAAGTTGTATAGGGTTTGAATATGAATCTAACGACCCAAAAATCAACCTAATTGGGCCCTCGTAGCCCAAGTTATGGGCATTTGAACTTTTCTATTTAATCATAAATTTCTTAACTCGATTTAGGCTGTGATGGGCCCAATGTGACCTGCGGCCAATTTACTCACCCAACTTTGGTAGGTGGGCGCAACATCAGGTGGTCGTTGTATTTCCCTTGGAGCACATTGGTCTATCCAATGGTTCTCTCTTTGTCACCCTCGACAGTTTGTGCATTGTATAACTACTATAGTAGTGCTTTCCTCCATCCAATAGACGACCTCTATGACTTCCTGAGACAATGAAATCTTGGGTAAAAGTCCCAGCTAAAATCCCTTTGTTATTGGCCTATAATGCCTTCTAGATACTCATACGTTTCCTCCCAACCCTAGGTTGCCACCACCTCAATCCACCTTGGTATTCCCCTCCACGCCCGCTGATTGCATCCAAAGACAAGCCCTTTGGCTTCACCTAGCCTAGCTGAAGCAAAACAGTAGGTTATTGGGGAGTTGTTCCCCCTCAGTGACCTCTTTCTGGTCATCTCCGATGGGCACACCATGAGGGAGGTACCTACATGGAACCTGGACAAAAGGAGCAGTGGTCGACGGTGTGTGGTGGACATAGATGGGTGTGAACTGCACACAAGCACCCAGGACCACTAGCCCAACATCCATCCTCTCAAAAGCCTGGTACATGGACATGAGGCAGCCATTTGTTCACCATGATAGGTCAATTGTTGACTCCAATCAAATGGCCCTAGGACCAACATGTTGGAGATCATCATCCCCCCTTGCTCTCTCAAACCCCTCAAATGATGTGGGTCCATCTAATCACAGATCCATAATGTATATTGACCGCCTTTTTGTATAGTTTTGTTCCAAACCTTCAAAAAATCATAACTTGCACATCCCTTCACCAAAATAAGTGATCTAATATATCAAATTGACCAGCTCGACAATACCTACACTATGGGCATGCTTTAAGACCCTAAATCTTCATCATTATTTCCTGTTTTGATAAAAGTACAATCTTTGACTATGCTTGACTACACCTAATGCATAAAAATGATAGTTGAATATTTAGTGCACTATTACCCTCTTTCTCTTCTAATCAGTAACATTATTGCATATTTGACTCACACAAGGGACCTAGTCACCCGCTTTTCTCATAAATGACCCTAGTTGCACTAATGTGACATTTATATGAGCTTTAACACTAGAACATTGACCATTTGCTAATCTTGATCCATTTATATATGAAACTCTTTATATTATCAAAAAAGTTTAAAATGTATCTCCAAGATCATGCTACTTTTTGCTCATCCACCTCATATGACACCTAATACATGAAAGTGATCCTTTTGTAGTGATGCATTAGTATACTCTAATCAGTGGTAGAATCTTGGTCTTTCTTTCAATACATTATATATCTAAAATATATACTCTCTTGTGTTCCAATAATTATATAGATATTACACTCCCTTTTTTCTAGCTTTTGTTCCAATAATTATATATATATATATATATATATATATATATATATTAAACTCCCATTTCCCCCTTCGAAATCAGGAAATGTACTCTCTTATTATCATCTTGGCATGGATGTCCCTCTAAATTCACATGTTGATGATGTAATCAACTAGGTTGATGTTTGAATGTATGTTGATATGTTGATACTAAGTTTAGACTTTGATGCATGCACCTAAGGGGACATCCACCTATATTGGAATGTGTTTCTTATGACCTAATGTTGTTGATCTAAACCATCTTTGATATTTGGTTCTTGTGTCATCATGATCATGACCTTATTTTCCCTATTGTGAGTCTTTTGACCCTAAATGATATATAAGTGACTCAAACCTTGTAATATGAATATAGAATGAATGTAACCTTGTAACGACTTAAAACATGAACCACACCCTTATGTTGAACTCGATATCAAGTAAAGATCATCAATTGCACTATAAGTAATGTTGAACCTAACTTGACAAAAAACCATACAATGCATCTAGTTAGGGTTAATGATGAGAATATGATACATATATGTAAGATTTTGCTTAATTAGGTTTTCATGTGTTTAGATGGTCATGAATAAGGTTAAGTTATGATATCTCTAAATCAAGTATGAAATTTTATAGTTATATGACTATGGATTTCTTGTTTGAAATGTGATACATATGTATGCTTGTTTACTTGATCAAATATTTCCTTGTAGTACTCTACTATTGTACTTGATGTTTGTCTCATGTCATTATTTTATAAGTTGCAAACATAATATAGAAACTCCACTATACAAACCTTATGCACCTTCCTGTATTCTTGAGGTAATGACACAAGGTTGGGAGTCCTACTTAGTTGTCAAGATATGAAGGATCATTTCTATAAAAGGATTAGCTCTTGGCTATAGTATTGAGGCTCATTACGTATAAAGGGGTTAGATAATCTTGAGTACCCTTACGGACCCTTCCAATGGTAAGTTGGTCAAAGGCCTTATGATATATGATGTTTTTGGTATAATTGGAGTAAAATGATACAAAACATGGAGTTTCATTTTTATAAATACTTAAATTGTTTATTCTTGTTCATTACTTTTGCACATATTTTCAAATTATGAAAAGCTTATATATATATATATATATATATATATATATATGTATCTTTCATCCCTGTACTCAGCATGGCATGTCCTTGATCCACCTTGTTTCACATATTTTATATGTTGAAAGATGGATAGAATTTCATGGTCTTGGTGACCTATGTCAGGTGTTCTTGTTGTAAGATCCCTAGTGTACATTAGCAGACTTGTAAAATTGCACTCCTTAATATGTAATTGAAATCTTGTAATAAGACAATGTTGCTTAATAATAAATTTTGAATGTTAAGATTATGATTGGTAATTTTATTTTGTTATCTTTACATGTATGATATGATTTATGCTTCTACATTCATGCTTTGTTGATACAATGTTAGGGACAAATTTCTAAGTCCTATCACCATTGATTTTATAGTCATTTGGAGTTAGGATTTGAGTAATAAATGGTTCTGTGACAGCTGGTATCAGAGCATGAACAATAACTACACTAAAATTACTCACATGAAATAAAGTTAATATAACCTTACAACTCAACCTTAGAAACTTAATGAGTTGTCCTTTTTGTACTATGTTGATTTACCCTCTAGGTTAATACCTAGATGTTCTATAACTAGATGTAGGTGCCAAGGAACCATTTGTTACCCAAACCCAAACTCCAAATAACTATAAAGTCAATGCCGATAGGACCTAGACATTCGTCCCTAGCATTGTAGTATAAATGTGTAAATGTGGAAGAACGGAGGCTTAGCATACATGAATGAGAAACAAGATAAAGGCACCAACATAATCCCAACATTCAACATTATATAATAAGAGACATTGTTTTATTACATAGTTTGCAATTACAAATCGAGAGTATAAAATTATCAATCTTGATCATGTACACTAGGGATCTTACAACAAGTATATCGGACATATCTCACCATGCAATTAAACTTCTAGCCATCTTTTAACCTATAAAATACGTGATACAAGGAAGGTCAAGCACATGAGGTACTATGTATAGGGCTGAAAGATACATATACATAAGCTTTGCATAATTCGAAAAGATTTGTAGAGTTAACAAATAAGAAATAAACAAGTTAAGTATGGTGTGAAATAAGAGCCCATGTTTTATGTTATTTCACTCCAATTATACAGTGGGGAAATACAGGCACAAAGTAGGCAATGGAAACAAAAAAATATCTAATCCATATTCCCTTGAACAACAAGATCATGCCAATAACTATGTTATGGAAAGGACGGTTGTCTGTGTTGGGAAGCCCCCAATACCCCTCTGTTTATAGGAGGGGTTAGGGTCTATGTTCCCAGTCTACGTGAGAGTTGAAGGGTCTAGAATTTACATGAATTTTGCAACCTGTTAGAGGTGAACCATCTGGTTCACTGGTAAACTGGTCGGATGGCACTGTAAGCCGATCAGTTTAGATTTTTCCAAATCACAATTGAATTTGCAATTTGTTTCCAATTAATGTCGAACATTAATTCCTTATACCAATCAAATTAAACAAGTGAAACGGACAACTATTCTCATGAATCTAGAAAATCAATAGATGCTTCGGCTAGCTTGTCTGAGCCAATCGGTTTACTAGGTGAACCATTCATCTCACCAATGTGAGACGATCAGTTCACCTAGTGTGCCAATCAGTAGGTGTCCTAATTCATGCAGAATTTAACCAATTCAATTTCCAATCAACCTGCCACTCCAACTAGTTAGTCCAACACTTGAACTAGATAGTTCTAAGTCCAATTATATAATTGGTTGTTTAATTTAATACCTAAATATTTTTATTAATCAAAGAAAACATCATTCATGGATAAACTCCTATTCCAGGTGAATTCCTATGTGTGTGACCCTATAGGTCCCACATCACATTGGTAGTGAATGTCCATAATTGGTTTATGACATCACAAGCAAAGAGTGGTGCTTAGTTGTACATCTATGCTATCCAAGTGAATGGAAAGTTGGAGAACAACTTCAACCTAAAATATGTGCAAGGTGTTATATTGATTTTATAATTCCTTTATCTATAATATCCATAATGAACTTAGGGAATTTAACTATCACTCTTTCAACCTTCAATCCATATTCCTTGAACCTAGAGTAGACTGTTTGTGATATATGTGTCCTCAATATCATGTATTGATCAACATGTTCATGTTCATTCCTTTCTCAGTCTCACTTATCAAGTATCCAAGATATCACACTTCAGTAGGAGGGACAAATCCAATCTACATCACTCATAGTTAGTCCCCATGTATCACAACTACCGAATCATCACTGTTATGGCAATCCTCATTCAGGGTTACATTGGATGATGTCAAAGTATATCGAGTGACATGTGATGAGTGTAGTGCCTTCAAGTCTAAGAACCACAATAACCACCTTCACTATGAGAGATGACTATGACCACCACATATGGTTTCCATGTGTCACTCTGAAGGTGGGTATGTCTGATACACTATTCTCTAACAAGTATATATGTGTTTGGTTTGATATCACATATCATGACTGATGAGATTCTATCATCAACCAACCCACACTCCAGTCTTGTATGTTACTATTATCTATCTACGTTCCATAGTAACATCCAACCAGGGACATAACAAGAATGTACACACTCTTAACATCTGTATGATCTCATTGTTCAAGTCATGTACTTGAAGACATACATCACTGAGTATTACCATTCTTTAGATATTAATTATGTTTCCCCATTATTTCATAACTGAGTGAAATGGAATAAATTGGAACCTTACCTTTATTACTATTAATCAAATTCATTATATAATATGCCATCTCAATCATCATATGATTGTCTCTTTGGGCATACCATACCAACATGAAGGAGGGACTCAGCTCCATGACGATGAAGGTGGACGGTGAATGTATGTGACCCGATTTGTAGCTCCAACGTAATTTTCCCCGCAACATCTTTGATTACTCTATCAAAGGAGGCTTATTTCTTTGTATTTGATTGGTGGTCGGAAGGATCCTTCCCCAAAATCAATAGTGTCTTTATGGGATACAAGTTGAGGCACACATTATTTCTGAAATAGCACGAGGGTATCTTGAGGTTGTTGTGTATTGCAATGTCAATAAGGGCTTGTTTTGCTTTCCTCCTATTAGAATCTCATCCTCAGAGAATGATATAAGTTGCATGTTGTGTTGGTATATGTATGCCCATAGAGCCATCCCAAGCGATTGCATGGAGTCAGATATTAATTAATCAATTAATGTGATTATTTGGTTAATTAATGAATTCAAGAATATTCTAATTAATCCATGAGCATTTTAATTAACGCAACGTTTCTGTTTACCGATGGGTTTAGGAAACCCTATTTCCCTTAGTATCCTATTTAAAGGAGGATTCACGGCTGATATCTATATAAAATATCGAGAGATGCTTTTAGTTTACGCTCACGTACGTAAACCCTAGCCATCATCGTCCTTAGGAGAGAAAAGAGAGAAACGCGCCGTAGAGACACAAATCCTTCCCGCCGTCTTGGGAAGCATGACGTGGAGTTCAGTTCATCTGCGTGGATGAAGTAGAGATGCAGACGCATTGACGCCTGCGTTCAGAGGACATCGACGACCACCTGTACGCGCTACGAGTAGCGTACATCAATACCGCAAAGGAGCGCCGCCATATCAACCTGCGACAACGAACGGGAGAGAAGTTTTGTCCGTGTAGGTCAGCAGTGTTGCACCGTCGTGCAACGGGACATCGTCGGACTTGCTCCGCGATAAGGTATATCCCACAAACACTCTTTCCAAATACGTTGTTGTCGACGAGATCCTGTTTCGGGTTGTGTGGATTTTATTACTTCCGCCGCACATGTTTTCTCCATAAAACCCAACAGTGGTATCAGAGAAGCGTCGATCTACGACGTATTTGGATTCGTTTTGATATGATCGAATTGTTGTATACTATTTTTATGTTGCATACGATGCAAATTAAACCTGCTAATGTGCAAATCTAAACCTAATTCCACATATGCCGTAGGATTTTATTTTTGACATTTTGGACGGGGTCGACTATGGAAAATATTGATTTTCCTAAGTGCACAGAAGTAAAATATTGATTTTCCTAAGTGCCCCTGTGTACCCCGCATAGTCTGTGTGGGAGTCAAAAATTATTTAATGGGGAATGTCTCGCATTAAAAGTACTGCAATTTTAATATGTATATACGTATATGTAGATATACCTATGATAGCATACATGTCGCCTTTAAAATTTGTTTTATGTGGTGAGTGCATGCACGGTTATGGCATAATATCCCCTTTTGTGAATGTTGTGAATGAATTTGGATGTCAATCTTGTGGATATGTTTGTTTGTGAATTCTATGGATGTATAATGGTTACATATGGATCCTTTGTATAAAGTATTCGACTTGCATGGCGAGCTTCATCTCTTATTTCAAAGTGTAATTAATTCTTTCCTTTTATATTTGTACTCACATGACATAATAGAGATAGTATTAGTTTTAGTTTTTGTAAACTTGATGTAAGGAGGCCATTTCAAGATCCAACTCCAAGGAGTGACCATGGAGAAGCACCATGAAGATCTAATTCCAAGAAGCAACCTGAAGATCCAACTCCAAGGAGCGTCCATGGAGAAGCAACAAGAAGATCCCATTCCAAGAAGCAACTTGAAGTTCCAACCTCACGAAGCATCCATGAAGTTGTTCATTGTAATGTTGATCGTTACAGGCTTATAGGTTGATTCACAGGTGTTGCTTGAGATGCTTAAGACCATAGGTGGACCGTAATCCTTTGTTGCTCCAAAGGATTACAATAGTATGGCCATAACTGATGTATTTGTGTTTGTGATTGCATGTCTATCATTTGTGGTTGTGGATATAGTAGTATATGATACATACTATAAGTATGTGGTGTTTGGATATGTATATGTATTAATAAAACCCCTCAATTAATAATATTAAGTTTTAGTTGCCTTCCATAAAGCAACACACATGAAAATCTTGATCGACTATGTGTGGGCACGCCTCCACGTGGTACACTGTCTATCTCGTGGAAGTGTGATGGTGGGTGTGTGGGTCTGCCTCCGCAAGGTGCACGCTCATCGTGTTGGCTTATGGGTTTGACTTAACTAGGGAACCTTGATAGGATCAAGTACCAAGAGGCACACAGATGCATCATGGCAAGGAGTTGTGCATGATCATCTATCCAAGAGTTGCATATGATGCAATTGGCAAAAGTTTCCTACCTTAGTATTTGGTCTTTGACGTCGACGTTGGCTAGGCATTGATCCAATTATTTTGGGTCTTGGCTCACTAGAAGGTTGTGTGTTGCAATCTTCCGAGTTGATAGTGAGGGCTATCAATTTGAATAAAATAGTGGGAGTGTAATTAATTAAAGGCCTAATTAATCTCATTTATCAAATCTTTACAAGTCAAAATGTTTTGGACTAAATGCAAATTTTTCTTTTGTAGCAATCAAATGGCAACCAACACTCACACTTTCTCATTGCGATCGATCCTTGAGAAGGACAAACTTACCGGAACCAACTTTTAAAACTAGTTTAGGATGTTGAGAATTGTTCTCACACATGAGCGTAAGCTCTATGTCCTTGAAACACCAGAGCCAGAGGAGCCCACCCTAAATGTGCCCAAGGCTGAAAAGGATGCTTACAAGAAACACCTTGATGATGTCGTGGATGTCAAGTGCTTGATGTTGTGCTCAATGAACTATGAGTTGTAAGAGGAACATGAGAACATGAATGTCATGGAGATGGTAACACATCTCAAGAACATGTATCAACGTCAAGCAAGATAGGAGAGATATGATGTCTCAAAGGCTTTGTTCAAAAGCAAGATGAAAGAGGGAGACTTAGTTGGCACCCATATACTCACCTTGATTGGGTACGTGGAAAGCCTATCCAAGCTAGAATTTCCCCTAGGTCAAGAGTTGGCCACTGATGTGATTCTACAATCATTGCCTGAATCATATAATCATTTTGTCATGAACTACAACATGAACAATTTTGACAAGCCGTTGTCAGAATTGTTAGGCATGTTAAGGATAGTTGAAGCCTAGATGAAGAAAGACAAGCCCAAGTCTGTGATGGTGATCAGAAAGGCAAAGGGAAAGCAAAAGGCAAAGGCAAGGCTAAGAAAAGTTCTAAAGTCGAGCAGAAGACAAATTCATCCGTGCTCAAAGTTAAAGGTGGGATCTCCAAAGAAGGCAGTTGTCACCAGCCTAGACATTGGAAAAGAAACTATCCTCTCTACCTAGAGGAACTGAGGAAGAAGAAGCAGGGGATAGAGATCTCCACTTCAGGTATATACGTTATTGAGATAAACTTAAATACTTTTTCATCATGGGTACTAGATACCAGATGTGGATCTCACATATGTTCTAATATGCAGGATCTAATAAGAAGTAAGCCTTTACGAAAGGGCCAAGTCAAGCTGCGGGTTGTTAATGGAGCAAGAGTTGCTGCCACCGTAGTTGGAGTTATTAGTTTATCTTTGCCTATGGGCCTTGTAATAGAATTAGAGAATTGCTATTATGTACCTTCCATTAATAGAAATATTATTTATGTATCTTGTATGGACAAGAGTGGATTTGAATTTCACATTAAGAATGAAATTATTTCTATATCTAAAGATGAGATCTTTTATGGCAATGCCCCTATGTCTTATGGTATCTAATTGTTAGAACTTGAGACTAGCATATATAACGTAAATACTAAAAGGTTAAAACTTGACAACTCAAACAAAACATTCTTATGGCATTGTCGTCTTGGGCACATAAACGAGAAGTGCATATCTATACTCCATAAGGATGGTTATCTAGACTCTTTTTATTTTGAATCATTAGAGACATGTGAGGCATGTTTATTAGGGAAGATGACCAAGACTCCATTCACTGGACATAGTGAGAGAGCCATTGATCTGTTAGGGCTCATACATACTAATGTATGTGGACCTTTCAGATCAAATGCTAGAGTAGGCTATCAATACTTCATTACCTTCACTGATGACCTCAGTAGGTATGGCCATGTATATCTTACGAAACACAAGTCAGAAACTCTTGAAATGTTCAAGACTTTCATGAATGAAGTAGAGAAGCAACTTGGTAAGAGTATTAAAGCACTCCGTTCAGATCGAGGTGGCGAATACTTAAGCCAAGAGTTTGAGGACCTTCTGAGAGACCGTGGTATTGTATCACAATGGACTCCACCTGGTACACCACAACATAATGGTGTGTCAGAAAAGAAGGAATCGCACATTATTAGACATGGTACGATCAATGATGAGTTCATCCGAACTTCCAATATCGTTCTGGGGATATGCTCTTGAAACTACAGCGTTTACACTTAACCGTGTACCTTCCAAATCGGTTCAAAAGACACCATATGAGATATGGAATGGGAATCGTCCCACTTTGTCTATGTTAAAGATTTGGGGATGTGAAGCTTATGTTAGGAAACAATTTCCAAAAAATCTTAGACCCAATTCAGAAAAATGCTATTTTGTTGGATACCCCAAGGAAACTCGGGGATACTACTTCAACACACCAACTGACAACAAAGTGTTTGTTGCTAGGACTGTTGTATTTCTTGAAAAGGAATTTTTTTCCAAAGGAATTAGTGGGAGGAATGTAGAGATCAAAGAAGTTCGAGACTAACAAGAAAGCAGAGAACCTGAGGAGGTACATAAGGAACATGAAGACTCACAAGTTGTTGTGGAATTTCAAGTTCCAAATGTAACACAGGAACCTTGTAGGTCTAGTAGGACACCACTTGAGCCTAAGAGATTTGGATTTATTGTGACTCAAGACAGTGACAAATTGGGCATAGCATATGAGCCAACTTCCTATCTAGAAGCTACTAAGGGACTAGAATATGAGAAATGGCTCGAAGCCATGAGATCTGAGATGGAATCCATGTACACCAACAAGGTATGGACCTTGGTGGATCCACCCGAAGGGGTAAGACCCATAGGGTGCAAGTGGGTCTTCAAGAAGAAGATTGACATGGATGGAAATGTTCAAACCTATAAAGGTAGATTGGTTGCGAAAGGATTCCGTCAAATTCAAGGTGTTGATTATGACGAGACCTTCTCACTAGTTGCCATGGTTAAATCCATCAGGATCATGCTTGCCATTGTAGCTTATCATGACTATGAGATTTGGCAAATGGATGTTAAAACAACATTCCTTAATGGGAATTTACTCGAGGATGTGTACATGACACAACCTGAGGGTTTTATCGATCTAAAGGAAGCTAATGAAATCTATAAGCTACAAAGATCAATCTATGGATTGAAGCAAGCATCTTGGAGTTGGAATCTATGTTTTGATGAACTAGTCAAAAAGCTTGGCTTTAGTCAAAATAAAGATGAACCTTGTGTTTACAAAAGGGTTAGTGGGAGTACAGTCGTATTTCTCATATTGTATGTGGATGACATACTATTGATGGGAAATGACATCCCTACTCTTCAGAAAGTAAAAGGTTGGCTAGCGAAGACTTTCTCTATGAAGGATTTAGGCAAAGCATCCTATATACTAGGGATCAAGATTTATAGAGATAGATCTAGAAGGCTTCTAGGCCTAAGCCAGAGCACATACATTGACAAGGTGCTAAAGAGGTTTAGCATGGAGGGTTCTAAGAGAGGTAACTTGCCCATGTCCCATGGGGTTACAATATATAAAGCCCAGTGTCCTAGTTCATGTGATGAACCGACACACATGAGTAAGATTCCATATGCATCAGCAATTGGATCTATCATGTATGCAATGTTATGTACTCGTCCTGATGTGTCGTATGCTTTGAGCATGACGAGCCAGTATCAGTCAGATCCAGGTGAATGTCACTGGACAGCCGTAAATAACATCCTAAAGTACTTGAGAAGGACTAAGGATCAATTCTTGGTATACGGTGGTGAGGAAGAGCTCGTGGTAAAGGGTTACACTGATGCTAGCCTCCAAACTGACAAAGATGACTACAGATCTCAATCTGGATTTGTGTTTTGCCTGAACAATGGAGCTGTGAGCTGTAAGAGTTCCAAGCAAGAGACGGTTGCGGATTCTACAATAGAGGCCAAATATATTGCCGCATCTAATGATGCAAAGGAAGCTGTGTGGATCAAGAAGTTCATTTCTACATTTGGAGTGGTTCCAAGCACTGGTGATGCAATTGAGTTGTTTTGCGACAACAATGGAGCAATTGCACAAGCTAAAGAACCAAGATCACACCAATGTTCCAAACATATTCTACAGCGGTTCCATCTCATACGAGAGATCGTACAATGAGGAGATGTGAAGATTTGCATAGTACCTACAGAAAGCAATGTGGCTGACCCACTCACAAAAGCACTTTCACAATAGAAACATGATGGACATGTTCAATCACTTGGATTGAGATTCATGAGTGATTGGGTATAAGTGCAAGTGGTAATCTATAGGTATGTATGCCTATAGAGACTATCATTCGATGATTGTAATGGGATACTATGTAAACAATTTGTAATACTACATTGATCATATCAATAAAGGAAAGTTTCCAATCTATATGTTTATGTTTTATATTGTGAGATGACCATAAAACTTATAGATGTCTATAGAATGATATACTCAATGACATATGTCTTCGGGTTGATGACCTGAATAGTGAGATCATATGTATGCTAACAGTATGTATTCTTGTTTTGTCCCTAATCGGTTGTTATTGTGTAAATATCCATAGACATCAATAACACATAATATTAGAATGTATGTTGGTTGATGGAAGAATCTCATTATCCATGATATGGAGATATCAGACCAAATACATAGATACTTGTTACAGAACAGTGTATCGGATAGACCCACCTTGAGAGTGACACATGGATACCATGATTGGTAGTTAGAGTCACATCTCATAATGCTGGTTGTGATTGTGATTCTTAGACCTAAAGTCACTACACTTATCACATGTCATTCAGTGTACTTTGACATCATCCACTGTGGTCCTGAATAAGGATTGCCATAAAGATGGTGCTTGGGTGCACTGTGACACATGGGGATGACTGTGAGTGATGTAGATGGAATTTGTCCTTCCTACGGGAGTTTGATATTCTGGCCACTTGATAAGCGAGACTGAGAAATGCATGGCCATGCTGATGTGAGTCAATATGTGATATTGAGCTTACATATATCTCAGATAGTCTGCTCTAGTTCAAGGAACATGGATTGAACATTGAAAAGGATAACAATTCCATGACTCGAGTTCAATCTAGATATCAGCGACAAAGGAACTGTACAATCACTGTAATACCAGTGATGAATGATAGGTTAAGTTCTTCTGCTACTTCTCCAATTACTTGGGTAGCAATGAAGTCTTGCTAGATACCAATCATTGCTTGTGAAATCATAATATGATTATGGATATCACTGCCAACGTAATTTGGAGCCTACCGGGTCACACGCATAGGATGTGTTGGAATATGAGTATAATTGTGAATTTGATTGGAATTGCTCTGAATCACATTGATTACTAAAATGTTTTTATGTAATGGATTAGAATAATATTGGAGTGACTGGCTCTAAGTACAAGTGGGAGTCTGTTGGTATATGTATGCCTGTAGAGCCATCCCAAGTGATTGCATGGAGTCGGATATTAATTAATCAATTAATGCGATTATTTGGTTAATTAATGAATTCTGTAATATTCTAATTAATCCACAAGTGTTTTAATTAACACAACATTTTTGTTTACCGATGGGTTTAGGAAACCCTATTTCCCTTCGTATCCTGTTTAAAGGAGGATTGACGGCCGATATCTATATAAGATATCGAGAGACACTTTTAGTTTATGCTCACGTACGTAAACCCTAGCCATCATCGTCCTTAGGAGAGAAAAGAGAGAAACGCGCCGCTAGCACGCCGCCGCAGAGACACGACTCCTTCCCACTGGCTTGGGAAGCATGACGTGGAGTTCTGTCCATCCGCGTGGACGAAGTAGAGACGTAGATGCATTGACGCCTGCGTTTGGAGGACGTCGACGACCACCTGTACGCGCTATGAGCGGCGTACATCACTACCGCAAAGGAGCGCCGGCAGATCAACCTGCGACAGCGAACGGGAGAGAAGTTCCATCCATGTAGGTCAGTAGTGTTGCACCGTCGTGCAACGGGACATCGCCGGACTTGCTCCGCGATAAGGTATATCCCGCAAACACTCTTTCCAAATATGTTGTTGTCGAAGATCCTGTTTCGGGTTGCGTGGATTTTATTGCTTCCGCCGCGCATGTTTTCTCCACAAAACCCAACATGGTGGTGGTTAACTTGTTGGTGGCTTCAAGAGATTTTGGCAATCTATATTTGACGATGAAGGCTCCTTCTAATGTTCTCATGACTACATCTCGATGTGCTAGGGAATTCTACATCAATTTTTCTAATGGTCCTTCCCCTTCTGGTTCAATGAGGAATTTGATTGTGTATGAGATTTTCAGATCTATTTCCTTGTAAAGCTCAAGTGTTGGTGGTTCCTTCTTGGTATCAATGTATGGAATGGAGACCTTGTTGGGCCCCTCTGTTGAATGTTGGTAAAGACTCCTATGTATGTAGTCACATCCTATTCACACTTGTTGAGGGGTAGTAGTGCATCTGGTGAGATAGAGCATTGATCTCCATTTTTTGTGAAACTTGGAGTCGTTATGGCAGATATCATAGCTATAGGGAAAGAATTTGTAGGTATTGCTACCTTTGGGACACAAACCATCTGCATCATTGGCTTGGACTTGACTTAGGTACATTAATCACTTGTGCTTTCTGCCCCTGGTGAGCCCCTAGTATAATGAATGGTTGTACTTTTTGACCCTGGAAGGTACTAGGGTTCTAGTAGGCATGTCGAGGTTAATTGGAATTACCCACTTTGGATCATGCACTGAGGCACAATCCCATACTTTGGGACCAATTTTTGACAACTTTCTCTATTGGAAGAATACATCTGCAAGGCGATTCCTCTGGTGATGAGATCATAGCTACTATGTTGGAGGATGAAGGTTCCTCTTCTTAAGGAACTACATTGACCTCCCAAGCACCTACGCAATCTTGCAAGGTGTGTTTGAGAGCAATATAGGAATTTCTCTTATGGTCCTATGTTCTGTGGTAGTCACAAATGGAACTCTCATTGGAGCTCTTTGGGAAGGGATTTGACAGATCCTTTATAGATATAAACTTGATTAAATGCTTGATATTTGATAGGGTTTTGTTGTGGGAAGCTCGCAATGGTGTGAAATTCCTCTTTGGTTTGGACGGCTCCTTTGTTGATGGTGCAATATTTGTTGGCTCGACATGAGATGTGAGATTACTTGTCATAGGAGGAGTGCTTTTGGCTACATGTTGCATTGATGATTGAGAAGGTGATGATGAGTACTCATAGTAGTATTTTGGTGTCCATGCATACTGTGGGGGCATGCATTGGGGATGATATTTGTGCAACATCACATGCGCTTATTGTAGTTGAGGTACTAGGGCATGAGCAGTCTGAGTTGTTGATGTCTGTGTTGAAGAGAACTATAAAGTTTAAGTGGTATTTGTCAATTTCCCATCCTAGCGTAGATGAGTGTGGCTCCCATTATGGTATCTAGTGTTTTTCCTTCACCCATTTGGACTTCTAATTAGTCATTGAGGAGGTGGATGATGGTTGGAAGGTGAGGCCTATGTTTCGATAGACCCCTCTCTTTATTGAATTATTAGTATGTACACCCTCTTGTATGAGATCTGGGAAGGTATTGTACCTTTGTAAGGATAAGAGGGTAGTGATAGCTAGAGTGGTAGTTTGGATCACCATGTTCAAAGCCTCCTTATCTATATGCTTGAGTTATAGCTATACAACAATCTCTCTCCACCATCTAATGGACTCGGAGAAACTTTTATCCATCTTTTGTTGTAGTGATTCGAAGTCCTCCTTGGTTGGGGCCTATACACAATTCTAGGCACACTATTTATGAACTTTTTGTCCATCTTGGCCCTTGTGGTGATGGCAGTAATGTCCTATTTATTGTACTGGGCCAAAGTGGGACCAATTAAGGTCTATGTGAAACATCATATTAGTGTTTTGCTATCGTCTTGGACATCCACCATAACTGTGTAGTATGCCTTGATGGGGGCCATGGGTATTCCCTTTCTGGAGTACTCATGGAATTTTGGCATACTAAAGTTGTTAGACATGTTAGTGTTTGGAAAGTGGCATAAGTGACTAAACTCCTCCTTACTATCCATTTTTACCTTCTAGCAATTTGACCTTTTGCACGATCTCGAGAAATAGGGGATATGTGGTAGTGGGTGATAACACCAATTTTGGTGACATTTTAGCCTTGTTTTCTGTTATCAAAACTGCCCTTTTCTGCTATTTTCCTCTCTTTTATATGCACTTTCACAATAATTGGTCAAGCAATGCTCTTAATCCAATACTTCCATCTTTTGCATAATTTTCCTCCCGTTTTGGCCCAATAAGGCCATCTCGACCCACAAGCAATAAGTCCAAACCTGCATCGGCCATCTAATGGCCCGATACAACACAAGCACTGCCTGATAGGGTGGCGTGACACAACGACGCGCGACACGGGGATACCGCGTAAGAAGAAGCTGACGGACGACACGCCCTTTACCCGATAGGGAGCCCAAGCTCGCCCGACAGCCATGGCCTGTCACCCGACACAGACCACCCACCGGCAGGCGCCACCAGTCACGTGACCGATAGCCGAGATCCCCGTGCTGGGCGATATGTGTATCGGTCGTCCACCAAACTCGTGAACACGGAGGACACGTGGCGCATCGAGCACCATAACTTCCCCCAACCGCTGCCTATAAATAGCAACTACATGGAGTCGAAAAGACAGTTCGGGCAGTTCGGATACTTTGGAATTCAGACAGTTGGGAGCTTTGAGTGATCTTCGGAGGAAACTGTGAGAGCAGGAGTATCGTGCCCCAGTGCTCGTGTTGGGCGACACTAGGTGAGCTCTTCCTCATCCCGAGAGGGAGGGGATAGTTCACTTAGGACCGTCCCGGGCGACACTGCGGGCCGATATCGGCCAACGATGGTGAGAGACACAAGTGCCCGACAGTAGGACGTGTCGCTCCATGCCCGACACGATATCGAACCCGATACGCTTCGCCCGTCATGCGTGCCGCCCGAGAGGGTGTGTCGCCCGACTAGAGCGTATCGGCCAGGTCCTTGAACGATACAGTCGGCCATCGTGGTGTGCCGCTCGAGATAGTGTGTCACCCGCCACTACTGTATCGGGCTAGGCCCCTGTCTGGTATCGGGCCGGAGAGCCGTTGTAGTCTGTCGCCCTTCTACATCAAGAAGGCGACATCTATCTTTAATTCTGTTATTTAATTCTTTATTTACGCATTGTAATTAAGACCTTTTATGTTTATGGAAATAGAAAAGCTTAATTAATTGCTTCTATATGCTTGGTGCGATATATTGGATGAGTGCTATGTTTGATATCTGAACTCTAACTTGCATGTTTGGATCGCGTTTCGCTTAGCTACCGAATCATGTTTTCCCTGTTGGATAAATTGGACAGTATGATAAATCCCTTTGTTTCGATGATGACAAACATTTCATTCTTGTTGATCTAACGTGCCACTTGAGTGTTGCAGGAATAAGGTGGATGACAAAGCTCTAGGGAATCTATATGCTTGAATGATTGTAAATGTCATGAAATGTAATCAATTGTAAACTTGTACAAATATATAATGTACAAGTATTTAGACTTCATGTAAATCAAGCGTTAGATCTTCCCTAGCTAAACATCACACTTAGATAGGTCATCCCCTTCAATAGTGTCACATATGCACACTCATACACACACTTAGTGCCTTAATTGAAAGATTGAAATAGGGTCAATCTCGGTCGACAAACTCCTCAACCGAGACACTCTCAGTCGACAAACTCCTCGACCGAGAAAGACCCAAGTAGCCGTTAGACACAGTAAACAAGGTAGTTGGTAGTTGGAAATGAACGTTGATCCAGAGAGCCTTTCGGTCGACAAAACTTCGACCGAGTAGGTATCTCGGTCGACAATTGCTCGACCGAGATGGACTCTGACAACAACTGCAGAATAAAGCAACTAGCCGTTACTAATGCAACTAACTTATACCTAACGGCTAGTTAAGCACTTAGAACCCCCTAGAAAGTGTCTAGAACGTCCTTAAGCACTTGTAGGTCATTACTATAAATAGGACATGCCTTAGGACACCTAAAAAGACCCAAGCTACACTTGTTCTACACTTGAGATTGAATACTCATTGGCAATCTGTTTTGAGCAATAGAGCAATTCCAACATTGGCTATTCATTCCCATTGCTCCTATTTCGTGTCCTATAGCCTAGCATCTCCTTTCCACAGAACTTACACTTCTACACTCATTGGTTAGGAGATCAATACGCTTGATATAGGCAAATCAAGCCTTGTGCTTTAAAGGATAAGTTGTACTTTCTATTTTCCTTCTTGTTCTTTTTATTCTTTGTATTCTCCTTGCCTCTCCTAAGGTTGGAGGCTGAGGATTGGAGAAGGTTCTTCTCAGAGGAGAAGGTGGACTTCAAGCTACTTCAAGAAGGCTAGTTCAACGGGAAGCTACTTCAAGAAGGCTATTGCAACGGGAAGCTACTTCAGGAGGAAGGCTTCTTCAAGGTTGGTGCAATTACTTCTAGGTGAAGGCTGCTTCAAGGTTGGTGCAATTACTTCAAGGTGAAGGCTCCTTGAAGGGTTTAGGGAAAGAATTGTAATTTTATGTAAAGTCTTTGCGCGGTAATAAAATTAAATTCTTTCCAAATCTCGGTTGGGTAAGCAACCGGGTAGTGGACTGTCTACCTTAGTATTTGCTAAGGTAGGAACCACTCTAAATCCTTGTCCCCTTGTCCAATACTCTTGTGGTTGGTTGTTTGAGTTAAATAATTATTAAATTGTTTTAAAACCCTATTCACCCACCCTCTAGTGTTTTTCAATTGGTATCAGAGCAGGCTTCAAGGAGATCTAATTGAGTCTTGAAGTATGAAGGGTGGTGGTGTCTACAACTGCAAACAAAGGAAAAGTATGGGGCAACCTTCAACAAGTTGCAGTTGGTGCTTAGGAACAAGCTATGCAACACTTGGTTGCCCGTGGTGGTCCAAGAAGGAAGATACACATAAAGAATGTCTTATTGCTACAATAAGTGAAGAAGAAGAAGAAGAGGTAAGTCTTTTTGATTTATCTAAAGAAGAGCTAGTTGCTTCTCTTGAAGAGACACACAATAAATATATTGAGTGCAAGAAGAAATTAAAGAAATCTAATAAAGCAAATGATGAATTACATACTAAGCTTCTTGCTCTTACATCTGAAAATGAAGATCTCAAAAAGGTTATTGAAGATCATGATATTAAGCTAAAATCTGTAGAAGCAAATTGTAATCTCCTTTCTCTAGAAAAGATTAATTTGCAGACTCAAGTGAATGATCTTCAAAAACAACCTGTTTTGTGCTCACATATAGATTATGATACTAACGTAAAAGAAAGAAATTCATTATCATCTAATCTAGATCAAGCAAATCTAGATATCAAGAAGAGAATGGATGAGATTGCTAAGTTACAACAAAAAGTTAGTAGTCTAAATAGTAATGGCATTCTTGATCAAATCTTAAATGATTCTTACCATCAAGTTGGAAGGAGAGGACTAGGTCACAAGCCTAAATCCTATCATAAACCTAGTTGGAAAAAGACACAAGCACATCAATCTATGTATGTACCTAAAGGCACAAATACAAATATACCCAAGAACAACCTAGACTAAAATCATAGAAAAAGATATGAGGTTGATTCTATATGTTGTCATTATTGTTTGTGCCTTGGTCACTATTCTTTTTCATGTCCTTATAAGAAAAAGGATGTTGAGTTAGTTTGGGTTCCAAAACCTCCAAACTAAATGAATGGAATTAAGTTGAGATATGACCAAAGACCTAAGTTGTATATTTCTATGTCTATCTCAACTCAACATAATGGGATATCAAATTAATTCCAGTATCTAAACATCTAACTTGCATAATTGTGTTTTACTTGGAAGCAATTAACAGTTCAGAAAACATTTCAGAAATCTTGTCGGTCGAGAAACTGTCGACCGAGAGAACTGTCGGTCGAAAAATTGTCGACCGAGCAGGTCACTGATTTCCAGTCTGAAATAAATCTGCTATTTTTGATTTGCTATCTACTTGTTGTACATGCAAAACAAAGTATACATTCTGGAAATCATCTTTGAAAACTTATATGAGATTAATTTGGTTTACTCTCTAAATGATTTTAGTTAAAACTATGGATCATATTGATTTAAGTCAAATTACTAACTACATGGTATGTCCTAAGTATTCTTTGATTTACTCACATAGAAACCATATGTCGAATTTCATGTTGTTACTATTTTATCATTACATCATGGATATACTCTCAACATTTCATACATAACGTTGATGCTTGTTGCATGAACAATGATTATTGCATACTTGATGATACATAGGCAAGCAAAATGATTTGTTGGTAATATGTTGTTTGAGTTAAATAATTGATTTCCAGTCTGCTGTAAAATTGCTGAATTCTTTTTGTAATTGATCAAATTGCTATCTATTTGTGATTAATGACTGTATATATTTTGGAAATCATCCCTGAAAACTTATATGAGATTAATTTGGTTTATTCTCTAAAAGATTTAAGTTAAAACTGAAATTATGCTTAGCTTAATAAAAAAGAAATTTCTGTTTTATCATTATTCACATGATTTTTCCTAAAGTATTTTCTGGTCTACCCATATAGAAATCATGTGATTACAATCATGGAATTATCATTTTCATCATGATGATGCTGTGTTAGCATGAATAGATAATGATAATTGTATGCATGGATCCTTGATGATACATAGGCAAGCAAAATAATTCAATGATGATATGTCTCTTAGAAATGCTTGCAACACATAAGATAAAAATTTCTCAATTGGAATCTTTAAAAGACTTGAGATATTAATCGTGCTTTCATTTTTAAGAGGATTTTTTCAAATTGAGTATCACTAAACATGCTTCAAAATTGATATCTAGTCAAGTACTTCACATATGAGTGCTTAAATTGGAAATCTACAATTTTTGCCTCTTGGTTGAAATAAAATTTGACCAAGGGGCGCTATGGTCGAAGTCATGGTCAACCTAAAATAAGCTTTGACAAAATGCTTATTTGGACATTATTTCATTGTACTTAATCTTAATATACTTTTGATAAAGGTCAAAATATAAATTTAAAATCATTTGTGACCTAAGAAGCTTTAAATAGCTTTAATGATAAGATTAAGGGGGAGTTCATAAAAAAAAATTTGATTAAGAAGCTTACAAAAATATTGTAAACATCATTTGGAGCTTGTTACAACCTTAGTATTTTTACTCTTGGTTATAAAGAAATCTATGAACTTCATAAAAATGATATATCTTGTACTTAAAGGAACTCTCTAAACAAATCTAGGCTTAACATCCCTTGCATTTGGTTGGAGACATTTTTATGTACTCTAAGATTAAAGGATTCTCATTTGATTTTTAGGGCTTAACATCCCTTGATAGATGAGAAATCAATATACATTCATAAGCTTAAGGGAATCTCATATCATTTCAAGGCTTAACATCCTTTGCAAATGATTGAGAAACAAATTGTGGCTAAATTAGACAAAAATGATATTAAATCCATGTTCCTAATAGAATATCTATTTAAGGGGGAGCATAGTATAAAATTAAGGGGGAGAAGAAATATAAAATATTCAACCTGGATATTTTTTTTTTGAAATGACAAAGGGGGAGAAAGAATATAAAATCAAAAATATAAATGAGCTTCATCTTGATGGCCAGCACTTACTTGCAAAACAAGAATGGCTACAAAAGGTAATCTTCAGGTATGAAACTCACATGCTTTATATTTCCGTATTTCATATTTAGGAAATGTTTGTCATCTTCAAAAAGTGGGAGATTGTTGGATAAATTGGACATTATGATAAATCCCTTTGTTTCGATGATGACAAACATTTCATTCTTGTTGATCTAACATGCCACTTGAGTGTTGCAGGAATAAGGTGGATGACAAAGCTCTAGGGAATCTATATGCTTGAATGATTGTAAATGTCATGAAATGTAATCAATTGTAAACTTGTACAAATATATAATGTACAAGTATTTAGACTTCATGTAAATCAAGTGTTAGATCTTCCCTAGCTAAACATCACACTTAGATAGGTCATCCCCTTCAATAGTGTCACATATGCACACTCATACACACACTTAGTGCCTTAATTGAAAGATTGAAACAGGGTCAATCTCGGTCGACAAACTCCTCGACCGAGAAAGACCCAAGTAGTTGTTAGACACAGTAAACAAGGTAGTTGGCAGTTGGAAATGAACGTTGATCCAGAGAGCCTGTCGGTCGACAAAACTTTGATCGAGTAGGTATCTCGGTCGACAATTGCTCGACCGAGATGGACTCTGACAGCAACTGCAGAATAAAGCAACTAGCCGTTACTAATGCAACTAACTTATACCTAACGGCTAGTTAAGCACTTAGAACCCCCTAGAAAGTGTCTAGAACGTCCTTAAGCACTTGTAGGTCATTACTATAAATAGGACATGCCTTAGGACACCTAAAAAGACCCAAGCTACACTTGTGCTACACTAGATTGAATACTCATTGGCAATCTGTTTTGAGCAATAGAGCAATTCCAACATTGGCTGTTCATTCCCATTGCTCCTATTTCGTGTCCTATAGGCTAGCATCTCCTTTCCACATCACTTACACTTCTACACTCATTGCTTAGGAGATCAATACGCTTGATATAGGCAAATCAAGCCTTATGCTTTAAAGGATAAGTTGTACTTTCTATTTTCCTTCTTGTTCTTTTTATTCTTTGTATTCTCCTTGCTACTCCTAAGGTTGGAGGCTGCGGATTGGAGAAGGTTCTTCTCGGAGGAGAAGGTGGACTTCAAGCTACTTCAAGAAGGCTATTGCAATGGGAAGCTACTTCAAGAAGGCTATTGCAACAGGAAGCTACTTCAGGAGGAAGGCTGCTTCAAGGTTGGTGTAATTACTTCTAGGTGAAGGCTGCTTCAAGGTTGGTGCAATTACTTCAAGGTGAAGGCTGCTTGAAGGGTTTAGGGAAAGAATTGTAATTTTATGTAAAGTCCTTGCGAGGTAATAAAATTAAATTCTTTCCAAATCTCGGTTGGGTAAGCAACCAGGTAGTGGACTGTCTACCTTAGTATTTGCTAAGGTAGGAACCACTCTAAATTCTTGTCCCCTTGTCCAATACTCTTTTGGTTGGTTGTTTGAGTTAAATAATTATTAAATTGTTTTAAAACCCTATTCACCCCCCCTCTAGTGTTTTTCATTCCCGTCGCAACAACTTCGAGAGTCGTGTTGTGGCTCTAGTGTTTGGTCCAGTTCTGGAGTATGGGAGTGCCTGGAATGGAGTTGTTTCGATAACACTCCACTCTAACTTAAGTCCGGCAACCTCGAGAGGGGTGTTGATGCTTGGTTAGAGGTACCTACTCTGAGAGGAGGATTGCAGGACGTTACCGTTGCCGCTTGTTTTACTGTAGTCTTGTCCTTCGCATCTTGCTCTAGCTTTGGTTTTATCTTTCTGTTTCTGTTGCATGAAAACCCCTAAAAACTACTAAATGACTAAAACCTTAAACCTCTCTTGTAGCTCCAGTTGGAGATAGTTTTCCTTGTTTTATTCGTGACATCTTGCTCTTTCCCTTTTGGGAATTTATATCTCTTCATACCTGCCGGAGTGTAGCGTGTTGATTCTGGGTTCTCAACACTAACCCCCTTGTCCCTGTGTTTGACCCCGTATATCTACTTTGACCCCGTAAACAAAGTTGTGGGGGCCTAGAAGGATTCGGGTTTATAAATTTAAAATCTCGACTACCTCAAATCCGCCTCCACTTTTAGACGCGTGATTTAGGTCGGTCAACGTTTTGGCACTGTTGCCGGGGACAAGGCAAAAATGGTACTGTAGACGAATCCGAATATGCTAACTACACTTCTGTGCCTCAAGCTTAGAAATGAGTTTGACAGCACTCTTTTTCTTTTTCTTTTTCCTTACTATTATTCTTTGCTTAAAATTAATAATTCAATTTTCTAAACTTGAATTTTCGTGTTATTTCAGGCACTCTGAAGCACAGTGATGTGTTACACTGAGCACCAACTCCAATTACCATGCCACCTCACGTGGAGCCATCCATTTCTAGAGACGAACGCCAGGGGGGAGGCCTGAATCACCTCCACCAGATGGCAATGACTGATATGGCGGCAACAATCAACATGAAGATCAGGAATCGGAGCACTCCGAGGAAGGCCACCCCCATGTCAGGCGTCGCCATCGTCAGCAATACAGGTGACACCAAAACCAAGAACAACGTTGTGAGGCTAGAGACAACGATGACTCCGAGGAGGACGAGAAGACATTGAGGGAGTTGGCATCAACAAAAGCCAACAACTCCAGATGTCCCGTCATCACCCCGCGATTCAATGCAGCCAAGCCTTCTGTGATCTCTATGATCCAGAACAAAAGCTTCAGGGGAAGTTCGAAAAATGACAACCCCTACCACCACCTCGATGCCTTCAAGAACATATGTGACACGATAAAAATGTGGGGGGTTCCCCAGGAAGTTATATAATGTAAGGGATTCATCTTATCACTGGAAGACAAAGCACTATCCTGGTACCTCGGGTTACCCCACCGGTCCTTGAATGGATGGGGGGCGTTATCTGAAGCCTTCGTAAATAAGTTCTACCCCACCGAGAGGACGGTCAGAACTTGGTAGAAAATAACTTCCTTCATGCAAAAGCCGAACGAAAGCCTTCACAACGCCTGGGAGCGGTTCCAAGAGTACCTGAGGGATTGCCTCCATCATAATTACAAGAAGGGCTTCCTTATCACCACCTTCTACAATGGCCTGACTCCTGATGAACGGGTGTCACTGAATGCGGCAGCATGAAGTGACTTCTTAGGGAAAAAGCCGAGCAAGTCTGAGAGGATCATCAAAAATATGGCTGAGCTACAAGCCGGCGCTGAATATGATAGATCTGACAGAGGACAGGCTAGAAAGGTCGGTGAAGGGTACTCTCTTGAGTCCAAGGCCCTAGAGACCATCACTTCTCAGATTCAGAAAATAGCCACGGATGTAAAGCAGCTGAAGGAATCCGGCGCGAAAGGGAAGAAGCAGGTGAAAAAAGTAATGAAATTTGTAACATGTGGAGAAGGAGGTCATGGGATAGATAATTGCATCTACACTCGACTAGAAGCACCAAGCGACATCGAATCTGAGGTCGAAGAAACTGAAAAAGTCTCTTTCATAAATTTCAAAAGACCAGACCACACTGGTTTCAGCTATGGCAACAAGGAGGCAGCTGAGAATTCTCATCAGCTGCACAACTCCACTAGGCCACCCCAAGCTTTTGAGAAGAGGGGAGGGCCAAGCCCATACATCAAAAATACCCCCTTCCAGCCGAACAAAGGAGGTTTTCAGGGGCAAGCTAAGTATTAAGGATCGGCCAGAGAGCAAGGACAGGACAAGGCTTCAAACCAAATAGATGTGGTGGGACAGTTGTTTGATTTTGTGAAGAAGTAGGACACCGTTAACAACCAGTTGGCGCAGAGTGCGTTATCAAGTTCTGGTGTTTTGAACTCATTGCAGGTGCAAATGGCGGACATGCAGACGCACCAACGCCAGATGGATCATTAATTAGCTCAAATGGCCGAGTTAATGAAGAATCCCTCAGGGAAAATACCGTCCAACACCAAAACTGCAAAGAAGGCAGGGATGTGATCGAGAGAAGACGGAAATCGGGCTGCAAGCGATGGATGGATGATGTTAGAAGATAAGGAGCAGAAAGGATGGAGCCATCAAGCTAGAGATGGAAACTACAGCGCTTCTCTGGAGGCAACCCGAGCTCGTTTTTCTTTCCTAGTATAGGGTGCTTTACTTTCAAGCAAATTGAACATTACGAACATTTGGACTGTAATAAGGCCCGAGTTAGCGCATGCGCCACATGCGCCGACCCTTATGGACCACTGCCTTAGTTTTATTGACCGGGATGGGTAATACCATCTGAGGCCGGGATTTTAGTCTTCGGCCAATGATGTTTTACTAAGTTACCGCTTTTAAACTGCTTTGTTTTCACGATGTATCGGATAGCAACCCAACTGGTGCTATGTATGCGCCCATATCGGGCAATGGAATTTCAGGGATCGCAAGGGTCGTGCCGACGGGTGAACATGCCCATTTTACTAGTTGCCCTGACGGCCGACACGCGCCCTGGATTTACCTGTTTCACCCCAGTTAAGTTTGCTATTTATAGGGGTGAGTTTTACCGTGTCGGGCTCCTTGCCTTACTGTTTTCTCACTCCCGTATCGTGCTAAGACCTTGTGCTTTTTCTCCCGTGTCGCGCAAGACTGCCCTACTCTCGTGTCGTGCGGAAGTACAGATCACAACAAGGTAATGGTCGACATACCCTATCGCCCGACATACCCTATCGCGCGGTGGACCGTGCCGCCCGACACGTCTCCATCTTTGAGCGAGTAGCTTATCGGCCTTACAGATTTTGTGCTGAGCAACCTTATATCGCCCGATATGCATGTCACGCAACGTACCTTTTTATCACGTCTGACCGATATGCCATGACGGGCGATATCCGTGTTGCTCATCTTTGCCTCACTTCGCCTGTTTCGCTGTCGGGTGACACACCGCCTCCTTCTCGAATAACTGTATCGGGTATCTCATCTTATCACCCCGTATCGTCCAACAGTCCTGACGCGTATCGCCTTGGTGTTATCGCGTGGCGAGCGCCACCCACCCCACATATCGGGCACAATACTTCACTTCTGAAAACCTCGTATCGCCCGATACAGGGGTGTGGGAACCTCACGCTTTCAGTCTAAATACAGCATCATCATATTTAATTAATCAAGGAGTTTGTTTATTCATTTACAGAGATGGCACGTACCAAATCAACTGCTATCCCTGTTGACACACAAGGAAGAAGGATCTACCCCGCGACTGCCGTAGAAGCGCCAACTACCGGGCAGAAATGCCCGAACCCAGGACCAGCCGGGGCGTCGACATCTGAGAAGAGGGCTAGGGTTGGAGAAGTGGCAGCTCCAGCCCCAACACCGACACCTCCAGCAGCAGTGGAACTCCCAGAGCTCTTGTCGGGGAGTTTTGAACCAAGAGACGATGAGCACGCTCGCCGATATGCTGAGCTGGTGACCAAGATCTACCGTCCGAGCAGGTTCTGCCATAGAGCCTCGTTCGCTGAGATAGGAATCATGAAGAGGCTGAAGAACGTACTGGCTGTGGCAGGACTGAAGAAGATCTGTTTTAGCCGGTCTTCTTCATACACTAAGCTGACGATGGAGTTTATGTCTTCTCTCCGCCAGGTAAAGAACTCTGCAGTGGAGAGAGAAGAATTTGGTGGGCTAGACAGACTCCAGGTCTAGCTCTACAATTCGGAGTACACCATCTCCGAGAAGCTCTTGAACAAGATCTTCTCCTCCAACGAGGAGGAGAAGAACCTGATGGACAACGGTGAGAGGATCACAGAGGGAGACGGGTTCAATCCCGTGCAGCTTTGAGGAAAGCTTACCGGCAAATCTTCGTTCAAACTGGAGAGAAAGGTCGTGGCGGTGCACTCCTGCTTCTGGAGGATAGTGCACAAGCTGGTGGCATGCTTGTTGTTCAGCAAGAACGAGTCCAGCAGCATCTACACAGATGAGCTTCACGTCATGTGGCACATAATGGAGGGCCGAGTAATCAACCTCGGTCGGTTTTTGTTGAATAGGCTGCACCCAATGAAGGAAGCCACCAAGGAGTACTGCATGGGTGGCATCGTCAATCTCATCGCAGTAGGACTCAGGTACCCAAGCGAGCCGCGCAGCCATTCGAGGACGCAAGGCAACGAGGTGTTTGACACCAAGTACTTGATAAGAACCAACATCGTTAAGAGGGAGGGGAGGAACTTCTTCTACAAGTTTTCGAGGACAGATATACTCCTCCCCCTCCCTCGCTGCGCCGACTACGACACAGAGAAACTGATCTTCACCACCGCCAAGATTGAAGCGGTAGCAAATAACACAGCTCTTACTACATCGACCAGGGCCCCAGAAAGGGCCTCCCCAGAGCTACCGACGACAACCGCTGGCAGAGTTGTCATCGCTCCAACTGTATCAGCCACCGCCACAACAAGAAGGGTGATAGCTGAGAAAGAACTGGTGATCGTCGAGGTCACCCAGACAGAAACTCCGGGAGCTTCCGCGGAAGAGACGGCCATAGCCCCTGTCATCCCTATGATGTCTGCAGAGGCAGAAGAGACACCTCAACCGGACTCCAGCAATGGGGTGTTTGGCGAGATTCTCATAATGGGGCTCGAGGGAGCTTAGTTGACACCAACGCCACCGCCGGTGTCGCCTTTTGTAGTAGGTGAGGAGATCGTCGATAGTGCGGAGGTGGAGCAACGTTCGCCCGCACCACAGCCATACCCTCCCCGACAAAAAGGCAAGGCGATAGCTGATGAAGGGGCACTGTCGCCTCGCCTGGCGGCATTGGTAACGCAAACAATTCATATAGAGTCTACCTCGCCTGGTGGACCTTCACGCGAGCAAGGTGTCGCAAGGATGGAAGGGAGACCCGCCAAAACTCCTCTGTCGCTCGGAAAGTTGCTCGGGCACGAGCTCGACAACCTGCGGGAGGTAACAGACATGAACTCAGCTACCTGTATTTCCCTAACCCGCAAGTTCACATCTTTCCAAAATAGGCTGAATAGCCAAGAGAGAGAACTGCTGACTCTAGTGAGCCTTCCCGGTGGACTAGAAGCCTTGAATGCAACAATGCAGCAAGTTCTCCAACGACTAGATAGGCTCGAGGAGAGAATGGATAGAAGTGACGACCATCCGTGTCGAAGGCAGCCGAGACGGTCGTCGTCACCCCCTAGCTGTGGCTCTCCATCTTCATCGACGTCCGCTTCGACATCAGCGTCCCCCTCCACCTCCAGTGAGCGATCCATAACGCCCGAGGAGGGGACGCAGCCAAAGTCGACAGACGGAGCTCTAGCAGGACAGGAGAGCTTCTTAGGTCTAGAGGAAGAATATCCCTCAGTCTCCCTGGATGAAGTTGAAGATGATAACGAATATATCAGCATCAGGGGAGACTCTTATGACGAATCAGAGGGAGAAATGGGGGAAATGTATGCAGCTAATGAAAGACACCTCCCCCGAGGAAGATGTTCAAAGGCGGAGAGGTTCCGTGAGCCATCTAAGATACCTTCCTTCGAGATGGCCGACTTCGATAGAAGGGCCATCGGCTGCCTGACGATCAGAGACCAGAGACTGCTAGACAAGGTCCTAAGATTGTCGGCAGATGAAGAAGACGTCATCTGGAGTGACGACTACTTCTCCGTACGATGGGTAGCACTCCGCGGCATGTTCCGCTTGCCGGCCATCGTCGGAAAAAGACTGTTTAGGGTCCTCAAAAATGTGATAATAGAAAATATCAATAGCAGGATAGGTCAGAAGAAAATATACACCGCCACCCCGACCTTGGCAAGAAGGATAATGAAGGGAGAAAAACACTCCACTGCAGTGACCAACATGCTGCGATACATTGACGAGCATAGCCCTAACCTCGTGTTGGCACCATACAAGCACCGCAACTTTTGGTTCCTATGCATAGCAGACATAAAGAACCATGATGTCCGGCTGCTGAACTGCAATCACAACGAGGTGCCGCACTCCGGAATTGCTTTCAGCCTCCTGGAGGACCAAAAGCTGAGGCTTCTACCAGTGTGTCTTCTACGAGCTATCAAGCAAGGAGTCAAACATCACGGCGGCTTTTGGAACTTCTATTCTATTCGCAACTTCCCCGTCCAGGCTTAAGAGAGAAGCGGAAATAGCGCCTTAGTCGTCTGAAGTGCCATTGAGGTGCTCAGTACTTTTGGCAACTTGAGGGCCCTTAGGGGCACATGTTTCTATCACCGCAGGGGCACATACGCCATGCTACTGATCAAAGACAGGCGCTATTTTCGAGACACAGGGGTACCTGATAAGCTACTGGAAGATGACCAACAAAATGAATTTTCACAATCTAGTAGCTCCGCAGAGAAAGAGGCGGAACTAGAAACAGACACCCACGGGGAAGGCAAGCAGTTGGAGACCCTGTGGAGAGTGCACGGGATGGAAGGCATTGTTTTGCCTAGAGGTACAGAAGGTCTGATCAAAAACTTCGATCGCTTCTCATGTGCTACGCTCACACAGGAGCAGGTAGACAAAATCCTTCTGAAGTTAGCAGATGCTACCCCGGGAGATATCATTTACAAGGCAGGCGATGTGGTAGTCCCAGTAGATGATCTGAGGGACGTGGTTAAAGAAGGAGGATGCGTGGCGGTATCTGTATTTACCGCTTGCATCCAAATATTACAGCAAAAGTTTGAACACGCGTACATAGCCCATCCTATGTCGTTCAACGACGTCTGCCTCGCCGATGAAACAGGAGCAAAGAAGCTTTTTCTGGAAGAGTAGGAAAGCGGGGTCTCTAGCCAAATTTTTCTGCCAATTCTGCATTATAACCATTGGACGCTCCTACGGTGTACACTCAGCAACGAGCAGGAATCTTTTACAACAGCTCAGACAGCAACAAGAACCATCCAGTACTGTGTACGTCAGAACCGTTGTCATCCGTCGAACGCTTAACTCGAAAATACTACGATGAGGTGGCAAAGATGATACAACCATTCCTGGACACGCAAGCAAGCAAATCGCACGAACTTCAGTTCTGCCACCGCAGTCCGCAACAGATTCCCCTATCTAACGACTGTGACATCTTTGTCCTGGAATGGATAGCAAACAAAGAAGCGCCTGACCAGCTCCAGCACATCGTTTATCACAGCAAGAGAGGAGAGTATGTGTGGGAGCATCTATCTGACGCAGGCGCGCTCATCGGCTAACCCTCACTGGATCAACATTACCCTACCTTATCTACTTCACAACTCTGGGACAGAGTGTGGAGCAAGTTTGGGGGATACCATGTACCAGTGAGGGAGGTACAAAATTTTGTCTCGAATTCTTTATTCTTTTCTGTATCATGTGTACACATATATGCTCATATAAAAATTTTGAAAAATTTTGCTTTTGTTCCCATGCATATGTACAAAGTTGCTATATTAGTAAAAACCTGATGCAACTGCTTGCAAAGTTTGTTTTCTATTTGCTTAATGTGATACAAGTTCTGTTATATCTTTTTGATAATGCTGCCTCAAACAAACAGAAGATTACGTTTTTCCTTGCCAAAAATTTCAAAAAATATAATAATCTCACAAACAGCTAAGAGATGAGTATGGAGAAGGAAAAAGCTGCCCAAACAGCAAGAAATCTCTTTGTTTTACCTTACCCAACAAAAATCCCAAAAAGGGAGAGAAGCCTTATGAGTGTGAATAAAATCATGAGAGTAGTGCCCAATAAGAGAAAAGAAAAAATATATATACCCGCTTGTTTTCCAAAAGTACCCATCTTTAGGCATGGTAGATCCGGGGCAGTACGTAGGATGTGAAATCACTGCTCTAAAGCAAACTAGATTGGACTGCAGGGATCACTTGCCCGCTAACGAACCCTTACCTGGATGGACTGATGGGAAACAAGATGAAAAACCCGAAAATCCTTAGCCTACCCTTTACACAACTTTTTGCCCCGAAAATAAAGTTGTTTTGTGTGGAAGCTAACTTCGGAATCATACAACAAAGTCTTGCCGAAGCTGTAGAGAAGAATCTTATTTAAACAATAAGGCGGAAAAAAAACTAAGTCTTTTGTTCGTAATGAGACAGCATTATCCTTAAGGCATTATGATTCTTGTTTCACCTTTTGAACAGAAAACTGCGCCGAGCAAGGAGAAGCATCGCTAAATAAGCCAAAGTATTGATTGAGGACAATCAAAATGCTAAGTTTGGGGGAGTTGATAACACCAATTTTGGTGACATTTTAGCCTTGTTTTTAGTTATCAAAACTGCCCTTTTCTGCTATTTTCCTCTCTTTTATATGCACTTTCGCAATAATTGGTCAAGCAATGCTCTTAATCCAATACTTCCATCTTTTGTAGAATTTTCCTCCCATTTTGGCCCAATAAGGCCATCCCGGCCCACAAGCAATAAGTCCAAACCTGCATCGGCCTTCCAATGGCCCGATACAACACAAGCACTGCCCGACAGGGTGGCGCGACACAACGACACGCGACACGGGGATACCGCGCAAGAAGAAGCTGACGGACCGCACACCCTTTACCCGACAGGGAGCCCAAGCTCACTCGACAGCCATGGCTTGTCACCCGACACGGACCACCCACCGGAAGGCGCCACCAGTCACGTGACTGATAGCCGAGATCCCCGTGCCGGGCGATATGTGTATCGTTCGTCCACCAAACTCGCGAACACGGAGGACACGTGGCGTGTCGAGCACCATAACTTTCCCCAACCACTGCCTATAAATAGCAGCTACAGGGAGCCGAAAAGACAATTCGGGCAGTTCGGATACTTCGGAATTCATACAGTTGGGAGCTTTGAGTGATCTTCGGAGGAAACTGTGAGAGCAGGAGTATCGTGCCCCAGTGCTCGTGTCGAGCGACACTAGGTGAGCTCTTCCTCATCCCGAGAGGGAGGGGATAGTTCACTTAGGACCGTCCCGGATGACACTGCGGGACGATATCGGTCAACGATGGCGAGCGACACAAGTGCCCGACAGTAGGACGCGTCGCTCCATGCCCGACACGATATCGAACCCGATACGCTTCGCCCGTCATGCGTGCCGCCCGAGAGGGTGTGTCGCCCGACTTGAGTGTATCGGCCAGGTCCTTGAACGATACAGTCGGCCGTCGCGGTGTGCTGCTCGAGAGAGTGTGTCACCCAACATTGTTGTATCGGACTAGGCCCCTGACTGGTGTCGGGCTGGAGAGCCCCTGTAGTCTGTCGCCCTTCTACATCAAGAAGGCGACATCTATCTTGAATTCTGTTATTTAATTATTTATTTACACATTGTAATTAAGACCTTTTATGTTTATGGAAATAGAAAAGCTTAATTACTTGACGCTATATGCTTGGTGCGATATATTGGATGACTGCTATGTTTGATATCTGAACTCTAGCTTGCATGTTTGGATCGCATTTCGCTTAGCTACCGAATCGTGTTTTCCCGTCACAACAACTTCGAGAGTCGTGTTGTGGCTCTAGTGTTTGGTCCGGTTTTGGAGTACGAGAGTGCCTGGAACGGAGTTGTTTCGATAACACTCCACTATAACTTAAGTCCAGCAACCTCGAGAGGGGTGTTGATGCTTGGTTATAGGTACCCGCTCTGAGAGGAGGGGTGCAGGACGTTACCGCTGCCGCTTGTTTTACTGTAGTCTTGTCCTTCGCATCTTGCTCTAGCTCTGGTTTTATCTTTCTGTTTCTGTTGCATGAAAACCCCTAAAAACTGCTAAATGACTAAAACCTTAAACCTCTCTTGTAGCTCCAGTTGGAGATAGTTTTCCTTGTTTTATTCGTGACATCTTGTTGTTTCCCTTTTGGGAATTTATATCTCTTTATACCTGTCGGAGTGTAGCGTGTCAATTCTGGGTTCTCAACACTACCCCCTTGTCCCTGTGTTCGACCCCGTATATCTACTTCGACCCCGTAAACAAAGTTGTGGGGGCCTAGAAGGATTCGGGTTTATAAATGTAAAAGCTCGACTACCTCAAATCTGCCTCCACTTTTGGACGCGCGATTTAGGCCGGTCAGTGGGTTCTAGTGCGATAACTTCTTGACATGAGCCTACCACGTGTATATCTGGTTGTTCAATTGTTGTTGGTGGTGCCATATATACATGTGGTGGAAATCCATAACCTCCCCCTATGTACGGTTTATTGTAGGAGTAGGGTGGTGGATACATAGACTGCAAGCTGGACACTAATCCTCGACCATCAGATATTGGATTTGAACCTTTGTGTTGGTGTTATCCTGCTCATCCGTTGGAGGTTTTTCTTGTGTGGCTACAACTCATTCTTTTCTTCTTTCCTTTGGCTTCTCCCTTAGGACTTAAGAAGAACGTTGTTGCTTCCTGAGATATCATGATTGACCCAATGTTCATGAATGGAAGACTCTAATAGAGACATAGATGGTAGAGGCTAGTGGGAACCCCACATGCTACTATGGGAAGAACGGCGTGGATGACTCAACATGTATAGATCTTTATCTGACAAATCCTAGGTAGTTCCACCCTCATGTACACATTGAGCTCGATGGAGGCAAAACATACATGTCAGAGGGATACTCAAAGGGATTTCCTTCTTAAGTGCCTGAGGCTCTGGGTACAACAGTGGCTTCCTTGTAGTTCTCCACCTCTTTTGGCTTGTTGTTCTTGTTGTGTATGACCCCCCTAAAGACATCATCAGATTGACAGTCTGTACTGTTGCTTCAAACCATCTAGATTTATTGTTGGCAAGACCGGGTGAGGTAAGTGCTTCTTTCTATTCATGCAATGTCCTAAAATGAGCACTAGAGGGATTTAAAAGTAGGGTGTAACATCATGAGAAAATACCACATGCTTTGGGATAGATCCCTCTACACATATTATGTTGGATGAGAAATTGAAAAGGCTTCCTTCTTGGCAAGGGAAGCGTATGCAAGGTTTCTCCCAGATTTTTTGCGATCTTCTCACAATGGAAGGCACCTATATTTCTTTCTTGTTATCCTTTTGGTGGTTGTTCCTATCCCAAACTTGATCTATATGAGGGAACCTATCCACTTCTGTATGATACATGCTTGCCAATGCCTAGGAAGAAAGGAAAAGATGGTGGTGTTTTGTTCCTTTGAGATATGATCCAAGAGAATGATTCAAATTAGGATGGAAGATGGGGGCTTAGAGTGGTTAGTAAAAATTAAGTTGAGCCTCACTGAGATAGTGATTGTGATTAATCAACAGCTTTTCTTCCCCAGGGAAACCTCATCCAGCGAGGTTACCAAACTGAAAGGCAGCATTCATGACAACATGTTTCCTCCTAGTTTGAGGGATGTCTCTAGAGAGTTGTTGTGAAGAACAATTGAGAAGGAGGAATTTGTAGCTTGGCCTATCCTTTTTGTGGAATTCACTAGAAGGGTGTGTTCTAGTTTTAAGTTGTAATATAGGAACCTATTTAGGAATATCAAGTTTATTATTGGGCAAGTTTTAGGCCATCATCCAGATCCAAAAGAAATTCAAAGTTGAAGTGGGATTAGTTTAAGATCATAATCCAGGACCATGGTGGGGTGGACTCAAAAATTACAAATGATGTCTTACACAACATGGAGGAACACCACTATTTAACCATGTTTTGGGGTCATGCTCCTCCTTT